>CM060435.1:56541274-57791274 GCA_030545235.1 Helianthus tuberosus
CACTTTGAGAAGGCCTGGCCTTGGGACTTGGTCTTCGTCCAAGATGTAGCAGCCCAACACATAGTCAAAGCCCATCACAAGTCTTCGGCCCAGATGTAAGTGAAATACGGCCCAGTTTCATTTCTGTTGGAAAATGTTTTCACAAATTCAACATAGGACAAGTATGTGACATCACCATGACATCACAATGATGATATCATGGTGATGTGTAAACGGGAATGGGCTTGCGGCGCTCCGTGCTTCGCGTGTCGAACTCTGGGGCGCACGACGGAGGAATGTCGTGACGTCGGACTTGAGCTGGACCTAACCGCGTTGACACGAACCGAATTGAAGTCGGTGGCTACGGCCACCGACAAAGCACTCAAAATTACCATTTTGTCCTATAATAAGTAATAGCCATTTTTGTTCACCGTGCTCTTCTTCTTAATTCGATGACTGGGCCGCACTTTGTGTCCTTCTTTGGCCCAATTCTCTTTTTGGATACAACTTGGATTATACATATATTTATTTATTATATTCTATTCTCTTAAAATAGAAATCACCGAACAGTACATTATCTTACAAAATAAAAATCTGCCTTAATTACTAATAATGGCAACATATGTTTGACAAGGGAACTTCTAATTCCATAATTCAGAGGCGGCGTATAAAAAAATATAATTTTCATATGGATTACAACTATTTATATACGACTTAGTATACAAGATATTCCGTATTTTTTGATATTTCAAAATACCCATATTCTATTCTATACTCTCTTAAAATAGAAAGTCGGTGGCAAAAACCACCGACCACTACTAAGTTATATAATTTACATTTCTGTTACACACTCAAATGTATTCCTATAATAGTTGGTTGTGTGCTTTGGTTGAGTGTTGGAATGACCTATGTTCGATCCATGTTGTTTGCAAATAATTTTCTTTTTTCTTTTTTTTTTCCACCGCCCACTACTAAGTAATATAGTTTACATTTATAATAGTTGGTTGTCTGCTTTGGTTGAGTGTTGGAAGGATCTATGTTCGATCCATGTTGTTTGTAAATATATTTTTTTCTTTTTGAAATTCATTATAAATTTTTATGTTAAACTACTTTCTTTAAACTATATTACGTATCGTTCCTTTACGTTAAAAAAACTATTTTAACGTACATCTTGGTATAAATTTGAGTTTTCTACGTTTCAACGTAAACGTTTTTAATAAAAATCGAGTGGGGTTAAATATAATACCTTTCCGTTAAAAAAATCACGTGCGTATTTTTACGTTCCTGTCGGTCTAAATTCGAGTTATTCTACATTTCGGCGTAAATTTTTTGGAAAACAAGTCACGTAAAACATAATATGTTTTTATACTTATTTTATGATTGTTAATTGCTTCGTAAATTTTGTTCTTAATCGAGTGAAATTTAATTGTGGTTTTTTCCTTTTTTAAAAGCTCTAATTAATATCTTTTTGTTACATGTATATGTTTTTCCTCTATACCCGCTATGTTTTCTATGTATGAGTCGAGTCACCTATAATACGTTATAATTGTACGGTATACATTCGATTTATTTTACTTGACTTTACATTTTTATCCAATCGCAATGCTTATGTGGGTTACATTAAGTTTAATCGGATACGTCGAAACACACGTTTTTGTGTGGTTCACGCAACACATAACATTTGAACTAATTCATTCGATGTTTACGATATTCGAAATGTGCGATGTACCCGCGCCGCAACGCGCGCGGGCAATATTACTAGTGTTATAATTAAACAAAAATAAAATCAGGTTAAATGGGTCGTATTCAAGTCAACCCCACAAATATTCGTGTTGTGTTCGCGTTTATATTTCTAACACGATTTTTGGATTCGGGTTCGTGTCAAGTTGGACCCGAAAACACGACCTGTTTAACAATCCTGAATATTTAATTTTACATAGTGGAATACATTTTCTCATCACACCTTACTAGTGTTAAGCTACAAATGCTTTAATTTGATTAATTATTTTTATGTTTTGCATGTACACAATTGTGTATATGCATAATAATAATAAATCTAACTTCAGTATTCATAATATACTTGTCATATTATTGTCACTTGTTATGAATCATTTATATTAATGTTATTTTTCTATTGTATAAAACATGTACATTGGACCGGAGCTTAAAATGACTATTGGGCTATTGGAGCTTAAAAGAACTATTGGGCTTGGCTTAAAAAGACTATTGGGCTATTAGTGTCACACCCCGACCGCGTTAAAACAACAAACCGAGGCGGAAACGTCGGGAGTGTCGTAACAGAATCATTGTTTCACAACACATGGATTGAAGTTTCGTTTTATTGAATTAAGTTTATTACATTGTATTGAAATTAGAAACAAAACATGAACAAATTGACTTTCATTGTTTATTAAGTCACTAAGGCCTCGTCCATCCCTATGTGAGCATGCATCATAATCATCATCAAACATTGTAAGGACTCTAAAAAAATGTCCCAATTTTACTCGTAAGTAAAAACCCGAACCCCTGAAACCCTAATCCATATTAAAAATCAAGAAATTCAGAATCTTGGTCCTCTCGCGGGCCGCGTAAACCTTAAGGGAAGTTTACGCGGGCCGCGTCAATGTTAAGTTGACCGGATAAGTGTTCCGGATCCACGTATTGACCAGTTGTTGAACCTACTCGTGACCAATCAGACCTACGCGTAGACTAGGCGGCCACGCGGGCCGCGTAAATGTTAAGCCAAGGTTCACGCGGGCCGCGTGAATCTTATTTTTCACCTATAAATAGGTTGGATCAGGGGCTTTCATTCTGTGTTGACGAAAACTTTCAAAAATGAAATATTATAGCTCTGGAGTCTTAATTTCAATTAAATTAGCAAGGTGCTGCTCCGATACCGGGTATTAACTCGATCGCTGCTACGATTCAATGTCCGATCGATTAAAACTATCCAATGGATGTTTAAGTGCTGCCCACATTAGGGTTTATGCTTTGTCATTCGTCGTAAATTCGATGGATGTTTAAGTATCGCACTTTGTCATTCGTTGTGAGGGTTTAATCTCGTGAGTTATCGTAAATGTTGTATTAGTTACTGACCGAGTTCGTGTGCATGTTGTTTAAATTTAGGTTAAAAGGCTAATCAGTAGGCTAAGCTCTGCCCATATAAATCTGCAATGTGAGTCATTCTCTTTTTATCAAATTGCTTTACAAAACCTTAAATGTTTTTAAGGTTATAATTACAGGGATTAAGTCTTTGTAGTCACCAAATTACAGCCGGTATGTGGGGTTTGTATATAATACTTGATAACCGTCACCATTGGACAACGAGTTAGCCAAGAGGTGATATGACCATAGTCACAGACACCATTGGTCAATGAGGTCACCAATGGATGGTCGAGTGATAAATACCGTGGGTAGTTGGTTGATATATGAAAACATTGTAATTGCTCTTAATACTGTAGATTATAACAAATGCGTCGTTTTAAGTAAAAGAATGATTCACCAGTATTTTCCGCTGACAAAAACTTTTTCAAACATGTTTCAGGTGATCAGTTGTAATCCAGGAAAAGTGCCGCGAAGCACTACAAGCTTAAGGAAGTGGCTCAATATAAATAAAGAAACATGTTTTGTAAAATAAAGATTTCTCAGTGAAATCATATGATTGTAAACTACCGGGATTCATCCCGAATTGTGAAATAAAATAATCGGGAAATTTCAGGTTTAAAAAGATCCTGATAAAATCTTCCGCTGTCAACTCAATTAAATAAAATACCACGGGATTTTCTGTCCCGCGGCTCCTGAACTGGGTTAAACCAGGACGGGGGCCGTGACAGAAAAATGTGGTATCAGAGCCACTGATTTAAGCCAATTAAGTGTTTAGAAAATACTTAATTTTACTGATTGCTATTTTTGTGATTATGTGTTTTATTGTTTGAATATTTGTTTACAGTATGGGTAAGCAAAGACTTTCGGATATCTATTATAAATTATATATTTCACCAAAAGAAAAAGGAACTTCATCCTCAAAATACCCAACAGATACTGAGGAAGGAATATTTGTCCGAAAGGCACAATATGAGGAACCACTTTCTCCTAATAAAAGAAGTTTGATTATTAGGAAAAGTCAGGAGAAAATAAAGAAATCACCACCAAAAGAAATGAGAGTTAATCAGAAAACCCAAGAACTAGGCAGTAACCCACCATGGGAAGACAAGTTAGATGAAAAATGGGCAGATCTCTATATGCTAGCCACTGTAGCAGTAAATGCAAATCTTTAAATACTCTGACTCAGTTCTAGCACCCATATCACTTACAAGCCAGAAACCTTACCCAGTAAATAAATAAGTTTACAGTAAACCCTAATATGTTTTAATTATCAGTTGTCCTTTGTATTAAATTAGTCACACGGTATGCAATAATATTTAAAGGTTATCTATAAAATTTTGTTATAAAATTGTAACTTAGCATTTTGTGTGTATTTTTGCATATATGCTAAACAGCATGAATGAGTTATCTGAAGCCCTTCAGAATCTCAATCTCTATCCGGTGAAAATAGAAGTTTCTAGAGACTTTACTGGTTACATACCCGATATAGAAGAACCTATGGAATTCAACGCTCCACCTCCGGAGAAACCCAAGCCTAAGAAAAGGAGAAGATTTATGGGATGGAAGCGTGTGCGCCGGAGGAAACCCACAACTAGGAAGATTCCCAAAATAGAACATCCCATAGACAAAGGAAAGGGGATTGAAGTCGGGGAAGGTTCTAGGCAGACAAAGATGGAAATTGGGGAAAGCTCTAGACAAGTTGAGGAGTTACCAGTTCAGGAGGAATTGGATCGTGCATTGGCGAGCTGTGATATCGTTAGGCTGTCAATAATAATCTCTGCCCTTATCCTACTGAAACACAACTTCCAATAAACTTAGAACCAGCCATTCCAGACCATCTGATCCACACCCAACCTCTAGGAATAGACGAGTGGTGGACTAATGACTGGCAGTTTCAAAACCTGCTCAACAATCCTTATACCTTTCTCCTTCAGTTCGACCCGGAACCAATACCAAACCCACCAATGAGCAATGAGAATTTAGCTGAACTCCGCCACTTTGGCGAAGAATTGATGGATGCAGGGAATAGAATCCGGGAAATAGGAGGACAAATCTCCTGGAAATATGACGAGAGGGAGCATCATTTCTAAAAAGATAATTGACGAGGAATAGTGTGGTGTGAGAATGTGAAACTGTGGTTGTATAATAAATAGTAAAATATAACTATGTAAAATAACTACAAATAAAACTTTGTAAGATAACGGTGTGTATTGATGCATATTATAATATATAAAAATGGGAATTGAGAAATCGATAATTTTGACTATCCATGTGTTATGAAATTGTGTGATTATTTGTGTAATTGCTATTAATTATTTTATGCTAATAATTTATATATATTATCAGATGGAAAATGCTAATAATGAACCAGTTAACGAGGTTAACCAATCTGAGCAACACCAGGAGGATCACTTTATGACTAAGCAAGATATAGAAAATATTGTTGCTCAAGGAACAGCCAATGCTATTCCAGCAATCCTTGCTGCTGCTCAGAAACCTGTTGAACCTCAACAAATCGTTCCTAGCAAACGTACTTCTGAAGATAACTTCAGTAATAGCGTAAACGGAGGCGGTAATCATACTAATCACAATAATGATCCACGGCAGGCTCCGTTCCCTAAGAAAATGAAAGCTGCAACGCCTGGTTGCACTTACAAAGAATTTCTTGCTTGTAAACCAGCTGAATTTGCAGGCAATGAAGGGGCGACTACGGCACTGCGTTGGTTAGCGAAAACCGAGGCAGTAATTTCCATAAGTAAATGTGCTGAAAAAGACCAGGTCATGTACGCGTCGAATCTTTTTAAAGAAGGGGCGCTAGAATGGTGGAACACGGTGTTACAAGCAAAAGGAAGGATGATGGCGTATGCTATGAAGTGGGAAGAATTTAAGAGTCTTGTAGAAAGAAAATTTTGTCCTGAATATGAAAAGGAACAAATGGCGAATAAGTTCCTGACACATCGGATGGTGGATGTAAACTGTCGAGGGTACACTTCGACATTCTTTGAATATGCTAGAATAGTACCAACACTGGCTTTGCCAGAACCGGTACTTATTTCTCGCTATATTTGGGGATTAATTGGCGAAATCCGTAATATCGTTAAAGCTGCGAGACCTCGCACTATTGACAATGCGGTAGAACTATCTAACACCCTTACTGACGAGCTGGTACGCACAAGAGATGAAAATAGGAAAAAGGAACTGGCTCAGAAAATTACCCAAGGATTTCGTGTGGGTAATACTAGCAATTTCAAGAAAAGAGGAACAGGGCAATCTTCAACTCCGTCGTTCTGCAGGAATTGCAGAAAGAAATATTATGGAAGATGTAATGTAACCTGCAACTTTTGCAAAGTCGTAGGACATCGCGAAGAAGACTGCAGAAAGAAAACAAGGGTCTGCTGTAACTGTGGAGAAGCAGGACATTTTAAACCAGAATGCCCTAAGTTGGTTAAACCAGCAGACAATAAAACTAAACTGACCGACGGAGCTACCAAGAAGAATGTTCGAGCATTCCAATTAACTACTCAGGAGACAGCACTGATTCCTGATGTGACAGCTGGTACGTTCCTAGTTCACAATGTATATGCAAAAGTATTATTTGACTCTGGTGCAAACCAAAGTTTTATAAATACTTCATTCTGCCAAGCTCTTAACCTACCTTTAACCAACCTTAGGCAGATTTTTACAGTCGAAATGGCAGACGGAAATTCTATTAACATAGATAAGGTTTTGCAAAAAGAAAATATAGAACTTTCAGGTCATAAATTTTATGCAAACCTATTGCCAATGAATTTAGCTGGATTCGATGTCGTATTAGGAATGGATTGGTTAGTAGCCAACCATGCTCGAATCCTTTGTGATAAAAATTCTATAGAAATTCATACACCCACAGGAGAATTAGTGGTGATTACAGGAGATAAGCCACGAAAGCCACTGAAATTCATTTCAGTAATGAAATTGGCTAATTACTCAAGAAAACAAGAAATGGTGTATATGATCTCAGTAATCATTAACACTAAAAATAAGGAACTTAAGGACATTCTAGTAGTATCAGAATACTCGGATGTATTCCCAGAAGAACTACCTGGATTACCACCTGATAGGGAAGTCGAATTTAGAATTCATCTAATTCCCGGAACTATACCGATAGCCAAGGCACCTTATCGGTTAGCACCCACAGAAATGTTAGAACTGAAAAAGCAATTAAATGAATTACTAAGTAAAGGTTTCATACAACCTAGTTCATCCCCTTGGGGAGCACCAGTGTTGTTTGTAAAGAAAAAGGACGGTTCGATGAGAATGTGTATTGATTATAGAGAATTGAATAAGGTTACAATCAAGAATCGATACCCATTACCTAGGATTGATGATCTTTTCGATCAACTTCAATGAGCTAGATACTTTTCTAAGATCGACTTGCGCTCCGGATATCATCAATTGAAAGTACAAGAAGAAGACATACCTAAAACTGCTTTCAGAACTAGGTATGGTCATTACGAGTTTACAGTCATGCCCTTCGGACTAACGAATGCACCTGCCGCATTCATGGACATGATGAATAGAATCTGTAAACCGTATTTGGATAAATTTGTAATTGTTTTCATCGACGATATACTTATTTATTTCAAAAGTCAGGAGGAACATTGTGAGCACCTGCATGTACTCTTAACTTTGTTAAGAAAAGAAAAACTTTACGCCAAATTCTCGAAGTGTGAATTTTGGCTGCAAGAAGTGCAATTCCTAGGACACATGGTGAATCACGACGGCATTCACGTAGATCCTGCTAAAATAGAAGCGATCACTAAATGGAAGGTTCCGCAATCCGCAATGGAAATTAGAAGTTTTATAGGTTTAGCCGGATATTATAGACGGTTTATTAAGGATTTTTCCAAAATAGTTGTACCATTAACTAAGCTAACCTGTAAAGCAGTTAAGTTTGAATGGGGACCTAAGCAAGAAGAAGCTTTTAGGATTCTAAAGCAAAAGTTAACAAATGCCCCAATCCTAGCTTTACCAGAAGGGACTGAAGATTTTGAAGTTTACTGTGATGCTTCAAAACTAGGATTTGGATGTGTGCTAATGCAACGCAAGAAGGTAATTGCGTATGCTTCAAGACAATTGAAAAAGCACGAAGAAAACTATACGACTCATGACTTAGAGTTAGGAGCCGTAATTTTTGCCCTTAAGATTTGGAGACATTATCTGTACGGAAGTAAATTTACTGTCTATACAGATCATAAAAGTTTAAGATATATATTTGGGCAAAAAGAATTAAACATGAGGCAAAGGAGATGGATGGAAATCCTAAGTGACTACGACTGTGATATTCAGTATCACGAAGGAAAGGCAAATGTAGTTGCAGATGCCTTAAGCCGTAAGTACCATGAGAAACAACGACGGGTTCGTGCTCTTAGATTAAATCTACAGTTAGATTTAATGGAAAAACTAAAGCATTTTCAAGAAATAGCAATCAAGGATGATGCTGAAGGAATGAAAAGACGAATAAAAGAATTAGAACAAGGAGCTGATGGAATTTGGAGATTCCATAAAGGAAGGATTTGGGTACCTAAGCAGGGAGAATTAAGAAATAAGATTTTAGAAGAAGCCCATAAATCTAGGTATACCATGCACCCTCGAAACAATAAAATGTACCAAGATTTAAGAAATAACTTCTGGTGGATAGGAATGAAAAAGGACATAGCTAGATATGTTTCTAAGTGTCTTACTTGTTCACAAGTTAAGGCAGAACACCAAAAACCCTCAGGTCTACTACAACAACTAGAAATGCCTGTATGGAAATGGGAACTCGTAACAATGGATTTTGTTACTAAGTTACCCAAAACCAGAAAAGGTAATGACGCGATTTGGGTAATTGTGGATCGATTAACCAAATCAGCTCATTTTCTACCTATGAAAGAAACTTTTAACATGGAAAGGTTGGCAAATTGTATGTAGATGAAGTAGCATCCTTACATGGAGTTCCACTCTCCATTATATCGGATAGGGATAGTCGTTTCACTTCCCACTTCTGGAAAAGTTTCCAGGAAGCAATGGGAACCCGACTAAATTTGAGTACTGCATATCATCCACAAACAGACGGACAAAGTGAAAGGACAATTCAAACCCTGGAAGACATGCTTAGAGCATGTGTAATAGATTTTGGTGGTAATTGGGATAATCATTTACCCTTAATTGAATTCTCCTATAACAATAGTTATCATTTAAGCATTGAAGCTGCCCTATTTGAAGCATTATACAGACGAAAATGCAGAACTCCAGTTTGTTGGGCAGAGATAGGAGAAAGTCAATTATCAGGTCCCGAGATAGTGCAAGAAACTACCGACAAAATCACACAGATTAAGGAAAGATTAAAGACTGCTGGAGATCGTCAAAAGAGTTATGCTGACAATAGACGAAAGCCACTCGAGTTTCAAGTTGGAGACAAAGTACTATTGAAAGTTTCACCTTGGAAAGGAGTAGTTCGATTCGGTAAGAAAAGAAAGCTAAGTCCAAGATACATAGGACCATTCCCAGTGATCCAACGTATAGGACCAGTTGCTTATCGTTTACAACTACCAGAAGAATTGGCAGGAGTACATGATGTATTCCATATATCCAACCTCAAGAAATGCCTATCAGACGAATCTTTGGTAGTACCTCTCCAAGATATAGAGGTAAATGAGAAATTAAAATTTGTTGAGAAACCTCTTCAAATCGAAGATCGAAAGATCAAATTTCTCAAACACAAAAGATTGGTGCCAGTTAAAGTCAAGTGTGATTCAAAGAGAGGACCCGAATACACTTGGGAGCTGGAATCGGAGATGAAGCGAAAGTATCCTCACTTATTTCAGTAAATCTCGAGGACGAGATTTTAAATAAGGTGGGGAGGATGTAAGGACTCTAAAAAATGTCCCAATTTTACTCGTAAGTAAAAACCCGGACCCCTGAAACCCTAATCCATATTAAAAATCAAGAAACTCAGAATCTTGGTCCTCTCGCGGGCCGCGTAAACCTTAAGGGAAGTTTACGCGGGCCGCGTCAATGTTAAGTTGACCGGATAAGTGTTCCGGATCCACGTATTGACCAGCTGTTGAACCTACTCGTGACCAATCAGACCTACGCGTAGACTAGGCGGCCACGCGGGCCGCGTAAATGTTAAGCCAAGGTTCACGCGGGCCGCGTGAACCTTATTTTTCACCTATAAATAGGTTGGATCAGGGGCTTTCATTCTGTGTCGATGAAAACTTTCAAAAACGAAATATTATAGCTCTGAAGTCTAAATTTCAATTAAATTAGCAAGGTGCTGCTCCGATACCGGGTATTAACTCGATCGCTGCTACGATTCAATGTCTGATCGATTAAAACTATCCAATGGATGTTTAAGTGCTGCCCACATTAGGGTTTATGCTTTGTCATTCATCGTAAATTCGATGGATGTTTAAGTATCGCACTTTGTCATTCGTTGTGAGGGTTTAATCTCGTGAGTTATCATAAATGCTGTATTAGTTACTGACCGAGTTCGTGTGCATGTTGTTTAAATTTAGGTTAAAAGGCTAATTAGTAGGCTAAGCTCTGCCCATATAAATCTGCAATGTGAGTCATTCTCTTTACAAAACCTTAAATGTTTTTAAGGTTATAATTACAGGGATTAAGTCTTTGTAGTCACCAAATTACAGCCGGTATGTGGGGTTTGTATACAATACTTGATAACCGTCACCATTGGACAACGAGTTAACCAAGGGGTGATATGACCATAGTCACAGACACCATCGGACAATGAGGTTACCAATGGATGGTCGAGTGACAAATACCGTGGGTAGTTGGTTGATATATGGAAACATTGTAATTGCTCTTAATACTGTAGATTATAACAAATGCGTCGTTTTAAGTAAAAGAATGATTCACCAGTATTTTCCGCTGACAAAAACTTTTTCAAACATGTTTCAGGTGATCTGTTGTAATCCAGGAAAAGTGCCGCGAAGCACTACAAGCTTAAGGAAGTGGCTCAATATAAATAAAGAAACATGTTTTGTAAAATAAAGATTTCTCAGTGAAATAATATGATTGTAAACTACCGGGATTCATCCCGAATTGTGAAATAAAATAATCGGGAAATTTCAGTTTTAAAAAGATCCTGATAAAATCTTCCGCTGTCAACTCAATTAAATAAAATACCACGGGATTTTCTGTCCCGCGGCTCCTGAACCGGGTTAAACCAGGACGGGGGCCGTGACAAACATCATCAACTACGGTACCTGAAACATATGTGAAAATACGTCAGCATAAAAATGCCGGCGAGTACATAGGTTTTGTGAGAGTATCGGATTCATAGCTCGTTTACATGTTGCAATACCTCGATTGACTATAAGAGTCGTTACTTGAAAACCTTGTATTGAAAAGAGTTTGGTATTACAATATGAACAACCAGCTCAAAATAAGTTGGTTATAGTTTTTAAAATCTCGTTGCCAAGAATCTTAACCCAAAATATTTGTTTAAGTAAACCAAATTGTAAATCATTCTTGTAATAAAAATCGTATGGTTTATATCGTTAGGAAAACCTTGTAGTGTAACTTCGTTTTGAAAACATTCGTCCAAGTGATCTAGATAACGCAACGATAATGTGTTAAAAGCACTTATATATAGGAAGTACCAGCGGTGTATCCACCATGCTTTTATCACATTACACCCGCCCCGTTACCTAATCAATTACCATAACCCAATCGTTTAACAGTTCAAATATTTCACATAGATCAAATAGTTCGAATGGTTCAAACAGTTCACATAGTTCCAGTGGTTAAAGTAGTTCGCATAGTTCAATAGTTCCAGTGGTTCAATAGTTCACATAGTTCCAGTGGTTCAATAGTTCATATAAATTAAATCGTTGTGTTAAACATAAACCATAACACTCGTTTTAGGAAACTCGAAATCGTTTAGCACATATGAATCACCCCAAAACATTTGAAAACGGTAAAAGAGGGGAACTACGTACTCACTTGAATTGCAAAGTATCCTCGATCTAATGAACTTAACGAGGCTCAGGCAAGCCAAGGAGATCAAGTATCACCTAGTAATCGAATCGCTAGTTAATAAATCGACACCTATATTGGAAGATCGGGTAGAACGGGGTCTCGTAAACCAAATGAGTATTGGAACTCATGTGATATGGTTTAACGATGCCTACATTCTAAATTGGAACTTATCCTAAGTGCTTTCGACCCGTTACGACTCATTAAGGTAGCTTATGCTATTTTAACGCGTCGTTCGTGCAAATGCGCGTTCGAGACGCCTAACTAGTCCTATGACAAGTATTATATGCCCTAACATGTTTAAATATGTTGCATGATCAGTTTAGGTGACAAAAGTTAGGTTACATATGCTTAAAATCCAATTATGCATGAAAATGGCATTTTGGTCATTTACCTAAGGCATATAAACTACATATCATACAACTAATTAAACTAAGTGACCATAAGGTATAACCTCGGAAGGTTATTCCCTATACAACTATGGTCACTAAATATGCTTGGTCGGATCCTAACGATTGACCAAACGGGTCGGGTTCGAAAGTCTAAGCGGTTGTTTAGACCGCTTGACTTACGACCCTAAACAAGCACTGGACTAAAAGTGACGAGTTAAACATGTTAAATCATGTTTAGCCAAGTTAGAAAACAAGTTTGATATCAAAACAAAGTGTTTTGATACCCGAAAATATCTTCGATTCAAAATACACTTAAACACAGATTTTGACCGAAACTTTGACTCGTCACTTCGACTAATCAACGTGGTAATCAGTAGGTATAGTCACACGGGACTATAACCATCGTGATTACGCTCACGTTGCAAAGTTCAAACGAACTTTGTGTTGACCAAAGACTTGTTAAAGCAGAAAGTCAAACACTGTTTGACTTTCATGCTTGAAATGCATAAAAAGCATGAAAGAAGCTTACAAAAGGTCCAAGCAATGAAAAATTTGATCTAAAATACTCAGGTATGAAGCTAAGGCTTCAACTTAGAGCAAATTAGAGCAAATGTGTGAAGAATGAAGTGAAATCAAGTGGGTATTTATAGATTTCTAAGAACCGTTAGGATCATTTCTAGAAAATTGAGCTTTAATCTGGACCGTACAAGTAAGGCACACTGATTTGGGATACTAGGGGTGTCCAAAACCAGCATACGGTATTGAGAAAGTTACACAAAAGACCCTGGAAATCAAGCTGGTTGTCAAAAAATGGAGTTTCTGCCCAGCTTGAGCCGTCGCGTGCCTCCACAGCAAAGTCCCTAGGCTGTGGCGCGACGCCACCACACACCAGTTCCAGAATCTTTCAATTTTTGACAGTTTTAGTCCCTGCAACATGTTTAAGCCGTTTTCGACGCGTTTAAACACCGTTAACCCATTTTCAAGGCTCTAAAAGGATGTTAAAGCATAGGGGACTTGAAACATGCTTGAATTTATCTCGGATGTTGGTTCGTTTGGTCGTACGGTTGCGTTATTCGGTTAATTACGACGAAACACGAATGGACGCGAAAAACGATCCAAATTACGCGACGAATGGTATTTTTGCATTCGAATCACTAAAATAAAATATTTTAATGATTACAAAAATTTTTGGATGTCCGGATATGTTCAAAACGTAAGATATGCGCGTAAATGCAAACTTATGCACTTTTTGACGCTTTTAGTCCCTGTTTGATCAAAAAGTTTATTTTCGCATACCGAACCCCTCAAAGCCTATTTCTAAGCTATGTAAAGGATATTTATGGTATGTTTAGCTTATGATCAAGTTCCGGAATGTTCGTTATCATACGAATCGATATACTTTCGCAGTTTGACGTAAATAGTCCCTGCGAGCGAATAAACTTGTTTTCGACACACCAAACCATCCAAAACTTATTTCTAAGTTATGTAAAGGTTATTTAAGGTATGTTAAGCCTATGTCACTATTTCGGAGTGTTTATCACGTTAAACTGATTACGTTTACACACCAGTTCGCGTATAACTTTTCAGAAAACGATTTAAAGCTTGAAATCGAACAAGAATTGATATGTACAAATGATACACATATTTATACAAATCCCAAGTATGAAACACAATATTTCATTGGTTTTGTATTTGTATGATGGTTAAAGAGGCACAGATGTCACAGTTAGAGCTTAAAGGACTATTGGGTTGTTGTTGTTATTGGGATTGGCTTGGGCTATTGTTGCTGCGAAGACTAATGGATGTCGGGTCAATGTTGGAGTGGATACGTTGCTGGATCTATATAAATGATCTCAACACTAAGGTGCTATTTGTTTTTTCAGAGGTAAAACGTCTGCAGTATGCGAACCACATCTGTAGACATCTGTAACTGAAGATGGAGCAAACCTCTGCAGTCTGCAAGAAGAAGACTGTTTGTTTTTTAACTTCTGCAAGCTGCTGAAATAGACTGATTTTATTTAACTTAAAAGAATTTTCAACATTCAAACATAAATAATAGTTATACAATACTGAAATAATATTCATAAATAAATTCAATCAATTCACCAGGCTATTAACAGCAAGAGTTCAACTGATTCTCTTAAACCACTTAAACCTTAACAACAAGTTAATCAAAATAAATTCAATCAAAAAACACTATTAACATCAACAATTCAATCAACTTTCCTAACAACAAGTTAATCAAACAAAATTCAATCAATCTACCAAATTATTAACATCAACACTTCAACCAATTCTCCTAACAACACAAACACTAACAGTAATTCAATCAACCTAATCATACAAACAACATCTCAAATTAAACCAACTCTTAACGGAATAATCTTCCTTCTCAGACACGATCCAACTTCCCTCGAACGATTCATCAAATGACTCGTAAAATATCTATAAAGAAATCTGTTACTACTTACTAGTTATAAAACTATACATTACAGGTTACAGATCTATAAAAACAACATCAAATCAGTTCACTTACAGCGTCAGAAGAAGCACAAATATGCGAAATGAAGCAACCGATCAACACAAAACAACAAAATTGCATATAACAACACATCTTCCTCCTGCTTAATTCCATAACCTAATTCACTAGCAAACTTCTGATCTGAATCGCTTTGTTGAATATTGGTGTTGAACTGTTGTTGATTGAGAGAAGAAGCATCTAGAAAGATATATTCAAAACTAAACCTAAAATTTCAAACAAACCTGATATGAATCGCTTTGGTGAATATTGGGAATTTCTGGCAGACCACGCGCATTAACACAGTCAGGTTTTTTTTTGGGGGTGATTGTGTTTGTCACTGGGCAAAAAGAAAGAAGGATAAGAGGTTTGAAGACATGAGTCCACATCTGCCCCAAGAAGAGGACACATATACCTTTTTTAATGAAAGATCTTCGAGAAAACAAACATTCTTTAGACCCAAAGGTCTGCGCTTGATCTGCGCGGCGCAGACATAAGAGGTCAGGAAGCTTTTCTTGAAAAAAAACAAACAGCCCCTAAGTTATCATTCTAGATACTTTTCAGTTCAATTTTCTCTCTTGTTACTCTCTCTTAGGGTTTGTATGATTCTAGTTATTGCTTTAAAAATGGGCACCATGAAGACAATGGTAAAGTGGAATAAGTCAACAACCCTTGAAAGTTATAAATAGTTGGAAATCAAAAGAGAAAGGGATCTCTCATTACCAAAAATGCCAGAGTATGAGCAACAAGACTTTCCCATCAAAACTTTGGTTGAACCTTCTGAGTTCCCATTAGCAAGAAACATATCAAGAGCTGCAAGTGAATTTCTAAAATGATAATTTTAAAAGAAGAAGGAAACCATGAAAGAGTATCTAGTTGACACTATCATAGGAATACCAGTGTCCCTAAACTCATCTGCAATAACTATGGTCCCAACAAATCCTCCTAACCCCAAAATTCTAAAATGGAAATCAAACAAAGATACCCATGAATTGACCTTGCTCAGGGGCTAGTGGGGAGGTGGAGAAGATCTCAATGAAAAGTGTTTCTAGGCTAAAAATTGAAGATCTGCAAGACTTAATAAGTCAGCCACTGGAGAGGGACCCAGAAGACATTGTTTCTCTAGACTTTGAATTACAATTCAAAGGTCAGATAAGAAAACAACTGATGAGAAATAAAATTTGATCACTAAACATCTGTTTTGACATCATCTGTTTTGAAAAAAAAAAAACAGATGATATTTAAAAGCCAAAACATGACACATAGATCAAGAAATAAACAGTTGATGAAGCAATTCTCCCCCCAAAATTAATGAATCTTGAACACCTAAATCAGAACATCTGTTGAAGACAAGCAAACCTCTGATCAAAGCCATGGAACTGTTGTTCAAGAAGAAAAAAAGGTCTGTTGAAGCCTAAAGTCTGTTGAGAGCAAAGGTCTCATAAAGAATACCAAACATTTGTCTAGCCAAACAGATGTTTGAATGAAAGCAACAGAGGTTTCTCAATGTAACAGTACTTATTCTGTATCAGTGGTTAGCATAGTTAGATCAGATGTTAGATTTGCACAGATGTTTGCAATATTTGTGGAATCTTTTCTGTTAGGAATGTTAGATATCACTATCAAGGTGATGTTAGCATATCACAAACAGAGCTTTAGTACTTAGTATAAATAGATCTCATAGGTGATTCTAGCTTAACCCATAAATTAAACTATTTTAACCAATTTTAGTCCTTGCACCCTTGTATTTTCCATATATTATGTTTCAGTCCTTTAAGTCGATATCGCTACGACTTTCACATTCTTATGAGGTGGCTGTGATGATGTACAAAAATTACATTGGGCAACTTGGGATACGGTTACAAAACCTAAAGAAAAAGGTGGGTTGGCGTATGTCCTCTTAAATTTATAAAGAGGTGCATTACTTGTAAAATTGATTTTGGTGATTTAAATCTAAAGAGCATAGTCTATGGGTTAAAGCAATGTTGTGAAACCCGGACCGGCCTGTTCATGGTGACTAACCCGTTGTGCATGCAACTGGCCAGCCGGATCGGTGACCTGCGGCCGGACCGGAAACTCGGTGTCGTTTAGAGGTTGGACTGGAAGTGAAGGGATGGTTAGATTTAGACAGCAGCAGCGGTGCATCGTCAGATGATCTGCAAGCAGCGAGGGATTTTGATAGAAAAATAAATGAATATTTGATGGATCTGACTTCGGAGCTTTGGATATTGTACCACCGATTGATAGTTGCTTCATCTTCGTCTCACTTCCAACTTGTTTATTTGGAGATTTGAGTACTTCAAACCTTTACGTGCTTTTGTAGGTGTATAGGTGGTAGACTTGTAGGTAATTGGTTAAACACCACTACTACAAAAAAAGAGCTTTAGACGGTGTGATATGGGTTTTAAGACGGTGTTTTCAACACCATCTTAAACTACACTGGTTTAAAATCAAGTCTTATTAGACGGTGTTCAATTTGAACACCGGCTTAAAATTGCTGAACACCGTCTTTTAATATCAAAACATTTCCAAATATTTATTAAAACAAATATTTTTTAACACCGTCTTATAACCATTTGCTGAAAAAAAAATCACAATAAAAAAGGTTTTCCAGAAATACATCAAGCTTATATACACCAATGGAACGTTTTCAAATCAAACCAAAACAGTACACATTCAATTCGGAAATAAACCTATATACATTTATACCAACCCTAAAAAAAAGCTTAAAATCAACCTAAACTAGCCCTAATTTTTTTTTTTAAACCCCCCACCCCCCCCCCCCCTCGGCAAAAAAAAAAAAATTTTTTTTTTTGGGGTTTAGGTTTTGGGTGGGGGTGGGTGTTTAGTTTTTTTTAGATTTTTTTTTTAGGTTTTTGGGGGGTGGGGGGGTTAGGTTTTTGGGGGGTGGGGGGGTTAGGTTTTTTTAGGTTTTTGGGGGGTTGGGGGGTTAGGTTTTTTGGGGGTTTTTTTGGTGAGGTATAGTTTTTTTTTTTTTTTTTTTTTTGCCCCGGGGGTGGGGGGGTTTAGGTTTTTGGGTGGGGGTGGGTGTTTAGGTTTTTTGTGGTGATGTAGTGGGTTTAGTTTTAGGTTATTGGACACTTGTCACTCTATAAATCCTTCTTACACTTCTTACAATTAGAAGCCTTTGTAGAATAACTTGACCCTCTAAGTAAGATTACTAAAATTATAGTGCAGCATCTGCTGATCATATTTGTGCAATTGTGCTCATTTTAACACACTAAAACAGTAAAAAAAACACTAAATTTATATGTACTCAGTTTGGAACTACAGTGTAAAAAAATTGAAACAAACCCTTTTCATAGAGACCGTAATCAACAAATAAGCAGGTTCAATAGCACCAAATTCTGAACTACAATCAACACATTGAAACAAATCATAAATCCTTGACTCATAGAGACCGAAATCAGACCAAAATATGAAAAACAATCAGACAAAAATCTGACAAATCGGACTAGAAACGATGACGAACCTTCGTTTGTGTTCTTGTGCGGCTATGTATTTGAATCTTCCATGATTTTAAGTTGATTCTTGGGTGTTTGCTACATTCTAGAAGGGGTTTGGGAATTAGGGTGGAAAGTTGAAATGTGGGGTTTGGGCGGGGTAAAGACCTGATTTTAGAATTAGGTTGTAAGTTTTTTTTTTTCTTTTTTTTAATTAGTATAAGATTGTGTTTAAGCATTAGACGGGGTTCTTTTGAATTTTATTGAATATTTATAAGACGGTGTTCAGAGACAACACCGTCTAAAGGTTTTAGAAATTAGTATAAGACGATGTTTAAGCATTAGACAGTGTTCTTCTGAATTTTATTGAATATTTTAATTAAAAGAGCAGAATGGTCATATTGGTATTGGTTTTAGGACGGTGTTATTACTTTAACACCGTCTAAAACAAATCTTTGACACCGTCTAATGCTACATTTTGTAGTAGTGCACGTAGCTGCAGACAAAGTTTATTTTTGCAAGACTCAGTGGGAATTTATGAATTTGTTATTAATGTATGTAAGTTACAAGTTGGCTAATTAACATTTCATTTTTGTATATTTCAATTTTAAGTTTTAACTTTGTTTTTTATCTATAATTATAATTTACTTTTTAAATTTTGTATCTTTTATATATATATATATATATATTACTATAATTCAATTATATAACTTAATCCGGTTCTTAAAACGTTTCAACCGGTCCGACCAGTGAACCGAGGTTAAAGTAATAATATCTTTTTATGGTATTAACTAGGTTAGAACCCCATGTATTACACGGGGTTGAATAAATATAATTTTATATATTAAATAATAAAAAGTTATATTTTCATGAACCCCGTATATTGTACGGGTTAAAGAAATGTAATTTTATATATCAAATAATAGAAAGTTATATCTTTAAAAAACATGTGTATTACACAGATTAAATAAATGTAATTTTGTATACTACATACTAAAAACGTCGTATCTTTAAAAAACCTGTGTATAACCGGGTTGAATAAATCTACCAAATAATAAAAAAAATCACATCCTTAAAAACCCCGTATGTTACACGTGTTGAATAGATCTAAAAAAGAGTTATATCTTTAAAAACCATGTGTATTACACATGTTAAATAAATGTAATTTTGTATATTAAATACTAAAAACGTCGTATCTTTAAAAAACCCGTGTATAGTTGGGTTGAAAAATCTACCAAATAATAAAAACAATATATCCTTAAAACCCCGTGTATTACATGTGTTGAATAAATCTAGTTTTACATAGCAAATGATAAAAAGTTATATCTTTAAAAACTTCGTGTATTACACGGGTTATATAAATGTAACTTTGTATAGTAAATAATAAAAAAATTTATATTTTTCAAAACCCCACATTTTACAGTTGTTGAATAAATATAATTTTGTATACCAAATAATTAAAAAGTTATATTTTTAATATATTAGGATAACATTTAATATTAATTTATTATTTATATATTTAATATAAGATAAGTAGGAAAGAGAGGTATTTGTTTTAAAAATATATTAAATTAACAATTTAGATTTGAGGATAATATTTTATTAAAGTATGATAAGATTTAATATTAATTTATTATTTATTTATTTACATAATATAAGATAAGTATATATTTGAGGATACCTTCAATGAATAATGAATGACACGTGTCCAAAAGTTGGTTTCTTTTATTATAGTAGATAAGTAACCGATTGACAAAAATCCTTAATAGGAGCATGGAATACGATTGGCAGATTTGAATCAAATGCAATATTCGATGGTAAAAAGCTTCAAAATCTTTTAAAATGTAATCTTGGTAATGGGATCTCCGTACGATTTTGGTTGGATGCTTGGTTATGTAATGAACCCTTAGAAGAGATGTTTCTGCCCTGTTTGCATTCGAAGGTAAAAAAAATGTGTTGAATTAGCGATTGTCACAAGGTGCAGGATAATAATGTTATTTGGAAATGGCGATGGAAGAAGACCTTGCAAACTCAGATTGAGTTGGAGGAATGGCATCTGTGTCATACCTTAATCGAACAGGTCCGACCAACAAATGTTAAAGTAAAGACACATGGATTGGATGGGTAACAACTCAAATCAATTCTTGGTGGTGAAGGCAGTTAAGGAGCTTATGCAGAAAGAAAGAAGACAGGGAACGAAGCTATATTTCAAAACATCACCGAAAATGTATTTTACAAGGGATTTTTATTAGTATAACATGTTGGTGAATATGGAAGACAGGGAACGAAGCTATATTTCAAAACATCATCGAAAATAAAGAAAATAATTGGTGACATAAAATCATTTGGGTTCTTGTGGTTAAGGAGTAGACCGAAACACAAGGAGGTTATTTGGAAGGATTGGTACACTTTCAATTTCATATAGGTCATGTAAGGATTGCTATTTGATGTAATTGTGGTTGTTTGTTTTGCTAGTCCTTGTTGCTTCGGCTGTTCGGCATGTGTTGTTAATAAAATTTACATTTCTAAAATCAAATATCACTAGAGATAAGGAATGCATGCATAATTGATCTTATGTAAAAATAACATAGTACCAAGTACATTTCACATGTATCAGTTACACTCAATTTGAAAGTCGTTTATAGTCCAATAATGGCATACTAAAAACTAGCAATTAAGGCTCATCATCATTTCTTATACTCAAGGAGAGTGTAGAAATAGTCAATATAAATAGCTCGAAAACTTGAAAAACCAGCCAACTTGCCAAGTTCACGATACTCCTCTTCAGTCCGATGTTTGCCCTTGGCACGGTAAATGGTCATCACAAATATGTCACCTTCGAGCAAGGCTCGGGTGCGGTGAGTATCATCAGTGTCGTGTGGCAACACCGGCTCACAAGCAATCAACTTACCTCCAACTGGAATTGCTTCAAAACAACTCATCAAAATTTGCTTTACTTCCTCATCTGTCCATGTCGTTAGAACCCACTACAACAAATAAATATAATCAACAACTCAATCAACCATTTAAATCTAATAAAGTCATTAGAGCATTTTGTAAACATTCATATTAACTTGGAATTAATTAAGTGATTTTCTAAACAAAAGGACATTGTGATGGAGAAATATAACAGATTATATTCCATTTACATATACATATGTTGTAATAATAACTTTCTAAAAGTCATAGAATTGTTTACTCTTAAAGGGAACAACTAAATTAATTTTGTTTGAAAACGTTTTAATTTTGAGGAAGCGTAATAGTAATAACTATAACATATTTTGTTGTGATGTATACAACAAAATAAATACATTAGTTCAATAGTTTTTTTAAACGGCCAACGAATCCTCCAAATGGGTTACTGACGAAATTCACCACATCGGGATACACTCGCCTTCCGAACTGGGGAAAACTCTCACCTAGAGCTAAAGCCCGTGAACACTCTCCCAAGGATGGAAATAGCGATCGCTGCCTACTCATCTAGACTCCCATCATCACCAGGTGCCGCAGAAACTAAATGTTGGGGGCAAGAATTGAACCTGAGTCACTTGTAACACAAGGTCTCTCACTTACCACTCCACCACTAGCTTATTGGCAGTTCAATAATAATTACTCAAAATAAATACATTAGTTCAGTAATAAATTACTCTAACTATTTGTATATTAAAAATTATTTGTATTTGATTCATACACTAGCTTTAAATGCCACATTTTTATACTCACAATATAATAAAGAGAAAAATGCCCGGATAATCCATGTGGTTTACCCATTTTTCACCTTTAGTCCTTAACTTTATAAAATTACAGTTATAGTCCCCAATTTTTGCAATTTCGTTCCCGGATAATCCCTAGCGCGGATGGGGTTAGTTTTTAGTGTTAAGTGGATGTGAAATTACTAAAATGCCCTTATTATTAAAAATTAAAAAAATAACTTAAATGTAAAAACAAATATATTTAAATCAAGTGGGGCCACCATTCTCTTCATCATCACCCCAACCCACCCTCATGGTGATGTTTAGTGACGGCTCCGGTGAAGGAGGATGTTAGGCGGTTGAAGGACGATCGCACAAATCATCTTCTCTGGTTCACGATGTTAGCCAGTGTACTTGTTTCCTCAAACTGTTTTAAATCATCTTCTCGGCCAGTTATACTATGTTTCACTTCAACATTATGGTTTGTGTACAAATTTTGCACCTTGACATTTCTTTAAATGAATTGAATTTCTCAGGTGCATATTAAACTTGACTGCAATGATCTCTTGGATGTAAATTTACATCGATACATACCACGAATCTCTGCCTTTTCACACAATCCATCTAGATCCGCTTCCTTACTACGTAGATATTCTTTTTTTTCTGAGCAGATCTTAAGAAATGGACTTGGGGAGGCTTAGGTGGTGGCGTTTTCTTCTTTTTACCCATCAGAAAAAATGAAACCATAGCTATGAACTCGAAAAACACAAGATCTATACCCTGATTAACACTCACCGTGAACAACAGGAAATAGAAAACGGTAAAGGTGATGAAGGATGGTGAGGATCGGGGTGATTAGAGGCGGAATGTGGTGGTGAAAGGGTGATTCACGGTGGAAAGGAGGGGCTGGGTTGGGGTAATGAAGATGAGGATGGTGGACCACCTTTTATAATGTTTTATATTAAGGGTAATTTAGTAATTTCACACTCACTTAACTGAAAAAACTAACCCTCATCCGTGCTAGAGACTATCCGGGAACGAAATTGCAAAAGTTGGGGACTATAGCTGTAATTTTAGAAGGTTAGGGACTAAAGGTGAAAAATGGACAAACCATATGGACTATCCGGTCGGGATGGCAATGGGTCGGGTTCGGGTCGGGTATTGGTAATCCCATACCCGTACCCGGTTATAAAATTGCGTCCCATACCCGACCCAATACCCGTCGGGTATTTGTCGGGTAATTAACCGTTGGGTATCGGGTATACCCGCGGGTATCGGGTTTACCCATTAGTTTGTTAAAAGATATACGTTGAGATTTCTAAATACATTTTTTACTATTGTAATTATTATATTATTTTATTTATACAACAACTATTATAACTTAAAAAGGTACATTACATACATTCAAGTTTTATCATAAATTAATAATAACTTTATAATACTTATACACTCACATGCATATACTTCACAACATACAAAATATAAATAATACTATTATTAAATGCATATACTAAAAGAAAAATTTATTTTTTTCACATCATGAACATACTAAAATAAATCACTAATAGACAAGGGTTAATGGAAGATAAAAGTATAAATTAAAAAAATCAGGTATATAGTTCGGGTAAACGGGTATGTGGTTTCGGGTAATCGGGTCGGGTATCACCTAATCCCATACCCGACCCATACCCGCGAAAATTTTTAAAACTAATCCCATACCCGGCCCAATACCCGTCGGGTATCGGGTATACCCGTCCCATTTGTGCCGGGTTTCGGGTATACCCATCGGGCTCGGGTATTTTTGCCATCCCTACTATCCGGGCACTTTTCTCTATTAATAAATTAAAAAAAACAAATATATATTAAACTAGGTTGGAACCCCGTGCAATACACGGGTTGAATAAATATAATTTTATATACCAAATAATAAAACAATATATCTTCAAAAATCTCGTTTATTACATAGGTTGAATAAATGTAAATTTATATATTAAATAATAAAAAAAGTTATATCTTTAAGAAACTCGTGTATTGTACGGGTTGAGTAAATTTAATTTTATATATTAAATAATGAAAAAAAGTTACATTTGTAAGAACATCATGTATTGTATGGGTTGATCACATATAATTTTATATACCAATCAATAAAAAGTTATATCTTGTTATATCTTTATATACCATGTGTGTTATACGGATTGAATAAATCTAATTTTATATACCACATAACAAAAAAAAGTTATATTTTAAGAACCCGGTGTATTATACGAGTTGCATAAATGTAATTTTGTATAGTAAATAATAAAAATATTATATCTTTAAAAAACCTCATTTATTACACGGGTTTAATGAATCTTATAAAAAATTATATCTTTAAAAAAAACTAACGGATATACTCGATATATGATGGATGGGGTGATTGCGGTGATGGTTCTTATAAATGTCACGTAAACATAATGAATACCGTATTTGAGTTGAGAGTTGAACACGAAAATTAAAGTATAGAATCAATAAACATTGATTAATATTTTTGTTTACCCCTTATAAACATTTTTAAAATAGGTTCTACCCTTAACTACTTTAGTTTAATAAAATAAATAAATTATTTACATTATATTCATTTATATTTAGTGTACGTATTTTGTTAATTTCAGGATAAATAATTTTGAAATCTAATAAATGTTTCAAAATATTATATTATCTCCTATACGAATTGTTTAAATTTGTATTAAATTTAATTTTATAATTATCTTTTAATTAATATTAATTATTTATAATTAAGTAGGATGGAGAGGAAAAACTAAAAAATAGATGGCTTCAATGAATGACATGTGTCCTCTTATTGGTTTCTTTTTATTATATAGTATAAATTAAAAACATTTTAATATTACCTTCATGAAAATTGCATCACCCTTGGGAATAAAGCTGAACATGTCACCTCCAACATGTGTCACACCTGCACACGATAAAAACATGACCCCCATAGAACCCATTCCCCGTGTACTATGTGGTTGTGTGTGTATGAATATCACGTGACATGTAACGTAACTGACCATCAATTTTTGGAGCCTTTGCAACAACCTCAGGCAAGTCGAAATTAACGCCTTGTTTGATATGGGAATGCTTCTCTAGAATCATCCTCAGGCAATCCCCTGCACTACCACCAACATCCACCAATCGTTCAACACCCTTAAACCCATCGTAACCTTCCAGAACCGCCTTCATAAACGGAACAGATATCCCGGACATTGCCTTTTGCATCAGCTCGTTCATCTCCGGTTTCCTCCCGTACATCCCGTACGCCGTCTCACCGCGGTTTGCCTTCACGAAAGGCTCCGTCGATGAATCAACCACTGCCTCGTGCACCATCGTCCACGCCTTCATCAGCTCCTCCTGGTGGTGTTGTAGAACGTACGGACCGTATGATAACCCGTTTTCATCCGTCACTAGCGTCTTTCCTATATCTGTCAGCGAGTATCTGGCAACAAACAAACAAACGTACTCAGTAAAGTAAAGTCTTATTTTATTATATTCAATTTTCTCGTTTCAATAAAATAAAAAGATAATCTTCCCTAGAAACACACACATAAAGTCTATGACTACTCGTTGAACCAGAACTTTTTGTCAGAAGGTTGGTTAACATAAAATCATTTTTTTTTTTTTTTTTTTTTTTTGAAAGGTGAATTTCGAACTAGGTTGTGAACGAATCCACAGCCCCCAAGTCGGGAGCCCCAACCGCCCCACGGGCTCCAGGGTCTTGCGTGCAGAGGACCCTGTGCCGTTTGACTCGGCTTTCCCCGAGAAACTTCATCCCCCCATATCCGTATAGGTATGAGTTGCACAGCAATGGACTGTGCAGGATTACTCCGAAAACTCGGGCGGTCACTCAGATTCGAACCCGCGCCTGTTGGGACGTTTCCGAATCTTCATCGTTTCCTGGCCACTGGGCTAGAGCCAGTGGTTGGTTAACATAAAATCATAAAGTTATCTTCTCTACCGTTAATACTAAAAGAGTTGTTATTTTTATATATCAAATGTATATAAAAGATGCTCTAGTTTATTTATTTATTTATTTATTTTTGGAATTAAACGAACTAGCTTTCATTAGGCTGAACGGTATGGTGACGGAGGGAAGAAAGAAGACGGGGGTGGCGGGATGAGGTGACGGAGCGGCGCCGAGAAGAAAGAGGGGGGCCCACATGTTTTGCTCCGTCCTGGACGTCGAAATTCCGACGGAGAGGATGATGACTGGATCAAGACAGGGGGCGGGTTGGTGTAGCAGCCGTCGCCGGAGCAGGACGGAAGGGTGGACGGTCCCATACCGTTCCATACCGTTCAGCCTTAAAATAAAGAAATTAAATTACATAAGAATAACAGGTAAACAGATAACAGATAAGAAGTTGGGGGCGCAACTCTCTTTTGAATAGAAAATTCAGTTCTAGCGATGATTGATGTTATTGACATACCTTCGTTCGCCGGAGGAGGCGATGTGCTCGTGAAAAACACCATAACTGGAGAGCATGCGGAGAATACGCTGAAGGTTTTCAGGATATGCGGAAGGGAGAATACGGGAGAGAATCTCGGAGGCAGTGAGAGGCGTGTTTGAGCCGTTTTGCCATATAGAGTCGGCGACGTTGAGGCGAGCAACGGCATTGAGCGACATAGGGACACTTATCATGTTCGCCAGCTCCATGATCGCTAGCCGGGCATCTTTGCTGTGCGTGTTGTCCATTGTAGACCAGTGCATTCAGAGGTATGTTCAATGGTCACCATATATAGGGATGGATGGTGGGGATACACATGTCTTTTTACTCAGTACCATACGTTTTCTATCTATTATTGTATGATAATGTAATGTGATGTAACGTAATTTCAACATGAATGCACTAGTGGCTTGGGATAAATACGAATGAATGTGCAAATACAACTAAATTTATAACGGTTAGGAGTAGTAGCAACTGACAACGGTTTTACCAATACCGATGTTATTATGTCGGAATCGGACCAGTTGTCACGACACCAATAGGAACGCCAAGAAAAGCAACAAATCGAATACCACTACCGATGTTGTTCGTATGGTATTGGTTCGGTTCGTCACGGTAAAAACAAAAAAATAATTATATTTGACCTGTTTGTTATTTAATAAAAGTTTTAAAAAACTTTGATAAAAATAAACATGTCACAACTGTGCAATAGTAAAAACGATCATAGTAAACCACATCACTTGCACAATACTATTTGCAACTCGGTTTTGTGTAAAAACGACCATAGTAAACCACATCACTTGCACAATACTATTTGCAACTCGGTTTTGTGTAAAATTTGTGCCGAGACATAAATAAAAATAAGCACGACGCAACAGCGTGCTCGAAATTGTATAAAAATCGATCACATATTAAAAGTTGTAAAAGCAAAAAAAAAAAAAATAACGAAAATGGTAAACAAAGTCACTTGTATAACACTTTTTGCAACTTGGTTTCAATTAAATTTATATCGCGGCGTGGATAAAATAAGCACAATGAAGTGGCCAAAATTTTATAAGACATGGCAGGTTAAAAGCTTAAAAGGTGTAAACAAAAAATATACTAAAAAGGAATTAATAACAAGACACATTCATAATTGTAAAAACTAAAAATGAGTTATCGTTCATGAACCTTTTAAAATCGGAATTAATAATAAGACACATTCATAATTGTAAAAACTAAAATTGAGTTATCGTTCATGAACCTTTTAAATTCATATAATATCTATATTTTTTTAACGGCAAGGAACGACGTATCAATCACCATGACATCAGGCGCTGTGGTCAAGGTCGACTACTCGATCGCCGCCAGCCCCTTGGCTCTCTTAGATGCGCGGAGACCCGACCTCCACCCGCCTGAAGGCACGGCAGTGGAATAACCGGTAAAACCTCGCCTCCCATCCAAGACGAACCAGCGTCACCCGTATTCGCCCTTCACCTGGATGCCGCAGAAAATAATGTGGAGAGTGGGAGTCGAACCTAAGTCACAAGGAACACCAAGTTTTTCCCCCAACCACTCCACCACTACCTCATTGGCATATCTATATCTCTAATAAAGCAAACCATTGGGGGACACATGTCACCTTATGATTTATGCCAAATAATCAGCCACATAAGCATACATGTGAAATATCACAAATGAGAGGACATGTGGCATAGCTCTAATATGCGGATTGATTTTGGCTTCTCACATACTCTCGGTCTAAACTCTCTCTCTCATTCTCTCCAAATAGTTCAGAGCATTCTCCGAAACCCTAATCGGCGATTCCTGCTCCTTACCCTTTCAATCAGATTGTTGACTCTCTCTCTCTCTCTCAATCTTCAATCGCCTTCTAAACCAAACCCTAGAACAAAATTAGTCTGCCTCTTTATCTCTTCTCACAGAGTTTCTTCCGATTTGAAGGATCAGAGCAACGTCTACCAAAATTTAGTTACCACAGCATCAGCTTTCGAAGCATGATTTCGCACCAAAGAAGATCAGATTGAAAAAACAGATTAAAAGATGAAATTGAAGAAGTAGAAGATATAATCGCGTTCAAATGCAGCAGCATCGGCGGCAGTGAATAGTCCTGGTATTTCCGTTTACTTTCTTCTTTTGATTTCGTTTTATTTTGCTGTGAATATGAGTGTAAAAACCCTAACTGGGGTCGCTGGAGTGTCGGCCTAATTTGATGGCTGCTTTATCTCCTCTAACCCTAAATTGATCTAAATCATTATTATACCATCTCTTTTGGAAATTGAGATTTGTTAATAATCTGTATGTGATTCTATTCGTCTCGATGTGCGTAAGTATGAATTTGTAAGCTATTTGAAATATTGATTCGTTAATAATTTGTTTGTGTTGGTTTGTGTTTGAAGGAATTTGAAACCAATTTACTCAATACAAATTTGTCACACCCCGATATTTCCACGTATTATCGGTGGGCCCGGTGGGGAGTATCGTGACGTAGTTGATATCATCATGGACAAATTATCATAGTTTAATACACAGCGGAAGTCGAAAGATAAAATCATTACAAACCGAATGAAAGTAATATCATTTATTACAAAAACGGTTGTAAAGAATCCACGGGCGGATCAAAGATAAAAAAATCATTGTTCAACAGATTATAACATCTAAGCTTGCAAGACTCTTTATTGATGCTAGGAGTAGCCAGCCTATTCCGTTTAGTACCTGCACTTAGCCTTTTTGGAAAATACGTCAGTTTACACTGGTAAACACAATTAACCGACTCATTTTGAAAATGTTTAAGAAAATTGAGTTGAATGCACATGGCACAAAACATCTTTTATAACTTGGGATAATTATTTATATATAAACTTGTAAAAGAATTACATGTTTGTTATACGTTCAGTAGCCCGGGCTGAATACCAGGTTAAAGATTAATAGACACACCACATGGTATAATCCCGCGGTGAGTTATTCTCGAACCGGCGGTTATACCTTTTTATATATATATGCACTGGCAGGTGTATGCCTACACCCCGTGCTAAGGTCGTGGCCATTTCAATGAATGATGCCAAGGATATCCGGGACATGATCATTAACCCCCCAAAGGCTTTAAGCAAACAAAACAGTTTAAACTAGGGGTGTCCAAGCTACTCGGTGCTCGAAGATCGTTCGACGATCATTCGAAAAAGCTCGGAAATTTGCTCGTTCGATCCATTGCTCGGTTAAAACCGAGCCGAGCAGCTCGGTTCGGTTTAAAAACGAACCGAGCACGAGCATAGGTACGCTCGCTCGTCGCTCGTTCGGTTTCGATCGAATTTATTTTTATTATATATATATATTATATTATATTTATTAAATATAATAAACATGTAACATGTCCAGCCACTAGAATTCTCATATCTTCATATCAGTTGTTTTTGTAACTTCTAATTTGTTTGAAAAGTTGTTTTGACTTTTGGTTACATGAGGAGCTTGAACCATGTAATTCTTCTAGCTTTAACTAATTTCTTAATTTATTAATTTGATGGATGTCTTCTCATAAGGCATCAAATGTAATGGAGAATAGTGTTGAGTTAAGTGATGGGGAGAGTGTTGAGTTGGAAGATGAAATGAAAGACGGGAAAGACCAATCTTCTAAAGATGTTGGTGCAAAGGGGAAACAAAATAATTCTTCTAAACCGAACCGAGCACGAGCATAAATTGGTGAATTCATGGCTGAGTAGGAATGCTAAATAAAACTGAGCAAAAGCGAACCGAACCGAGTGGCTCGGTTCTAAACCGAACCAAGCACGAGCATAAGATTTCCGCTCGATTTCCTAATTCCGAACCGAACCGAGCGGCTCGGTTTCAAACCGAGCACGAGCAGACCTCCGTTCGGTTCGGTTCAGCTCATGAACACCCCTAGTTTAAACGAGTCATCTCAATAAATTAACCTTCATATGATTAAAAATTTAATGCCCGACCAAGCGGTATTCTATATACCGTACCCCAAGCCCTATAAGGGAAAATAAGTTACAAGTATTTACTTGAGCAAGTATATATCACAATCAGCAAGTGCAAGTAGCTTTTACTAGGCTCCTAATCTGGAACGAAGGTTTTAATAACCTATTAGATTCCTAACGGGTCTTAATTAAGCCTAAACTTAGACCGGTTAGTTTTAAAGGAAGATATACGGTTCAAAACGCACGATTAAGCGAAGACCGGATTAGAATGTGGTTTAGACCCAACAAGTTTGTATACTTGTATAATGTGGGTAAACTAAACAAATTCTGTATTTTGAGATAAAAATGATAAGGTTTGACCCGCTTCGGCTAATTTATGCAAACTAGTTACATAAACCGCACCGAACGCGAAAAATGCGTAACGGGTAACCAAATGAGTCATGAACAGGTTTCCTAAGTTAATATGCCTTAAATATGTTATGATATCAGTAGGATACCTTCCATTATGCCCAAAATGTTTTTAACTCAAATTATGCTCCGTAGGGTATTTTGGTCATTTTAAAGCTTGTAAAAGAGTTTAAATATTAATCTGAGTTTCAGGCCTGATACAATCAGTAAAAATATTTATTTTTATAAGTCATAACAGTAGGGTATTGCATATATGTGAAATTTATCTTTTATAACCAAACTATGCACCGTAGGGGCATTTTGGTAATTTCACATAAGCATTAAAGGTCAAAATTAGAGTTCTGAGCTTAAAACTTTGGCTTACTGTTTAATTACATAAATTAACTTAAAACATCAGTAGGTAATAAGTTTTATGTGCCAAAAAATAGTTTTAACTCATACTATGCGCTAAAAACGCGTAAAAGTCGGTTTTAAGCGATTTTCGGGTTAAAATAGGAAATCTGAGTTTTTGATCAGTCTATAAGGTTTAAATATTTTATTTATCATATAAAATCAGTAGCAAAAATTTTGGTACCAAAATATTATGAAAAGCTCATTTTATGCAAGAAAATGGTATAACTGACAATTACCGAATTATAGCAAGAACCCTATGTTATGCTCAACTTAAAAATAAATAAAAATCTTCAAAATTCCCAAAATATTATATTACATCAGTGGATAAAAAGTTTGGTGTCAAAATTTGGGTTTAAATAGGCTATATGCTAATTATGCCGTTTAATTAATAAAAAGCTTTCTAATTACGCTATTGAGCATAACTCCTAACCTAGACTTCAAACTGATGTGAAAATTTAAGGACATGTTTATAATTCAGTAACAAAGGTTTTTGTCCATTCATATTTGCAAAAATCTCGTTTTCGGGTCAAAAGGGCATAATGGTCAGTTTTAGGCATATAACGGAAACATGCAAATGAATAAGATAACTAAGGAACCAAGTTGTATAATCACAGAGGGTTATACTAACCTATAACCTGGTCCTAATAGAGCTCTAAGACATTTCTAAAATAATCTAAATCGGGTCAGAACTGAAAGTCAAAGCAAAAGTCAACTTTTGCGACTTTCGGTTCAAAACCGAGCCTAAACTTGAAATTGTCGGGTTGAACATGTTTAGACATGTTCTTACATTAATTACCAAGTTATACAAGTGATAAAACAGGTTTCATGGCTTCTACATTGTTAATTATGTGTTTATTTGAAAATTAGCTTTCTGTTTGACTTTTTAGTATTAGGTTTGACCCGACATTTGACCAAGTTAGGGTGATAATCAGTAGGTGCCCTCTTAGGGGTTTATTACCTACATAATTACCAACTTATAACTACTTTTAATTTAACTAATGACTGAACCATTAGTGATTAATCACGAAGTCAAACTTTAATTACGATAAGTTTGACTTTTGGTCATTAAGCTAATTAAAACTTAAATTAGGAGGTTAAGGAAACTTACTGAAGTATTAAGCACGATTTAGAAGCTAATGGAATCTTGCTTGAGGTCCAGAGAGCTCCAAAAATTATTTGAAGTAATTTTGAAATGAGCAAGAACCATTGTTGCAACCAAGAGCCCCTTATATATCAATTTTGATCTCACAAGATCATTACAACAAGGCCTAAGGGTGATTCCTGATCATCCCATGTGTCCCTATGCATGTAAAACTACTGGCCAAACTCCTGTATTTCGAAAACCAGGCCTTTAAGGCGGTGCTACCTGCTGCAACAGACAACTGCCAGTTCTGCTAAAAAAGCGACTCTATCGTCCCATGCGACAGGGCGTCACGCCACCCGAGGAGACCAAGTTTAAAGTTTGATTGTTTTGTTGCATGTTCAGTCCATGCACTCTTGTTATTCGATAATCCGACATTTTCAGCATGCAAAGTCAGTGAAAACAGGTCAGGGGTGTCCTAGGCAGTGTGGCCATGCATTGGAAAGTCTTGAACACTTTGGAAATGGCTTCCGAACAAAGAATTGTGATATTTACACTTTTAACCCTTATTCTTGGAAACTTTAATTTATATCATAATTTTGAATTGGATCCTTATGAAACTTTTATCAGATGTTCTTGAGGGTATAATAATGTATTATAAAACTTTCGGGAATGTAAAAAGGCCTCTCAGAGGTAAAATTAACATGTTGACACTTTTAACCCTTGTGTTTTGTAACTTTTGATTTATAAGCGCAAACGGCTTCTAATGCTTGATAATTTATTCAATAATAAATACGGACATTATACAGAGTCATTCAGAGGCACAAGTTTGGCATGATGACGCTTTTGGTCCTTCTGATTACATCTTTACACTAGTTGACAGTTTTAGTCCCTCAAGATATCTTTAATCACAGTCAGGGTTTATGACACGTGTCATCATTGAATTGGATGTGATTTTACGAGGTGTTACAAAATTCGTTGATCTAAATATAATTAGACTATTGGAGGAATAATCTTGAAAGGTAGGTTAACGAATCTTATTGGATTCAGTGTCAAGGTGTTTTTCTTTTGGCTTAATATTCTTGAAGTTTATACGACTGATTATGGGTTAGGGTTTTCAGTTGGAATTGCATATGCTAGATATTTTATTGATAATTTTAAAACGTGTCCACTGTGTGGATGTGGGATGGATTGTGATGGTGTTTTCAATTAGTATTTTTCAGGTGTCCGTGACTTGACTTTCTTGATTGTAATTTGGATAATTGTGGCTTTCCAATTCATCTTATTTGTTCGTGTCTTATTTGTTCTGTTTTCTGTTAGTTTTCTTAAGACAGACGAAGATTAAGCAAAAAAACTATGTTTTGGGAACATCGGTGAAGGGCTACTCATCTTTCTAATATGTCTTATCTACTGCATGATGTGTGTAATGATCTTTACGATTTTCTGTTTTGTGCTCTAACAATGCAGAAATATATGTAGATTGTGAGTGAAAATTGGGAGCTTTTAAAATAAAATGAGCTTCTGCTGAGGTTAGTTTTTTTATTTACATGGAAGTAGATTTCAATAAGCATCTGATTTGTTTAATTTACAAGTAGTGACTTAATCTTCATGAGGAAGTTTGGTCTGTATCACCACTTTGTTTAATTTGGCATGATTCTAGAAAGAAACCTGCATGTTTCTGTTCATGAAGAGCACATGCGACTGATTATGCTATAGGTAATGCTTAAACATTGTTATTATATCGTTTAAACTAGAAGTAAGTTATAAATAATGAAATCAAATCAATTTAAATCTTATCGCTTCTCTGGCGTATAGGCATTATTCTTGCTTTATATGGAGCTGCAAAAATTAAACACATAGCATTGGTAATTCAAAGTGTTAACTGGATTCAGGTGATTTTGTGACATTTTCTATTCATAATCGGTTCACGTCTTCCAGAGACGTATCTCCTACAAAATTTTAAGCTTAAAAAACATCATTATCATATGGTTTAAAATTTCTACAGAAGCAAAGAACTTGATTTCCAACTACTCTAAAGATTGTCCATTTCATTTGGGACACATATAGTTATCAGATTATTAAATATGTGAATTAAGGTATGACATGTCTTATTGGCTTTGACTTTTTGATACATTTGTATGCTCTCGCATCATTTTCGCAAGAAATGAAAAATATTTGAGAAATAATGAAAGGAAAAGAAGATGGAACCTACATATGTAATAATGGGATTGCTCATGAATACATACTAATACTCTATTATGCTGGTTGTTTCTTTGCTGATTAAAACTTGGATAGATAAGAGGATAGCGATTAAGTAATTCTTGACTTTTTTAGTCAAGAATTGATAAAACTCTTATGGAAGTTGACACATTTTCATTAACGAACACCTTCTACTTTTTACACATGCTTGCTTTTTTGGTTTTTCATATTGTCGATGCTCTTTTTTTCCTTCTGAACCATATTATTCCTTTTTTTTCTTTTTGATATTTATATTGTTACCTTCATTATATACTTTAATGATATATTAAGTGTAATTTTTTGAGCAGGGTCTATATACTGGATTGCTTAGACAAGCTACATAGAAAACTACCAGACATGGTATCATTGATGAACATGGCGTTTTACATGTTACATTAGGATTAATCTAACTTGCTTAATAACATTCTGACAAACAAGGCATTTGAGACCAATGACAAAGAACCTCTTCATTTATAAGGGTGCTGTTTTGTTTAGTTTGTTGAGTTTTAAGTGTGATTCAGTATCCGAAAGTACGATGAAGCTTTTTGATGGTTTATATTTGCGGAAATGTCAGGTGCTGTTCAATTGGATTCACACATAGTCACATGAACACCTTTGACCGCTGTTTTTGCTTTTGTAAGGTTTTCTGTGGAGAGAGTGTTTGTTTTGATATTGTCGCAACCCCCGATCCCTAATCCCCGGGAACGGGCGGTCGCGAGCCAGTTTCGGTGGTATCGCGTATTGTCTAATTTGGCAGCGAAATTTTTCATCAGGACCGTAGTTAGGAAATAATTGATCAGAGTAAAATACCACATTTTCATAATATTAAACATATGGGATAAAACCCGAGTTCGCAGTACACACGTTTTCATAGGAACAAATCCTATTTTATTTAATAAAAACATCTATTTTATTTTAGGTAACTTTATTGCCACTTTTTCAAGACTTCCGTGCTGTCCAGCTGGCTTCTATTTGGCTTTCACAATTTGTTACCTGAAACGCGTTTTAAAAACATTTGTCAGTGGGAAATACTGGTGAGTGAATCCCAGTTTAATCAAGTTTAAATAAAAATCCATTGGACAGTATTGAGGGCGATCTCGCAATTACATTTGTTTCCAAGTTATAACAATTAACATCCATGGTACTGTCAGACCCGACTTGTGGAAATGTTACTCCTTGACCAGGTGGTAACAAATTTTGTATACAAAACCCCAACATACTCATGATAATTGTATCCTTACAAATACTCAATCACTGCTTAATATATAATTAATCGTATGAGGTTTTGTAAAAACAATTAACAAAAAGTTTACAAAAAGTGGATCAACTCACATTGCTGTCTTAAATTTTCTGTAAGGGTTTCCTGAGAATTATCTATAATTTGCACAAAATCACACGTGTTACTATAATAACCCATTTTAACATTAGTAATACCCTCCCCGAGACGACATTCCAACGACTACGTCGGGCAGAACCACGACAGCCGTTACGGAACCCTAGATCAATCGGGGAGAGTATCTAATACGTATCCAGGGGTTATGATACTTACAACGGAGCAGAACTTCGCTATTTAGGGGATATAATACCCGTATATTATGCCTACACTTCAGATTTGAGAGAAAGAAAACGTTTTTGAACGAATTCGACTGAAGACCCGATGCCGGCTTATATAGGCCCTCACGTCAACTTTTACGCGGCCCGCGTAAATGTAGACAAGGGTCTACGCGGCCCGCGTCAAACCCTGGTCAACGCGTAGCTTGGCTGGGTCATCGACTAGACTTGCCGGGTGTTGGGCCACGTGGCCACACTGGGCTGCGTCACATCTTGGGCCTCTCGCGGCCTGCGTAAGGATTAGGGTGGGGTTTACGCGGCCCGCCTCAATCCAAAAATCAGAATTTTAATTAAATTTAATAATATTTAAGGTATTCGGGGCCCATTTTCACGTATGGGGTGTATTTGGGGACATATTGGGATATTTTAAAATATATTAGGGTGTCGGAAAATAATTCGAGGGTGTCGGTTTTCTTTAAGGTTGTTATAGATACATATGCCGGAAATGATTGGTGCTAATTTTCTTTATCTGACTTTGCATTTTTGAGTATGTAGCTCTGACATCAAGCACATGGTTTTAGAGTACTTGCTTAGGGTTTTTAATTTCTCCTGATCATATGCTTTATCTCTCTCAACCCTGTCCGACAACGTTAAATTGATCTTCAAGACGCAATAATCTTCGATTGACGGTAATGTTTGATTTCATTCGTCATGTTATTGATCGATTCTGTTTGAATCGTTTACTGTACTTTGAAATTTTACTACTCATTGAAGAATTTGATAAAATCCTCAACGGAACTGTCACTCATCTCTTCTTAGTGTATCATTTGCCTTTTGCTATAGAACATCTAATGAAACATGTTATATAAATAGACAACTATTTTTCAGTCGATTTGGTATTATTGATGTTGATTTTTTGTTGTTGTTTGAAGCATATGAGCAGTTCATATCGAAACCCAATCTTTTACAACTCTGTTCATGATATTCATTTATTGGCATCTGGCTTTCAGTTGCCAAAATTGTAAAGACCTGCCAAAATTATCCCAAAACGACCCGTAAGTGAAAACTCGGACCTCAGAAACCCTAATGTGCATGAAACACCAAGAAAAAAAGGATTTTTGATTTCAGGCGGGCCACGTAAATGTAAGCTTAGGCTTACGCGGGCCGCGTCAACTTAAAGTTGACCGGATAAGCGTTCCAGGTCACGTATCGCACACGTGGCAGACCTACCTGTGACACACAAGCCTTACATGTAGACTAGGGGCCCTCGCGGGCCGCGTAAGATTCAAGTGTGGGTTTACGCGGAAAACCAGCTATAAATTGATCAATTCATGGGCTTTGCATCTGTGAAGGTAAAACTTTCTAAAACACGAAAGAAACTGCTCAAAATCACACTTTCACATAGGGAAACGCTGCTACGAATACAGGGTATTAACTCGATCACTGCTACGATACAATGTCCGATCGATTGAAACCAATCCGATGGATGTTTAAGTGCTGCCCGTATTTTGGGCTATACTTTGTCATTCGTCGTGAGGGTTTTGATTTCGTGAGCTTATCGTAAACGTTGTATTAAGTTACTGACGTAGTTTCGTGTGCATTGTTGTTTAAATTAGGTTATCAGGCTTATTAGTAGGCTAAACTCTGGCCGTCTAAACTTGCAATGTGAGTCATTCTCTTTTATTAACAATGTTTTACAATACCCAAATTATTTTCAAAGGTTATAATTACAGTAATTAAGTCTTGGTTATCTTGAATCACTGGCAAGTGGGGTATTGTGCACATTACTAATTTCTCACGGTTAGGTTCACCAACCTAACAGTGATAATCATCACTACTTGGGTGAAAGGACCCAATAGTGGTATGACCATCGTCACCAGGGTGTGACACGGTGCCAGATAAAAATAAGATAGTAGCCATTGTAATCGCTCTTATGCTGTAATTTATAACTAATGTGTCATTTTGTTTAACCTGAATGACTCGCCAGTATTTCCCCGCTTATAAAATATTTTTAAACATGTTTCAGGTGACCTACTGTGAATCAAGGAAAAGTGCTACAGAGCACTAATAAAGCTTGAAGTGGTGGCTCAGTAAAATAAATAAACATGTTTGTAAAACAGGGAATTTCCTTGTGAAATTCCTCTATTGTAAATTACGGAGTTTGTCCCAAATTATGAAATAAAATAAGTGGGCATTTTCAAGTTTTAAAAGATCCTGTTAAGCTTCCGCTGTCAACTCAAATAATAAATACCACGGGTTTCTGTCCCGCGGCTCCTGGACCTGGTAACACCAGGACGGGGGCCGTGACAGAAAAAGGTGGTATCAGAGCCACTGATTTAAGCCAATTAAGTATTTAGAAATATTTAACTTTTCTGATTGCCATTTTGTGATTCTATTAAAATTTAAATTACAAAATTTTAACTTAGAATTTTGTGTGTTTCTTCATGTATGCGAACAGCATGAATGAACTATCAGAAGCACTTCAAAACTTTAATATCCATACCACAGATATGGATACTACCGGTACCTTCACTGGCTACCAGGCTGATACTGAAGAGCCAATGGTATTTCAAGCCCAACCTCAGGAGAAACCAAAGCCGAAAAAGAGAAGAAGACTCGTACGCTGGAGGCGTATGTGTAGGAAGAAACCAGCGACACAGAAAGTTATAAAGACTGAGGATCCAAAGGATAAAGGGAAAGGAAATGAGATCGGGGAGAATTCAGGGCAAGCCCAGGAAATGCCACCGTGGGAGGAGCTGGATCGCAAATTGGCAAATAGTGACCTCATCAGACTTGCCGATGAAAACCTCTTCAATTACCCAGCGGAAGCACAACTTCCAGTTAATCTGGAACCTGCTATCCCAGATCCTATTATCCACCCCTGACCTCTACCAGGAGAGCTAGAAGAATGGTGGAAACTGACTGGCAATTTCAGAATCTCTTCAATAACCCTAATACATTTTTCCCCCAGTTTGACCCTAAGCCTGCACCAAACCCACCTATGAGCACAGAAAACCTGGCTGAACTCCGCCACTATGGAGAGGAGCTGGTGGACGCAGGAAATAGAATCCGAGAAGTGGGAGAGAGGATATCATGGAAATACGACGAGAGGGAACGTCGTTTCTGAAGTGCCAGCTGACAGGGATCGTATGCGGTTGTGTGGTTAAGTGTTTAATAATAATAAAATAAAAATATAATCATGTAAAATAACTTAAAATAAAACTTTTGTAATATAACTGGTGTGTATGGATGCATACTAATATATATAAAAATATCAACGTCGCAAAGTCGACAATTTTGGCTATACGTGTTGACATGCTTATGTGTGATTGTTTTATTGTGACTGATTATTAATTATTCTATTTTATGCCAATAATTTATACATTTGTATATTGAAAATTATCAGATGGAACCCGTCATCAATGAGCCAGTTAACGAAGTTAACCAGTCTGAGCAAAACAATGAAGATCACTTTCTTAATAGACAAGATATAGAAAACATCGTTGCCCAGGGAATAGCAAATGCTATTCCAGCAATCCTTGCTACTGCCCGAAATCCAGTTGAACCTCAACCAATTATTCCCAGCAAACGTACTCACGGTGACAATTTCAGTAATAGTGTAAATGGAGGCGGCAACATTAATAATAATGATGATGTGATGCAAGCCCCATTTCTTAAGAGAATGAAAGCTGCAACGCCTGGTTGCACTTACAAGGAATTTCTTGCCTGTAAATCGGTTGAATTTGCAGGCAACGCAGGGGCGACTGCAGCACTGCATTGGTTAGAGAAAACCGAAGTAGTAATTAAAATAAGTAAATGTGCCGAGGAAGACAAGGTCATGTACGCGTCGCATCTTTTTAAAGAAGGGGCACTAGAATGGTGGAATATGGTACTACAAGCCCAGGGAAGCGATGTAGCCTATGCTATGAATTGGGAAGAATTTAAAAGTCTGGTGGAAAGAAAATTATGTCCCGAATATGAAAAGGAACAAATGACAAATAAGTTCCTCAATCACCGGATGGTAGACGTTGATTGTCGAGGGTATACTTCGACATTCTTCGAATATGCCAGAATTGTGCCCACTATGGCCTCGCCAGAACCGGTACTTATCTCTCGCTATATTTGGGGTTTAATTAGCAAGATTCGTGATATCATCAAAGCTGCGAGACCCCGCACAATTGACGATGCAGTAGAATTAGCCAACACCTTGACCGACGGACTGGTACGCATAAGAGAAGAAAACCGGAAAAAGGAAGTGGCCCAAAAGATTACCCAAGGATTCCGTGTGGATAATAATAGTAATTTCAAGAAAAAGGGAACATGGCAATCTTCCACTGCTCCATTTTGCAGTACATGTAAAAGAAAGCATTTTGAAATATGCAAAGGGTATTGCAATTTCTGCAAAATTCCAGGGCATCAAGAAGAGGATTGCAGGAGGAAGAAATCAACAATCTGCTTCAATTGTGGAGAAGCTGGACATTTTAGACCAGACTGCCCGAAACTGGTCAAACCAGGTGATAACAAAGCCAAACCTGCAGAAGGAACTACCAAGAAAAACGCAAGAGCCTTCCAGTTGACTACCCAGGAAGCAGAGTTAATTCCCGATGTGATAGCTGGTACGTTCCTAGTTCATGACGTTTATGCAAAAGTATTATTTGACTCTGGTGCAAACCAAAGTTTTATAAATACTTCATTCTGCCAAGCTCTTAACCTACCCTTAACCAACCTTAGACAAATTTTTACGGTAGAAACCGCATATGGTAATTCTGTTCACATAGATAAGGTTTTGCAAAAAGGAAAGATAGAACTCTTAGGCTATAAATTTTCTGCAAACCTGTTACCTATGAATTTAGCTGGATTCGATGTGGTATTAGGAATGGATTGGTTAGTAGCCAACCATGCTCGAATCCTCTGTGATAAGAATTCCATAGAAATTCATACACCCACAGGAGAAATAGTGGTGATTACAGGAGATAAGCCACGTAAGCCATTAAAATTCATTTCAGTAATGAAAATGGCCAGTTATTCAAGAAAACAAGAAATAGTGTATATGATTTCGGTAATCATCAACACTAAAGGTAAGGAACTTAAGGAAATTCCAGTAGTATCAGAATACTCAGATGTATTTCCAGAAGAACTACCTGGATTACCACCTGATAGGGAAGTAGAATTTATAATTCATCTAATTCCTTGAACTACACCGATAGCCAAGGCACCTTATCGGTTAGCACCCACCGAAATGCTCGAATTGAAAAAGCAGTTAGATGAATTATTAAGCAAAGGATTTATACAACCTAGTTCATCCCCGTGGGGAGCTCCAGTGTTGTTTGTGAAAAAGAAAGATGGTTCAATGAGAATGTGTATTGATTATAGGGAATTAAATAAGGTTACAATTAAGAATCGATACCCATTACCTAGGATTGATGATCTTTTCGATCAACTTCAAGGAGCTAGATACTTTTCTAAGATAGATTTACGCTCCGGATACCATTAGTTGAAAGTACAAGAAGAAGACATACCTAAAACTGCTTTCAGAACTAGGTATGGTCATTACGAGTTTACAGTCATGCCCTTTGGGTTAACAAATGCTCCTGCAGCATTTATGGACATGATAAATAGGATCTGTAAACCGTATTTGGATAAATTTGTAATTTTCTTTATCGACGATATACTTATTTATTCTAAAAGTCAGGACGAGCATTGTAAGCACCTACATGCACTCTTAACTTTGTTAAGAAAAGAGAAGCTTTACTCCAAATTCTCGAAGTGTGAATTTTGGCTACAAGAGGTACAATTTTTAGGACACATGGTGAATCAGGAAGGTATTCATGTAGATCCCTCCAAAATAGAAGCAATCACTAAATGGAAGGTCCCGCAATCAGCTATGGAAGTTAGGAGTTTTCTAGGGTTAGCCGGATACTATAGACGGTTCATTAAAGATTTTTCTAAGATAGTTGTGCCATTAACTAAGCTAACTTGTAAAGCAGTGAAGTTTGAATGGGGACCTAGACAAGAAGAGGCTTTTAAGATTTTAAAACAAAGATTAACAAATGCCCCAATTCTTGCCTTACCAGAAGGAACAGAAGATTTTGAAGTTTATTGTGATGCTTCTAAGCTAGGATTAGGATGTGTGCTGATGCAACGCAAGAAGGTAATTGCGTATGCCTCAAGGCAATTGAAAAAGCACAAGGAAAATTATACGACACATGACTTAGAGTTAGGAGCCATAATTTTTGCCCTTAAAATTTGGAGACACTATTTGTATGGCAGTAAGTTTACAGTCTATACAGATCATAAGAGTTTAAGATATATATTTGGGCAAAAGGAGTTAAACATGAGGCAAAGAAGATGGATGGAAATTCTAAGTGATTACGACTGTGATATTCAATATCACGAAGGAAAGGCAAATGTAGTAGCAGATGCCTTAAGTCGTAAGTATCATGAGAAACAACGACGAGCTCGTGCTCTTAGGCTAAGCTTACAATTAGATTTAATGGAACAATTGAAGCATATTCAAGAAACAACAATCAAAGATGAGGCTGAAGGAATGAAAGGACGAATAAAGGAATTAGAGCAAGGAAGTGATGGAATTTAAAGATTCCATAAGAAAAGGATTTGGGTACCTAAGCAAGGAAATTTAAAAGATAAGATTTTAGAAGAAGCCTATAAATCTAGGTATACCATGCATCCTGGTAATAATAAAATGTACCAAGATTTAAGGAATAACTTCTGGTGGATAGGAATGAAAAAGGATATAGCTAGATATGTATCTAAGTGTCTAACTTGTTCACAAGTTAAGGCAGAACACCAGAAACCTTCAGGATTACTTCAACAATTAGAAATGCCTGTATGGAAATGGGAGCTCATAACAATGGACTTTGTTACCAAGTTACCCAAAACCAGAAAAGGTAATGATGCGATTTGGGTAATTGTGGATCGATTAACCAAATCAGCTCACTTTCTACCCATGAAGGAAACCTTTAGCATGGAAAGATTAGAAAAACTTTACGTAGACAAGGTAGTATCCTTACATGGAGTCCCACTCTCCATTGTATCGGATAGGGATAGCCGCTTCACTTCTCATTTCTGGACAAGTTTCCAGGAAGCCATGGGAACCCGACTAAATTTAAGTACTGCATACCATCCTCAAACAGACGGACAAAGTGAAAGGACGATCCAAACCCTGGAAGACATGCTCAGGGCATGTGTGATAGATTTTGGAGGAAACTGGGACAACCATTTACCTTTAATTGAATTCTCCTATAACAATAGTTATCATTCAAGCATCGAAGTTGCCCCATTCGAAGCACTGTATGGACGAAAGTGTAGAACACCAGTTTGTTGGGCAGAAATAGGAGAAAGTCAATTATCAGGTCCTGAAATAGTACAAGAAACCACCGACAAGATAACTCAAATCAAGGAAAGACTAAAGACGGCTCGAGATCGTCAGAAAAATTATGCTAACAATCGACGCAAGCCGTTAGAATTCTAGGTTGGAGACAGAGTACTATTGAAAGTTTCTCCTTGGAAAGGAGTAGTTCGGTTCGGAAAAAAGGAAAAATGAGTCCCAGATACATAGGACCATTCCCAGTAATTCAACGCATAGGACCAGTTGCTTATCGCTTACAACTACCAGAAGAGTTAGCAGGGGTACATGACGTATTTCATGTATCCAACCTCAAGAAATGTTTATCTGACGAATCCCTGGTAGTCCCTCTTCAAGACATACATGTGAATGAAAAATTGAAGTTCGTGGAGAAACCGCTTCAAATAGAAGACAGAAAGATTAAGTTTCTCAAACACAAAAGATTGGTACTAGTCAAAGTCAAGTGGGATTCAAAAAGAGGACCCGAATACCCCTGGGAGCTGGAATCGGAGATGAAGCGAAAGTATCCTTACTTATTTCAATAAATCTCGAGGACGAGATTTTAAATAAGGTGGGGAGGATGTAAAGACCTGCCAAAATTATACCAAAACGACCCGTAAGTGAAAACCCGGACCTCAGAAACCCTAATGTGCATGAAACACCAAGAAAAAAAGGATTTTTGATTTCAGGCGGGCCGCGTAAATGTAAGCTTAGGCTTACGCGGGCCGCGTCAACTTAAAGTTGACCTGATAAGCATTCCAGGCCACGTGTCGCACACGTGGCAGACCTACCTGTGACACACAAGCCATACACGTAGACTAGGGGCCCTCGCGGGCCGCGTAAGATTCAAGTGTGGGTTTACGCGGGCCGCGTAAAACCCAAAAACCAGCTATAAATTGATCAGTTCATGGGCTTTTGATGTGCACAAAATGCAACATATAAATTACATCAATTGTGGCATAAAACTAACCCTTTTTTAGTACTAATGTTGGAAAAAGTGTGTTTTTGTCTTCCTTTTGTATTTTCAAGATTAAATGAGCTCAAATGAACAAAAAAGCAAAAAGGCAGCTAAATCTAACATAAATACAAGAAAAGGAACAAACGTAGCATGCCCGACCCCCCCCCCCCCCGACAGCATCTTCCAAGCAAAATCAAGAAGACAGAAGGCTGAACACGCCCCGTGCTCAGTGAACACGGGGGCGTGCCCAAGTGTCAGCATAAAAGACAAAGCCATAGAAGCTTCTATCACCCACCACGGGGTCGTGCTCAGCGGACACGGGGCCGTGGTCAACTCTAAGATTCGCAGAATCTGGGGAAATCTTGATAGTACAGATATGCTTCTGCCCACGGGGGCGTGCCCAGCGAACACGGGGGCGTGGTCAACTAATGCAGACAAACTGCAATAAATGAAGAAAGAGAAGGAGGATGGACACGGGGCCATGCCCGAGCTGCTGTTCAGGCTATAAATAGGGGTGCTTGGCTCATTTGCAAATCATCCCTTGGCACACCACCTCTCTCACACTTCACCCACCACCCACCACCATCACAACACCATCATCCACCACCATCATCCATTGTCCATCATAGAGTGTGTGAGTCGTCTCGGGATCCAAGATTGATCGTAAGAGTTCTTGACAATCAAAGGCCATGTTTGCCTAAGTCTCTTACATCACTTGGTGAAGACAAGTGTCTAGTGTAATACTTTATATTTTTAATCTTTTCGCACTTTTTACTTGGTTATGTATTAATGACTTTAATAACTAGTTTCTTATGTTGAAGGTGATTCTTCCTTATCGTTTGTCCATGGTGTCTTGGCATTATTTTACTGTCTATATAAAATAAAATATTTTCATCATTCATATCTCCACGGTCTATATGGAGGTATGTTGGCTACCTGGTCGGGGGTTAAGGGAACAGTTTGGTAAGAGTCTTGCCTTGTTCAGTATATAGATCCTGCAAGGACCTGGGTCAAATTTAGTAGGACCTCCTTCAATACCCACCGGTATTGGATGGCGGGGGTCCAAACTCTTTGATCCCCTCATATGTAACTACTATTAATACTTTAACCCGGCTACTTAGGACTGTATCCCAGCTGACTCAGACTACTTAGCCGAGGGTAACGTCACCTTCAAAAGAGGGGCCTACCATAATATGCATTAATAACTTAATTAATTATCTTTCAATAATCCGACCCTTTAGGATTGTATCCTTGCTGACTCAAACTACTGGGTTGAGGGTAACGTCACCTTCAAAAGAGGGGCCTACTACAATAACTAAGATAATCTCTTAAAAAGTGCAAAATTGCGGAAATAATCAAAGGTTACACTATACACGAGTCGGAGCCAAGTGATTCATCTTGTCTATCTGTTTTTATTTTTATTTTATTTTTCAGCATTTTAGTTAGTTTTATTTTTCTAGTTTAAAACCTTTTTCTAAACTTTTGATTTGATTAGACGTTGAGGATAAACCGGTATTAAAAGCTCTTGTGTCATTGGACGACCTCGGTATCTTACCAACACTATACTACGCTCACGATGGGTGCACTTGCCCATATGTGTGTTTGGTGTTAGTAAAATATCGTGCTTTATAAATTTAAAACTTGACTAACGTATAAAAAGGACTTAAAATATACATTAAAATATATACACACCACACACACATCAAGTTTTTTGCGCCGTTGTCGGGGACAAAAGGATTTTAAGAAAGTTAGGAATCAACGGCCTAATTCTTTTTTTCTAATTTTTCTGTTTTTTTTAGGATTTTTCTTAATTTTCGGCTTCTGCAGAACCCAGCACGGGCCGTGCCCGCTGAACACGCCCCGTGCCCAATCATTGGAACTGGCAATCCTGTTTTAAGTCAGACAGTAAGCTGAACACGGGCCGTGCCCACTCAACACGCCCCGTGCCCAAGTTTCAGTTACTGAAAACAGAACCGTAAGATCCCGACGGTTGGTAATTTCTGACACAAACATGAGTGATACTGATATTTTTTACTTTTGGCACTCTTATGGTACGTGGTGTCAAATATGTGGTGGTTCCCATAAAGAATTAGAATGTTATTTTCTAAATTATAAGCCCCACTATATAGACCCATCGTTTTCCCGTAGCCTTAAGAGGGGCGAAAGTAAAAATAATCCATATCTCTCCCTCGAATGCTCTCAACCGGATCTTCTAGGAGAAATGCTTCTTGATGAACTATTTCAACTGGAAGATCTAATTCTTAATTGGTTAAAAGAACTTAGGATGGATTTCAATAATTTATCTCAAGACGATAACCAAAAAGAATTGTTGGGATCGCATTCAAATAAAAACAACTTCGTTGTTCCCGATGTTACCTCTAACTCTAGCGAGGACTTGAGCGATAGTCGTCCCTGTGTCGATTGTGCCGTGAAGGACTCCCCATTGACTTCGTTCGATGCATACATAGACCTGAGCGATTCGGCATACACCTTCTTTAACGAGAGCCCGGGAAAGGGTTGGACTTGTCCACCTACACAAATTCTCATCCCTACTTCAAGCTATTTTGGCTACATCATTTAGTTCTGGTTAGTTTTGCATTGCTCAGTTTATGCTTTTGGTTAACTTTTTCCCTATTTTCCGTGCTTTGTTCATGTGTTTTCTCGCCAATACGCATTTATTCATTGTTGAGGTTGTTGATGCCAACTGATTTGTAGTTCAGGTATGTTCCAATCACTTATCATTTAATGCGTCGGCTTATCAGATTCAAGGATATGGTAATTATCAAATAGTAGTCATTCATTTCAAGAGTTTGGTGTTTTAGTTCAAACAAGTCCGCCTTCTTGACCAGTGACCACACCTTCATTGATGTAATCCAAGAATCTTGAATGAGATATTCTGCTTGAAGCGGCTGCAACTGGGTTCTTGGGTAAGCCGGTTTCTGCTCTTGCTATAGGATGTTCAAGTGCAACATTGCCTATGAGGCTAAGACCAACTGTTTTTAATAGGGTTTTTTTTGGTGAATTTGTTGTCTAAAGTTGATTCTAGACATAGGGTGGTTCTACTATATTTTTAATAATTTTGTGATTTATGAAGTATAATGAGGGGCAAAAAGGGAAATTACATTTGACATGTTCGGTTTGCTTTGAATATAGGAGTGATTCTAAGTTCAGTTTGGTTTTTAGGGGGGATAAGTTACTCTATTAAATAATGGTCATTCATATTGTTATAAATAAATTTACTCGGAACTAATTGGTGAATGTTTCTAAATGAGATTTTACTAGACCTATGAAAACCCCGTAAGAATTACACGAATCAATAATAGTTATTAAAGAGATCCGGGGTTTTAGAAAACTAATAGTTCTATTTTAGAGTTAAATTTACTTGTAGATTGTTACCTTTATGCTTTTAATCAATTATTCAAGCATGAATGTTTGTACTTTGCACGTTATATTTACTTTCTTTGTTATATATCATGTTGTCTTTTGAAATTCGCCATGGCATCTTCGTTTCATAGTTTTCTTTCTTTTGAGCTAAACTGTTGTGTACAATTGTAACAATTATACCCGGCAAGTTTTGATCTGAATGTGCCAATTTACTTAAAATAATTATTGTATAGTTAGCCCAAAAATTTGGTGGTTAATTTTTTTTATTTTGTTGATACAGTGCCGGAAGTGTGGAGACAAATCACAGCAAAACGAGCGGATGATGGATCTCACAATTGAAATTGAAGGCAATATTCAGACTTTAGAAGAGGCTCTGGATAAATTGACATGTACCGAGATAGTGGATGGTGAAAACAAGTATAAATGAAGGTAGATTAGTTCAGAACTTACTTTATTAAATGCTTGATGCACGATAAATGCTATTTTGTATTGATTTTGTTATTAAATAATGCCTTTTCAAGTGCACTTTTAGTATCAAGTTGGTTACAAATGATAACACATGTTGGTTTTAATAAGTATTGAAAATTCAGCCTTTCACCTATTCGAGTTGCCTTTGTACTTTTGCAGTGAAAATTTGGTCCAAAATATAATTTTGGTTTGAAAGTAGTTTTTATATCACAGAGGAAGGTCATGGTAAATATAGTTAGTTATCGACTACCCCTGAACAATTTTTTTTAACCCGCACTACCCCTCAACTTCTTTGTAATATGATTATTATTGTATCTTATTAAGATTTTATTTGTACCTAACTCGCTCTGATTTTGTGAAGCTAAGGGAAGTTATTCAAGAGTAAGTACGTATATTGGTGGTGGGTGTCGGACTGCAGGTGGGTTAGGCTGTGAACTTCTCAAATGTAGTCTACAAGGAAGTTTTTTTCCGGCATTTGAATAGTTTTCTGTTTTTTTTCTTCCAGTGTATGTATTTGTATTGAACATTTCATTTCAAAGTAAATAATATAGTTTTGGTTGAAGCCCACGTATTACGCGAGCATTAACCTAGTAATATCTATATCTATCTATACTATGTAATAAAAGAAACATATGGGGGACATTTGTCATTCATTGCCGCATTCCAATATTAATATTAACTAGGTTATACACCCATGTATACATGGGTTTCAAGATAGAAAATGAAAGGCCTTTAGAAAATGAAAGGCCGTACCGATGTCGTGACGAACCGAATTGATTCCGAATGAAGATCGGTGTTGGTATCGGTATTATCAAAACCAATACTCGGTTCTATGGTTTTTACTTGATGTAAATCATGTGTCAATATGCTTATCGATTGTTTAGGTTTTATCTTTTAGTACAGGGTGCTAATATTATACGTATACCGAAACGAACCGAATCAATACCGATCAAATTTCAGTTGCTAATTCATGAGAAATTTCACTTGTTAATAACAAGTGAAGTATAAAGTATATAAACCTAACAAACTGTAACACTCTTTCCCGTTTATACCGAATATCTTAAATATTCGGACGATTAGGTCCCAGATTTCTATATTAATTTTTTTATATTACATAGAACCTACTAGTTTGGGTACGCTAGCGGCATGTTATCCGTTTTCAGTAAATTTAAATCACAATGTTAATAAAAATAAATATAGAACGCAAATGAACCTAACCGATATCAAACTAAACAACATCGGTACCAATATCGATATTTATTCTTATGGTTTCGATCGATGTAAGGTTTTATATTTCGATTACTATAGCGAGTGCCGGTACCATAATAAACCGAACCGATACTGACCGAATTCCCGCCACGAGGTGCGGGGAAAATCTCACTGGTATATATTGTTTTCGAGTGATGATGAATGGTAACTTTATTTTTATAATAATATATAGTTTTTTTATTATTTTAATATTTAATATATTATTCCATATATAAATTAGCAAGCTTTTTGTGCATCATGACTTGTACCTCATGCTTGGAGACTTTTTCGGAAAAAAAAAACTTGATTTTTCACTTTCAACCTTAAAGTTTTTTTCTTTTACATTTTAACCCATTTGAAATTTTTACTTTTAACTCAAACTTTTTCATCTTCTGTAATTTAACACAACACTTTATTATTTACAACTTTAGTCTCCCATACTTTTCATTTTTCACAAGTTTTTCATTTTACGTTTCGTTCTAAATTTTTCGAGTTAACATGTCGTAGCGTGCATGTGAGGTTCAACGTTTTTTGCTCTATTTTTTCGTATTTGACAGACCCGTCGAAACACGTCCATTTTTTCCCTTTTGAAAACTTCCCCGCAACGGGCGGGTCCTAGGTCAACTAAGTTATTATTTTGTACGTTTTACGTTTCTGTTTAATTTCTTCCCATTAAGACACTGCAACGGGTGTGCGTGGTTCAACGATGTTAGTCTCCTTTTCGTTCAGTGTAATTTTTACCATTTTATCTATTTTATTTTTACAATGTTGAGAGTCGATGTCGTTATTGCATTGGTGCTACTTGGCACGGTTTTACGAACGTTTTTAACCTTTTAAATTTTTACAAATATTTTGTTTCGATTAGCCCTATACTTCTTTTACTTAAAAACTATTTTTTACGTGCATATTTTATGTACGGGTATGTATAAATATGATTTGTTCTACATTCCGACGTAAACTTTTTTATAGACGAGTCAGATCAAATATAATACGCTTTCGTTTAAAGAAAACATTTTTACGTGCATATTTTTATGTACGTTTTGGTATAAATTCAAGCTGTTCTACGTTTCGACGTAAACTTTTTTGGGAAATGGTTGAGGTCAAATATAATATGTTTTCGTGTTTATTTTATGTATGTTTCGTAAAGTTTTTTTTTTTTAACCGAGTGGAGTCAAATTATGGTTTTTTTTTCTCCCCTTTTTTTCCGAAAGCTCTAATTAATCCCTTTCGATTACACGTGCATATTTTCCTTCATACCCGTTACGTTTTCTATGTATGAGTTGGGTCACATATAATAGGTTATGATTGTTTGATATGAATTCCATTTACTTTATTTGATCCAATCACAAAGCTTATACATGTTACAATGAGTTTAACTGGATACGTCGAAATGTGTGTTTTCATATGGTTAATGCATCATATAACGTTTGGACTAATCCATTCAATGTTTACGATGTACCCGCGCCGCAATGCGGGCGGGTCTTAACCCTAGTTATAATAATTTATTATTATATTTACTTTTAATAACATATTTTTCTTTTTTTTAAAACATATATTTCCTTTACCTTTTTCAATAATTGTTTTTTTAACATATATTAATTTATTGATTAATTTGATACTTTTTTAATAAGTTATGTTTATAACTTTTTTTCTAAAAACTTAAGTACGTAGTTGTGCTTGATTTCTTTCCCTGGCATTTCGTTATAAGTTTTGTTAAAACGAGGTTATACTTAAAATAAAGTATTTATTTAGTATCATAAACTGTACGATGATAAACTAAATCGTTCTAATGTTTTGACTTTCTAAACAACATGCTTTATTTTCAAATCACGTTTGTTTTACATTATCATTTGCTCGGTTTCAACATATAAACTTAAAAAATCGTATAAGAAATGTCAAAAATGTTTCAACTAACAAATATTTATATATTAATTTCTTTGATTTACTATTAAATATCTATAAATTTTTTTGTTTTGTTATTGTTTGTATATGTAATTACTTTAATACTGTTCTGTTTAATTTGTTGTTTAGAGATATGTTTATTTTTTATTATAAAAGTTAGCAACATAAAATCGTTATAGTGGCCGTGGTACATCCATCAAAAACATATAAATATACTTTTGTATATTTTGAGTTACATTGCGACCTTCTGATCATAAAAATCTGGTCCCGCCACTTTCTGGAGGTGTATCACTTTATTGATTTTGTACGGCAAATGGATATCTCCTCCTTTTATGTTCTTGGATGAATTATTTCGTTATTTCCGTCCAGTATTATAGGAGGGAAGTGGTACCCACCCCATCATCAATACATAATACAAGTGTCACACTTCTATTACAATTCTATACATAAAATTTGTTATCTACGCAGGGGCGGACCCAAGTTATGGGGTGGGTGGGCGGCCGCACCCCTTGAAAAAAAAAATTTTAGTGGTATTTTTCGCGAAAAATCCAGACCGCACCCCTTGGAAATTTTCGTCCGCACCCCTTGAAAAATTCCGACCGCACCCCTTAGAAAAAAATGTTAGGAATTTATGTAAAAAAATTGTGAACACGGATTGAAACCCGATCAAATTATGTAAACAAGTTAGCCTACTAACCCCTTTAATAAAACTTAAATTCAATCCATCAAGCCCAATAACTTAATACTCATTCAAGCCCAACCCAACTACTAGTTTTGTTAAACAAACCAGTCCACGTAATTAAAAAAAACCCAAATCGATGCCACTTGTCAGCGACTCCCACCCTCCCTCTGCCTCACTTGGCAAACATGTTTGTTGATTATATGATTTTTGGTTGGCAAATAATAATTACTAGGGCTTGAAATTCAAAATTTTAAATTGAAAATTACGGAACATGGGCTATGGTTGAACACTTGAAGATCCATGTTTATTTTGTATGTGATAGGATTAGGAATGAACAATGAGTAGGGAAGTTATGCCGCGATTTCTCAAGAGGAAAGGGGTTAAACCACTTTTTGTTCACCGGATTATTCTAATTAAAGACCAATGTATGTTATAGATAAGTTTTTTTGTTCTTTTATTGAATGATTAAGAGAAATAAAAGTAAGGATGGTTTGAACTTTGATGTTTTTTGTTTGTTAATGTGATAGGAAGTTAGGAACTAAGGTTTGATTGTTTGAGAATTGAAATAGACCCGACCCGATTCGACCCGCCATTAAACTTTGTTTGTTTGTTTTTACTTGTTTTACATGACCCGACCCGATCCGATCCGCTATGAACCGTTTTTTTTATATAGCTAGGGGTCTAAAATCTTTAAAAAATTTCCGCACCCCCAGGAAAAAAATCCTGGGTCCGCCACTGTATCTACGTCTTCCCATTCGACTTGTTTACTAAATATTTCTTAAATCTCATGTCAAATCATAATGTTAACTTTTTAACAAATTGTGGATTATTAATTTTATTTGTATTATTATTTTTATTATAATTATTATTATAATCTAATAAAATATTAAATGAAGTCTACCGTAATTCTCTGCGTGACAATCCCTCCATAACGCATTTTCCTCCCTTTTTCCTCTCTAAATATTCATACACATGACACATTCATCTTCAACCTTCAATTCTCCACAAATTTCCTCAAACTTTAATGGGAAATTACACATCAGCATGCGATTGCAACTTCATGATCTCTCCAAGAATGAAGAGCAACAAAGCAGCTAGAGTCATATTTCCGACAGGCGAAATCCGGCAGTTTCAGGAGTCGGTCAAGGCGGCCGAAGTCATGATCGAATGCCCCAATTTCTTTCTGGTGAACTCGCAATCATTGAACATTAACAGAAGGTTTTCTGCCCTGTCAGCTGATGAAGAACTGGAGTCTGGGAATGTGTATGTTATGTTTCCGATGAGGCGGATGAATTCGATGGTTACGCCGGCGGATTTGGCGGTTTTATGGATGGAGGCGAATAGTGCGAGTAAGCGGATTGGTGGGAAAGTGTCGCCGGAGTTGGAGAAGAGTGGCGGTGAGAAATCCATGGTGGAGGAGTGGAGGATGCCGTTACTTGGCGCGGTGCCCGAGGTACCCGAGGTGCCGGAGTTTAGTTACCGGCTGATGGTTTGTAGGTCGCGGAAGCCGTTACTCGATACCATTGCGGAGGAGACGGTTTTTTATAGATGATAGATTTGTGGTTTTTATGTTACGGAATTTGAACCCTTCAGCTCTTGAATAGAAGTTGTCGTTTTACTATCCTACTATATTACTATGTCCGTTATGTCCTTTTATGTTATGTAATGGTTACCATAAGTGTGTTGCTGTTTGGTAGTACATCTTTTAGAAAATAGAAAGTTTATAAATTGTGTTAAAAAGTTATTTAAATCACATAAAAATGTATTTTTTTTCTTAGAAGGAAAATGAAGATTTTATTTTGAAGTTGTTTAGAGGACCCGGGGTGGTCCGTTTTCGGCCCCCCAACACGCGTGAAACATAGTCCCACACCGCCGCCACCCGTTGAAAACGCATTCAGAATGTTTAACGCGTCAAACGGAGAGCACGCGTGGAACTTGAAAATGGAACTGGTTGTGGGTCTTTTTTTATTAATAAAAACAGTTTACATTTATTATTAAAAAACAGTTTACATTTATTATTAAAAAATAGTTTACAGATTAAAAAAAAAAACAGTTTATAGATAAAAAAAACAGTTTACAGATTTTTTATAAAAAAATAAAAAATAAGTGATGACCATTTCCAGAAAAATCCCGCAAAAAAGAGGTTCGAAAAAAAGAGGTTCGGGTACGAAGAAAAAAAAGAGGTTCGAAAAAAAGAGGTTCGGGTTCGAAAAAAAGAGGTTCGGGTACATAATTTTAAAAAAACTGTGTTTAGAAAAACAGTTTACTTTTTTATTAAAAACAGCTTTGAAAAACCATTTTAAAAAAACTGTTTTTAAAAAAACAGTTTACCTTTTTATAAAAAAACAGATTTAAAAAAAACAGTTTTCAGTTTTATAAAAAACAGATTTAAAAAAAAACAGTTTACAGTTTTATAAAAAACAGACTTTAAAAAAACAGTTTTCAGTTTAAAAAAAAAACAGTTTACAGTTTTATAAAATACAGAATTTTAAAAAACAGTTTTCAGTTTTTAAAAAAACAGTTTACAGTTTTATAAAAAACAGAATTTATAATGTAAAAAAATAAAAAATAAAAAAAATTAGTGAGTGATGAAATTTGTACCAGTGATGACCATTTCCAGCAAAAAAGGGTGTGAGTGATGGAAATAATGGTTGATGACATGGCAGAACCTGATTGGATGTTGTGAGTGATGGAATTGGGTGTGAGTGATTCCACCCCTACCCCTCTTATAGAACTTCTTTAAATACAAAATTAATGAAACAGAAGAAGTAAGTCAAAAGTATTGAATTCCAAGTAAAATTTAATTCACAATTATGATTTAATATATGTCCATACAAAGTGAAGGTAATGGTTTTTTATCCGTTATAGTTATGAAATATGTTATTTCCATGATTGTTATGAAATAAGTTATTTCCGGTATAACATATTTTGTGAATTGTGATATTGTATTATGTGTCTTATTATTTATTTATTGAGAAAAGATCAGATATAAATAGTCTTATAATACAAAACGTATAAAAGACGTGAAAATATAAAAAAAAAAATATGGTGACATTTTCGTAATTATTTACTCATAGAGTAATTATTAAAATTATCCTACAAATAATCTTGTAGGGTAATTTTGTAAAATGATCTTGTAGGGTAATTTTGTAGAGTATCATAATTACTCTACAAATGATCTTGTAGAGTAATTTTGATCCTGTAGGATAATTACGAGTAATATAATTACGAAAATGACACTGCGTTTTTTACCTTTTAACACCTTTCGTACGTTTTGTACGATAAGACCATTTGTACAGGATCTTTACCTTTATTTATAACTCAAATAAGACTAGTTTCTACTTTTGGTTTTTTGTATTGTTTTTATCAACGAGAATAGATGTTTTATAGTCTTAATCAACGTGAATAGATGTTTTATAGTATTCTATTTTTCTTGATTGTTTTCAACAATTACCGATGAGGTGACGGTGAAGGAGTGGTTAAACATTTGGAATATGTAAACTTCCAATATACTCAATCAAACAGTGTCACGTCAATTCACCTAATTTGTTTACCTAATGCTCAAAAACGTTGGCGGTGGTTTACCTAATGGGTTTAGGTAAACTATTTAAAAAACATAGGGAAAAATGTGTGATTGGTTGAGAAGAAATAGACCCCACCACACACCCATCACTCTCCCCCTTTCCCTACCTCTCACCGAACCAGTGTAGGTTCACCGAACAAGCAATGCAAAATCGGTAAACTTGTGGTTGGCAGTGGTTTACTGCGTCGATCGGTAAAGTTGTTTACCGCCTGAGTTTGTCGACCACACCGTTCACCCTGATTTGCATCCACATACATAGCTTTCTCTTGCAATATTCTTTTCGAACTTGAATATTTCCCCCGGTTCATATTACATTTCCCTTTGGATCATAAGGTTGTCTTACATGTTTTTAAAAACTTCTAGAATAGTCGATATTACATAACCTTCATCTTAGTTGTTGTTTATTTTTTCAAAGGTAAAATATCTACAGTCTGTAGACCACATCTGCAGCAGAAAAGGTGGACTAAACCTCTTCAGTCTGCCAGAAGAAGACTATTTGTTTTTTAACTTCTGCAAGCTGATGAACATCATACAAATTCTAATTACCATTTTATCACAATGATAATCAAACAACATAACAGGCATGAGAAACACCAAAATTAACACCACAATTCTGAAAATTAACACCAAAATTCAGCAAATTAACACCACAATTCTGAAAATTAACACCAAAAGTCAGCAAGGTACCACAATTCTTAAAATTAACACCAAAATTCAGAAAAGCTAACATAAAAAATCTAAAAAATAATACCACAATCTGAAAACTAGCACCAATTTCTGAAAATTAACACAAAAACATAAATTTAACTTACCTGGATAGATACTGATGAAGGCAGTTGCTGATAACGGTGACGAGGTGGCGGATGACTGGCGAGGAGGGAGGGTGACGAGGTGGCGGACGACTGGTGAGGAGGGAGGGTGACGAGGTGGCGGCGGCTAATGAGGAAGGAAGTTGGCGGACGGTGGCGACGGTTACAAAGGTGGTGGCGGGCGGTGGGAGGGTGACGAGGTGGTGACGGGCGGTGGGAGGGTGCCCCGGTAGGAGGGTGGGTGGCGGCGGTTGAGAAGATGGCATGGAGGAGAAGGGTGGAGAGATGCTAGGGTTTTGTAGAGGAGAAGAGAGTCTGCAGATCCAAGAATACATTGATCCATATCTGCACCAAAAAGAGGTTACGCAAATTTTTTTAATGAAAGGTCTTCAAGAAAACAAACACACTGCAGACTCAAACGTCTGCGCACAATCTACGAGGGGCAGACATAAGAGGTCCTAAAGAGCTTTTAAAAAAACAAACAAACACCCCCTTAATCACTTATAAATCCATTATCTTAATCATCACTAGATGATTTATTAGTGTGATTTGCTTTAAGGAAAATGTACTTGACCTATTTTTTTATCTTGTTTATTTTGTCTTTAATTACACATGATAGCCATAAAAACTTTGAATTCACCTACGAAGTTCATCCATTTGAAAACTAGTTCAAATGTTCTTGGTTTCCACTTTAATTAATTTTTCTTATTGCTTAGTAAAATTTAATGGCGGATCTAGAAACTCATTATAGGGGCAACATTTTAAATAAAAAATAATAATCTTAAAGGGGTAACGAAATTGAAAAACGTCAATTTTTTTTTAAATTTACACTACCACCGGAGCGTTAAGGGGTAACGGGGATTACCCCTTGTTACACTCTATATCCGCCCCTGGTAAAATCAGTATTTTTTATATATTAATAATAACACCGGCTTATACAATTTTACAACTAATTCTATATTGTATACATAACTTCTCTATATTGTTAAATGCTAAATGAGTAAATGCAATTTGGTTTTCACCCCACAACCATGACGTGAGCAGGCTCACGGCAATGCCTCTCACGGCCACTCACTTGGGTGTGGCGCTGTAATTGTGTAGTAGTGAGTCCAACGTGGCTAAGCTCCCACTTAGTCACGACCACATGCCATTACATATGGTCTTATGAACATAACCACCATCTTAATCATATCCTAATAATTTACATATTTAGCTTTCACATAAGTTTCAAAATAACAAAATCCTTCATTTTTTAATAATTGTGGTCTGATCATATATAACACCCCATCGCATTTATTGTTTGAGCCATGGATTAGACTTAAGATTGTAAAAAAAAATTACATTTTTTATGAGCAATATGATTTCATTTTTGAGCCATGGATTAGACTTATGATTGTGAAAAAAAAATATTTTTGTACATTTTTTATGAGCAATATGATCTCATACTAATTGCAAGAAACGTATGGTAAGTATGGTGAATATGTTATTATCTCCTTGTTACTTGATTTTTCATAAACCTATTGTAAAGAAAAGTGTAAGGCAAGCAAGATATCATCAAAGGTAGTGGTTTAGGCGAGTTTTAGCTAATTCATAGTTCGCCCACTCGATCTTCAATTTCAAATAAGAGTTTTTCTTAATCATCTTTATCTTTGTAAAATAGTATAAATTACCAATCATAATGTATCATTAAAATCTTCTATCTATCTACTATAATAAAAAAAACCAAGTTTTGGACGTGTTATATCCTTAAATCTATACTTATCTTATATTAAGTAAATAAATAAATAATAAATTAATATTAAATCTTATCATACTTTAATAAAATATTAAATCTAAATTGTTAATTTAATATATTTTTAAAACAAATATCTCTCTTTCCTACTTATCTTATATTAAATATATTAGGTTAAAACCCCGTGTATTACACGGGTTGAATAAATGTAATTTTATATATTAAATAATAAAAAGTTATATCTTTACAAATTCTGTATATTGTATGGGTTAAAAATCTACCCCTTATCCGCCTTTGTGGTTCGGAACGTTGGAGATACTCTAAGAAGGCTAAATATTATATGTCCTTTAGATGGAATTTTCTTTTCATGAGTGTGGTGCCCCTAATGCCCTGATGCCTTCACTCATCTATTAATATTTTTTCCACCAAGTGAACTTTTTAGAAAAAAATATCTTGGCCTAACTTAGTTAAGCAAACAAAAAACATAATTAAACATCAACAAACAAAATCAAACATGAAATCATTAACTAAATTGTAACAACTCGCACGTTCGAGCAATGTTACTACTCGTTATACTCGTTACGCCTATCACCAGAGATTCGGATCATAATGTAGCTATATCGCATACATCGCTATTTCGCAGTATTTTCGCATTTTACGCATACTTTATCACTATCACGTCACATTGCACTTGCTGACAACCACGAATATGTCAAGTGAGGACCGATTTTACCCTTCTTGATAGCCGTGATGTGTCGCAGTGCAACTCAATACTCAAGAAAACGCACTCGCAGGCAATCGTAAATCAATTATCGCAGGATTTGAGATATGGATATGTATATACGACCCAATGTGACTAATTATAATAAATATATGAAAATGTGTAACCAAACAATCGCGACGCTTAACGAACAAAACGAAACATCGAAACGCCATTCGCCGGAGACCACCGATCGAGTGACCACTCGATCGGGTGGCCATCCGATCGGATTACCACCCGATCGGACAGCCATCCGATCGGACAGCCACCCGATCGGACAGCCATCTGATCCGTTGCACTTCTTCCCCTTCACTCCACTTCACCTATAAATAGCACTTGTCACATCACTTGAACAGTGATGTGACAGCTCTCATTCGACCAGCACGCTTTTGGGGCTTTTCCTCTCGATTCCTCGCGATTCTTGTAAGTTTACAACTCAAATCTTGTACTTCTTTGATCCACACACACTTCTTCTTCTTTTTCACCTTTGAATCTTAACTTTTAACCATGAAATCAATGGATTTGAGGTGTTCTAGGGTGAGGTCATCATGGAATTCTTATGAACTTCGAATGTTTGCCTCATTCCACCAAGAATAACTCAGATCTGAAGGATTTCCATATGATTTCACTACGATTTCGCATAGATCTAGACACTTCAATGATAAAAGGATTGAAAGAAACTTTTTCAACTTTCTTTCAACTTTTTTACACCCAATGCACTCAAAACCGATAGAATCAGAGCTCGTTCCGATCTTCTACTCATTCTATGTGAAGTGTTGGTTCCAAATCTGATTATGTCTAAAGAGACAACCGATTTCGGGTTAAGCATGAACAACCGTTACGGACAGTAACTGATCGGACCAGGGTGATTCCGGTTCAATCGGAAGACTTGGTTCGTAATGGAGTTTTGTTGTTTAGCACGTTATCACACCGTCTCGATCAAAACCACAAACTTTCAAAACAATCAAGTGTCAAGACGATCAAGGCAGTTGGAACGGAGTGCCGTCCGATCGGATTACCACCCGATCGGACAGTCGTCCGATCGGCTTGCACTTGGTTCCTCACTTAAACTATCATTTCAACTTTTCAAAGTCTTGAACGTCGAACGGATTGCCGTCCGATCGGATTGCGACCCAATCGAACGACCATCCGACCATGTGATGTTTGGGACTTCGACACTTAAACAATTTTCAGCATGTTCAATACATAGTCAGTTCCAAACGGATTGCCACCCGATCGGATTGCAATCCGATCGAGTGACAAACTGCAGTGAAGTTGTTCTCACTAAGTGTCCTACTAATCGAATCGTCACCCGATCGAGCCGCCGTTCGATCGATCGACCTGAAGGGTAGAGATACTTCTCTGTTTTCAGAATGCTACAACGAAAACTTCAAAAGTCAAACCATCATACACAAACACATCTTCACCAATGAGGTGACAATCCAATCGAATGGCCATCCGATCGGATGACCATCCGAACGGATTGCCACCCGATCGACTGGCCATCCGATCGGATTTCCATCCGATCGGATTACCATTTGACGCTTGGTTCACTCGCCACCGTTTAACGCACTGTTCGACGCTTACGCTATCAATCTGTAACCAGGCTGATCTCAGACGCGCTCCCTTCAATCCAACCAAGTTGTGTTTACTAGCTGAACACCAACTGTGAGTATACTCGAACCCCTTTTTATCGCATTTTTGGGTGTAACATACGTTTCCATCAAATCAAACTAATCAAATGCATAAACTATTTATCACATGCGAATAACTGTTATGCATATTTATACGTGATGCTAGTTACATATGTGTTAGGACTTATACTCGTGAGGTCCCGCCTTAACTAGTAAAGTACTATAGCACCCGACGGGGTCTAGTTAGGATGAATAGCAATCGCAATCGCAGCTCGAGTGACTTAGCTGGTAGTATCGGTCTTAAATGCATGTATGTTGAGGTATCTCGTTTATGTATTTGGTAATTCGCAACACTTTTTATCTATTTACGCTACTCTATCAAAACTTGTATACTCGCCAATACTTTTGTATTGACGTTGTTTTAACGTATGTTGCAGGTTTAGTCGCAGTCTACATCAAATCAAGATAGGAAGTCTAGAAACACACCTAAAATCTAGGTTGTCGGATTTGTATTGTTTGAGAGAACATGAAAACTCATGGCAGTTTATGTGATTGTACTTGTTTATTAATATGGGATAATGAACGCATTAAATACTGTCGCAATTTAGTTGTTATGGATTCTCTTGAGCAATCTGATTCGCCTAGTGCCACGTCCCGATGATTCCGCCATCGGTTGGGGCGTGACAGATTGGTATCAGAGCCATAACTATAGGTAATTAGGCTAGACATGACCTAGTCCGGTCGATGTCTTAGAAACGACCTAGTCTATAGTCTAAGTACCAACAGGCCGACTCGTACGAACCCAGTAGGAGATTGTACGGGCCTACTTGATACTCTCGTTCGAATTCGCTAAAAGATACAACTTTGCGTGAACACCGCATACTACAATTTCACGCGAAGAGCCTTTCCTAAGGCTGGAATATCACTTCGCCTTTCCTAAGGCTAACACAATACACACGTTTTCGAAAATATTCGCATAACACAACCGAGTGATCCAGTCGAGATCAGGCGTGAAGATCAAGAACTCTCGATAAGGTTGCTCACTCAGCGCATTTTTCTATCACGAGAACTTTCCGTTGAGCTAGGAGTGACATCCACATCTCGGCGAAAGTCTCCATTTCGAAATCTAGTGGAACTCCCGAGTTTACTCGGTGAGCATAACCACAGCTAGAAACGAAGTTGTTAAGCCAGGGGTGAAACCCGTAACTTAATAAACGGTTCCCCTCTCTATAAAATAGTTTTCAAAAGCTCTCACCAAGGACTCGATTATAACGATAACTCGAGTCACGCGATGCCCAGGAAGACGAATGCCATGAGCTGCATCCCAGTGGAAGCATAAGTCTTCTAAGGCAACGCGCGTGCATGAACTTGTTGGGTATAGTTGGGTTACCTTGGGCAGTCGATGCCTAAACATCCGAGGCACTCTATCTATTTTTCAAGCATATGACTCGCCGATTTTACGCTTGTTGGAACTTATTTATGCTTATGTGTTACAATTTAAAACTTTACGCTTTATCGATTTCTCGATTTCTCGATTTCCGCTCCCTGCTTATTAAACGCACAACTCGCACAACCATCGCAATCTAAAACAAAAATCGAATGTTCGCAACAAAACTAATGTCTAAATTACTTGCTTTAGCTCTCGCTCTCGCTCTTCATCGCGTCCTCGCGCATTCTACACCGATATGTATGTGTGTAAGCATAAACTATAACTAATTATATATATGTGTGCAACAAATCAATTGTGTGGGAATTTAGGAATCTCATGTCTCCTATGTGAAATCTACTATATTACTTGCAACAAGTTTTGATCGCGCTCAATCGCATCGCAAAACTCAAAAATCATTATGATCGAATCTCACTCCAAATCTCTCTCTGTCTAGTTGTCTCCCAACGACGCTACCTCGAGGCGAACAACTAGGAGAAGAGCCAAACGAAGCGCTGAGAAGAGGATTGCCTTGCTTGTGGCCAAGGAAGTGGCCAAGGTCATTCCTCAAATTTTCGCTCAAGTGCACTCTCTCAGCAACCCTCAAACCCCGGAAGACTCTAAGATGGAAGCGCCGCAATCTGCTTTCCTCTACAAACACTTCAAAGCCTGTGACCTGACGGAGTTCACGGGTGAAGGAGGTGTGTCCCAGCTACTCGAGTGGTTCGATTCTATCGACGTTACCCTTCGTCAGAGTGGGTGTCCCTATAGTTTCTGTACTACTTGCGCAACCAGAGTATTTCAATCACGCGCACTCAAATGGTGGACTGCCGAACGTAACAAACGTGGGATCTCCGTAGCTTATGCTCTCTCTTGGGATGAGTTGAAGGAACTCATGAAGGAAGAGTACTGCCCTCCCCACGAAGTCCAGAAACTAGAAGACGAATTTTGGGAAATCAAGCAAGTCGAAGGTGACAATACTGGCTACACCGCAAGGTTCAAACCGCTTAGCATAATCTGCTCAAGTCAAGTCAACACTTCAGAAAAAGCCATCACGAAGTAGATTCGCGGCTTGCCTGAATGTGTGGGCAATTTTGTCGAAGCTGCAAGACCTGCCACCATCGAAGAAACCTACCGTTTAGCCGCAGAAATCAACGACAAACGAGTCTTGGGAGGATTTTTCTCCAAGAATCATGTCAAAGAAGCTCTTCAAGCAATCGTCATCGATTCTTCCGACGATTCCTCCAACGGCTCTACCGACGATTCTTCAAGTGAGTCCTCAGGTGAATCCTCCGATGACAACGCATCGCCTCAAGAAGCTCAGCCCAGCCACAAATGAAAGACCATGAGCCCAAACTCTTCAACAACTGAGCTATCGCAACCAGAGCCTCTCCAAGCAATTCCAGTTCACTCAAAGCGTGACTACAACGGAACCCATCCCTTGTGTCTCATGTGTACGTATCATCACCCGCCAGAAGCTAACTGTCACTAATGCGTAAATTTCAACTGGTATGGTCATCTTACCCAGCACTGTCACACGGAGCCGCAGACTTGAGGAAATTCAGCAACGATCGCAGTCTCTGCAGAAGTCCTCCACAACAACATAATCTATGCTTACAGTGTTGTTGTAATGATATAATTTTCGCCGTTAACTTCCTATATATGTTGAACTTGTTCTATTTCTCGACGCAATGTGGACTCTATTTAACTCTCGCTCTCCCTCTCACTCGCGCACGGACCAAATACTGGCACTATGTACTATATAATATGTTTTCCCCTACTATGCGTTCTTGAGATGAAGTGCGATAAACGTGCAAGGATTAAATTAATCTCGGGTGCACACGGGATTATTTTGGTTAGTGCACGGAGATCGTAGTAAGTTTCAATGATGCCTCAACGTTCAGGGCATTGTTAAGCGTGGTGGATACGCCGCTGGTGTCGCAACCCCTGATCCCTGATTCCCGGGAACGGGCGGACGTGATCTCAGAGTTTCGGTGGTATCAGTTATTTAATCTTGCAGCGGAATTTACATCAGGATCGTAGTTAGGAAATGTATATCAGAGTAAAACCACCATATTTAATATTAATAATCACATGGGTAAAACCCAAGTTTCTTATTACAATACATTTATAGGGATAAACCCTACTTTATTGAATTTTAAAACATCGTTTATTTGGTAACTTTTATAGCCACATTTTCCCAAGCCTTCAGTGCTCTCCAGCTGGCTTTTTACTAATTGGCTGTCACATTGGGTTACCTGAAACGTGTTTTAAAAACATTTGTCAGTCGGAAATACTGGTGAGTGAATCCCAGTTTAATCAAGTTTAAATAAAAAAGTCACAGTGAACAGTATTGAGAGCGATCACATTGTTTATGTCTACACAATTACTCTATTAGTACTGTCAACCCTGACTTGTGGGTCATATTACCCATTGGCTAACTCATTGTCCAATGGTAACGTATTGTCATCCTCGACTTACTACTCACAGTGTAGTACATTTTGTATACAAAACCCCAACATACCGGCAGTAATTAAAGAACTACAAAGACTCAATCACTGCTAAATTTCATAGTAAAATATTTAAGGTTTGGTAAAAAATGTTAACAAAAAGGAGATTACTCACATTGCTATCTTAGACTTCACGTAAGGGTTTCCTGGATATAATCAATAATTTATACAAATGTACATTGGTTAGTATCATAACCCTTTAAAAATATTAATAATACCCTCCCCGAGACGGTATTCCAACAACTACGTCGGGCAGAACCAAGACAGTTGTTACGGAACCCTAAATCAATCGGGCAGCGTAACTATTACGAAAATGGGGTTATAATACTTACAACGGAGCAGAACCTCGCTAATTAGGGGTATAATACCCGACTATAATATGCCTACTACAGAAATTGTGATTTGAGATTGAATTGTGAGTGACGGAAAACGAAAACTGATGCGTTCTATTTATAGTGCTGATATTCGACTTACAGGCGGCCCGCGTAAGGTAAGGCGAAGCCTTACGCGGCCCGCGTCAAACCGAGGGTAAACGCATAGCTTGTCCGGATCACCACTAGTCTTGACACGATGTCGACACGATGTTGACACGTGTCGGCATCTGATGTCTCCGCATTGTAGGTCTCTCGCTGCCCGCGTACACTATCGAGAACTCCTACGCGGCCCGCTTTAACTAAAGAAATCAACGATTTCTGATTCTAGCCTTCATACCGCCCGCGTAAGGGTTTGGGGTGGGTTCACGCGGCCCGCCTCAGCCCTAAATTTAAACTTTTATATTTTATTTAAATAATATAACATAATTCGGGCTCGGTTTTCACACACGGGTGTAATATAAGACATATAAGGGTATTTTTAAGATATAATAGGGTATCAGAAATATACTGAGAGTGTCGGTTTTACCGAGGGTTGTTACATTCTCCCCACCTTGTTTTAGAGCTCGTCCTCGAGATCTATTGGAACAAATGCGGATATTTCCTTTGCATCTCTGACTCGAGTTCCCATGTGTACTCAGGTCCTCTTTTGGAGTCCCACTTCACTTTGACTAGAACTAGTCTCTTGTGCTTGAGATTTTTGACTTTCCTGTCTTCAATCTGTAGAGGCTTTTCTACAAATTTGAGTTGTTCATTTACCTCTATATCCTTAAGAGATACTATCAGTGATTCATCAGCTAAGCACTTTTTAAGATTAGATACATGAAACACATCATGTATTCCTGCCATTTCCTCTGGCAGTTGTAGCTGATAGGCTACAGGTCCTATTCTTCTAATAATCTTAAAAGGTCCAATATACCTGGGACTTAGCTTCCCTCATTTGATGAATCTTACTACTCCTTTCCAAGGAGAGACTTTCAATAATACTTTATCTCCTACTTGAAATTCCAATGGTTTGCGTCGGTTATCAGCATAGCTCTTCTGTCGATCACGTGCTGTTTTCAGTCGTTCCTTGACTTGAATAATTTTGTCAGTTGTCTCTTGCACTATCTCAGGTCCAGATAGTTGCTTTTCCCCAATTTCTGCCCAACAGACTGGGGTTCGGCACTTTCGTCCATAAAGTGCTTCGAATGGTGCAGCATTTATACTTGTGTGATAACTATTATTATAAGAAAATTCTATTAAAGGTAAGTGATCGTCCCAATTACCTCCGAAGTCAATTACACAGGCTCTAAGCATGTCTTCCATTGTCTGAATTGTCCTTTCGCTTTGTCCGTCCGTTTGAGGATGATAAGCTGTGCTTAGCTTTTACTTGGTTCCCATTGCCTTTTGGAAACTTGACCAAAAATGAGAAGTAAATCGACTATCCCTATCAGAAACAATTGATAAAGGAATACCATGTAAAGAAACAATTTCATTTACATATAATTTGGCTAATTGTTCCATACTAAAAGTTTCTTTCATTGGTAAGAAATGAGCTGACTTGGTTAGTCTATCTACTATCACCCAGATTGTATCGTTTCCTTTCTTGGTTTTGGGTAATTTAGTAACAAAATCCATTGTTATCAATTCCCATTTCCAAACTGGCATTTCTAATTGCTGTAACAAACCTGAGGGCTTCTGGTGTTCAGCCTTAACTTGTAAACAAGTTAAACATTTAGAAATATAGGCTGCTATGTCCTTCTTCATTCCTATCCACCAGAAATTTTTCCGTAAATCCTGGTACATTTTATCACTTCCTGGGTGCATCGTATACTTAGACTTATGGGCTTCTTCTAATATGCGATGACGTAGGTTTCATAATTTAGGTATCCACATTCTATTTTCATGGAATCTCCAAATTCCATCTGTTCCTTGTTCTAATTCTTTTAGCATACCTTTTAATTTTTCAGAATCATCCTTGATTACTGATTCTTGTGCTTCTCTTATCTGATCATTTAAATCTACTTGTAGATTTAATTTAAGAGAACGTACCCTTCTTGGCTTTTCATGATACTTTCGGCTTAAAGCATCTGCCACTACATTTGCTTTTCCTTCATGATACTGGATATCACAATCATAGTCACTGAGCATCTCCATCCAGCGTCTTTGTCTCATATTCAACTCCTTTTGTTTGAAAATATACCTTAAACTCTTATGATAAGTGAATACAGTAAACTTACTACCGTAAAGGTAATGTCTCCAAATCTTAAGAGCAAAAATTATAGCTCCTAATTCTAAATCATGAGTTGAATAATTTTCTTCATGACTCTTAAGTTGTCTAGATGCGTAAGCTATAACCTTTTGTCGTTGCATCAATACACATCCATAACCTAATTTAGAAGCATCACAATAGACTACAAAGTCTTCAGTTCCTTCTGGTAATGCTAGTATGGGTGTATGAGTTAATCTATGCTTAAGAATTTTAAAAGCTTCTTCTTGTTTTACTCCCCATTCAAATTTAACAGATTTACAGGTTAACTTAGTTAAGGGAATGGCTATTCTAGAAAAATCTTGAATAAATCTTCTATAATAACCAGCCAATCCTAAGAAACTTCTAACTTCAGTTGGTGACTTAGGGGTTTTCCATTTAGTAATTGCTTCAATCTTGGTTGGATCTACATGAATTCCTTCATGATTGACTAGGTGTCCAAGAAATTGTACATGTTCTAACCAAAATTCGCACTTTGAAAACTTAGCATAAAGTTTTTCCTTTCTTAACTGACTTAAAAGTGTGTGCAAATGCTTTGCATGATCCTCTTTACTCTTAGAGTAAATTAGAATATCATCTATGAATACAATTATGAATTTATCCAAATATGGCTTACATATTCGGTTCATCATGTCCATAAATGCAGCTGGGGCATTGGTTAAACCAAATGGCATGACAGTAAATTCATAATGTCCATACCTGGTTCTGAAAGCGGTTTTAGGAATGTCCTCTTCCTGTACCTTTAATTGATGATATCCTGACCTTAAATCGATTTTAGAGAAAAATCGAGCTCCTTGCAGTTGATCAAACAGATCATCGATTCCTGGTAATGGGTACCGATTCTTAATCGTAACCTTGTTTAATTCACGGTAGTCAATGCACATATGCATTGATCCGTCTTTCTTTTTAACGAACAGTATCGGTGCTCCCCATGGTGACGAACTTGGCTGTATAAATCCTTTTTCTAACAATTCATCTAATTGTTTCTTCAGTTCCTGCATTTCGGCGGGTGCCAAACGATAAGGTGCTTTGGCAATCGGTGTTGTTCCTGGTAGCAGGTGAATTCTGAATTCAACTTCTCTGTCTGGAGGTTGCCCTCGCAATTCTTCTGGAAATATATCTGAAAACTGAGATACTACTGGAATGTCTTTTAAATCCTTTCCTTTAGTGTTAATGATTATGGAAATCATATACACTATAGAACCTTTTCTTATATAACTTGCAGTTTTCATTACAGATATGAATTTTGTGGATCTAGAGGGCTTATCTCCTTTAATTGTAATCGTTTTACTTTTTGGTGAATTTACTTGAATTGACTTTTGATCACATAAAATATTGGCTTTATTGGCTATTAACCAATCCATTCCTAGAACAACATCAAATCCTGCCAGCTTCATGGATATAGGTTTGCTATAAACTTTTGGTTAAACATTTCTATTCTTGCTCCCTGCAAGATTTCAGAAATCCTAATAGTTTCTCCGTTAGCCGTTTCTACTAGACATTCTTGTGGTAGTTTAGTTAATGACTGATTTAGAATTTTGCAAAACGAAGTATTGATAAAACTTTGGTTCGCACCAGAGTCAAATAATACTTTAGCAAATATATCATTAACTAAAAACGTACCAGCTATGACATCTGGAATCATCTTGGCTTCATCTGCAGTCAGAACAAATGCTCTAGCATTTTTGGTATTCTTATTGTCTGTAGCTGGAGCTAATTTCGGGCAATTTGTCCTGATATGACCCTTTTCTCCACAGTTATAGCAAAATCCATTACTGGATTTCTTCCTGCAATTTTCTTCCTTGTGTCCTGGCATCTTGCAATAATTACAGAGAGTGGAGCATTTTCCCGAATGCTTTTTCTTGCAGACCTTGCAGTATGGTGCAGAGGTAGAACCAACGTTCCTACGGTTGAAATTTCCAAAACGAAATTCTTGAGTCAGTTTCTTGGTTAGGTTCCTCTTTTGATCCTCTTCTCGGTTACGAACTAACTCATCAGTCAAGGTATTGGCTAGTTCTATAGTTTCTTCTATAATTTGAGGTCTAGCTGCCTTGACTACATGTCTAATCTCCCCAATTAATCCCCAAATATAACGGGAGATTAACACTGGTTCGGGTGAAGCAAGGGTTGGCACTATTCTAGCATATTCAAAGAATATTTTAGTGTATCCCTTACTATCCACACCAGTCATTCTAAGGTTTAGGAATTTGTTTGCTATCTGTTCTTTTTCATTAGGTGGGCAGAATTTCCTTTCTACCTTGTTCTTAAATTCTTCCCATTCCATATTATAGGTTCTATCACTTCCTCTTGATTGAAGGATAGTGTTCCACCATTCTAGTGCTGCATTCTTAAACAGATTAGAAGCAAACAATATTTTATCTTCTTCTGCGCACTTGCTTATTCTTAAGACTGCCTCAGTCTTCTCTATCCAGCGTAAGGTTGCAATGGCCCCTTCGTTGCCCGAGAATTCCATTGGTTTACAAGACCAGAATTCTTTATAAGAACAACCATAAGGCATGGTTCTTCTTCTTTTAGGAATAGGCATTTGAAGTACTGGTCCATTGTTCACGCTGTTTTCTGGTTCAATTGGTCGTTTACTGCTATGTTTACTTTTATTATCAGCATCCTTAACAGTTTGAAGAATAAATGGCATTGCATCTATAATCCCTTGTGCCACTATGTGTTGGATAGCACTATTATCCACTTGATTTCCATTGTTATTGATGCTTGGATTCTCATTAACCACGTTAATGTTACTCTGGTTATCATTATTCAGATTTCCTTGATTTCCTTCGTCAGCCATTTGAATTTTAAACATTTACCCCGTATTAATATCACAAGATAATAAGTAATATAGTTAATCACATGACATGCAATCTAGCCAAAAACGTCGATCATTGCGACTTGTACTCTATTTTCATATGCTATGCGTCTCTTACATACTAGTACTGAAATAAAATTACAATACTAACAGAAACATAATCACACTAATAATAATATGCATCCGTACACACAAAATTTATTTCATTTTTATTTTATTATTATTACTACCATTTCCTCCATTCTCACATTCACGGATATGGATTTATCCAAAAATCCATATTACGCTCATCGTATTTCCATACGAGATGCTCTCCCACCTGACGCATTCTCTCACTGCTTTCTAAAATTTCCTCCCCAAAAGTCCTAAGTTCTTGGACGTTTTCTGCACTCATTGGGGGTGCAGGTTCTCGGACTGGGTTTGGAATCTGGGGCGCGGGTTCCTGATATGGGGGTGACAGTTCCTGAAATTGGTAAGGATCCTCTAAAATCTCCCTAATATAATCATTTTGGTAATAGGGATCTAAAGGGTCCATACCTGGATAGGTTTCTATGTTCTGTATGGGTGGATATTCCTGGATAGGGTAACGTTGCACAAAGTCCCTATTGTCGTCCCACCAGGGGTCATAATTCGGGTCTAGGGGATTTGGTGCAGGTATCCTAGGGATTTCTTCTGGGTTAAAGTCGTGCATCTCTACTTGGTTGTCAGGATTTTCTATCTCCATGGGTTGTTCTGGGTTTTGTGGTTGTGGGGCTACTAGTTGTTCCAGACTTGAGTCAGCAGCCGTTGTAGCTAGGATATGGAAATTGGCTAGGCTTCTATTAAGCATGTCCTGCGTATAGGCATCTGTCTCTCGCTTAATAGCTGCTAAGGCTCTTTGCTGTTGCAATTTTCGCATTCTTTTCCTAGGAGCAAAAGCTTCCTTACTGAACCATCCTCGTTTCTTATTAGGAAATGGCTCTTCAGATTGAGATCTAAAGGCAAATATTCCTTCCTCCTGATCAGCAGAATACCCCGAAAGGGCAGGCTGTGATGATGTACCTTCACTCCTAGGTGACTCAGATAACTGACGATTCAGGTCTGAGGGTCCTTGATCACTCATACTGAAAACTAACAAATAGTCAAATAACACATAACAAATAATTATAGTTATGCACGTATTTCCGTAATTTATTTCCTAACACAAATTTTAGAATTTTAAGTGTCAGCAGAACACTTCTTTGGCTCAGACCAGTGGCTAGGCACTGATACCACCTTCTGTCGCAACCCCCGATCCCTGATTCCCGGGAATGGGCGGACGCGATCTCAGAGTTTCGGTGGTATCAGTTATTTAATCTTGCAGCGGAATTTACATCAGGATCGTAGTTAGGAAATGTTTATCAGAGTAAAACCACCATATTTAATATTAATAATCACATGGGTAAAACCCAAGTTTCTTATTACAATACATTTATAGGGATAAACCCTACTTTATTGAATTTTAAAACATCGTTTATTTGGTAACTTTTATAGCCACATTTTCCCAAGCCTTCAGTGCTCTCCAGCTGGCTTTTTACTAATTGGCTGTCACATCGGGTTACCTGAAACGTGTTTTAAAAACATTTGTCAGTCGGAAATACTGGTGAGTGAATCCCAGTTTAATCAAGTTTAAATAAAAAAGTCACAGTGAACAGTATTGAGAGCGATCACATTGTTTATGTCTACACAATTACTCCATTAGTACTGTCAACCCTGACTTGTGGGTCATATTACCCATTGGCTAACTCATTGTCCAATGGTAACGTATTATCATCCTCGACTTACTACTCACAGTGTAGTACATTTTGTATACAAAACCCCAACATACCGGCAGTAATTGAAGAACTACAAAGACTCAATCACTGCTAAATTTCATAGTAAAATATTTAAGGTTTAGTAAAAACTGTTAACAAAAAGGAGATTACTCACATTGCTATCTTAGACTTCACGTAAGGGTTTCCTGGATATAATCAATAATTTATACAAATGTACATTGGTTAGTATCATAACCCTTTAAAAATATTAATAATACCCTCCCCGAGACGGTATTCCAACAACTACGTCGGGCAGAACCAAGACAGTTGTTACGGAACCCTAAATCAATCGGGCAGCGTAACTATTACGAAAATGAGGTTATAATACTTACAACGGAGCAGAACCTCGCTAATTAGGGGTATAATACCCGACTATAATATGCCTACTACAGAAATTGTGATTTGAGATTGAATTGTGAGCGACGGAAAACGAAAACTGATGCGTTCTATTTATAGTGCTGATATTCGACTTCCAGGCGGCCCGAGTAAGGTAAGGCGAAGCCTTACGCGGCCCACGTCAAACCGAGGGTCAACGGATAGCTTGTCCGGATCACCACTAGTCTTGACACGATGTCGACACGTGTCGGCATCTGATGTCTCCGTGTTATTGGTCTCTCGCGGCCCGCGTACACTATCGAGAACTCCTACGCGGCCCGCTATAACTAAAGAAATCAACGATTTCTGATTCTAGCCTTCATACCGCCCGCGTAAGGGTTTGGGGTGGGTTCACGTGGCCCGCCTCAGCCCTAAATTTAAACTTTTATATTTTATTTAAATAATATAACATAATTCGGGCTCGGTTTTCACACACGGGTGTAATATAAGACATATAAGGGTATTTTAAGATATAATAGGGTATCGGAAATATACTGAGAGTGTCGGTTTTACCGAGGGTTGTTACAGCTGGTACTTCCTATATATAAGCGTCTTGACTATGTCTGACAAAGTGTGACACCTAATCACGAAACGGAAGCGTATGGATTGAAACACGACGGTGTTTCGTCATACTAACCGAAGTTTTGTGAAGAACGTGCCATGTGGAGTTGGAACATAGACCTATTATACTATTGTGGATTATGTTCGACACATTACACTACATCGCAAGGCGTAACAATCGCAACTCAAGGCGTGTAATCGCAAGACTTTTCGTAAGTCAACACGCTTGCAATCGCACTAATCGCTAGAATCTATCTCGCAATCTCAATCGCTTATTGTGTGATCGCTTAATCGCTTACTATGTGTATCGCGCTATCGCATATCGTGGGTATCGCTCTATCGCTCGTGTATCGCTGTATCGCTTGTGTATCGCTTAACGTTTATCGCCTTCGCTATCGCTTACCGTTATCTATGTTATCTGTGTTATATTAGCACACATGACCTCGCTTCACGAGACGAAACTCATATTGTTAAAGCATGGTGGATACGCCGCTGGTACTTCCTATATATAAGTGCTTCAGCCATATCAGCAGACTTTTGTTAAAAAGGGCCATGTGGGGTCTAATGTTAGTTAAAATTTGTGGTGTTGTTTAATCTAATCAAATCGAATCGCATGTCTACATCGCTTACAACGCATCAACTGTCGCTTATCGCTCGACGGTTGTCGCTACCGCCTGTCGCTATCGCTCATCGCTTTTTCGCTTGTCGCTCATCGCTTTTCTCTTATTGCCGCCATCTTCGCTTACTATACTTGGTGTTTGGTGTGGTGTTATCAAATTTCCGCGTACACTTATCGCTTATCGCACTCGCTCGTGTCACTAAACTGAGTTCGAAAACGACCTCATCACTCAGTTCGCCTTTCAAGACTTGATCCAACCCTTCTCGTTTGGATCGAGTCATCGCAAATCTGTCTGTACTATGTCGACACGTATGACACTGCCTCACGAGACGGAAGCCATCTGGCTAAAACATGGTGGATACGCCGCTGGTACTTCCTATATATAAGTGTTTTAACCATATTGTCAAACTTTTGTGGAAAGGTGCCATGCGGGGCCGACCTTAGTTTAAATTTTGGCTTTACTTACACAAATTATAAACTGAGCTCTTCTTACAAAACTTTTCTAAAAAAAATTGATCAAAACTTTTGTACAAAACGAGATTTTCTTGTAATGATGGTGTGACAATCGACTCAAGTTAATGCCGCGTGACGAAAAAATTTCGCAAGACGAGTTTTAACCACCCTAAAAATCTTTTAGTAACCTAATGAAACCCCTCCCATAGCGCTGGTGTGAACATCGAGATAGTTAACGCCGCACTGTGGGATGATTTTTCGAATTTAAACAACTTTTCGAGAATTCAAAACACTTCTGGATCGCCTTTCGTGTGTTGCCATCCTTTGTTAATACGAATCGTCTTACTCACCACCATCGCCGAGACTTAGCAACGCTCTCTCTCTCTCATCAATCTTCAATCGATCTCCTGCTTTGTCGAATTTCAATTGATCGCTCCTTTATCTTGACGCTTCAAATCGATACTCTCACTCGCATCGATCCTCGCAACCCTTCTTGTGGATTAATTTCGGGACGAAATTTCCTAAAGCAAGGGAGACTGTAACAACCCGCACATTCGAGCAATGTTACTACTCATTATACTCGTTACGCCTAGCACCAGAGATTCGGATCATAATGTAGCTATACCGCATACATCGCAATTTCGCAATATTTTCGCATATTACGCATACTTTATCGCTATCACATCACATTGCACTTGCTGAAAACCACGAAGATGTCAAGTGAGGACCGATTCTACCCTCCTTGATAGCCGTGATGTGTCGCAGTGCAACTCAATACTCAAGAAAACGCACTCGCAGGCACGCGTAACTCGATTATCGCCGGATTTGAGATATGGATATGTATATACGACCCTATGTGACTAATTATAATAAATATATGAAAATGGGTACGAAAATGTGTAACCAAACAATCGCGACGCTTAACGAACAAAACGAAACATCGAAACGCCATTCTCCGGAGACCACCGATCGAGTGACCACTCGATCGGGTGGCCATCCGATCGGATTACCACCCGATCGGACAGCCTCCCGATCGGACAGCCACCTGATCGGACAGCCATCCGATCCGTTGCACTTCTTCCCCTTCACTCCACTTCACCTATAAATAGCACTTGTCACATCACTTAAACAGTGATGTGACAGCTCTCACTCGACCAGCACGCTTTTGAGGATTTTCCTCTCGATTCCTCATGATTCTTGTAAGTTTACAACTCAAATCTTGTACTTCTTTGATCCACACACACTTCTTCATCTTTTTCACCTTTGAATCTTAACTTTTAACCATGAAATCAATGGATTTGAGGTGTTCTAAGGTGAGGTCATCATGGAATTCTTATGAACTTCAAATGTTTGCCTCATTCCACCAAGAATAACTCAGATCTGAAGGATTTCCACATGATTTCACTACGATTTCACATAGATCTAGACACTTCAATGATAAAAGGATTGAAAGAAACTTTTTCAACTTTCTTTCAACTCTTTTACACCCAATGCACTCAAAACCGATGGAATCAGAGCTCGTTCCGATCTTCTACTCATTCTAAGTGAAGTGTTGGTTCCAAATATGATTCTGTCTAAAGAGACAACCGATTTCGGGTTAAGCATGAACAACCATTATGGACAGTAACTGATCGGACGAGGGTGATTCCGGTTCAATCGGAAGACTTGGTTCGTAATGGAGTTCTGTTGTTTGGCACGTTATCACACCGTCTCGATCAAAACCACAAACTTTCAAAACAATCAAGTGTCAAGACGATCAAGGCAGTTGGAACGGAGTGCCGTCCGATCGGATTATCACCCGATCGGACAGCCACCCGATCGGACAGCCGTCCGATCGGCTTGCACTTGGTTCCTCACTTAAACTATCATTTCAACTTTTCAAAGTCTTGAACGTCAAACGGATTGCCGTCCGATCGGATTGCGACCCGATCGAACGACCATCCGACCATGTGATGTTTGGGACTTCGACACTTAAACAATTTTCAGCATGTTCAATACGTAGTCAGTTCCAAACGGATTGCCACCCGATCGGATTGCAATCCGATCGAGTGACAAACTGCTGTGAACTTGTTCTCACTAAGTGTCCTACTAATCGGATCGTCACCCGATCGAGCCGCCGTTCGATCGATCGACCTGAAGGGTATATATACTTCTCTATTTTCAGAATGCTACAACGAAAACTTCAAAAGTCAAACCATCATACAAAAACACATCTTCACCAACGAGGTGACAATCCAATCGAATGACCATCCGATCGGATGACCATCCAAACAGATTGCCACCCGATCGACTGGCCATCCGATCGGATTACCATTTGACGCTTGGTTCACTCGCCACCGTTTAATGCACTGTTCGACGCTTACGCTATCAATCTGTAACCAGGCTGATCTCAGACGTGTTCCCTTCAATCCAACCAAGTTGTGTTTACTAGCTGAACACCAACTGTGAGTATACTCGAACCCCTTTTTATCGCATTTTTGGGTGCAACATACGTTTCCATCAAATCAAACTAATCAAATTCTTAAACTATTTATCACATGCGAATAACTGTTATGCATATTTATACGTGATGCTAGTTACATATGTGTTAGGACTTATACTCGCGAGGTCCCGCCTTAACTAGTATAGTACTATAGCACCCGACGGGGTCTAGTTAGTATGAATAGCGATCGCAATCGCAGCTCGAGTGACTTAGCTGGTAGTATCGGTCTTAAATGCATGTATGTTGAGGTATCTCGTTTATGTATTTGGTAATTCGCAACACTTTTTATCTATTTACGCTACTCTATCAAAACTTGTATACTCGTCAATACTTTTGTATTGACGTTGTTTTAACGTATGTTGCAGGTTTAGTCGCAGTCTACATCAAATCAAGCTAGGAAGTCTAGAAACACACCTAAAATCTAGGTTGTCAGATTTGTATTGTTTGAGAGAACATGAAAATTCATGGCAGCTTATGTGATTGTACTTGTTTATTAATATGGGATAATGAACGCATTAAATACTGTCGCAATTTAGTTGTTATGGATTCTCTTGAGCAATCTGATTCGCCTAGTGCCGCGCCCCGATGATTCCGCCATCGGTTGGGGCGTGACATAAACTAAAACAACCTACAAGTTAATAGGTTACATAGTGTCATTCTACAAATTAATAGGGGATTTGAGTGTGGTAATGAGTAGGAAAGATAGGTATTTGTTTTAAAAATATATTAAATTAACAATTTATATTTTAGGATAATATTTTATTAAAGTATGATAAGATTTAATATTAATTTATTATTTATTTATTAATTAGTATAAGATAAGTATAGATTTGAGAATACCTCCAATGAATGACACGTGTCCAAAAATTGGTTTATTTTATTATAGTAGATAGATAAATAACAAATTAATATTAAATGTTATCCTAATTTATTAAAAATATAACTTTTTTTATTATTTGGTATACAAAATTATATTTATTCAACAATTGTAAAATGCGGGGTTTTGAAAAATATAACTTTTTTTTATTATTTACTATACAAAGTTACATTTATATAACCCGTGTAATACACAAAGTTTTTAAAGATATACCTTTTTATCATTTGCTATGTAAAATTAGATTTATTCAACACGTCTAATACACGGGTTTTTTAAGGATATAATGTTTTATCATTTGGTAGATTTTTCAACCCAACTATACACGGGTTTTTTAAAGATACGACGTTTTTAGTATTTGATATACAAAATTACATTTATTTAACATGTGTAATACACATTGTTTTTAAAGATATAACTTTTTTTAGATCTATTCAACACGTGTAACATGGGGTGTAATTTTTTTATTATTTGGTAGAATTATTCAACCCGATTATACACGGGTTTTTTAAAGATACGACGTTTTTAGTATTTAGTTTACAAAGTTACATTTATTTAATCTGTGTAATACACGTGGTTTTTATATATATAATTTTTTTATTATTTGATATATAAAATTACATTTATTTAACCCGTACAATATACGGGGCTCATGAAAATATAACTTTTTATTATTTAATATATCTAACTTATAATAAAAGACTTCAAATAACGGCACATTGCATTCTCTCCTTAAACCTCATAAATTTTATTTATATTTGTTTAATAAATTTCTTTTAATATTAATATTAATTAATAACCAATATATAAATATCACTTATTTTTATCCTTATCTTTATCTAAAATTAATAAATAACTTCAATTTTGTAATTCAGACCCTTTGTTTTTTTAACCCAAAGTTTTTCATTTTTTGCAATTTAACCCCAACTTTTTTTTATTTTCAATTTTGGTCCACCATACTTTTCATCTTTCCCAAGTTTTTCGTTTCTATGTAAATTTCGTGAGTTAACGCACCGCACCGCAACGTGCATGTGAGGTTCAACATTTTTTTGTATATTTTTTTCCGTTTGACTGACCCGTCGCGTCACATCTATTTTTCTGTGTTTGACAAGTTCGTCCAACACGCGGGTCCTGGATGCTTGGATGGACTTAGTTATTTTTTTTCTATGTTTTACGTCTCGGTTTAATTTCTCAGCAACGAGCGTGCGTAATTCAAAGATTTTACGCCTGTTTTTCGCTCAATGTTATTTTTTCCCCGTTTTTTATTTATTTTGTTTTTACGAGCTTTTCCGGTGTTGGTGGTCGCTGGCAATGGTATAGTATTGCTACTACTTAACACAGTCCTATAACAATCGCTGCAACGCAGGGGCTTAATACTAGTAAAATTATATTTATTCAACCCGTGTAATACACGGGGTTCTAACCTAGTTTGGTATAAAATAGTTAATCATGACAGAAGACATGGTTAAAAATAAAATAAATCCATATATTAACCCGTAGATCCATCGGATAGGCCTGAATAGGACTTGTTTACCTAAATGTGTTTTGGCGACCCGGATCCGTCTAGATTTAACCCAAACTCGCTAATTTCGTGCAAAATATTCACACCCATAGATTTTATGCATCACTCAATATTTTCTTAATTATTTCTTAAAATCTTATATCAAATCCATTCATTTAAGCTCTTCGGTTTATATTGAAACTCTCATGTTTAGATTTTCTTCGTGATTGCTTTTTTAAACAACCAAGAATTTTATATACTACTCCTCCGGCTGGAAAAGGCAAGCCAGCGAAACAATTACATGACAAAGAGTGGGTATTTAAATCACCTGGTCTAAACACTTTAAACTTACACTTTCTACTCAAAAATCATAAAAAACGACAACAACGATCAAATCAAAGATACATTCCCGTCTAACATTATTTTCATCCTAATTGTTAGTCGGATTGTTTTAGTTATAATTTCAGCATATTTCAAAATTCTTAACTATTTGTTTTATTTATTTTTTTATTTTTGAAGATATTAAAATGCTTAAGCACAAGTAGGGGTGTGCAAAATTATCCAAATCCGAAACCAAATCCGAATTATCCGAGAATCCGAATCTCGGATATCCGAATTTTCGGAAACTTTCGGATATTTCAGATATCCGATATCCGAAACTTTAATTTTTTATTTAAATATTAGGTGTATATATATAAATGTACCATTATACCTAATAAAACCGGATATCCGAAATTTTGGATACGGATTCAGATAGTAAAAATTAACTATCCGAATTTTCGGATATCCGAAATTTGGATATCCGAATTTCCGGATATCCGGTTTTAAACACCCCTAAGCACAAGTGTCACAACCACCTATTATATACATAGTCTATTGCACCAACAAGGTATCCTACGTATATGGAGTCTCTCTAGGTTGGAGTCCCTTACAAAACAATCCATTAGCAATTATAACAAACCGCATAAATGATATATCTACTACACGGCATTGGATCAAGTACATGAGACAAAAGGCGTGCAAGGTTATATGAGATTATGAGGCTACACGGTATGGTGATGGTCCTCCCTTGGAGGATGGTCCGCCACGTAAGCGCCACGTAGGATTGGCAAGAGGATGGGGCAAAGAGGATGGAGGTATGGAAATGGGAGGATGGACCTAAAATGTGTATGTATATATTGTATGTATAGGTGTGTGAGAGAAGGGGAGGGGTGGTTTTTGTCATTTTGTGGATCGGCTCCAATGTCCAGAAAAGGACGCCAAGGACGAAGACTGGGGGCGGCGTGGTGTTTGGTCCGGCGACGTTCCAGGACGGTGGAGGACGAACCTCCGTACCGTCCAGCCTGAGCCTAATACGTGTCCTTTTTATTTAAGGAGAGAAAGGGTATTTTCGCCTTTTTAGTACATAGCAGAAAATACATAATCACGTAATGTTACGTGATTACGTAATGGTACATAGTCATGTAGTGTTACATAATTACGTACTGAACATAATCACGTAACGTTATAGAAAATCATGTAACAGTATACAAAAATCACGTAACGTTACCCTTGTTTCACGAGTAAAATGCATATTACGTAATTACGAACGGGTACACAATCACGTAACAATATACTTGCTTCCGAAAATAATGAATGTTACGTAATTACGTAGCCTTATGAAATCACGTATTTACGTAACCACATAGTTTTGTAAAACAAAATCTTTTAAAAATAACGAACTATAGCAATACCCAACTCAAATTAAAGAGAATGAAATGCTCGTTAATATGGTGTAATTTTTTAAAAAAATATTATCGTATTAAAAAGTTATAGCCGTTTGAAAATCAATGGGGTATTTGGTTAAACGACAAAAATACTCTTTTGTTATTTGTTTTTCAATTATAATCTCCCTTTACTTACGAAATTGTCACTGATAAAATTGTAACCCTTGATCTTTAAGAATCTAAGGTCAGGATTTTCACGTACACTTCGTATGTGAAATCCATCTTGTGCCCTATCATCCCCCTCTACTACACATCTCGAGTTTCTCTAATCAAAGTCCGTAAAAAAACCTATTCATTTTGCCCTTCTAAATACCAAAAACATAATCATACCTTCATTCACTAGGTAATGAGTAAGATCATTTTTTTTTTCAAATGACAATGTTTACTCCTAGTCTACACCAGTAATTCTAAATCAATCTCCTTTTCCTATATTTGAACCTGGGGCCTCACTTCGAAGAGGTATAAGCCTCTACCAAGTGGGCTAGCCTCACATTGGTGACTAAGATCATTTGAATGCTTAAATGGAATGCAATTTTTTTACCGTTTTCTTCCCTCGTTGACCTAACTTTTTTTAAAATAATTCTTTACACATAAATATTACATAACCTTACACTCGAAAATTCACACAACTCCTACAGGGCAAACAATATACCACTAACTAAATTGCATACTTGCAATCATGTCACACCTTGTATTTCCCGGTGGGCCCGGACTTGGGGTACGTGATGATTGATATCAAGATACACAAATAGCACAACAGAAGTCTTGGAATTAAAATACTATTACAAATTATAATGTCCGAATGTTCAAATTAATTATACAGACGGAAGTATTCAAAAAATCCACAGGCGGATCAAAAATAACAAAATGATTAAATAAGCAAACTACTAAGCTTCAAATGCAAGGAATTGCAAATTCCTCTTAAGCATTTACCTGTCACTTCCAGCCTATTTCGTAACCTTGCTACCTACGCTTGGTCTTTTGCAGATACGACAGTTTACACTGGTAAATACAAATAACCGACACATTTTAAAAATATTTCAAAATTGGTTTTAGTGCACAAAGCACATGTATTTTCATAAATAACTTGGGAAAATATATAAAATATCTTGTATACAGATTTACATGCTTGTCAATACATATGGGGCCCGGTACTAAACATTGATAACATGATTAACCGGCACACCACTTTAACCCATAAAGGGTATCCCCAATATGGGTAGAAAATATTTTATAATAGCATTAGCATCTATCATGTGTATGCCTACACCCCGTGCTTAAGTCATGGCCATTTGCAATTAAATGTGACAACTGTGTTCTGTAATCAATGTATAATGTAAAACAATGTTAATTATCAATAAAACAATGTGTTTTGGTGTTATTATGTGTGTATTTATGTTTGTTTATTTAACGATTTGATTCGATTCCGATTTCAAGCTTTAAATCGCTTTCTGGAAGGTTATACGCAAACTGGTGCGTAAACGCAGTCAGTTTAACGAGACAAACACTCCGGAATAGTGACATAGGCTTAACATACCTTAAATAACCTCCACATAACTTAGAAATAAGTTTTGGATAGTTTGGTGTGTCAAAATCAAGTTTGTTCGATCGTAGGGACTATTTGTGTCAAACTGTGAAACTATAACGATTCGTATAGTAACGAACATTCCGGAACATGATCATAAGTTAAACATACCCTAAATATCCTTTACATAGCTTAGAAATAGGCTTTGAGGGGTTCGGTATGCTAAAATAAACTTATTTGATCAATAGGGACTAAAAGCGTCAAAAAGTGCATAAGTTTGCATTTTCGCGCATAACTTACGTCCTGAATATATCCGGACACCCAAAAATTTATGTAATCATTAAAATATTTTATTTTAGTGATTGGCATGATAAAATTCCATTCGTCGCTTAATTTGGATCGTTTTTGCGTTCGTTACGACTTCCGTCGTAATTAACCGAATAACGCAACCGTACGACCAAACGAACCGACATCCGAGATGTTAGTATGTTTTGAGTTCCCTATACTTTAACATCATTTTAGAGCCTTGAAATGAGGTTAACGGGGCTTAAACGTGTCAAAAATGCATCAAAACACAAGTTTCTAAGCTGCAGGGACTAAAACTGCAAATCTGTCATAGTTACTAGGCGGGCAGCGTAAGATGAAGGGTATTCCTACGCGGGGCGCGATAGCCTGTCAGACAGAAACATTGCGCCTGGTCATTTGGGCTTTTTTTGACGGTTTTAGCAGCTGATTTAGCATACTTTGGGCATGTTTTGATGGTTTCTATCATGTCCCTTGTATTACAAAACCACTAGCCCACATGTATGGCTTAGATCGTTCCCTCTTTAGCAAGAAATGAACCTAACGGTTTTGCGAAAACTATATATAGCCATGCCCTCCTTCCATTTTTCTTCACCCTTGATCTGATTTCTCTAAGTTGAAGTTATAATACTTCATACCTGAGATTTTAAGATCAAGTTCTCCCTAGCTTGGACCCTTTGTAAGCTTCTTTCGTTCTTTTATCGCTTTTCGAGCGTGAAAGTCAAACAGTGTTTGACTTTCTTCTTTGACCATGAGTTGGTCAACACGAAGTTCGTTTGAACTTCGCAACGTGAGCGTAATCACGATGGTTATAGTCCTTAGTGACTATACCTACTGATTACCACGTTGACTAGGCGTAGCGACGAGTCGTAGTTTCGGTCAAAATGCGCATTTAAGCGTATTTTGCAACCAAACTACTCTTGGTATCAAAACACTTTGTTTTGATATCAAAATCTGTTTTCTAACTTAGTTAAGCATGTTTTAATATGCTTAGCTCGTCACTTTTAGTTTAGTGCTTGTTTAGAGTCGTAAGTCAAGCGGTCTAAACCACCGCTTAGACTTTCGAACTCGACTCGTTTGGTCGATCATTAGGATCCGACCAAGCATGATTAGTGACCATAGTTGCATAGGGAATAACCTTCCGAGGTTATACCTTATGGTCACCTAGTTTAAGTAGTTGTATGATAGGTAGTTTATATGCCTTAGGAAAATGACCAAAATGCCCTTTTCATGTATAATTGGATTATAAGCATATGTAACCTAAACTTTTGTCACTTAACTGATTATGCAACATATTTAAACATGTTAGGGCATATAATACTTGTCATAGGACTAGTTAGACGTCTCGAATGCGCTTTTGCGCGAACGACGCGTTAAGGTAGCGTAAGCTACCTTAATGGGTCGTAACGGGTCGAAAGCACATAGGTTAGGTTCCGATTTAGAATGTAGGCTTTGTTAAACCATATCACATGAGTTCCAATACTCATTTGGTTTACAAGACCTCATTCTGTCCGATCTTCCGATTTATGTGTCGATTTATTTACTAGTGATTCGATTATTAGGTGCTGCTTGAGTTTCCTTGGTTTGATTGAGCTTGTTGAGTTCTTTAGATTGAGGATACTTTGCACTTCGATGTGAGTACATAGTTCCCCTATTTTACTGTTTTCAATTGTTTTGGGGTGATTCATATGTGTTAAACGATTTTCGAGGTTTAAACGATGGTTTCAAAAGCGATTAAAATGGTTTATATTAAATTAATAACGATTTCGATAAAGTGAACAAACTTGTTGGTTGTAATTACATAACAAATGACATTCATTAGCTTTGATCAAGCCGACCAGTATTAGGTTATGGTACCATAGGATCTGACAAATCCCGTTATCAGACTACACCCATGGTTATGTGTGGGGGTTATGTAGGTAACGACCGAATCTGATGATTGTTAACTTACCCTTTGGTGGTTTGTTAATGCGAGTTTCGAGATAGTCGAGTCACAAAGGTTTGAATGTTGTTAGCGAGACGACCATAAGTAGTTTCACAGCTAAAACGAAAACGATTTTGGGAAGAGTTAAACGATTTGATACGATTTAAACGAGATAATCGAATTGGATAAATGATTGGTTTTGGATAGTGATTAGATAATGGGACGGGTGTAGCATGATAAAAGCATGGTAGATACGCCGCTGGTACATTTTATATATAAGTGCTCTTATCATATTACATTGTGTGTCATTATTTAGTTCACTTGGGAAACGATTTTGAAACGATGTCACACAAACGAGGTTTTCGAAACAATATAAACCATACGAGTTTTATTAACGAGTTTTTACGAGATGTTTTACGAGTTGGTTTACTAAAGCAAATGTTTTGAGGTTAAGAATCATGGCTACGAGATTTTATAAACCATAACCATCTTGATTTGAGTTGGTTAATTATGTTGCAATACACTTTTCAAAACGAGGTTTGTACTTTTGACTCTTGTAGTCTAATAAGGTACTGCAACATATAAACGAGCCATGAATCCAATACTCTCCTAAAACCTATGTGCTCGCCAGCATTTCTTTGCTGACTTTGTTTTTACATATGTTTCAGGTGGTGTTGCATGATGTTGATTGCTAGGATGCTTGAGTCACATAGGATCTGGACGAGGCCTTAGTGACATAAAAACAATGATAGACGATGTGTAGCTTGTTTGTTTTGGTTTAAAGACAATGTACATTATTTAATAAATCAATAAAACGAAACTTTTTGTATCCATGGTTGTGAAACAATAATTCTGACACTCTCCGACGTTTCCGCCACGATTTGTTGTTTTACGTGGTCGGGGTGTGACATTAAATGAGCCGAGGATATCCAGGACACGGTCGCGTTAACCCCCAATGTTTAAGTTCTCAAGCAAAACAGCTTAAAACGGGTTATGCGGATTTTCTAGTCACAATCCGACATATGATCTCATATCCGACCAAGCAGTAATAATTTACCGTATCCCAAACCCGTATAGGGAAAATATATTAAGAGTATTTACCTTGCTTAATAATCTTACAATGCAAGATATATAAATAAGCACAACCGATGTATCAATTAACTTAGCACGATGCAATCTACTGGATGCCTTTAGTCTGGAATGAATGGTATAATGACCAATTAGAATGTTAATGGGTCCTATTCAAGTCATAGACTTGGACCAGTTAACTTATAATAATGAAAACGGTACGATACGCTAGATTAAGCGATGACCAGATATAATGTAGTTTAAACCCTCACAAGTACTAAGACTTGTATAATATGGGTAAACAATATACATTATGGAATTTGAAAGAAATTTGAAAAGAATTGACCTAATTCGGTTAACTTACGTAAACTAGTTACATAAGCTAACCGTACGCGCATAGGCGGTATCAGGTGATCGGATGAGCTATGAACAAGTTCATTATGCCAAAACATATTAATTATGTTACCAAGTCAGTAGGTAATCCATTTTATATACACATTATAGTTTAAAACCCATTTATGCACAAAACGGCATTATTGGGATTTTTATGGCATAATTCAAGAACTTGCATAAAACCCGACAAAAGATTATGACCAAGTAATATAACTACATAGGGTTATCCTACATATAATTATGGTCATAATGCAACTTAGAATCAGTAGCTAAAGTTGTTAATTCGGGTCAGAATCGAAAGTCAAAGCAGAAGTCAAACTGCTCGACTTTCGGTTGCGAACCGACATGTAAACTGGAAATGACGGGCTGAACATGTTTATACATGTTCTAATATTAATTACCAACTGATATGATGTAAAAAACATGTGTTTAAACATTTACAAATTCGTTTTATAAGTTTTTCGAAAACTGCGTTTTTTTTTTTACTTTTTATTAAGAGTAAAATGCACGGATAGTCCCTGTGGTTTGGTAAAATAATACCTATAGTCCCCAACTTTTGGAAATTACACCGGTGGTCCCTATGGTTTGACAGTTTGTTACTCGGATAGTCCCTAGAGTGGATGTCCGTCAGTTTTCACCATTAACTCCATGTAAAATGACCAAAATGCCCTTAGTATTACATTAAAACACTAAAAGTAGATATATTAAAATTAAAGGTGGGCCCACCAACCTTCTAATTCACGTTTTAAGCCCTGTATCTCTCTCTCTCTCCCTCTCTTTCTCAGCAGAATCTTCATCGTCTTGATCTGACCAAACCCCTCTTTTCTTCCCTTCTCTTCACCTCCACCTCCACCCACACCCACCAATCTTCTGTCACCACCACATGACTCAACCACTTACTACCAGCCGCCACCACCTGCCACTCTACCAGCATCAACATCTCCGACACTGTACCTCCCTCCTCCATCCAAGAAAAGGTCGATCAGAGATAGAGACACAAAAAAAGGTCACTCACCACCACCTGACTCCGCCACTGTAACTCCTCCATATCCGCCACAGTAACTCACTCACCACCACTGCAACTCCGTCACTGCAACTCCCTCCTTCATCAACATCAGTCGATTAAGGTACATATTGCCTCTTAGGGTTTTGAGTTAAATTTGTAGATTTAGAACTGATTTAGGTTTTTATTGGTTGGGTTTTGATGATGGTTGTTGATGACAGTGGTGGCAACGATGGGTGTGTTGACGACGGAGAAAGATGATGATGGTGGTGGTTCAGATGGTGGATGTGGTGACCGTGGTGGTTCGGATGGTGGTTGTTGGTGGCTGTTGTTGTGGCGGTGGGGACCGTGGTGGTGTTCTGTAACGGGTTAAGGGTTGGAGGGGTTAGGTTTAGGTGGAGACGGTGGGTGGAGGTGGAGGTGGGTGGCTATGGTGATGGTGGCTGGTTGCTTTATAGGAGAGAAAGGAGTTTGTGGCCCCACACTTTTAATAATAATATTTGTTTTTTTTTTAAATAGGGGTAAAGAAGTAATTTCATATGGACTTAACAGAGAAACTAACGGACATCCACTACAGGGACTATCCGAGTGACAAACTGTCAAACCACAGGGACCACCGGTGTAATTTCCAAAAGTTTGGGACTATAGGTGTTATTTTACCGAACCACAGGGACTATCCGTGCATTTTACTCTTTTATTAAATATAACTTTGACCCGTCATTTGACCAACTTAACGTGATTTCCAGGAGGTGCCCTTTTGAGGGATTAACATCTACCTTATTACGATCACGTAGCCATGTTCAATTCGAACAATGGCTGGGCCATAATGGTCTAAACTGAACATCAAAGCAAAATTCAATTTGCTTGACTTTCGGCGAAATAATAGCCTATAAAACGAAATGAGCAGAGTAGGAACAGTTACTTGTGATCCTAGAGAATATTAGAACTCAGGGGAGGCCTCTTGGAAGAGGCAAGCTCCAGAATAGAGTGATAGAGGAAATATTGATGAAATAAGCAAGTTTTCCCCATGAACAAGGACTCTATTTATACTTGAAGATGTGATACAAGATCATGACATGTGTTAGGAACTGTTAGAAGATGTTAGCATGTGTCCTTTGAGGTACCAAGAGCTGCAAATATGGTCAGGTTCACGAGATAGGTGGCACAAGTGTCATACCCCAACCGATGGCGAAAACATTGGGGTGAGGCACTGAGCGAAACAGATTGTCCAAGAGAATCCATAACAACTAGAATTACCAATTATTTAACGTTACGTCCCGTACCATAACATAATAAGCAAAACAGTTATTACAGACATAGTGTTCTCAAAGACAAAATTTGATCTGACAACTCATAGATTATTTAGTTTGTTTCTAGACTCCCCTAGCTTGATTCCACAGAAATTCAGCAACATAGCAAGCATCCTAAACACCTGTCACATACATTAAAATAGGTCAATACACATAGTGTAAAGGTGAGCATACAAGTTTAATAGTATAATAGTAGCAAAAGTGGTTTACGCATAACCAGCATGTAACACGTAGCAATGTGAAGCATGTAAGCTATCGACAATGAAATATGTACAGACATGACTGCGAGTTGTAGAATGCGCAACACATATCACCACTGTGACACTTGAAAAATACCCTTAACAACCCCTGTCCACGACAGGTGCTGAGTCCAAACTATAGTACTATCGTTGCTAAGGTGTCAGGCAACAATCACTGTGTAAACATAACATACAAGCGTTCATCGAATAACACGTATAACATGCAGAGCGGTTAGCGTTTAAAAGTAGTTGCGTTGTGTGTCGATGTGATTTTGATATAAGTAACGTATGTAACACCCAAAAGTGCATTAAGCGAAAAGGGATCGAGTATACTCACAGTTCGTGTTAAATAAATAACACAAACTTGGATTGAAGAGAGCGCTTGAGAGATTAGCCTGATCAGATAACGAAAGTATAAGCGTTGAACGGTGCGTTAAACGGTGTCGAGTGAGGTAAGGGATGGATAATGATCCGATCGGATGACCGTCCGGACAGATGACCATTCAGTCGGAGGGTTGTCCATTTGGGATGGATGTGTTTGTGTTTGATTTGAACTTTGAAGTTTTCGTTGTAGCATTTATAAAAGTGAGAAGTCTCTCTGTTTGTCCAGCCATCCGGTCGGATGGTCATCCAGACGGATGGCCGTTCGATCGGATGGTGGTTCGTTTAGAAGTTTCAAATATTCAAGTCTCCTGGTAGGATAGTCATTCGATCGGATGGTCGTCCGATCGGATGACTACTCGTTTGGAACTGATATTCTTCGAAGTTTTGTAAAATGTTTAAGTGTTGAAAACCACAGGTCGCTTGGTCGGATCGTGGTTCGATCGGATGGTGATCCAATCGGATGACGATTCGTTCAGGTAACCTGTTTGTTTGAGAACTTGTAAAATCCACTAAGTTTAGAAATTTTTGCGATTGAATCGAGACGGTATGACAACGTGTCAAACAACGGAATCCCCATCAGGCCCAACTCATCCGGTCGGACGGGAATCACCCCGTTCGATCCAAACCAGCTATTCATGACGGTGTTTCATGTTCAACCCGTGAATCGGTTGTCTCTCCGACAGTAATCCGTTCTCAAACCGGCACTTCACTAGAGAATGAGTAGAAGGCCTGAACGAGCTCAGATCCTATCGGTTTTGAGTAAAAAAAAGTTAAGAATATTGAAGAAAAGTTTGAAACACTTTGTTTATGCTTAGATTTAGTAAGATTTGTGTAGAAATATGTTGGATTCGGACCATTCTTGCTGGAATGATGTCATTCTCCGAAGTTCATACAAACCCATGATGACGTCATCATTGAACAGCCCGAAATTAGGTGATTTTGTTGGTGCACACATCTGTCGTCTTCGTCTTATTTCGAGTCTCGAGTTCGTTGCGGATTTGATCGAGCATGATGTCATCATATCAAATGATGACATCATAATGGTGACATCAATGTTGACATCATCACATGACAACATCACGTGAATCTGCATGAAACTGAAATTAGAATGTTATATTCATGTTTTGTCAAATTTGTCTTGTTCGCTTGAATAGTCAATTATGTTATGTCCGCTTGAGTGTAACCGCTTGAACATGTGCATGTTCATTTCAAGCGGTCAGGATAGTATTATAAATAGGTGTTATGTATTCATTTCAAGCGGACAGACTAGAGATCTTAGAGAGTGTATCGAAGTGCTGTCGGTATATTTTGCGATTGTAATCGCTGTTAAATCAATATACACAAGGTTTAAAGTGATATTCAAGCTGTTTCTAAATTCGTTTCTTAGTTTCCGCCTCTGAAACGGATTAAATCTCTTCTGAACGACTCGTTTGGGTCACAAAACGATCCTACAAGTGGTATCAGAGCTTAGGAGGAAGAGATTTCGCAAAAACAGCTCGTTTTCATCACTAATTCTGTTTCTACACCTTTCTTTTTCAAACTTAAAATTTTTCACGGATAAAAACGGCTCAAATTCACACATCTTGTGCGTAATCATGTTTTAACAAATCCTGGAAAGTTTCAGCACTAAAATCAACTTAAAAACCGGTTAAAATCATCAGCTCGCTTGAAATCTGTTCGTGTTTGCTGACATCATCAACTGTTCAAGCGAACAAAACAGTGTTGAGTCCGCTTGAAATTGGCAATTCGCTTGAAAAATAGACTGGTCGCTTGAAACATTTTGTTTTGCTCGCTTGAAATCGTTCAACCGCTTGAAAACGTCATGACCGCTTGAATCGACCGCTTGAATCAATTGTTCGCTTGAGTGTGTACATTGAGTTGTAGGTAACAGTTTACGAGGGTTAGTATATTGGGAAAGGAACTCACATGTCTTGGTGATCAGAACCATTTATTATATGCATGTGAATCTTAATCAAGTTGGTGTATATCATGTGATTTTCTTTAATATTGAGTTGTTGGTTAAGTGGATTGGGTGGCCAAATAGAATTTGATGTGTTTGTCGGTTCTTGCATGTTATCTGATTAAAGGTCTCTAGTGTAATTTTTGGTCCAATCAGCAAATCAGTTTGCATGTGACTAGATGTGTGGAATTGTCGGATATTGATTGAATTCAAGTGAACACTATTTTATCAGCTATGTGACTCATATATGCGGCCCAATCATATTTCGGTTTAGTGAAGTTGCTAGGCCCAATCAGTTTGGTTAAGACAATATTGTTGTCGTCTAGATTTGTTTTTTGAATTGATAAAATCCAAGTGCAGTCCACGTGAACTGTTGTAGTCAAAGTTGGTTTCGGCTCAATTGAATATATTTTTATCGGCTCATTCACTCAGTTTGCACAATTTGGAGTTTAGTCAGTCCGCAAATCTTCGACACGAGTCCTAGATTGGTTCAACCGTCAACACATTTTTACGTATTCAGTTCATTTAAACTGATCATTTGTTTGTTTTTTTCAGGTATTTTACGAGGTGAACCAGTTCGTTTGAAAGCTTGTTTGAGAAACATGGATTCTGAATTCTACAACGCGTTTGCTTCAACACCGACTACTCCGGCTGACATTGCTAAGAACATGAACATGGAGAATGAAACCGGAACAATGCAAAAACCCCCGAAACTTATGGGAATTGAAGACTATCATGGATGGAAGAAACGTTTCGAGAATTGGGTTCAAGCAAACCATTTAAAAGCTTGGGAAAGCATTGAAACTGAATATGAGAGGCCACAAAGCTCAGTGGGAGTTGATAAAATCATTTCAGAATTCACAGAGCAAGAGAGAGAAAGTTATAAAGGAGAGAAAATGATGATCAATCTATTACAACAAGCTGTTAAAGAGGATATATTTGTGTTGCTTCAACATGATGACAGTGCTTATTCTATCTGGGAAGCTCTTAAAAAGAAATTTGAAGGAAGTACAGAAATGCCTACAGAGTAAAGCAGCTTTGCTGAAAAAAGAGTTTGAATTGTTTACTTGTATGCCTGGCGAGACTACAAAAACTCTCAATGAGAGATACTGTCATCTTGTTCGCACCATGTCACAGTTGAAGATTACAAAAACTCCAGCAGAATGGGTAGAAAAGCTTGCTGATGCATTACCACAAAAGGAATGGGGTACATATCTGATGATTCTGAAAAATTCTGGACAGTTTAGCAGATTATCAATTGCTCAGTTTATTGAAAAGCTGGAGGCACAGGATCTTGAACAGCAGAAAATTGCCAGAATGAACAGTTCAAGTAATCAGCAAGATATCAAACTGTATTATAAAGGAAATGTTCAAACAGTTGAAGTTAGTCCAAAGATCCAAACAGCATTTAGTGCAGGAAATCAATCTGGAACAGGCATTCAAAGTTCAGTTAACACTAGTGGGTTTTCAACAGTTAATCCTCCGAGTATTCAAAATGCAAGTGTTGGAAATGGACATATGATTCAGTGCAATGTGGCATTGCATCTTCAAAATGGTCAAAAATTTTCAGAAGAAGTTGTGAAAAATCATATGGCATTGCTGGTTACTGCGTTGGAATCTTACGAAGGATTGATTGCTGGAAGAATTGGTAATCCAATGCTAACAAAGGAAGATTATGACCAGATTGATGCAGAGGAATTGGAACTTATGGATATTAAATGGGCTTTAGCAAGTGTTCTAAGAAGGGCTGAAAAGTTTAAAATGATTACTGGAAGAAATGATTTATTAGATGCTCATCTTTCAGCTTTAGGTTTTGATAAATCTAAAGTTACTTGTTTTAAATGCAGGGAGAAAGGCCATTTCAAAAGAGAGTGCAAGAATCAGGAGCCGAGAGGAGCAAAGAATCCTTTTGGAAAAGATGATTACTATAAAAAGTCTATATATCAACAAATTACTTATCAACCGCATCAACAAAAGGATTCTCAAACAGCACATGGAAAAATGATCGAAGATACAAACAGGAAAGCTTACTATGGCATCATTGATCAAGATGATGAGAAAGTGGCTGAAGGTTTTAGCTGGGATAAATATATTCCAGCTGATCCCAATGTTAAAGCTTTTATTGCTCAGATCGTACAAAAGCCAGAGTTGATGAAGGAGTGGATGGTTGTGATGTCGGATGATGAGAAAAGTGAAGATGAAGAATCTGTTTCTTCTAAAAACAGTTCAACAGATACTAGTGATGATGATAAAGAAGTTGAACAGATAAATATTGGAAAATCTCATTTATCTTCTGACAGTTTTGAATTTTATTTTGCAGATAAATTGAAGAAACTTAAAGAGAGAAAAGCTGCAAAAGAATTGAAGGAAGTCAAAGTGATTGAGAAGATAGTGGAAGTGGAAAAGATAGTTGAAGTTGAAAAGATTGTGGAGGTCGAGAAGATTGTTGAAGTTACTAAACCATGTCTCACATGTTTGGAATCTTGCAAACAGTGTGAAGTAAAAGACGAGAGGTTTAGTGAATCAAAAAAGATGAAAGAAAAGTTATTGTTTGATGTGAAGAATTTGAAAGAATCCTATGATGTTTTGAACAGAACAGTGAATAGTTTGCAAACGACAAACATTGAAAGAGAAAAAGTGTTGAAAATGTTGAATGCAACAATGATGTCAAAGCAGAAAGAGATAAATTTTTACATTGGAGAATGTGCAAAATGGAAGCAAGAGTTGGATGGTGAAAAAGTTGAAAATGAAAGAATCAGACGTTTGCTGAAAAGTTATACATGTTCTGATTACTTAATTGACAGAATTTACCCTACTGTTGCAGGTTTTGAGGCATTTAAAGATGAACAGCCAAAGAAGAAAAAGGATACTGGTAAGAAACAGAGTGTCTGTTATAACAAGTGTCCGCCTCCAATTTGGGAAGGGTATTCGCCTAGAAAACCGAATGAGGAACAAGTCCAAAAGGCAGTTAATCTAAAGTTAGAGTCCGAATTAACCGATGTATTACCAGACAACAATGACGTCACGTTCACAGCGTCCGACACATATCATGAGTCCGAATTAATAAAAAGAATGGTCGATCAGGTGTTGGATAGGGATGAGGAGTCAGAGTTAAAATCCGAGTCCGAAAGTTCGTGTCAGTCTGTCGGAAGTTCGAGTTCGTCCGAAAAGAGTTCAAAATCATCGGGAAAAGGGGTTTATAGTAAAGAATTTTTGTTTTCAAAATCTAATTTGAATGACGAAACATTTGAAGTTGCCTATACTTTGAGTGATTCTGACAAATTATATTTTGATAAAGAGTTCCCAATAAGAAGTGTTCGTTTTGACATGATTAAAAAGGTTTTCAAAATGATAGAAATTAATATTTCTGAAATAAAAGATCTTAATCTTTCTGAAAGACCAAAAAAATACACTTCAAGAGTTTAACAGCGTTTAAACAAGAAAAAGAATTACGGTTCCGGTTCTGGTTGCCAAAAGAAACCAAACCGTAACGGTAATTTCAAAAGGAAAGGTTTAGGTTTTATACCACCAGAAAATTATAAAAATGAGAAAATTTCTAAAAATACAAAATTTGTTTCAGGTCCGTCTGCTGAAGAAGAAAAGAAGAGCTCATTTTGGAGACAAACAAATCAAGAATTTTTTGCTGAAAAGAAGATTGAAGCTCATCAGAGGAGAGAGACTAGAACCTGTTATAAATGCCAAGAAGTTGGTCACATCGCCTGGAACTGTCCTAAGGCAACCAACACAAAACAGGATGTCTCAGAAAAACTCAAAGAAGTAGTTGTTGATAAAACCGAACCACCAACTGAAAGGTTTAAAGTGTTTAAAAATTCAACATATGAAGTTGGTGAGTGTTCGAAAAGGTTTTACAAGAAAAGGGGAAATCTTGACAACCAAGCTTGGGTTGTTAAGAAATCAAGTGTAAAATCTGGCGATGAATCTGATTCCACAAAGTCAGAGGAGCCACAAGTTGTTAAAAAGGGTGAAAACTCAGTGTCTCTAATGGATGATGTTCATTTTCCACCATTGAGAGCTGAGAATTTTAAATCAAAGGTTGGAAAGCTTGAAATTTCGAATCAATTCTATTCTGAGAAGAAAGAATTTGATGTCGAGAAAGCATTTAATGGGAATGTTAAGAAATTTTTTGGAAAAATGATCGATGGGAAAGTTAAAGGGGTAAATGAGTTTTATGCTACAAAGAAAGCAACATACACCCCAACTAAAGAGGAGTTGGAATCACCCAAGACTGGTCAGGCTTGGGAGGACATTTTCTTTCATTGAAAAAACCTGACTTGCCGGAGATCCCAAGTTTGTAATCGTGGATCAGGAATCAGTATCTTTCTTGATAAAATCTGTTTGTGTAAATGAATCTTAAAGTTTTGTTAAATTTTTACAGGTGATGGACTATGTCGGAGCTTCCAGGTTGGTAAGTGCGAAGCAGGAATCGGCATCTTGATTGGTAAAATGGTTTGTGTAGATGTTTTATTTCTACATGTGGTTATATGATTTGAATATTTTTACAAGTGGTAAGAGGTTGGATCTTACAAAGTGATTCGTCAAGGTCATTAGTTTGAACTTGATGTAATCCTCATATATGTGATTGAATGAACAAGATGATGAACCCGACCCTACAAGTGGTTAAAACAAAACCTATTTTCCGGAAAAATCATTTTGATTAAAACAAACTTAAGTGTTTTGAAATCATAATGAGAAAATGGTTTGTTGAAAGGGGGAGTTCTGATTGTTTATGCAAAGTGGATGGCGAAGTGAAGCGATTTTATATCGGTTGTCAAGTTTATTGTACAGTTTATTTTCAAATTTCCTAAAATGTGTTTGCATTTTAGGGGGAGTAAAAATTTTCAGAAAATCCAAAAACATTTGAAAAAGACAAAAACTTGATAAAATCAAAAATGAGTTTTAGTGTCAAAGAAGAGGAAATGATAGTACATCAGTAGATAGTCACAGTATGCTAAAGAATTGTATTGTTTTAATAGCGTTAAACGGTCTCACTGATGATATGCCGATAGGTTTTTACACATTTAGTAAGCTTTTTCGGGATATAAACCTAAATTCAAACTTGCTTATTTTGTGGGGAACACTACTTGGATATATAGGTAACCCCTGAAATCTCGTTTGAAAGGTCACTCTTTCTGAGATACTAGGTCTTTATGCTCAGTGATATCTGGGGTATTATTCCGGGACTTCTGTTGAATGGAAGTTCTGACCTAGTCCTCGAATAATACTTTCCGCTTGCTTGAAACATAGCGCCGCCCTCAGCAAATTGATGAAACAATAAAATTGATAGTCATTGCTGTTGTAATTCAAAAGATCATCTAAAGGGGACACACCCAAAAGTTGAGTCATGATCTCTCAGCTCAACGGTAGTTCTGACCTGAGCTCTCATGATTCTTCATAAGTTATTAACCCTTTACAGATATCATCTGTGGTATACTCACCTGTAAGACTGAATATTGGGATCTGGATACGGGAGTATATTCAAGAGGTGGGACACATGAATGAGTTTAAGTCCTTAAAACATCTAAATCATATCCTGAATCAGTTGAAATTTGTGTGAGAATTTAAGTGGATCAGTATATCGGCAATCTAAGTGAATTGTTTAATTCTGAATGTGTAACTAAGCTCAACGGTACTTGTGACTTGTCAAAAACTGATATGATCCTCTTGCACAAACTCACAAAAATAGTGTCTGTAAATATTTCTTTACTGCATTTCTTAACATCTCAAAAACCAAAAAGATTTTTAGTGTGTTTTAGCATAAATTTTAAAAAATACAAAAACATTTTCGACAACTGGTGTTGGAGAGCTGATTTTCAAAATTCCAAGTGCTAGACATGATGAACAAATGGTTTGGGAGAATGTGTTTTGAAGATTAATTTTTGCAAATGGTTCATCAGAATTTATCATTGATAAATCATTCTAGTTCAATTTGAGAGAGGATCTGGATTGATAAATTTGTCAAATGTTAAATTTGTGAAATTTACTTCTGGGTTAAGAATGTGCAGGTGTAGCCAGGTTTCGATCTTGAACCTGATGATAAAGAGACAGGTTCCGATACCTGAGGACTTTGTGATTTCAACATGCCAGACTGCGATCCCAGCATATCGAAAGGGGGAGTCTGAAGACATCTGAGTAGAGATTGTTCGTGAGGAGTCTGTTGATGCTGAAGAGAAGAAGATAAAGTTTGAGATATGTCAGAGAGCGTTCAGACTGATAAAGACTAAAGATGCGAAGACTCGACTCTTAAGACTCATCAACATCTGAGGGGGAGTCTGTTGGTGCACACATCTGTCGTCTTCGTCTTATTTCGAGTCTCGAGTTCGTTGCGGATTTGATCGAGCATGATGTCATCATATCAAATGATGACATCATAATGGTGACATCAATGTTGACATCATCACATGACAACATCACGTGAATCTGCATGAGAGTGAAATTAGAATGTTATATTCATGTTTTGTCAAATTTGTCTTGTTCGCTTGAATAGTCAATTATGTTATGTCCGCTTGAGTGTAACCGCTTGAACATGTGCATGTTCATTTCAAGCGGTCAGGCTAGTATTATAAATAGGTGTCATGTATTTATTTCAAGCGGACAGACCAGAGATCTTAGAGAGTGTACCGAAGTGCTGACGGTATATTTTGTGATTGTAATCGCTGTTAAATCAATATACACAAGGTTTAAAGTGATATTCAAGCTGTTTCTACATTCGTTTCTTAGTTTCCGCCTCTGAAACGGATTAAATCTCTTCTGAACGACTCGTTTGGGTCACAAAACGATCCTACAGATTTCATGGTTAAAAGTTGTGATTTAATGGTGAAATTGATGAGAAAGTGTGTGTAGATGATGGAAGTACAAGATTTGGAGTGAAAACTTACAAGAATCGCGAGAAATCGAGAGAAAAGCGGCCGAGTATGCGCTGGGTCGGAGGAGAGCTGTCACATCATGAACAGTGATGTGACAGGTGGAGTATTTATAGTGAGAGGAGAAGAAAGGTGGTGTAGAGTGATTCGATCGGAGGGCCTTTTGATCGGACGACAATCCGATCGAATGGTCATCCGGTCGGATGACCATTCTATCGAAGGGTCAATCGATCGGATGGCTCGAGTAAGTTGGTTTTCGACTTTTCGTTTCGTGCGTTGAGCGTTGCGTTGCGTTTTAGCGAGTTGCGAGTAAGCGATGCGATAGTTTTAAATAGTAGTTACACAAATAACATAACTAACAATTAACAACATAAGTAACCTTGCGTTTAGCGTTTGCGATTTGATTGCGTTGCGATAGAGTTGCGATTGCGCTTACGAATAACACCTTTAACATAAATATACATGCACAAGTAAAACACATAAATAGCACACACACGTAAAACAATATCCATAATTGCGATTCAAGTTGCGATGCGATAGCGATGAGATAGCGTTAAGTAGATTAGCGTTTAATTGCGTTTATCGCATTGTTACTTCATATATCACAAATCGTAAACAAATATAGCGGGAACTAGCATACATCGATTATCGAGTCGGAGAGTACAAGTAATAATTAAGCAAAGAATGACATATCTGATTAGCAATCTTTTCTTCCTTTGACTTTGACTTTGACTTCAAAAGCCGGGTTGTTACAACAAGGGCAGAATGCCTTGGCTCCCAAACAAAACTACCACTGACAGTGCTTACGGACCGTATGGGCCCAGGGCTTATGGTCCATAAGCCCTTTAGGCGCCCACATGTTTTTGAATCCCTTACAGACTGTAAGAACTAAGCCTTGCGGTCCGTCACCGCTTTACTGAAAATGTTAAAATTCTTTGCTTACGGCCCGTAAGCACATAAGGCTTCCATAAGCGTCACTAAGAGGCCATAAAAATGGCATGTTGACATATATGGTCCCTCCACAACATTCTTCCATTAATTCGCACATTTTAGTCCTCTCGCCAAACAACGTGGCATAAATGAGAGTTTTCGGACACGTTTCATTATATAATTTGACACAAATTTTCCGAGGTGTTACAATTCATTAACTGGATTAGATCATCAAAGTGATAAAATTCAGTTGGCTTCAACTTGGTTTTCTATGATGAAAAAATTATAACACACTCAAAATCCTTTTTTTATAACGAATTACGTGAATACTAATTTAGATTGTTAGTTATACTGAACAATATCATTTTTGTGAACGTCGAAACTTCACTAATAAATAAAGTTGTGAACGGCAAAACTTCTTTAATAAATAAAGAAAACAGGCCATCAAGATACTCAACACCTGATATTATAAGATTACATCTCGAATGTTAAAATCATTCCATCTATATCCCAATCTAAGTTACAAAATTTAGATTGATTACCAATCCAAAGAAAAGAGTTTTCTTTAATAACGTATGCATTTGTTGGTCATTGAGGTAATATTCGTTTCATGAATTGTAATGGAATTGGAATACGAATTCACACAATTGAAATTTGATTTGTATTTTAGTATAGTTGTTTTGCAAAATGGAATGAAATTTGGATAGAATTAGAAAGTAGATTCTCTTCTGTAAGACCCTTACTTGATTTATACGATTATCATATAGTTTTCAACTATAATAGCGTATTTACGGTTAAACATACACTTGAAATTACGAGTTTGTTAAAACATTTTAAGAAATAAAACATTTCAACATTTTGTAAATATATACGCCGTTTAAAATATGACAACGAAACATTTAGCGGAAGCTTGAATTCTTGATCGTGTTCGGTTCTTTGTCGAGCTTGATCGTTGTCACACCCCAACCGATGGCGGAAATATCGGGGCGCGACACTGAGCGAAACAGATTGTTCAAGAGAAATTCCATAACAACTACATTACCAGATAGTTAATATTAAGTCCCATACCTTAACCCATCAAGCAAATTAAGTTATTACAAACAGCGATATCTCTAAAACAAATAATATGTTCCGACAACTCAGATTTCAAATAAAAAAAATAGATTGTCTTTGTTTCTAGACTCTCAATTCTACTCGATTCCATAAAAGCAGGAAAACACAGCGTCCTAGCAGATAGCATCCTAAACACCTGTCACATACGTTAAAATAAAGGTCAATACACATAGTGTAAAGGTGAGCATACGAGTTTGATATAGCATAGTAGGGTTCGAAATAGTTTACGCATAACCAGCATGTAACATGTATAAAGTGAAGGCAAGTAGGTTATCGGCAGAGAAATATGCACAGACGTGACTGCGAGTTGTAGAATGCGCAACACATATCCCCACTGGGACACGTGAAGTAAAGCCCTTAACAACCCCTGTCCATGACAGGTGCTGAGTCCAAACTATAGTACTATCGTTGCTAAGGTGTCAGGCAACAATCACTGTGTTAACATAACATACAAGCATTCATCGAATAACACGTAGCATGCAATAGCGGTTAGCGTATAAATAGTGTTTGCGTTGTGTGTCGATTGTGATTTAGAATAAGTAACATATGTAACACCCAAAAGTGCGTAAAGCAAAAAAGGGATCGAGTATACTCAAAGATTGTGTTTAAGAAGTAAACACTCTCTTGGATTGAAGGGAGCGCTGGGAGAGATTAGCCTGAACAGTTAACGATAGCATAAACGATAAGCGGCGCGTAAAACTATGAAAAGTACCAAGTGTCGGATGGTAATCCGATCGGATGGCAATCTGATCGGATGTCAATCCGTTCGGATGGTCATCCGATCGAATGGCCATTCGATTGGATTGTCATCCTGTTTGGTGAGATGTGTTTGTGTGTGATGGTTTGCCTTTGAAGTTTTTGTTGTAGCATTTTGAAAATAGAGAAGTATCTCTACCCTTCTGGTCGGTCGATCAAACGGCGGTTCGATCGGACGGCGATCCGTTCGGTGAGACATTCTCAGAGAACAAGTTCACAGCAGTGTTATCACCCAATCAGATGGTCTACCGATCGGGTGACAACCCGTTAGAACTGTTAGTGCATTGAACATGTTGAAAAGTTGTTTAAGTGTTAAATCTTCAAGTGCTATCCGATCGGATAGCCATTCGATCGGGTGGCAATCCGATCGGATGGCACTCCATCCCAACGACCTGATCATGTTGGCACTTGATTATTCGGAGAGTTCTGCGATTGACTGAGACGGTGCGACAACGTGTTAAACAACAGAAACCCCATCCTGACCCAAGTGATCCGATCGAACAGGAATCACCCAAGCCCGATCAGTCTACTGGTTCGTGACGGTGGTTCATGTTCAAACCCGAAATCGATTGTCTCTCTGATAGAAACCAGATCTCGAGCCAACACATCACCAAGAAAGGGTGGAAGGTCAAAACGAGCTCCGATCCTATCGGTTTTGAGTACATAGAGTGTAAAAGAGTTGAAAGAAAGTTGGAAAACCATCTTTCATTCCTTTCAACATTGAAAATGTTCAGATCTAAGCAAAATCCTTGCTTATTCATGTGGAAATCGTGCAGATCTAAGTTGTTCTGGGCGAAATGATGCCAAAACTTGAAGTTCATAAGAACTCCATGATGACATCACCTTAGAACATCTCAAATCTAGTGATTTCACGGTTAAAATTTAAGATTCAAAGGTGAAAAAGATGAAGGAGTGCGTGTAGATCATAGAAGTACAAGATTTAGGTTGAAAACTTACAAGAATCGCGAGAAATCGAGAGAAAGAGAGCTTGAGAGCGGCTGGTCGAGTGAGAGTGCTGTCACATCACAAATGATGTGACAGGAGGGTATTTATAGGGTTTCCCAAAAAGGAAAGTGCAGGAGGTCGAGTGGGTCACCGATCGGATGGCTATCCGATCGGATGGCAATCCGATTGGTTGACCATCCGATCGAGTAGTCACTAGATCGAGTGGCTCCGACGTTTCGCGTCTCGGTGCTTCGTCTCGTGCGTTAGGTTTTGCGATGCGTTTCGAGCGAGTATCGAGTTTGCGATGCGATAGTATTGCCCATTAGTTACACACATAACCTAACTACTATATCTAACATACAATCACTAATAATAACAGGCGTTTAGCGTTTGTGATTCGATTGCGATAGAGTTGCGATTGCGTTTCGATTAATCACCACAACATGAACATAAATAAACATGCGCAAGTAACACGTAAATGGCACACACACGTAAAACAATATCCAGAACGCATAATTCGAGTTGCGATTGCGATGCGATAAGCGAATAAGCGATAAAACATGCGATAAATAGCGATAAAACCTCGATTAATAGCAAGTACTCCACATAATACAACTAAAGCAAATAAAATAAAGATTTGATTACAGTCATAGAAGTCAAAACAGTAGTTGAGCAAGGAGTGACAGATCGCAATTTAGCAATCTTTTCTTCCTTTGACTTCAATCTTGACTTTGACTTTGACTTTCGAAACACGGGGTGTTACAATCGTCTTCCAGCATCATAAAGCAAACCTACATTTCATTAAACATGAAATGAGTTAGTTATATGGTGTATATAATGTATATAACCAAGTCTGTCAGCCGAAACAAGAAATAATTAAAAAAATTCAGCTGTTAAGCCTGTCGCGGGCTGCGACAGGCATCTCTGTTTCTCTCGCGGGGCGCGAGAAGCCTCGCGTAGCGCGACAAGTTTAGCTAGTCACCGTCGCGTATCGCGACACATTGTTTTCGACAGATTGTTTGGACAATCAGACCTGCATTTTCCAGCCAACCATAGTTTCACCAAAACGGACATAACTCTCTCGTTTTAAACCCGATTTGCGTCATGTTTCTTTTTACGTGATCGTAATTTAATTCTCCATCATATGGAGTTAAAATCCGACATCCAAATTAACAAAATTTGAGATTTTTAAGCCTACGGCTTAATATATATTTACCAAAATTTTGACCCGTTCGTGTTTTTATCAAAAAAAATTATTTATATCAAACTCTCATGAACATCATGTTATAATTATTCCCTATTATACAAGGTTCAAACCACAGGTTTTTATGCATTTTAACCCGTTTTCGCTCATATGCTTATTTTGACCCGCTAAGGGTATTTAAGCAATTTTAAGCATAAATCATACTCATTGATTACTAGCATCATATTTCCACATTTTCCTTTGAATTGTCTTCCACCACAATTATATTTATGGTGGATTTAATGTGGTAAACCATTTATTCCGAGTTCTAACCCTCGGTTTGTCTTTTTAAGGCAAGACACATTTTAAGGCATTTAACTCACAAGAATCATGCCTTTCATTTTTATACTTATCCTAATGATCTACTTGATCGAAATGCTTATTTCTAAACAACCCGTAAGGGTCGTTTGCTTGATTTATCGATCAAGGGCGTTTTGGTCAACTTTAGCCTTCTTTTACGACGAAGGATTTTAACAATATTTTTGACCAAAATTGCACATCTTTGCTACAATCTTACTTACACATACCTGGCTCGGACCAAGTATAAATCCCTTTTTCATATATTGCTTTAATAACCGCTAATTAATAGCGATTCAAGTATCCATTCGATATTTACTCCTGTAAGCATAGAACTCGATAAATAATCATTAGTCGATATTGTCAAAGGGTGATATCTTCACCTTTTGACCCGTTTGGTCTAATTGACCATTTATCTTTGCAAGATGAGATTTATTACCATCTCATCTACATGACTCGCTCCGGTTTACACCGTACGGTCATTTTACTTATAAACTATTTCTTAATGCTTTTGACCCATTATAGCTTACGCCATAAGGTGTCTTTCAAAAATAATTGTTATTGTCAACACGTGACCAAATTACCATTTTACCCTCATTATTTGTTTTGGCTTACCATATAAGGTAACCATTAAAAGTTCATTTTCTATTCGTCATAGTATGATCGAATTACCGATTTAACTCATTTTTAACCATCAATATGGTTTCTTATCATCTTCGATTATCTTGTTCCGTACGACTACACGTTAGAACAACATATTTCAATTGTTTATTTATCTTATTCGTAATTACTATGATAAGAGAATATTTTACAATTTAAGAATAGTGTAAGTTATACTTACCTTGCATTCGAATTATGCATTTCCTTCATTACTTGATTCGTTTGACCCGCTTCCTTCCCAAGCTTCCACCTAGCTTGTTGATCGTCAAACTATCATTGTAATTTGTAAGATGGTTTGATTAGTCATAATCATTCATGACTATTCCATCCTACGATTTTTATGTCGAATTTATCATTCGATCATATCATTGGTCAGTTTGACTTTTTAAAGTCAACTGCCTATTAACATAAATAATTACATGATGTTAGTCTCGACTACTCGTTTAATTACTTCGTCAATTATCTGGTAAGCCTCATTCTTATCCTACCGTTTTAATCACTTTATTAACCAAGTTCTTGTAACCATAAGTTACCGAATTAATACAAGATGATATCAAACATCATTTAACATCAACATATCATCAATTTTTTTTATCATATCATATGAAACTCATTTCATAGTAAGTATGATTATATACTCAAACACACAATTTGTTCAAGTATTTCCTTATTACTATCATGTATGATGATTCTAATCATAATTATATCATCAATTTCATCATATGATTAAACCCACTTATCCTAGTGTGGTAAATCATCAAAACATTCAATTCATAGCATCTTATGTATAATTTTCACTTAGGGCTTTGTTCCTAAGCAAGTATACATCACTAATTCAACCATAGCTTCTATAATTCATACATTAACTAGGTTAAACATTCCTAGTTAACTTAGTGGGCTCGGGGAAATTTATGACTAAGTTTATTTTAAGTTCCATTAACTCGGGTCTTCTATAAACTTTATTTCAACAAAATCCTTTATACAACTTTTATTTAATATTAGGTTTATTTATTTAAAATCCTAATATTCACCGGGTTACTTTTACCACTAACAATACTTTACCCGTCTTTTAGTATTAACGTGTTTTGATTACCAAACCCGTTTTCGGGGTTTTACAAGTCTACCCCCTTAAAGAGGTTTCGTCCTCGAAACCTTTCTTGCGTAGTTCATTAAGTTTTTAAACCCAATGCACTTAGTCTCAATAATCTTTTGAGCATCGCTTATACTTTAACCATTTGTTAATATTACCAGAAAAGTATGGTAATTTATGTTTGGTTACAAAGCATATGCGTATTTCATATGATATAACGCAACTCAAAATAACGTATTTTCGTTATTTCAACCGGTTTGGTTAACTTAGCGAAATCTATCGCTTTATACTTTCGAATTCTGCATGAATCCGTTATTTTAACCCGTTTGGATGTTGTAGTGTAATTCGTCACTTTTAACAACCAAATTCTTTTATTTTCGAATTTATTCATTCGGTTCATTCATACGGAATCCACCGCTTAAGAACAAGCCGAATTTCCTGATTTGTATCTTATTTATTTAACACAATTTAATAGGTGATATTAACAAAATTCTATAAAGCATATAACCACATACCTTATAGCTTTACCCTTCAATCGTGCTTTGGCTCGATTTGACTTCTTGACACTTCGCTTATGTTGTCTTATGATCGCTCAGTAGGCGATCAATGCTCTTCTTTAGTAAGGCCTCATGGCCATCACTTTCGTTTTGTACTCATTTATCTTTATTGTTTTAATTGACCGAATTGCCATTTGGTCACTTGATCATATCAATTTATACCCATTGCTCGGCTACCATGTGAATATATTTCACATTACTTTTCTTGACCGTGATCGCGTCACGTCATGTTTAAGTTTATATCAACCTTTTATTGTCAAAAATATTTCTTTTCGAATATATCGTCTTGCACCTATCGGTGTCAAAACCTTTAGCTTTTTAATATTAACCATTCTCAATTTATATCAGTATACTCATATTTGTGAAAACATTGTTTCTTACTAAAACTGAAGTTTTAGTTTAGCGTCTTCTCTTTAACTTTTGTCAATTACTCATATCGAGATATTGACAATTAAGAATTTATCTTTTTTTTTTCATTCTGCTTTTATGCTGGGATTCTCAACCAGTTCCCTCGTTTTGTCTTTTTATTCATGACTCGTGTGTCATTTTGGTCCTGTGGACCCTTACACTGTTTATAACCCGAAGGTTATGATGATCCCGTAGATCATTCTTTTTATGTTTAAAAATCATTTGTTTTCGCGTTTAAAATCTGTTAATTTTGACTGTAGTTCGGGACTACAATAGTTTTATTTCGGACCCTTCTCCCGACTTTATGACTTCTCACGTCATTCATGCGTCTGTTTGTCTTATGCTTACCGTTTTCCGGTTTACATATATTTCCTTCCAACCCATTATCTGGTTTGCATTTTTTTCATATTTATTCACGACCCATTACATGGGTTCATTAATATTTTGAGCTTCTATTATTCGGTTTGTGCCTGTATTCGTTTTTAATCTTGTCCCATTACCGGGCTCATTATACTATCAAGCATTATGCTTTATTTAACTCGTTTGACTTGTTCGGGTGAAATCCATCACGTTTGAACAATCAAACTTTATTCTTTATTTAACTCGTTCAACCTCAAATAGTTGAACAAATAAATCACAATTTCAAATTGCGAAATTTTATCATCGTTTAGTCATAACTCATAATCCGAGTCCTTTGACTTTCAATCTGCGTTCTCGTTTCTCGGTTTACGCATGTATTTAAATCCTTACACATCAACCGGGTATTTACCGAAGTCATTATTAATGCAACCATATCGGTATGCATTAAGACTTCCTTTTGACTTGTTTGGTTATCTTAGCGAAATCCATTGCTTTATTCAACCAAACCTTTATTCTTTATTTGACCATCCTTGACGGTCTTATAAATTTTGAATGATGATCATCACCATCATCATTTCTTTACTACGACCAAAGTCAACGACTTCGATCGTCTTTTCGTATGGGCAATACCTTCGTTTCTATGACCATGCGGTTCATTTATACTTTGGTTTTACATGCCCCTTTTGTCAACCATGGCTCTTTCGTCCAAACTGACTTATTTCACGAATTTCCTTGGGTCATTTATTTCTATGTGCGCCATGTCGTTTTTATGGTTCCCGCGAAAACCATTTATACGAGCATGCCCATAAGATTTCTTGACCCGAAGGTTCCTTTAAATTTTTCATTCGTCTCGATCTTAACACATCGGACATATATGTGCTCATTATAAGAAGCTCATAGTATTATGTGTTCACTACTTACTTGGCCAGAGTAAGCGATCAACACATGGTACACGTGACCTTATTATAACTACCACATCACGTCCCATGTGTGTGAATCCTCAATTCATTTCCCAAAATTATGAATTTATTTGGTAAAACTTTATTTAATTTTTAATTAACAATTATTAGTTTTTCCCCGTTTTGTCTTTGAACATATAAAATGCTATGATGCACTGGGAAGGGTACGGGAACGGGGTACGGGGGCGGGTACGGGAACGGGAAACGGCAAAACTAAAAAATTCAAGAAGCGGGGACGGGACGGGTACGGGAATAAAAACATATAAAAAATAAATATATATTAAAGATAATGTATTTTTAAGGATCTTTTATTTTTAAGGATGCATATTTTTAAAATAATAGATGTATATATAAAGTAATATGTTCTAAAATTATACAATAAAATAGCATCTAATATATAAATACGTGAATAAAACCTTACAACATAATGGTTTCTTTATAAACAATAAAAAATATATATCAATAAATAAAAATGCAATATAAAACTAAAAAGAATCAATAAAAGACAAATTAATATTAATAATTATAAGGAATTTAAGAGAGAAATGAATAATAATACTGTAATATTAAAAATAAACAATAATAAAGCACTAATATCACTTTTCACAATGTGTGTCAGGGTTTTCTTTTCGATAAAGTTGTCCTATACAAAATTATATTACTTTATATATTTCTATTACACATCTCCTTCTTCACTTCATTCTTAGTTTCTTACCTTCATTCTTACAGAGACCATGAAATCCGATCAGAAAAGAAAAATTACAACACGTTTCTTGAATAGGAAAAGAGAAGAAGAAGAAGAAGAGGATCGGCAGAACAGAAGGAGTATAGGGTTTTTTGATCGTCGCTTGGTATGTCAGTTTGAATAGGAGCTATTTTAGAATAGGATTAGATAATCTTTTTTTTTTTAAAAACAAAAAAAAAAATATAAGGAAACTTGCCGGAAACGTTTCTTCCACGTCCCTATAATCCGTCCCCTGCTGCATCACGTATCCGCGCCGTCCCCGTGGCGTTTCCGTCCCCTAGCAGTCCCCGGGACGGGAGACGGCACCTATCAGGCGTTTCCGTGCTTCCGAGATAAAATGTCCCTTTTTATAAACATTTATACAATCACATTCGTTGATACGATCATTACTTTTCTCAATAGGATTTATATTGAGAATTCATACTTGGGTGATTAATCTAATCCAAGTTTCTATATTTAAACTATATTCAGTTATTGTCTTGTTATTCACGACTGTGAATAATACATAGTTCTACTGAATTTCTCTTGGAAACGTCATCCTGGATAGGTAACCTATCCAGGTTTTTCCAAGTTTCTATTCTATATGCAACTGTCATTCGCTATGTACTTGTTGCATATTACTATTTGTACTATAAGTTTAAGATGTGTACCTTGTAGATACTCGCCCTTATAAACTCTCATTGTTGTTCGATTTCTCATTCGAGATCATTTCTTGATTCATGTCTTTGGCGTGTATGACTTACTTGTCATACTTCAGACTATTTCCTTATCGTATCGACAATTCTTTAGACTCTCGTCAACTTCGGATATGAGGGTCCTTCAACTAAAACGTATACAAAGATTAGTAACGTTTGACATTAATAAGCGCCCGTACTATACTACAAGGCTTTCTACAATACGTGTTAACACACATATTTCGTTAACTATATCGGTCTTTTACTAATTTATTTGGGGTAACGTGTGAATACACGATAACCTTATGTGTTGTTTACAACACTTTAACATACTAGACCGTTATGTACATAATAACTTACCGGATTTTGCGATCAAGTCTCGAACCGAACACTTTACTCTTCAACCTCGGGCTCTGATACCAACTTGTAAGACCCTTACTTGATTTATACGATTATCATATAGTTTTCGACTATAATAGCGTATTTACGGTTAAACATACACTTGAAATTACGAGTTTGTTAAAACATTTTAAGAAATAAAACATTTCAACATTTTGTAAATATATTCGTCGTTTAAAATATGACAACGAAACATTTAGCAGAAGCTTGAATTCTTGATCGTGTTCGGTTCTTTGTCGAGCTTGATCGTCTTCCGGCATCATAAAGCAAACCTACATTTCATTAAACATGAAATGAGTTAGTTATATGGTGTATATAATGTATATAACCAAGTCTGTCAGCCGAAACAAGAAATAAATTAAAAAATTCAGCTGTTAAGCCTGTCGCGGGCCGCGACAGGCATCTCTGTTTCTCTCGCGGGGCGCGAGAAGCCTCACATAGCGCGACAAGTTTGGCTAGTCACCGTCGCGTAGTGCGACGCATTGTTTTCGATAGATTGTTTGGACATTCAGACCTGCATTTTCCAGCCAACCATAGTTTCACCAAAACGGACATAACTCTCTCGTTTTAAATCCGATTTGCGTCACGTTTCTTTCTACATGATCGTAATTTAATTCTCCATCATATGGAGTTAAAATACGACATCCGAATTAACAAAATTTGAGATTTTTAAGCCTTTGGCTTAATATATATTTACCAAACTTTTGACCCGTTCGTGTTTTTATCAAACAAACTTATTTCTAGCATTCAAACTCTCATGAACATCATGTTATAATTATTCCCTATTAATATTATACAAGGTTCAAACCACGGGTTTTTATGCATTTTTAACCCGTTTTCGCTCATATGCTTATTTTGTCCCGTTAAGGGTATTTAAGCAATTTTAAGCATAAATCATACTCATTGATTACTAGCATCATATTTCCACATTTTCCTTTGAATTGTCTTCCACCACAATTATATTTGTGGTGGACTTAATGTGATAAACCATTTATTCCGAGTTCTAACCCTCGGTTTGTCTTTTTACGGCAAGACACATTTTAAGGCATTTGACTCACAAGAATCATGCCTTTCATTTTTATACTTATCCTAATGATCTACTTGATCGAAATGCTTATTTCTAAACAACCCGTAAGGGTCGTTTGCTTGATTTATCGATCAAGGGCGTTTTGGTCAACTTTAGCCTTCTTTTACGACGAAGGATTTTTAACAATATTTTTGACCAAAATTGCACATCTTTGCTACAATCTTACTTACACATACCTGGCTCGGACCAAGTATAAATCCGTTTTTCATATATTGCTTTAATAACCGCTAGTTAATAGCGATTCAAGTATCCATTCGATATTTACTCCTGTAAGCATAGAACCCGACAAATAATCATTAGTCGATATTGTCAAAGGGTGATATCTTCACATTTTGACCCGTTTGGTCTAATTGACCATTTATCTTTGCAAGATGAGATTTATTACCATCTCATCTACATGACTCGCTCCGGTTTACACCGTACGGTCATTTTACTTATAAACTATTTCTTAATGCTTTTGACCCATTATAGCTTACGCCATAAGGTGTCTTTCAAAAATAATGGTTATTGTCAACACGTGACCAAATTATCATTTTGCCCTCATTATTTGTTTTGGCTTACCATATAAGGTAACCATTAAATTTCATTTTCTATTCGTCATAGTATGATCGAATTACCGATTTAACTCCTTTTTAACCGTCAATATGGTTTCTTATCATCTTCGATTATCTTGTTCCGTACGACTACACGTCGGAACATCATATTTCAATTGTTTATTTATCTTATTCGTAATTACTACGATAAGAGAATATTCTACAATTTAAGAATAGTGTAAGCTATACTTATCTTGCATCCGAATTATGCATTTCCTTCATTACTTGATTCGTTTGACCCGCTTCCTTCCAAAGCTTCCACCTAGCTTGTTGATCGTCAAACTATTATTGTAATTTGTAAGATGGTTAGATTAGTCATAATCATTCGCGACTATTTCATCCTACGATTTTTATGTCGAATTTATCATTCGATCATATCATTGGTCAGTTTGACTTTTTAAAGTCAACTGCCTATTAACATAAATAATTACACGATGTAGCTCGACTACTCGTTTAATTACTTGGTCAATTATCCGGTAAGCCTCATTCTTATCCTACCGTTTTAATCACTTTATTAACCAAGTTCTTGTAACCATAAGTTACCGAATTAATACATGATGATATCAAACATCATTTAACATCAACATATCATCAATTTTTTTATCATATCATATGAAACTCATTTCATAGTAAGTATGATTATATACTCAAACACACAATTTGTTCAAGTATTTCCTTATTACTATCATGTATGATGATTCTAATCATAATTATATCATCAATTTCATCATATGATTAAACCCACTTATCCTAATGTGGTAAATCATCAAAACATTCAATTCATAGCATCTTATGTATAATTTTCACTTAGGGTTTTGTTCCTAAGCAAGTATACATCACTAATTCAGCCATAGCTTCTATAATTCATACATAATTCGCGATTATGATATTCACCAATTTTCACAACTTCATAAATCATCAAAATTTTACATACCTTATGATCCCCTAGCTTGGGTGATCATTAATTCACGTTCAATTGTGAATTTGGGCTTCGTTTAGACCTTCAATTTGATGATTTAGTTGAAATTTAGGGTTTTGGCTCCTGGGGAGCTTCCTGAGGTTCGAACAGAACACACACTAAGTGTGTGTTTTGTTAAAATTTTCTTTTTATAATTAAACTTTCAAGTTTATCCAATTTGACCCCTTATGTTTGGTTAGTTATTAAGTAGGCCACAACCTACTTATTTCTAACAATATTCTCACTTATTAACTAGGTTAAACATTCCTAGTTAACTTAGTGGGCTTGGGGAAATTTATGACTAAGTTTATTTTAAGTCCCGTTAACTCGGGGCTTCTATAAACTTTATTTTAACAAAAGCCTTTATACAACTTTTATTTAATATTAGGTTTATTTATTTAAAATCCTAATATTCACCGGGTTACTTTTACCACTAACGGTACTTTACCCGTCTTTTAGTATTAACGTGGTTTGATTACCAAACCCGTTTTCGGGGTGTTACATCTTCCTTATGTTGTTGTTCAATTCTAATTCATTTTCTTGTTGAAACCAACAAAATAAGGAGTGAAATTAATATTCCAATTCCCTCAAGATTGTATTCCATTATGTGAAACGAACACTATTTGTTTTATTTTTACGAGTTTTTCCGATGTTGAGGGTCGCTGCCAATGTGGTATTTTTGCTACTTGACACGGTTTTACGAATTTAACCTATTACTTTTTTACTAATATTTTGTTCGGTTTACCCCTATACTTCCTTTACTTAAAAACTAATTTTTACGTGCATATTTTATGTACGTGTAGGTATAAATATGACATGCTTTACGTTTCGACGTAATTTTTTTTTAGAAATGAGGTAGGTCAAATTTAATATGTTTTCGTTTAAAGAAACCAGTTTTTACGTGCATATCTTTATGTAAGTTTCGGTATAAATTCGAGTTGTTCTACATACCGATGTAAACTTTTTTAGGAAATGGTTTAGGTCAAATATAATATGTTTTCGTGCTTATTTTATGTATGTTTCATAAATTTTGTTTCGAACCGGGTGGAGTCAAATTATGGTTTTTTTTTCAAAAGCTCTAATTAATCCATTTTGATTACACGTGTCTGTTTTTCCTTCGTACCCATTACGTTTTCTATGTATGAGTCAGGTCACATATAGCACGTTATGATTGTACGATTTGAATTTGATTTACTTTACTTTACGTTTTAATCCAATCGCAATGTTTATACAGGTTACATTGAGCTCAATTGGATACGTCGATACGCGTGTTTTCGTATAGTTTTTTTTGAAGGGTGACTTTCTATGTACTGACCAGTAATAGGTCACTGAGAGTTTGTCGATGACAAGCTCCCATCAGCCCCGCTTACCGAACGCGATGTTCTATCGGGCCCCGGCCGGCGCGCTAGCTGACCTTCGCTCGGAAACCATACTGCCCCACACGAGAGACTCGCTGGGGTAACAGCTGGATGAAAACCGGGTTGCCCTCAGGACCACACCATGCCTCGGTAGGTAACGATCCATCATTGGGACGTCCCGCACCATAAGCCACAAGTTGGAGTCGAACCGGCGACCTCCCAAAGGGAAGAAGCCGGCCTAACCAATTGGGCTATGGTGGGGGATTGTGTTTTCGTATAGTTAATGCACCACAAAACGTTTGCACTAATTCATTCAATATTTACGATGTACCACGCCGTAATACGTGCGAGTCTTAATCCTGGTTTTCATTAATAGGTTTTCATTAATAGGTAACAACTTAATTCATAACCTACAAAAAAAAAAAGATAATTTAATTAAAAAAAACCGGATACATTGGAAGAGGGTATAAAGACGAACATACAAAAAGCAAGTTCACAGAAACATAAATTGAGTGGAATCCACTATGCAAATTGATTCCCAAAACTAAAAGCAAAACCCTAACATTTTCTCAAAGATTCATTAACTTTCTTTCTTGGCTTTCAACATATCCGATCCCCTTCTTGTAAGTTTTATCTTTCTTCCTTCTTTCACTTTCCTTTTACCTCTATATATCGCATTAGATTCCCCCTTATAATATGTCTTTTCATGCCATCAGGGTCTCTTCATCCACATAAAGATTGAACCTTTTCAACAATTTGCAGGTACCCACTTGAATTTTACTTGTAATCTGTGTTTGTTTTAATTGAAATTGTGATAAAGAACAAATTTTTCATATGGGTTTGTTTTGTTCTTTGATTCTTTACCTTTTTTTCTTGAAATTGTTGTTTTCCATTTGAAAGTTTGCTTTTTTGTTCTTCATTTTGGTTGCTTTTTTAGGGGTTTTTGACTCAGCTTGTTTTGATCAAAATTCACTCACTACTTTTTTTAATAATTTGTATTTAATTCAATTTCTCATTTTTATGAAATTGGGGTTTGATAAATGATTATATAACACCGGATTTATTTCGATACAAAATTGCAAATATAATAGCTACAAAAGTAGTTTACTTGTTGGGTCAATGCTTGAGCTATAATCTTTAACATCCCCCCTTGTATTGATTCAAAGATCACTTCTTTTTCATTTGGGTACTAGTTTTTTGCTATCTTTAGAGTATATCTTGACTCGTAATCGAATCGTGAAGTTGGGCTTTGGTTATTGTTTCGACTTGTTGGGGAATTTTCATTATCAAAATATGTGTGCTTGGTATTGACTTTTGACTCATAGTTCTTGTATTTTTGACTTCACATGATTCTTAATGGAAATATAGAAACACACAACATTGCACGTTTAGGCGAATTTGGACAAAAAATTATGTCATTTTTGCATTTATATATCTGGATATTGTTTTAAATAACCAGTTTAGTTAAATGCAGTATTTTCTTTGGTATTTTTATAAGAAAGTTATCTGTTTGCATTGTAAAAGCCAAGATGATGATTTGGAAATCTAGTCATTTCATTATTGTTTGGTTTATTATTACTTTATTAGATGTTGATTACTATTTATCGTTCTTTGACTTTTGTTGTCACTGTAGCATCATGTCACCGACTCACCCCTTTTGTTATGATTTTGAAGTTTAAACTATACTTATCGTCCCCACAAGTTGCAATCATTCTATGGCCTTGATCACATCCGAAAGTTGTAAATTATTCTTTAATCATCATAAGTCAATGACCATAACTTGGGAATATTGCTAATTATAATCGATGGTTTTGTTTAATGTATCGTATAGCGACTTTAGTGAGAAAAGATAAATAATTATCTTATATTTTATCTGCAACAAACTTGACACCCCTAAAAAGGATCCGAATAGATACATCAATGTTTTGTAAAGCAGTCAAATATGTAATTTTTAGTTTGACTGTCAAAAATAGGAACCATATTTTGATATACGTTAAAAAGGTGTTCTGGTTTACTTTACATGTAGTTCGACAACCGTTTTAAGTAATAGTTGAATGTATAAAACTCCCTTAATAATAACAGAACCAAGAAATTTGTTGGATCATTATCTGTGCCATCATTGTCTTGATATAATTGCTATATAAAAAATGTTCCTTTTAATCTTAGGGGCTGTTTGGCAACATCTGAACCAATAAGTGCTGAATGAATAAGAGGTCTGAATGGGTAAGAGGGTCTGAACCAGTAAAGTGTTGTTTGGTTGCGCCTCTGAATGACTGTGTAAAATGACATTGTTACCCCTCTCAACAAAACTAAATAGCAACTGTGGCATCCTCAAACAAATAATGCAGCATCCTATTCATCCTATAAAGGGTCATACATCTGCAGAAAAAAAAACCCCATTTCGTTTTCAATCATTCGGTGAATACCCAACAATAAATTTACATCAAATTAGCATCAAGATCGGTGAATACCCAACAATAAATTTTCATCAAAATAGCATCAAGAAGAACCTGTGGTCAAGAAGGTGCAGCGGCGGTGCTAGCACCGTCTGCGACGGCGGAACCGGCTGTGGAAGAGGAGGCGGCCGTGGAAGAGGCGGTGTGGAGGAGGAGGCCGGCCGTGGAAGAGGCGGTGTGGAGGAGCCGGCTGTGGAGGAGGAGGCGGCGGAGGAGGAGGCGGCGGTGGAGAAGGAGCTGCTGTGGAGAACACCTCAACAACGCGTCTTCGCAAACGACAGGGGTAGATGTGTCTTGTTTTTCATTCAGATCCATTCAGCGTTGTTTTAGATCTGACTGATTCAGAGCCATATTCAGCCATTCAGATGTTTTGTTTTGTTGAACCAAACACGTTTAACCTCTGACCGATTCAGAGGTTGATTCCATTCAGATGCATTCAGATGCAAACAAACAGCCCCTAACTAAAAAGGATACAGTTAGGGCTGCAAACGAACTGAACGTTCAGTGAACAGTTCGGTGGGAAGTTCGTTTGTGTTCGTTCGTTTGAACAAGAAATACTGTTTGTTTAGTTAAATGAATGAACATGAACAAAGGTCGCGTTCGCTCATTTGTGGCCGTGAACGTTCGGTAACGTGTTAGTTTGTGTTAGATAGTTCATTAGTGTTTTGAATTTTTATATTTTATTTAAATACTTAAAAATTCTTACAAATGAAATAATTAATAAGTATCAGTGTGTTATATATTTTGTTCGTTAACGTTTGTTTGTGTTCATGAGCATTCGTTTGTGTTTGTTTGCGTTCGTTACCTAAAATTAACAAACGAACGCGAACACATTCATTTCCTAAACGAACGAACGCGAACAGAAAATCTTGTTTGGTAAGTGTTCATGACCAGTTCGTAAACACATTTATTAACTTAACAAACGACCACGAACAAGGTCTTGTTTGTGTTCGTTCGGTTTGTTTGCAGCCCTAGATACATTGCATTTGTTTTTGGGACATGTGGAAATTGGAATTGTCGTTATGTTGTGTGTTCCCTTTAACCTTTCATGTTGGCAATTGTGTGGCATGCTATTCGTTTCGTGGTATATTTACATCTTTTGATTTGTTTTATTATTTGACTTCAGTATAGTGACATAATCGGTGGTGGTGTTGTTATGGGGGATCATTTCGTGTTTTTGGTTGATCGGTTACTCACAGAATCCACGTTGGAGGCTGCAATTGAAAGCAGAAACCCTTCAAAGCAGTCGGATTCATTACAAAATGACGACACAATAATCAATTGTTCTTCTCATGTTCCGTTACCTCCAAAGAAATTGGTTGAATGTAGAATTTGTCAAGATGAGGATTTCGATTCAAATATGGAGACACCTTGCTCTTGCTGCGGCAGCCTGAAGGTTTTCTTTTTATATCTAATATTATATTAACGTTTCTTGACAATTTTATAATTGTACGGATGTAATATTTTCTTACATTTATGCAATGTATCTTGGATGAAATAAGCAGTTATAACTTATGTTATAGGCCTCAAGTAAGTGTTAGTTGAGGCAGGTGAATGAGTAAAGTACACAGATGGTCCCTGTAGTTTACTAAAATTTTGGATTTGGTCCCCAGCTTTCCAAAAGTACACAGATGGTCCTTGTGGTTTGCACTTTGTAACGCATTTAGTCCCCAGCCTACAAAGCTAAAGGTTTTAGCGTGTCCAAGGCAGGCACTAAATGCGCTAGAAAGTGCAAACCACTGGGACCATCCATGTACTTTTGGAAAATAAAGCTGGGGGACTAAATGCGTTACAAATTGCAAACCACAGGGACCTTCTGTGTACTTTTGGAAAGCTAGGGACCAAATCCAAAATTTTAATAAAACACAGGGACCATTCATGTACTTTACTCGATGTTATATTTTCATACATTTACGCAATGTATCTTGGGTGAAATCAGCAGTCATATTCATATGCATTATAGAGAACAAACCAATATGTAGTTTGTGGGTCCCATTATGAGTTGGTTTCTATGTTTTTTTTTACTTTCTCGTGATCATATCCGTTTTACTTTTTGTAGTATGCTCATCGCAGATGTGTTCAAAGATGGTGTAACGAGAAGGGTGACACTAATTGCGAAATATGCCACCAGGTGCAACTTTATTATCGTTTGGTCGCTACTGTTAAGATAATTTATTGTCCCCTAATTCTATTTTCAAAAATAATTTTTAACGGTCCAAATGTATCGTATTCTTCTATTAAAAATGGTTTGACTGCAGCAATTCAAGCCAGGCTACACCGCACCATCCCCCGTCTTCCGGTTAGGGGGTATTCCATTGAACTTGAGGTACGCAGTTAAACAAGAATTGGTTAATTTGACCTCAAAAGTCAAATCTTCTGGAATACATGTATGTTCTATTTCATTGCTAACAAAACCGTCTTTTAGGGGGCATTGGCAAATTGCGAGAAGGGATATGAATAATCCTCGAATACTCGCGGTTGTTTCACCGGACCGTAGTTTCCTTGATCAGGAATATGATACCGATTCTAATTCTAGAAGTTTCTTCTGCTTCCGCTCTGTTGCCGCCATTGTATGATCTTTCTCCACCCTCCTTTTCCAAGATATCTTGTTTTTGGTGTAATTATTGCCGAGCCGAGCCTGAGCTCACCTAAGCTCGAGCTTGGCTCGTTTTGAGCTCTATTCTAATGCTCGAGCTCAGCTTCTTTATTGTTTATTAGTTATTTAATTATTTTCTAAGTGTTTATATTTATATAATATATATTTTTATATGTAGCTATGCAGTTAATCTCGGTGATACATCGGTCATATCGGTCCCCTAGTAAAATATCGGTCAGAATATCAGTACCGATATCGGCGATATTGACCGATATAACCGATATATCACTGAATTATTAGTGTTAAATTGCTATATATAAATTCTGCATTATATTATAATTACCGATATCTCACCGAGATAACCTATATCTCAAATATCGGTCCTTGACCGATATCCGATATTTTACCACATTAACTGCATAGATATGTAGTATGGTTTGTTATTTAGTTATTTAGTTATTTTTATTATTATATTTGATGATAGTTATTATGTGAATAGATATTTAATATATTAAATAGAAGTCATATAAACAATAAGCTTGTTTATGCTCGCGAGTCTAGTCAAACTTAACATGTGAAGTTCAGGCTCAAGCTTGGTTTTATTCGAGCTTTTAGTGAGCCAGTCCTGAGTAGCTCATGAACGGCTCGGCTCATTTACACTTCTAGTTATTAACTTCCATTTCTTAATGTTTGTGTGTAGTTCGTGGTTCTCTTGTTCTTGCGTCACGCTCTTCCCGTCATTGCCAACAAGGCGGATAGCGACTCTTTTCTAACATTTATGGTAAAGATAAAATTACAGTTTTTGTTGTGTAATAAATAAATAATTGATAATATTCATCCACCGATTTTCATATATTTTCAGGTGTGGTTCTTACGAACTTCAGCGGTTGTTTTACCTATCTACATTATGATAAAAGCCTGGACGGCTTTAATATGTCGGCGGCGCCAACTGGTGAGCGGTTTTCTCAAATTGGTTAATGACAAGTCCTTTTTGGTAGTTAACCGTGAAGTCATTTAGTCAAACCACTTATAATATTTTGGGTTTGACTTTTCTAGGCTTCTAATGCATCAACATCATCTCTTTCTTCTTCTTCTTCTTCTTCTTCATCTGATGAGGGAGAAGGCAGAACATCTGTGCCGAACCAGCCGCCCGTCATCCTAGTGCGCTGATCTGGGATGCGGTTTGAGCCACCCGGAACCAAGAAATGATGGCTCACGTGTAGATGCACCAACCTGTCACCTTGTGGTCCGTTAAACGCCCAATTTTATGGCGGTTCGGGGAAATGTAGCTGATTTAAGAAATAACTGTATTATGATAATTTATGTATCTGGTTTTCATATGTACAAAGAAAATCAATGGATGCATGAAAGCGTACCCCATAAACTTGTATTTATGATCATGCAATCATTTTGTTGTATTATCATGTTATGTGATATGTTATTTTATTGACATGGATAAACTGCTAACTCTATGCTCAAATGGTTTAATGTTACCATGTTATATTACGTGTCTTATTTTACCTTGTATATTGTTGTTCTCTTATTCAAATTAGACAAATATTTTATCAATTTTTGAGCTTGTTTGTGAAAGCTATTAGGCGGAATCAAACTAATGATCTTACAACCGGCTTCGTGATCACTTCGCGACACCTTGTTTGTGCACCTCTAGGCGGTAATGGTAAGCAAAACCGAGTGACAGAGCTGGAAGCCCGCTGACCGCTTTAAAGGATACTGAGCAGGCCCACTGAAGGAGCTTGTATGAACCTAAGTCGGCCCTGAAAATTCGAGGGCCTTGTGTGACTAGAAAAAACGGGCCCTTAAATTCATGTGTTTAAATGAAAAAATGGGCCCCAAAACTTATGGGTTCAATACTAAATAGGTTATTTGGTATTATGTTGGTTTCGTTTTTTTAAAGCATAATGGGTTTAAAAATCATATTGATAGGCTTCTATAGGTTGTAACATGAGCTTAGCAAGTTTTTCAAAAAAAAAAAGTTGATTTTCTACTTTTCACCCAAAGGTTTATATCTTTTACAATTTTAACCCTACATAGTTTGGTTTTATAACTTTAACCCAAAACTTTTCATTATTTCCAATATAACTTCACAACTTTTTTCACTTATAGCTTTCATCTTTCGCAAATTTTCGTTTTACGTATAGTTCTAAATTTTTCGAGTTAATACGACGCAACGTGCATGTGTGGTTCAACGTTTTTACCTCTATTTTTCCACGTTTGAAAGGTTCGTCGCAACACGCATAACCTAGGTCGAGTCAGTGTTGGTGATCGATGACGGTTGTGTGACATTAGTACTATTTGACACCGTTTTACGCCCCGCCGCAACACGGGGTGTGCTTTGAGGGTTTTCTAAAGAAAAAATGGTTATGCATATGGTTGTCGTAACGTTGGCTTTGGGGGTTTTCCAAAAAAACTGATTTTTTTACTTTTCACCAAAAAGCATGTCATAAATTATTTTTAACCCAAAACTATTTATTTTTTTACTTTTAACCCAAAAATTTTTATGTTTTGCAATCTATCCTCAAAACTTTTTTTACTTTCAACTTTGGCCTTTTATAGTTTTCATTTTCCGCAAATTTTTCGCATTATGCTTGGTTCTAAATTTTGTGACTTAACACATTGCAACGTGCGTCTTTGCTTTAACGTTTTTACGTTTCGTTCTAAATTTTGCGAGTTAACACGACGCAACGTGCGTGTGTGGGTGAACGTTTTTACATCGTCTATTTTTTCCCCGTTTGATAGGTTTAACATAACGTGCGGGTCCTAGATCCACTTTGTTATAACTAAAGAATCCCCGCCGCATTGCGGCGGGTCGCAATCCTAGTTATTATAAATAATTACATATAAGATATATAAAGGAAAAAAAATACTAAGCTTTCCGGTTACAAGTTCTAAGCTTCCTAAGAAAAATAATAAAATATGTCCATACACTCCCACATCAATCCCCCGCTGACCAATGTATCAAGTAAGCCGAAGCTTGTGGTCAAATTGTGTTTACGTGGTTACGGCAGAAAACTAATAGAAGAAAAAATTTAACCGGATAAGCAATCGTTCACATACATTGGTAGAAAAAAAATACATGTACATACTAAAGTTAGGATTAAGAATTAAGTAAACCTATATGAACAACTTTTTAATTATTAAAGTGCTATCTCAAAAGATATAATAATTTTATGAGTTAAACATTATATACTATCTTAAAGTAGAAAGTCGGTGACTTGCCACCGACCAACTACTTCATATGAGCTTCTTGCATCTTAAATCAAAGGGAAAAGGCAGTTGACTTTTACAATGGCTTGCCACATTTTTTTCAAACATAAATAATTTTTTTATACCCTAAAATTTTGCCACATTATGTAGTTTGCTTTTTCGATTTGCGTTATGTTTTGATCCAATCGCAGTGCAGCTATATGTTACATTGAATTCAACCGGATACGTCGAAACGCATGTTTTCATAAAGTTAGCGCATTACATAATGCTTGGACTAATCTGCTCGACGTTTGCAATGTACTCGCGTATTACTAGTACTAACTTATAAAACAAAATATTTAAACATTCTCATCCAAAACCCCACTAGCTTCCTTTACTTAAAACTTAAAACAGACTTCCCATTTTCAACCGGAAACAAAACACCCCCACCTTTAACCGCCGGTCAACAACCTCTTTCGCCGGTGACATATCTCCGATCAACTGCAACATCTTCTTCATCTCACTCTCATCCATGTCGTCAGCACTCAACCTTAAAACGACGCCGTTTCTTCTCTATCTTATTATTATTCTTACACTATCGTTCTTACCGCCGGCTCTGCTGATCAATCCAACGGCCGGATCTCGATCGCTATTACGCGCCATCTCCGGCGGATCAGATCAGTCGGATTTCGCCGTTGATTTGAACGTCACTAACTTCGATCAAGTGTTCAAGGATACTCCAGCTAGTTACGCCATTGTAGAGTTCTTCGCTCACTGGTCCGTTTTAAAACCCTAATTTTGAGATTTCTAGGGTTTGTTATGTTAGATCTTATGTTAATTAATAAATTACTGATGATTTTGATCTCGTTAGTTGTGAAATCAGGAATTTAGGATTAGAATTTAAATATGAATTAGATAGCTTTGATGCAAAAGTTATATGAATTTTGTTACATATTTATGGTGACGTCATGACTATATTTTTATTGGTTACTGTAAATTGTGATGCATTTGTTTGATTTTTGTATATTCATAACAAATTTGTAGTGAATTTAGATAGATTTAATGTAAAAGATGCTTCTATGTGGAAAGGATAAGAACAAAGATGAAGAGGCATACCATATTAATGGATCTGGTATTCTGGTTTGTTTGGTCATATTTGTTATGTTAAAATAGCATGAAACTGTACTTACTGAAAGCCTATTTTTGGAAAACATTGTTGTCCACTGAAGTCATGATGCATTTATTTGCTGTATGGGTGTTTTAGGGACCGTTTGTTGGTGACCGAATAGAGTATCAGTTAACTGTAAGAGCTACAAATCATGCATTTAGAGCTTGTTTTCCACTCTTGTGGGGTTGTAGAAGACTTACCTAACATCTGTTGTGAACTTGAGATGATAAAATTCAATTACCCTCTGATGTTCGGGCTACTATTTATATTTAAGAAGATAACCTTGTTGTAAATAGATCTAATGCGGATCCCACCTGCGTTTATCCTACACGAATTAGAATTTCGGGGAAGGTTTTAAGTGCAAAACATGTAAATGAATTTTGGTACATTTGTTTGTGATGATGACTATATTTGTATTAGTTGCTGTAAGTTCCGACGCATCTATTTGATTTATCTTTAAAAAACTTGAATTTTTATTAAATTTAGATGGATTTAGTTCAATAGTTAGCTCTATGTGGAAAGGTTAAGAACACAGATGAAGAGCCATACCATATTTATGGATTTAGTTTGTTTGGTCATATTTGTTAATTGTTATGTAAAGTTCTATGAAACTGTACTTACTGAAAGCCTATTTTTGGAAAACATTGCTGTTCACTGAAGTCAAAAAGTTTTTTTTTTTTTTTTTTCTGTATGGGCGTTATAGGGACAGTTTGTTGGTGAGTGGTGACCCAATAGATTATCAGTTAACTGTTAGAGCGGTAGAACTACTTTTTTTTTTTTGAAAGGCAACGGTAGTTAGAGTGGTAGAACTACTATCCTTGCATTTTAGAGTCTTTTCTCATCTCATAGAGTTGTGGTAGTTAGAGCGGTAGGACTACTATCCTTGTATTTTAGAGTCTTTTCTCATCCCATAGAGTTGTAGAAAACTTACCTAACATAACATGTGCTGTGAACTTGAGATGATAGAATTCATTTACCCTCTGATTTTCTGGTTAATGTTTGCTTTAACTTTAGTAATATTTGGTACTCAAATGCCCATCTATGTTTCTAATTTGGTTTATTCATTACTCTTTGTAGGTGCCCGGCTTGCAGAAATTATAAGGTATTTGTATTTTCATTAACAATGGCTACACATGTGCTTGTTGCATTGCTTATTGTTTTACTTTAATTTGCAGCCTCAATACGAAAAGGTTGCTAAGCTTTTTAATGGAGCCAACGCGGTTCATCCAGGCGTTATACTGATGACACGCGTAGATTGCGCGAATAAGGTAATGTTATGTACATTTTGTTAATCCTTTTGGGAGTTATAGATTTTTAATGTTGCTATGTTTTTGTTATGTGAAATATATTTTTGTTATTTTATTTGGCAGCACAGATTAACACTAAGCTCTGTGATAAATTTTCGGTTACTCATTACCCGGCGTTATATTGGGGGGCTCCTTCTAAATTTGTCGGTGGTGGGTGGAATGGAAAAAACGAAAAAAGCGAAATTCGTTCTATCGCTGTTGAAGATGCACGAACCGCTGATCGTTTGCTTAAATGGATTAATACGCAATTGGGAAGGTATGATTGTTTGAGATAAACATAAATGGGAATTAGAGCTTCTTTATTGACCATTCATATTAACACATCTGCTTGATTTTGCTTTTGTATACTATAGCTCATATAGCCTCGAAGATGAGAAATTTGAAAATGATCACCTTCTTCATTCAAACGTGTCAGACCCCGCACAGGTATGTTCTAAACTTCAAATAATACTTTATAATTTAAAGGCATTGTTTGATTTATAATTTATTTTGCGGGTTAGATTGCACGTGCTGTATATGATGTTGAAGAGGCTACATCCTTCGCCTTTGACCTCATTGTAGAACACAAGGTGATTGCCCCTAACTCCATAAGTGACATTACATAATATTTATGGCTATTGTTGCCTATAAATTTGTTAATTATATTATTTTTTTTAACAGATGATTAAACCAGATACAAGAGCTACACTTATAAAGTTCATGCAGTTAATGGTGGCCCATCACCCTTCCAGAAGGTTCATACTATCTTCCGTCATTTCATACTTGAGATCTTTAACGGTAAAATGCCATTTTCGTCTCTGAGGTTTGGCCAGTTTTGCGACTTTCGTCCAAAGGTTTGTTTTCCGCATCTGGATTCAAAAGGTTTGAAATCTTGCCATTTTCATCGGCTCGTTACTCCATCCATTTTTCTCCGTTAAGTCAGTGGTATTTTTGTCTTTTTTTGTTAACTTAAAGTCAGGGGACTTAACTTTTATTTAGTAAGGGTATTATAAATGCTTGTACATAAAGTGAAAAAGACCGAATTGCCCTTGAAGTTAACAAAAAAGACGGAAATACCTCTGATTTAACAGAAAAAAATGGATGGGGTTAACAAGCCGGATGAAAATGGCAAGATTTCAAACCTTTTGGATCCGGATGCGGAAAAACAACCTTTGGACGAAAGTCGCAAAACTGGCCAAACCTCAGGGACAGAAATGGCACTTTACTCGATCTTCAATGTTGCTATTTGTTAAATATAAGTTAAAGTTTGGAAATTTTAGGTGTCGGAGGGGAACTGCTGATATACTTGTTAACTTTGACGATTTATACCCTTCTAATAAGTGGCTGGCAGACAAACACGAACCCGATAATAGCACCGGACTTGGTCCTTTGGGTAAATTTGACGTCTGTGGAAAAGAAGTTCCTCGCGGATATTGGGTAAATTTCACCTTTTTTTCTATTTAAATTTTTGAGTAAAATGCCATTTTCATCCATGAGGTTTGGCTAGTTTTGCTACGGTAGACCGGTAGAGGTAAGGCTATCTACATCTTACCCTCCTCCTCAGACCCTACCTTAGCTTTGCTATTGGTGGGATTTACCGAGTATGATGGTGAGGTTTGGCTAGTTTTGCGACTTTCGTCCAAAGGTTTGTTTTTTCACATCTGGATCCAAAAGGTTTGAAATCTTGCCATTTTCATCCGGCTCGTTAACTCCATCCATTTTTCTCCGTTTTGTCAGGGGTATTTCCCGTGTTTTTTGTTAACTTAAAGGGCAATTTGGTCTTTTTCAGAGGTATTCGGTCTTTTTACATAAAACAAAAAAGACTGAATTGCCTTTTAAGTTAGCAAAAAAGACGGAAATACCCCTGACTTAATGGAGAAAAATGGATGGAGTTATTGAGCCGGATGAAAATGGCAAGATTTCAAACCTTTTGGATCCAGATGCGGAAAAACAAACTCATGGACGAAAGTCGCAAAACTGGCCAAACCTCAGGGAAGAAAATTGCATTTTACTCTAAATTTTACTGGTTTCTTTTTCTCGTACAATACCCATGATTCAGTAAAAAGAACTTATAAAATATTATCTTTTTTATGTAGATGTTTTGCCGAGGCAGCAAGAATGAGACCAGGGGCTTCAGGTATACATTTTATCCAACTGTCATGAAAAAAAGAATATCTACAACTCAAATTAGGAAGAGCAATTATATAATAATTCTGTATAACAGGGTTACGTAGTAATTGTATATATAAAGAGTGTTACATAATTATATAACTAGTCTAATATTACAAATTTTGGGACATTGCAGTTGTGGCTTATGGGTTCTGTTACATTCACTCTCTGTCAGAGTAGAAGATGGAGAAAGTCAAATGGCGTTTACAACTACCTGCGATTTTATCCACCAGTTTTTCATCTGTGAGGAATGTCGTCAACATTTCTACGATATGTGCTCAAGGTAAAAATAAATAAATATTCTTGAACCTTCTTTTACAATTGGGCAAATACTATAAAAAACAGAACACTTTCTTATTCCGCACAAAAAGTTTTTCAATCTAGTTCTGGTATTATATTGAAGTCCCTAAACTTGTAAAATATACACAATAAAGCCCCTAAAATAAAATTTTGGCATACTGAAGTCCCTGAGCATGTCTAGAATGCACCTACTTGTGATTTTTTAATTTTATGTTTTTTTTAAAGAGAAAAATGCTCGGATAGTCCCTGTGGTTTGACCAAATTTCATCTTTAGTCCCTAACTTTCTAAAATTACACTCTTGTTCCCTGTGATTTGACAAGTTGTTACCCGGATCGTCCCTAGAGCTGATGGACATTAGTTTTCTCAGTGAAATGGGTGTGAAATGGCAAAATTACCCCTTAATTAAAAATAATTAACAGAAACAGACGTCCATCTGCTTAAAGGGTAATTTTGTCATGTTACACTCACTTAACTGAGAAAACTAATGCTCATTCGCTTCAAGGACTATCCGAGCAACAACTTGTCAAACCACAGAGACCAAGAGTGTAATTTTCAGAAAGTTGGGGACTAAAGGTGAAATTTAGTAAAACCACAGGGACTATCCAGGCATTTTTTTAAAATGACTTGTTACCCTATAATTTGGTTAAAATTTGATGAAGTGACATTCAACATATTTGCAAAAACTCAAAAAGAAAGAAAAAACATCATACCATCTTGTTTTTACCAATTTAAGGGATAATAAGTCATTTTTAAATTTGTTTCACAAGCATGTGCATTTTTACAAGTTTAGGGACTTTAATGTACCAAATAGAAACTGAGACTTTTTCGTGCAAAATAAGAAAATATGTTGGTCTTTTTATAAGATTAACTCTTTACAATTGTATTTCTTCTCACATTTTTCTATTTTAACCCGATATTGCAGGGTTTCTACTCCATTCAGCACCACGCGTGACTTTGTACTCTGGTTATGGACCTCACATAACGAAGTCAACACAAGACTAAAGAAAATAGAAGAATCTCAAAAAACCGGCGATCCCAAGTTCCCGAAAACAATCTGGCCAACAAAACACCTTTGCCCTTCTTGCTACAACAACCCTAATCAAAACGAAGAAAGCAGCTCGATTGATTGGGACCGTGACGAGGTGTACAAGTTCATAACCAGTTACTATGGAAACATGCTGGTGTCATTGTACAAGGAGAAAGACAAGCAACACGTTCTGATGAAAAGTAGTGCGGTCTCGGAAGAAGTATTGCAATCAACGAATGCACTTGTGGTTCCTGCGGGGGCCGCTTTGGCGATCGCGGTGGCTAGCTGTTTGTTCGGTGCACTTGCTTGCTTTTGGCGGTCGCGGCAAAAGAACCGGAAGTATTTTCATAAACCCCAACTTTTAAAGATTGTATAATTATTAGATGAAAATTGAGTGTCAAGTTAGATACATTTTTAAATTTTAACACATGAAAGAGATATTAACGGGAAGAAAAAGATTTGGTTTTGTGAGGAATTTGGTAATTTTTGTAATGATTTTGTTGGAAAAAAATTTCAGGATGAGAAGAAATCGGAGCTGATGTGAGTGGAATATGGTTGGTGTGCAAAAGCAAGTGAATTAATGCCCCTTTCTCATTTCTTATGTGGCATACATCCATGATGATATGACAGTATATGAAAGAATGAGTATATACGATATAATATTATGGAATGTACAGATTTGAAAGAAACTGTATCTTTCTTTTTTGACTGGAACGAAAACTGTACTGTATTTGGCTTACATGTAGCAGAAAAAACTGATGATGCATGGTAATGTATATGTGCAAATATATGTATATACACATAGCCACATAGGTCGATTGACTGACTGGGGAGTTGCAAGTACTCGGACAAAGCAGGGAGTACTCAAACATGCTAATTTTTATAACAAAATACGTGAATATCGAAATACATCAAAAGGATACATGTTCAAACTAAAACATACTAAAGTATTTCAAAATAAGCATAATTCATTCTAAAGATATGAAAGATCTAGTCCTCATCTTCTACGGTATCTCCGTATTCTTCAATGATGTTAAACCCATCTGATTCATATTCAACCTCTTCATCTTCGGACACAAATTTCTTGCATGTTTTTCTCATCTCATATCTAGTTGGAGGTTGAAACCCAGGTCCAAATCAGCCAATTGCCTCCAACATCATTTTAAAGCTATCCTTTTCAAATGCATGAAAAGGAATTCCACATTCGTATGCAAATCTACCCTTTTAAACAATCTATCTGTTCCTTACGAACAACATCTGAAATGCTATCACTTTTTCTCTTTCCCCTGTTTAATTCATCCCCAATTTTCACCTCATCTCTTAAAGATTCATCATCAAATTCTTTTCCCTTCTTTTTCATTTTGTTGTCGCGAATAGCATCCCTACATTTTATCTGGTCATCTTTTTGTGGATTTGGGGCATGACGCAACGTTTCCCATTACACGCGCAATGTGTTTTTTAGTCTATTGATTCCTCCGGACATTTCTTTGTTGCATAACATACATTTCACTCTATCTTTGTTTTTAGGATCCACCATTACTCCATATTCCCATCTCGGATCATTAGACTACTCGGTATGAGAGGAAAGTAGTCCTTGGAGGATGACCCTCCACCTCAACGCCACATCATAGTCCTTGAAGGATGCTCCTCTAAGGATGGAACCAAGGAAATGGTTGATGGTCCTACCCCACTTATTTAATTTATTTATTTATTTAAATTCATCAAGTTTTTTAACATTTAATAAGATATAAAATAAAATCATTAATATTAAAAAACAAACATTACATAACTTAAAAAAAAAACATAACCTAAAAAGTTAAAAATCCTAAGAACTCCATTTTTTCGTGATCTTTTCTTGCATTTCACGTAAAATTGCTCGGTCTTCTTCCGGATACGAGTTTATATCGGTTGTCATTATCTTCCAATCTTTATATACGTTCTTTTCCACTTCACGTTCCTTCGCTTTTGCTTCACGTTCCTTCGCTTTTGCCCTTTGGGCTATGACCCGTTCTTCCACTTCACGTTCCTTCGCTTTTGCCATTTGGGCTATGACCTCGGTGTATGTTTTGATTTGGGCCATAAACTCGTCCATTTTGGAACCGCTCCCCGTTGCGGCTTGTTTTTTTTGCAGCCGTCGCCTTTTTGGCTTTGTCCCTGCCCGGGGACGTGCCTCCTCTTGAACTTCGTACTCTTCTTCGTCAAATTCGGGCTCGTCCTTGAGTTGCGGTTGAGTTGCGGTTGATGCAGTAGGCGAGGTAGTTGTGTTTGATGACATTACTTAAGATTAGAATCAAGTCACAAACAAATAGCAGCAGTCAGCAATTAATATACACTAAAATTTTACATATGCATACATGATATTAACAATTTAAACACTGGGTTTTAAGGCTCTACTCGGTATGGGTGAGGCTCATCCTTGGCGGATAGTCCTTGGAGAATGCCTCTCCAAGGATGGAACCAAGGAAATGGAGGGTGAGCCTACCCCACCTAGTTAATTTATTTTTTTTTTTTATTTTGGCAAATTAAATATACAATATATATATAAAACTAATATTAATTTAAACTCTAAAATAAATATTAATTCCAACGTTACATTAAAAAACCCATGAAAAATAAATTAAATTCATTATTAACACCGTAAAAAATTAAATACATTATTAAATTTAAATAAAGATACACTAAAAAAACAAAATACCTTCTCGGTCTCGGTTTAAGGCGGCTGCCCTAGTTTGCGGTTGTGACGACGTTTCTGCCTCTTCGTCCTCCTCCATGATCATCTGCGCTGCGTGCATAATGCAGTTTGCAAAAATTAATTCGCCCTCACCCGAAGATGACGAATACCACGATGAAGAAGAAGAAGAAGACGACATGCCTATATTTTTATAAAAGTATGATGGTGTATAAAAAAATGAGAGAGATTGGAAAAATTTTGGGTTAAAAGTGAAAGAATAAAGGGTGTATATTTATAAAGTGAGAGTGAAAAAATAACTTTTTTTTTACAACGGTTACATTCCATCCAACGTTCAATTGTTTTGTCATTTTGTGCGCGTCCCCAACGTCTCCCCTTGGCCGATCTTGACGACGCCGGACATGTGGAAATGGTGTTGAGGCTCGTCGCCGCGCCAGGACGACCCGGGACGAGCCCACACCGAATGGTCTAATGGTCCATAAACCCTAGAATTGGAACTAACAGTTTAGTCGACCAACTCATTCGAAAGTATATGATATACGACGAATCTCCAAATGAGATTTAAGGTTGTCGTCGTTAATGGAGACTGGTGAGATTTGAGGCTCAGTAGCTATGGCAAAAGGGAGAGAGAAGGAAGTTTAAGCGGAAAAAAATTTAGGTTTTGGTTTTGTAGGAATCGTTGAGAACTCTTGTGTGTCTGTCTAGGGATAAATATTTGGTACTCTACCATACCGAGTCATTTTCGGTAACAATTAGTCTATTTTTGCGTTTTCTGAGATCAGTATTTTCCGTACGATACGATATTTTGGGTCAATTTACATTCAAATACCTGTACTGTACCGGCCATTTTTGGTACCGGTATCTACTTTTTTCGTTTTTTGGAATTGGTACTTTCGGTTTGGTACTGAGCTGTCCCTAGTGTGTTTATATCATTGTGCTATATATGTAGTCAACTTAGTTTTATTGTCATATCAAAACAAAAACGGCTAAGGCGGTGAGTGTGGAAACGGGGAGGTGAGGTGGCATGGTATCCCATCGTTTCTTCAGTGCAAACTGGGAATTTTCCCTGATCCCCCCCCCCCCCCCCTCCCCCAAGCTTAAAATTCGACCGTTAAAATTCGATAGATCTAAAAAGGTTAAATTCTTTTTTAAAAACCTAATTAAACCCATTTTTCCATTTAGAATTCACATCCACTTCAAATCTTTTAATCATTCTCCTAAATACATCTTAAAGTTAAAAAAAAATATCATTGATCCGAGCCGACCAAACCCGCCACCATTCTTTCCAAACACACCCGCTAATCCCTCGACCCAACCCCCCACTTGTAAACCCCACGACACCGATGGATGCTTTTTGTTTGGCGGTTTTAGTGAAACACCGAATGTGTGACAATTGCAATACCAACAACACCTTGCTATGCAAATGCAATCACAACCAACCCAAATGCCACCGGTCCAACTGTTGCATGAAACCGAACCCGAGCACAATTACGTTTCTTTAGGCGTAGACGATGATGTTATACCCGAAACGCAACCACAAATCACGAAGGGCAAGAAAGGGAAGAAACGATCACGGGGGAAAGCAAGAACAAGAAGAGGGAAGTGGAAAGGCACAAAGCATTCCCTGGAGTTCGGTCGAGTTGGAAGTGGTTGCACGAACATGGGTTAGCGTTTCTACCAATCCGATTAAAGGTCAATATTTTTATACTTATAAGTTTTAAAATATTTAATTCTATTTAAAAAAAAGTATTAAAATTTATGTTTTTTTTTATAATAGGGGTTTATTTTAAGAATTATATTGTGTAGGTGGCATAGAGATGGTTTTTGGAACCAATTTGTGAACAATTTTTCAATTGATGCAATACGAACGATATCGATTAGTCCATTCCGTTAGTTTCAAATATAGAGAGATGAACGGAAAAACTGGTTTGTTTGCGGGTATCTATCAACATGTATCGTCTGAGTGGTGCAAATGATGAAATTATTTTGGCCACGGCTAGTGAAAGATATACCAAGAAACATGGGCCGTGGAGATACATGAGGCCGTATGAAATATTGAGAAAACGTGAGAAGTGGAAAGTGGTGCCTAATGAGGTATCACAAGCTAAAAGATCTAAAACGAGCGCATCGGGAAGTTATGGCGGTGGTGGTTCTAATGCACGTTGTGCCATCAATATAAACGATGAACCCGAGTTCGAAGATGAAGCTCCAACCCCTTAATCAGAGCGGCCAATTGGAAGGGACCACGCCAAAAAGCAATGGCTGCAAAGGCTTTCGGGTCAAAGGGAATGACCTCAAGCGATGTATCAAAACTTGAGGCACTTATACAAAACTTTAACAAATTTATGGATGTGCAAGCAGAGAGCTACAAAAGAGAGAAAAAAGAAAAAGAAGAAGCGGCGACGAGGGAAATGGAGAGGCATGCGTTGGATATGATGTGACTCAAATTTGACCTACGAAATCAAAAGAAACTGAAGAGTTCCTAATTATGAGAACCGACATCGAAAGCCTACCAGAACGAGACTGTGCGGCGATCTCAAGAATGAAAGATAAGATTGCGAAGAAACGGTTAGGAGGAAATGTACCATAGTTTTTTTTTAATTATGTCCTTTTATTTTAAATAGAGTTAAATGCCATTTTAGTCCCTGTGGTTTGGGTCATTTTGCCAGTTTAGTCCAAAGGTTTCATTTTTAACCTGTGGGTCCAAAAAGGTTTCACCGTTGCCATTTTAGTCCACTGGGTTAACTTTATCCATTTTTCTGTTAACCAGAAGGGCAATTCGGTCATTTTATATGTAATTCTGTTAACTAGAAATGCAATTCCGCCATACAAAATGACCAAACCGCCCTTCTCGTTAACAGAAATAATTGATGAAGTTAACCCAGTGGACTAAAATGGCAACAGTGAAACCTTTTTGGATCCACAGGTTAAAAATGAAACATTTGGACTAAACTGGCAAAATGACCCAAACCACAGGGACTAAAATGGCATTTAACTCTTTTAAATATGTCTTTTTTAAGTTATCTATTTTTTTTTATTATGTCTTTTTTATTCTAGTTTATGTACTTTTTATTTTTAATTTTAATGAAAACTTTTTATATTTTTTTGCATACAAGTATTTAAAAAAAACAAATTAAAAAATGAAAGGGGGAAGAAGGGAACCAGACCCAATGTTAGGGGAAAGATACCGAGGTGGAATGGGAGAGTGATATTGCGTGTTGAAGTGGACGATGGGGAAAAATGGGTAACCACACCCCATAGCCTAAATATATAATGCAATTACTGTTCTAATTGTTATGCTGTTATATATGTTTTTTCAATGTGTGACTGCATTTTTTATATATGTTTTTGTTGAAACAACCTTTCCAATGTGTGACAACTAAGCAGTAATGCTCAACAAACTAAGAACATTAGGTTTTGGTTTTCTATATAAGACATTGAAAAACATATAGAAACACAAGAAATCTCAACTATAATAAAGTTTCTTGTGTACTACAATGTTAATAACCTTAATTCTATGGAACACACAAGTTGTCAACAATTATAATAATGTTTCTAGTGCAATTTTAGCTTGTTATACCCTTGCGAGTTCTCAATAATTATAATAATGTTTGTGTATATTTTTTTCGTTAGCAGGGGCCGGACCTATGTTATGAGCAAGGGGGCAGACGCACCCCTTGAAAAAAAAATTAGTGTATCTTTTAAGCATAAAATCCTAGTCGCACCCCTTGAAATCTTCATGATGCATATGTGAGGCAAAACAAAAAAAAAAAGTAAAAAAAGTTCACCGGAAAAATTATTTACAGAGGAAAGAGGAAAGCTCTGCAAATGCCATATCTAAAATGAAAAAGATATTGGGAAAGAAGGTGATGATGATCTTGGGTTGTGGTGCTTTTTAACAAGACCCACACACCTATATTTTATTTAGATTCAAGCATTTAATTATAATTATAATATTTACTTTTTACCTTCTTTGTCAGTAAATGAATTGATAAGAAAATATATTCAATTTTTTTTAAGTATCTTTATTTTTCATAGGTTCAAAACATTTTATTATTTATAATTTTATCTAGAGTTAATTGCCAAAATCGTCCCTGAGGTTTGAGCACATTTGCCATTTTCGTCCAAAATAACACTTTTGTACCAAATTACCCCTAACGTTTGTAACTTTTTGCCATTTTCATCCAAACCACTAACTTAGTTTATTTTTTCTGTTAAGTTGAGAATATTTGGATGAAACTGGCAAATATAAAACCACAGGGACGATTTTGGCAATTTACTCAAATCCTTTTTAATTTCTTTTATTTAATTATTTTTGTTACATATATAATAAAAAAGAATATACATGAAGTTTTTAGAAAAAAAAAAATTTAATAGTTTTGTTACATAATTTTAATAAATTTTTCATCCAAATCACTAACTCAGTTTATTTTTTCTGTTAAGGTGAAGGATGTTTTAAATTTTATAAATTAAGACAGAAATTAATTTATAGCTTCTTTGTATAAATCAATTTTATAAAGAGAAAACGCCATTGGTTTGCAACACATAACAATCGATTACAACTTTTAGTATTTATCAGTTGTAGAGATAGAAAAAAAATTGTAAAACGTTACATATTTTTTAAATGTGTTGAGCACCTAGGAAATATGTTGGTAGAAATAAAATATTTATTTAATTAAGATTATGAGGGTAACTAACTAATACTTAGGTGCTGTTTGTTTTTGCTTATATTGGCTGAAAAGAGCTTATGTCTGCGGGCGGGCAGACATAAGCTCTTGAAGACTGTTTGTTTAAAAAAAAAGATCTTAAAATAGCTTTTGTTTGCTTAAAAAAAAAGCTATGAATCATTGCTTCAAGATCTTCACACACATCTTCACACACCATCTTCACACACCACCAACCCTTCTTCTTCTTCCTGCCACCACCACCTCCGCCACCACCACCGCACCACCTCCGCCACCACCTCCACTACCACCATCGTCAAAACCCACCACCAATTTAGGGCTGTGAGAGATTGGGCGAGAGAGAGAGAGATCTGTGAGAGAGAGATCGTAGAGAGAGAGAGAGAGAGAGATGTAAGAGAGAGAGAGAGAGAGCTGTGAGGGAGAGAGACCGTAGTGGTGTGATGTCGAGCTGGCGACCAGAACAAGGAGGAGCGGTGGTGGTTCCGTGACGGCGGTTCCGGCGGTGGTGATGAAGAATCGCGGCGACAGGTGGTTCCGTGACGGTGGTGCACCGTTTTCAGTCAATAAGAGGGCGGCGGTGATGCGGTGGTGGTGGCAGAGGTGGTGCGGTGGTGGTGGCAGAGGTGGTGCGGTGATGGCGGAGGTGGTGCGGCGGTGGTGGCAGAGGTGGTGCGGTGGTGGTGGTGGTTGTAGAGAGAGAGAGAGAGCTTGTGTGTGTTGTGTGTGTGTGAAGTTGTTTTTGAAGGAAAAAAACAAACCCTCTTCTCCTTGCAGACTGCAGACATTTGGGCCACATCTTCTCTTGCAGATGTCTGCAGATGTGGTTCGCAGACTACAGACATTTTACATCTGAAAAAACAAACAGCACCTTATTCTGATTGGCTTGAGTAAAGAAACTTTTGGTTCATAGCATTATAATTACAATTTGATGGGTAATTTTAAGGTTTGGTAACGATACGTAATTTGATTGGGGGGTGGGGGGCACTGGCTTCTGTTTTTCCTTAGGAGCGAATGTAAAAGAGTAGAAAATAAATTACAAACTTGGTACATATGATAAGATTTTTTATTTGACCTTTTTCAATAAGGTCACCAACATTTTAGTTTTATAAAATTTAGAAATTTAAGTAGATTTTATTTTTATAAAACTGATCTATATAAAAAATTAGAAATTAATTTCTGTCTTAGTTTATAAACATCCTTCGCCCTAATAGAAAAATTAACTTAGTTAGTGGTTGGATGAAAATTTATAAAAATTATGTGACAAAGCTATTATTTTTTCATATAAAAATTGCATGTATATTTTTTTATTATATATGTAAAAAATTAATTAAATAAAAGAATTTTAAAAGAGTTTGAGTAAATTGCCAAAATCGTCCCTGTGGTTTCAAATTTGTCAGTTTCATCCAAATATCCTCAAATTAACAGAAAACATAAACTAAGTTAGTGGTTTGGATGAAAATGGCAAAAAGTTACAAACGTTGGGGGCAATTTGGTACAAAAGTGTCATTTTGGACGAAAACGACAAACCTGCCCAAACCTCAGGGACGATTTTGGCAATTAACTCTTTTATCTACATCATTGTTTACAATTGGACTATAAACCTTTACCCACTTGAGAATGAATATATTTCCTATGGTTGGCAATTCTTGACACGACACGAAAAACAAGTTTTGGTCAACTAACACGATCTGTTTTTAAAAAAACCGAATGGTGTTCAAGTTGACATGTTTTAAAAACAAGTTGGGTTCGCGTTGATCCTTTTAACCCGACCCGATAAGACCCGCTACGAACGGAAAAAAATACTATATAGTTAGGGGCCTACAATCCTTAACAAATTTCCGCACCCCCAGAAAAAAATTCCTGGGTCCGCCACTGTTCGTTAGTTAAGACTTAAGAGCATCATATGGTGTCGTTCTAGGCCATTCCTAGCTGACGTGGCACCCGATATGAAGAGGGGGAAAAAGCAAGTAGGGACAAACGCCCATGGCTGACGTGGGGCCCGGTAATTTTCAACAGATACAATATACATTTTACGCCAGCTCAAAACCCAAAAATGGCGCTTCGCTCCATCTTGAATCTGGCAAGAAAGCAACTATCGAAACAATACTCAACAAACCCCATATGACATCACTCTATATACCTATAATTTTCTAACATATTAAACTTCATTATTACTCAATGCTACATCAACCGCGGTATCACCTTTGCATCTGCCTTTAAACTTCGATGAAATCTTATCGAACACTTGCTCACCTTGTGGCCGGTTTGCATATATGATCCACAGCGCAAGACTGAGCATGACCCCTACCGAGACGAGAGCCAAACCTGCATTTACCAATCGAAGATGATCTTCTAATGGCGGACAGTGGTCGGAGATGATGATTCTGAATGTTTGGCGTACAAAGTTGCAGTCTTGGAGGCTGAGTAATGGCGGTGTATAGTGTTGAAGGCCGTAACTTATGTTCACTGCTCCGACTAGTTGCCGATACATGTCGGGTGTTAGTCTTCCGGTGGTGGTGCAGAATCCTGATTCTGAGATGCTGCAAGTGTAGTTCTGCCACACCTGGAGACCAAACCGGAATTAGATGTCAAATTTTGAGAAATAAACTAAAGAGTAAAATGTCATTTTCATCCATGAGGTTTGGCCAGCTTTGCAACTTTCGTCCAAAGGTTTGAAAAAATCAGACTGCCCTTTAAGTTAACAAAAAAGACGAAAATACCCCTGACTTAACGTAGAAAAATGGATGGAGTTAACGAGCCGGATGAAAATGGTAATATTTCAAACCTTTTGGATCCAATGCGGAAAAACAAACTTTTGGACGAAAGTTGCAAAACTAACTAAACCTCAAGGACGAAAATGGCATTTTGCTCTAAACTGAAAAAAAAAAAAAAAAAAATCAAAGTTACGTACCATAGAAGCGTTTGCCATTGAAACCAATTGGGAAGGACATTCCAGCTCATGCAGTTGAGAGTCGTACGGATAGCAAACGTAAGGCATCAGTGGGCCCGACTGGTTGTAGTAATTAGAGTTCCCACTTGGAGGTGCATTTGAATTTGCAAACGAACCAATGAACCCGTTTATGATATTGGCGATATCATTAACGACTAATTTGCTCTTATACAAAGTGGCATTGGTGGTTGCTTCGTCAACACACGGAAGGATGTTGCTAAGGGCGGTTTCAGCTTGCTGGTTATCTACCCATTGTCCCATCGCCATACAAGTGTCCGCTATTGCACTGAAAAAAAAAACACATTAATGCATCAGTTTCTTACATCAAGATTCATGAACCGAAGTTTTTTACACAATAGGGATATGGTTTGATTTTTTCCGTCAAACTTCCTTCATATTTAGATGTAAATTCCATATGGATTTTGTTCCAAATGACCAAAAAGAGCTTATGGCTATTCAAATATAATTTGTTCAACTGTTTGTCAAGATTTTCTTGAAAAAAGGTAAAATACACGGATGGCCCAGTGGTTAACCAAAATTTTGGATCGAGTTAAATGTCATTTTAGTCCCTGTGGTTCGGGTCATTTTGCCAGTTTGGTCCAAAGGTTTCATTTTTCATCTGTGGGTCCAAAAAGGTTTCACAGTTGCCATTTTAGTCCACTGGGTTAACTTCATCCATTTTTTATGTTAACGAGAAGGCCAATTCGGTCATTTTATATGGCCAGATTGCCCTTCTAGTTAACAGAATTACATATAAAATGACCGAATTGGCCTTCTCGTTAACAGAAAAAATGGATGAAGTTAACCCAGTGGACTAAATGGCAACGGTGAAACCTTTTTGGATCCACAGGTGAAAAATGAAACCTTTGGACTAAACTGACAAAATGGCCACAGGGACTAAAATGGCACTTAACTCTTTTGGATTTAGTCCCTAGTTTTTCAATAGTACAAGGATGGTCCCTGTGGTTTGCACTTTGTAGCATATTTAATCCCCAACTTTTGCCCAAAGTACACGGATGGTCCTTGTGGTTTGTACTTTGTAACGCTTTTAGTCCCCAACTTTTGCCCAAAGTACATGGATGGTCCCTGTGATTTGCACTTTGTAACACATTTTGTCCCCAACGTTTAGTGACTAAATGCGTTACCAAGTGCATAGCACAAGGACCATCCATGTACTTTTGGCAAAAGTTGGGGACTAAATACGTTACAACGTGCAAACCACAAGGACCATCCGTGTACTTTAAAAAAGCTAGGGACTAAATCCAAAATTTTGATAAACCACAGGGACCATCCGTGTACATTACTCAAAAACAGGTAAGGATGTCTTATTGAAATGAGTTAATTACTGTTTTCATCCCTGTGGTTTGTCAAAAATCACTATTTCAGTCCATTAGTTTAAAAATTGTGATTTCAGTCCCTGTGGTTTCACTTTCGTAACCATTTCAATCCACCTCGTAACCATTTCAGTTCCTGTACTAACAGAATAAATGGATTGAAATGGTTACGAAAATGAAACCACTGGGACTGAAATCGCAACTTTTAAACTAATGGACTGAAATAGTGATTTTTGACAAACCACAGGGACGAAAACAGTAATTAACTCTATTGAAATAGTCGTTTTGAAGTCAAAAGCCAAACCGTTTTTTTTTTCTTTTCAAAGGAAACCAACGATTCTTAAGGACAAAAAATTTCATAACGATACTCTCTCCAACCCATGGAATCTACACGTTTATAAAATAAATTTAAAACTATCTGCAATATATCTAACATACAAGAAATGTTAGAACTTTATATGACAAATAAGAAATATTAAACCGATATTTATCTTACTGGTTGATAATCACAAAAACTCCACACAGAATAAATGTAACCACAACAAGTAACCATCCGCTCGTAATGAAACTGCATAAAGAAAAGCAACAATTAAGATACAAGCAGAAACACAAAGAACGGATCCAAGAAAACGAAAAAGTTGAAAAGCAATGATCTTTACATGTAAATTGTGTTCTTGTGACCAAGGATAGACAGAACTGCAACAAAACAAGCGAATATTATAAAATTATAACATACAAGAAAAAATGAATCAACAAGCATCTATTTATCATTTACGCATACTTACAAAGGCCTAAAAATGAATCTAGAAGCATCACTACGGCAACAGCGATCATTGATAATCGTCTGAAACAAACACAGAGAGTAAATGAATTTTAAAATATAAAAAAGAGTAAATTTCAAAGTTCGTCCTTTATGTATGTCTAATATATCAAAGTATGTCCTTTATCTTTAATAACCTCAGAAAACATCCTTAATGTTTGAAAAACCAATCAGGTTATGTCTTTTACCCTAAACCTAGTTTGTTTTCCTAGTTAAATCAGGTCACGTGAGAAGCACATGAGGGTATATTGGTCTTTACCTTAATACTAGAAAAATAAAATTATAACAAATTCAAATCTTCATAATCTGCACATTATATCTTCAAAAAAATTATAACTGAACAAAATAATAATTTTAAAATGTGGTGTTCATAGGAGGAATCGTACACGGTATCAAAAACAGTTCGTATTTTTCGAGAATTTTGTTGTGTTTTCAGCCTCAATGTATCAGCAGCATTGTTTAAGTCAACAGTCAACCGGTCAATATCATCTTTCACATCTGAAGGAAGAAAAACCTGGGCCACATTAACGGTTTTTGCAAGTGACAAATAGGCCGTGACGTTTGCGAGCGTCTGTACGGTGTAGTCTGATTGGTTTACAACAAAATTCAACGTCTTCACGGCTTCACCATGAAATTCATCTTGTCCAACTGAAAGAAGTATGCAGCCGATCCTGCGTAGCACCGTCAATTGTTTGTGTAATATGAATAAACATAATTATGGTGAAAATAACATGAAAAACAAATCAAAAAGTGAATGATCCATTCAGATGCTTGTTGAGTGTCAAATAAGGAGTGTTTGACAAATTTTAATTATTCGGAAAATTGGATTTTAAATAATATCAACTTTAACATATTGGCCGCCACAGTCCCAACTAGGGAAATATTTTGTGACAGTACCAACTTCTAACCTATTTTCCTTCAGCAATCCCACACTAATAAAAAGTTAACTCAGTTAGTTTTGTTGACGTGGACTACCACATAAGCAGTCCACGTCATCAAAACTTTGCCACATAAGCAGTCTACGTTATCAAAACTTTTGACTTATTTGCCACACAAGCAGTCCACGTCATCAAAAGCAGTCCACGTCAGCAAAACTAGTTGGGTTAACTTTTGGTTAGTATTGGATCGCTAAGGCAAAATAGTTTAAAAGTTGGGACCGTCACAAAACATTTCTTAAGTTGGGACTGTAGTTGGGATTATGAAAATCCAATTTTCCTAATTATTCAAGAAAATAACAACTGAGATACTCACACTGAGGCACATGTGAAAACGATAAGCAAAATCAAGCAAATCCTCTGAGAACCACGGGATTCTTTGTCTTTGATGTCGATCCTCCATCCGCAACAATGATGTATGATCATGGCCAGACCAAAGCAAAAAAACCATAATATCGCAAGAATAAACTCAACAGCTCCTGTAAACCCAACCGACTGTAGATAACGTCACTAAACAATACAAAGAATGGCACCAACAAATTATATATTGAAAGAAACTTACTGCCCAGTAATGTTTATTGGTAATGTCCCATCCACCTCGATACCTTTTAAAATGGTTAAGAATGTCGGGCCTCTTTGTTCTTGACCCTGCCAATACAAGCGGGTCGGGTGGACCGTTAGCTGGACCAGGAGCCTCACTTGCGGCCGACGAGCTTAACATCCCATTTTTCCAACGGCCAAGGTTATCTTCTCCTATATTTAACAATCGAGTTAATTACTGTTTTCGTCCCTGATGTTTGTCAAAAATAACGGTTTCAGTCCATTAGTTTAAAAATTGCGATTTCAGTCCATTAGTTTCATTTTCGTAACCATTTCAGTCCACTAACTTAACTCCATCCATTTATTTTGTTAACTTTGAGTTAACTAACTAATTCAGGGATGGTTTGCGTCAATTTTAGAAACACAGGGACTTAAGTGTAAACTCTAAAACATTAAAACAAAAAAAATAGTAAATTCCAAAAAATCTAAAAAAATCTAAAAAACCAAACAAATTCCAAAAAATTCTAAAAAATAATAAAAATTCTAAAAAATCATAAAAATTCTAAAAAATTCTAAAAAATCCAAAAAATCCGTTTCGGCGCGAACTGTTTCGAACCCGAACCGTTTTGAGCTGAACCGTTTCGACGCGAACCGTTTCGACCCGTACCGTTTCGACCCGAACCGTTTCGAGCTGAACCGTCCGTACCGTTTCGAGCTGAACCGTTTCGACGCGAACCGTTTCGACCCGTACCGTTTCGAGCCGAACCGTTTCGACCCGTACCGTTTCGAAGCCAAACCGTTTCGAGCCGAACCGTTTCGAACCGAACCGTTTCGACCCGTACCGTTTCGAAGCCGAACCGTTTCAAGCCGTACCGTTTCGAACCGAACCGTGCCGTTTCGAACCGAACCCTTTCGAGCTGAACCGTTTCGAACCGAACCGTGCCGTATCGAACCGAACCGTTTCGAGCTGAACCGTTTCGAACCGAACCGTATCGAACCGTGCCGTATCGAACTGTGCCGTATCGAACCGTACCGGTTCGGCTTCGAAACGGTTCGGGTCGAAACGGTTCGGGTCGAAACGGTTCGGGTCGAAACAGTTCGCGCCGAAACGGATTTTTTGGATTTTTTTGAATTTTTTAGAATTTTTATGATTTTTTAGAATTTTTATTATTTTTTAGAATTTTTTGGAATTTGTTTGGTTTTTTGGAATTTTTTTGATTTTTTGGAATTTACTATTTTTTTTGTTTTAATGTTTTAGAGTTTACACTTAAGTCCCTGTGTTTCTAAAACTGACGCAAACCGTCCCTGAATTAGTTAGTTAACTCAAAGTTAACAAAATAAATGGATGGAGTTAAGTTAGTGGACTGAAATGGTTACGAAAATGAAACTAATGGACTGAAATCGCAATTTTTAAACTAATGGACTGAAACCGTTATTTTTGACAAACCTCAGGGACGAAAACAGTAATTAACTCTTAACAATCATATAAGCCCAAAGTAAGTTTGTAAATCAATGGTGTCATTCAATTCATCATCCAAATTCATAAACAAATGATTTGTAACATCCAATAAAGCTTAAAACTTTAACAACTCAATGGTGAAAATGACCCAATTTCTCAACATTACAAGAATCTAATTACAAAGAAAGACATGATCACACAACTCCAGACAGTAAATACATAAACCCCAATTCCATAATTCACCAAACTTCTTCAAAAATCTTATAAATTTACATAACATTCTGCATTTCCAAGAAAATATCAACATGAATCTTGAACAGAATCTTTGTCGGCAAAAACTCATTATATCCAATTATCAAGAAATACCCAGAACCCATAGATCAATAAACAAAAAACCCATTAATTAAAAACAATAAAAAGAATCATACCTAGTATAAATTTGGAATGATCTTTTGAGTATGAAGAAATAGGTGAAACAGAGGTGATGAAGATGAACACCAAGAACACTGGATTTTTCACCATTCTTGAGTTTCTGATGATGATTTTAAATCAAAAGCTCACTCCATGAAATAAATTATAAGAATCCTAAATTCTTGATGGTCAAGAAATCAGATTTTTTGGATTGAATTTTAGAAAGAAAAAAAAAACAAGAAACATGGGGAAAGTTGTTGATTCACATTAATCTTGCAAGGTAATGTAACCTATACGTACAAAAGATTGTTTATATTCTGGGGTGGGGTTTGGGTGGCACATGGGGTGATGGAGGGTGCGAGACGAAAAGGCGGGTGAGTGTGTATGTCAGTATGTGTATAGATTACAGGGAAGAAGGGTGTAGAAGAAGATTTTATTGGGTTTTATTTGTCTTTTCTGCAACTTTTTTTAATCTTTAATTAGCGGAATTCCATCATGTCATGTATGATAAAGAAATTGATCGGCATCTCTTTGGTTTCTTAGGCCATGTGTAGTCATAACGCCCCTTTGTGGACGTTATGCGACACGTGGCGCGCCACGTGTGCGGGTGGGCGTTATGGGGCGTTATGCATTTTAACCCCGTAGTCATAAAGCCCCTACCCATCAATACCTAATTATTAATTTTCGTTTTTATTAAATAATTATAAAAACCCATGCTATTTTGTGATTGGTCCAAGGTTTGAAAAGCACCCCCATGGCGCCGCGATAAATCTCGCGCCACACCCCCCTTTTTCCTTTGATACCGCCCCATGTTTTGGTGTTCCTGGGCGTTTTCCGGTCATGGTGCCGGGCATACCGCCCACTACGCAAGGACTTATGGCATAAGCATTTGTCATTACAATTAAAGAGTTAAATGCCATTTTAGTCCTTGTGGTTTGGGTCATTTTGTCAGTTTAGTCCAAAGGTTTCATTTTTAACCTGTGGGTCCAAAAAGATTTCACAGTTGCCATTTTAGTCCACTGGGTTAACTTCATCCATTTTTTCTGTTAACCAGAAGGCCATTTCGGTCATTTTATATGGCTGAATTGCCCTTTTAGTTAACAGAATTACATACAAAATGACCAAATTGGCATTCTCGTTAACAGAAAAAATGGATGAAGTTAACCCAGTGGACTAAAATGGCAACTGTGAAACATTTTTGGACCCACAGGTTAAAAATGAAACCTTTGGACTAAATTGACAAAATGGCCCAAACCACAGGGACTAAAATGGCATTTAACTCACAATTAAAATACATACGTTTTGCATTGATTGAAAACAATAAAAACGAATATTATACTAACGCCCATAATTAATTCAGTTATTCATTGTAGTGGTACTTGTAAAGCCTACAATATCAAAGATACACTCTATTTGAAATGTAATTTCGTTGTCAACAAAATTTATACCAAAACATCGAAGAAAAACTAAGGACACACATGTATTCAGTTTTTCTTTTAAAAGTCATCGAACGTAAGTTATCAAAGGAAATCAAAATTAAATCAATGAAATACGTGTATTATTTAAAATATAAAAATAGTAAAATTAAAATTTAGAAAACAAGTCAGCATTATAATATATCTTTACTGTTGATTTCGTAAATTAATATGTATAATATTGTTTATTAACTAATTAAGTTATCGACGAAAAAATATCAGATAAATCCGTATCTTATGAAAAGAGTAAATGCAAGTACAAATAGAAATGTTATAATATCGAAACTTTTATTGTAAAAAGGATCTTTAAATTAGGCTTAATGATTCATTTATGTAAAAATATTCAAAATATACGTTTTGGTACAAAGTATAAGTTATGTTATCATCTTATAATACCAATATAGTCTGTGTAATTTACGAAAAGCTTATGGTTTTGATTTTCTTTTTCGGACATAGACTTGTTAAATACGTTTAAATGTATAGTTTTTTTCTCGCACCAATAATTAATGCACTTGTTGGTAATATATAAATTTAATAATTTCTTATGAGCTCCGCACTCTATTATATCCACGAAGAATATGAGATTTACCAATATAAAATTAAACAATTGATTGTTATACATTAGTGATATTAGAAAGTGTTAGTTTTACTAATTTCGTGAAATTGACGTTAAAATCGAGGGATGGTTAATCATGCATCATGTTGTGATGTTGATAGTCGAAAAAACAAGAGGGTACATGCACTAATCAGTCTCTGTCCCGGTTGTTGAGCGTTATGTGTCTTATATTCAATGCTTGATGCAAAACTACTATCGAATCGAGTGTCTCACTAGAAACAGTCTCTCTATTCCTACGGGGTAGAAGTAAAACTTACTTTTTTCAGACCCTACTTTAATTATTGAGTATGATGATGATAATGATGATGACTTTAGAGGTATTATAAAAAGTATTAATAGTTTTAACACATAAAGTGATCTACTGAGTATGATGATGACCACGACTCTAGTGGTATTATAAAAAGTACTCATACTTTTAACACATAACACATAAAGTGTGCTGCCTTAATTACATTCATAGAAATCGGTCAAAAAAGCGAAAAGAAATAATAAAAGAATAAGGGAAGTGGGATTTTAAGTTGTTTCGTAGCATGACTTGGTAAGTATTTTATTGGAAGCATGTTTTGTGTTATATGTTGCATTGTTACCCATAAAACATGTGGTTTAGAAAACATATCACTATATATATTATATTTACATATTCGGCTCATGGGTAGGTTATAAAACGGATGAGCATTCTAAAAATTTATATTTACATATTCCCAATATTCCTAGTGGCGAAGCTCACCCTCGAAAACAGGGGGCGATAACATATATGCCCAAAAATTTCTATAGAAAATCAGTATAATTAATGCACTTTGTTATAAGAAAATCGGTATAATTAATAATAAAAATTACGTCTACTAGTTTTATGCATTAAAATTATACCGATCCGTTATAAAAATGCACTTTGTTATAAAATTGACCTAAATTAAATTAAATATAAAATCTCATATTTTATAAAGGGGTAGTAATATCTGTACCAGGGGCGGAGTTAGTGTGTTAATAGAAATAACACGGGCTATCTCTCAACCCCGTCTTCGTAGTGTAAAATACCGCTCAACTTTGTCTCCGTAGTGTAAGAATACCCCTCAACTTCGTCCCCGTTATACAAAGATACCCCTGATCCCAAAACACAAAATTTAGGATGCCCCTGAACTTTTGGGCTAGATAAGCACCCATTCCAATCTTTTCACTATATACATCTTCTATATGTCCGTATGCATATCTTAAACGTATAACAAATACATAAGGGTAAATTTAGCCCAACTCTTTCTTAACACGAGGCTGTCTTCACAGTGGCCGCCCTTCTTTGTGGCCCCCGTCTGTTGTGGAAGAAAGAGAGTCTAACGTGAAGAGGAGAAAGGGTTAGGGAAATTTTTTAAAGCAAACGAATAGGACTAGAAATGTGAGAGGGAAGGAGGTCCGTGAAATTTCTTCCGGACAAACCGACATCAAGGTTAAAGGGGACCCAAAGGTGCGGTTTTTCAGTTAATAATATTTTTTACACATTTATCATTACATTTTCTCCACTCACAACCACTTTTAAAAATATTAAAAAATTATATAGATGAAATGTGTTTCCTGTATATTTAAAGATACACAATAATATTTTCTCTCCTCTACTAAACTTAAAACCACATGTGATCATTCATACAATAGATCCATTGTGAATGCTATTAAGCGTGAAAGGAGTAAAAGGAGCGTGGATTTAGCCGTTAGGTTGGTGAGTCATTAATATCGGGTTCGTTTTTCATGTGGGCCAAACCGGATCTTAGTGCTTTCACACTATACTTGAATGGGTCCCATGTGACACTGCCATAACTCACAGGCCCACATGTCGTTAATTTCGATTTTTGATTTTCCAAAATAAACAGTTTGCTAAAAACCTACAAATTAATTTCCATATGACCTAACAAAAACATTCTTGCAATGGGTTTCATACTAGTGGTGCACAAAAAACCCGAACTCGGACCCGGACCCAAAAAAAAAACTCGAAACCGGGTATTATAAAACCCGGGTTTTTTTATACCCGAACCTGACCCTACCCGTAGGGTAGGGACCATGTATGCATATTTGATCTAAAACCCGAACCCGGAACCGGTTTTTTATACCCGGTTTATACCCGAAACCCGGTTTTATAAATACCCGAACCCGGAACCGGGTTTTATAAATACCCGGAACCGGTTTTTAAAAAAACCCGATTTTGATGTAATCTTGTTTAATTATGCATGCATTAAGACTTCTAGTTCTTATGATTTAACAAAATTATGTATGCACTTTGATGTAATCTTGTTTAATTATTAGGTTTCTAATGATATTTGCCACCGCTACTTAATTATTTAGTATATTTCATTACAAGTGGAAACAAATATGCCAATATATGTTGCCCTTCTATTTTCTTTGTTTGTTTAATATCATTATTAGTTTTTGTCTTTAATAAATTGTGCATCTGTTTATAAAGTACAAGAATAACCACATGAAAAACTATAAATTGTGCCTCTGTTTATAAATTGTGCCTCTGTTTATCAATAGATTTGATGTCTATGTGTGAGAGTTATGTTTGATACATTTTATAAGCATAGTTCCGGTCGGGTTTTTTTAATACCCGGTGCGGGTTTTTTCCCAACCCGATGCATACCCGAACCCTACCCGATGAATACCCGAACCCGGAAATAGGGTATTATAATACCCGGGTTTTATAAAACCCGACCCGAACCCTATCCGAACCCGGGTATATAGGGTATACATTTTTTGTAGAGAACCCGGACCCGGACCCGACCCGGTTTTTAAAAAAACCCGATTTTGTAAAACTCGATCCTACCCGAACCCGATCCTACCCGAAACCCGGTTTTTAAAAAAACCCGATTTGTGCACCACTATTTCAGACCCTTGTTCTAGTTTAGTTTAATGTTTCCTTTTGTTCCTTTTTTTATTTGTGTTCTGTGGTCATTTTTTCATGTATCCAGCTCTTCGCTGGCTTCCTTTTTCTTTTTAATGACATAGTTGCCGTTCAAAAAAAAAAACATTCTGATTTTTTCATACTTGTGAGCTATAATTAAAAAAAAAGGATAAATTACAATTTTCGTCCTTTGTGTTTGTATCAAATAGCAATGGATGACATTTAACTTTAATAATTACAATCACAGTCCTTTATTTGTAAAACTCGTTACATTCTACGTCATTTGGCCCTAACCTTGTTAAAAAAATTCAGTTAAATTGGCAAGTGTCTTGCACATGAGGGTAAACTGGTAATTTTATTCATTTATTTATCTAAAATAAATTTAAACAATAAAAGAAATCAGATTTAAAAAAATATACAATATATATAAAAAACACAAAGCCATCTCTCTCTCTCCAATAAACCCCCACCACCACAGCCACCACCGCCACCCCTTTCTCTCTCTAAACCTGCCATCCAAAATAACCTCCACTCCCACTGCCACATCTGGAAACCCTAACCTTGTGTACGCTGTTGATTCCACGAGACAAAACACGTATCACCACCCTATTTGATCACCACTACCATCAAAGTTAAACTGAAACTGAAACTCCTGAATAATCGAAACAAGCTTCACCAACAAACCACCCGACCAGTTAAACTCTAAGGCTCGATCAAACAGCGCGTTGACCGTTTCGATCTCATCGGAGTTAAATACAATGTGTAAACACTTGGGGAGTAAGTCTAGAAGCTGGGCTTCATCTGGGTCGGAATTAATTTAGGGGAAATCGTTAACAATTGATTCAGAAATTATTTTGGGGAAACTGTCAGATCTACCACCACCCCCTCTTTAAACTCTTTCCATTTCCCTTTCTCTCCCTATATCCCTCTCTCTAAATCAAAACACCACCAACGTTAGTTTCTGAAACAAGCTTCATCAACAAAACACCCGACCAGTTAAACTCCAAGGCCCGATCAAACACCGCGTTGACCGTATTCATCCAACAAACCACCACTATCCAGCGTTTTTAATATGTGAACATATAAATCGAGCAGACGAAGAGAATAAACCGTTTGAAGGTGTGCTCGGGGCGAGAAGAAACAGAGGTTGTAACTGTGTTTTGTAATCGGAACAGTGATTAACGGATCTGATTGGATTTGTTTTGTGCGGCGAAAAAAATTCCAGATTTATGAGTAGAAATTTTAGGGTTTTTGGTTTGCTGGCATGTGGGTTTTGAAAACTCAAAATAATTTACTTTGATAATGGGTTAATGGTGGTGGGAGTTGGTGGTAAACGATGGTGATGGTGGAAGAGAGAGATGGGGAAGAGAAAGATAAAAGTGAGTGATATATATATTGGTTTTTAAAAACTATTTTTGTTTTATTTATAATAATAATTTTAACTCAAATTGGTAGAAAGACAATATTACCCTTATCTAATAAAAGTTAACTAAAAAAATTAACCAAGTTAGGGTCAAAGGACGTAAGGTGCAATAAGTTTTCCAAATAAATGATTGTGACTGTAATTATTGAAGTTAAAGGCTATCCATTGCAACCCGGTACAAACATAAAGAACGAAAAGTGTAATTTACCCTATTTTTTAATGGGTAAATTACACTTTTCGTCCTTTATGTTTGTGTCACACCCCAACCTATGGCGGAATCATCGGGGCGCGGCACTGAGCGAAACAGATTGTCCAAGAGATTCCATAACAACTATAATTACCAATTATTTAAGCATCACGTCCCACACCATGACATAACAAGTAACACAGTTATTACAGACAAGTAGTTCTCAGAGATAAATATAAGTTGTTCCGACAACTCAAATTTAAATTGTTTGTTTCTAGACTCATCCTACTTGAATTCCACATAGCAAGCATCCTAGCATCTCAAACACCTGTCACATACGTTAAAATAGAGGTCAATACACATAGTGTAAAGGTGAGCATACAAGTTTTGTAGTATAATAGATAGTGAAAGCGAGTTTACGCATAACCAGTATGTAACATGTATAATGTGAAGCAAGTAGGTTATCGACAATGAAATATGCACAGACGTGACTGCGAGTTGTAGAGTGCGTAACACATATCACCACTGTGACACGTGAAGAAAAGCCCTTAACAACCCCTGTCCACGACAGGTGCTGAGTCCAAACTATAGTACTATCGTTGTTAAGGTGTCAGGAAACAATCACTGTGTAAACATAACATACAAGCATTCATCGAGTAACACGTGTAACATGCAGTAACGGTTAGCGTATAAAAGTGTTTGCGTTGTATGATCGATGTAATTTAGTATAAGTAACGTATGTAACACCCAAAAGTGCTTTAAGGCAAAACGGGATCGAGTATACTCACAGATTGTGTTTAGTAAATAAACACTCTCTTGGATTGAAGGGAGCGCTGGGGGATTAGCCTGAACAGAATGATAGCTTAAGCGATAAACAGTGCGTAAAACGATGCGAAGTGACTGAGTGACGAAGGGACATCCGAACGGATGGCAATCCGGACGGATGGTCATCTGGTCGGATGGCCATTCGGTCGGTTTGCCATTCGTTTGGGATGGATGTGTTTGTGTATGATGGCTTTGAAGTTTTCGTTGTAGCATTTTGAAAACAGAGAAGTATCTCTACCCTTCAGGTCGTCCGGTCGAACGGTCGTCAGGTCGGATGGCGATCCGTCCAAGTGAGATATCTCTTTGAGAACAAGTTCACAGCAAGATGGTCATTCGACCGGATGGTCATCCGATCGGATGGCCATTCGCTGGTTTTGGTTATGCTTTGAAAATGTTGTAAAAGTTTAAGTGTTGAAGACCATTGTCATCCGATCGGATTGTCGTTCAATCGGATGGCAGTCCGTTCAGTGACTTGCTCATTTTGAAATTTGTCAAGTTTGAAAGTTTGCGGTTTGATCGAGACGATATGACAACGTGTTAAACAACGGGAATTCCCTCAAGTCCCAGTTATCCGATCGGACGGGAATCACCCCATTCTGATCAGTTAACTGTTCTTGACGGTTGTTCATATTCAACCCGCTTAGTCGGTCATCTCGTTGATAGGAATCAAATCTCAGACTGACACAACACTAGAGAATGAGTGGAAGGCCGGAATGAGCTCCGATTCTATCGGTTTTGGGTGCATGAGTGTAAAAGAGTTGAAAGAAAAGTTATGAAAACATCTTTTAATCCTTCTACTCTTGAAAATGTTTAGATTTAGGCGAAATTAGTGTTTAATCATGTTGAAATCTTTTAGATCTGGGTTGTTCTTGGTGGAATGATGTCAAATCTTGAAGTTCATAAGAACCCCATGATGACCTCACCCTAGAACACCTCAAATCAGCCGATTTCACGGTTAAAAGTGAAGATTTGATGGTGAAAAGGATGGAGAAGTGTGTGAAGATCAAAGATGTACAAGATTTGGGTTGAAAACTGGTGTGTGTCGGGTGTATTATGTTTTTCTTTATATTTTTAGCCCTTTTTAACACGTTAGTCAAGTTTTAAATTTATAAAACACGATATTCTACTAACACTAAACACACACATGGGCAAGTGCACCCATTGTGAGCGTAGTATAGCGTTGGTAAGATACCGAGGTCGTCCAAGGACACAAGAGCTTTTAATACCGCTTTATCCTCAACGTCTAATCAAATCAAAAGTTTTAGAAAAGATTTTAAACATGAAAAATAAAAACTAAAAATGCTGAAAAATAAAAATAAAAACAGATAGACAAGATGAATCACTTGGATCCGACTCGCCTTTAATGTAACCTTTGATGATTTCCGCACTTTTGCACTTTTTAAGAGATTATCTTAGTTATAGTAGTAGGCCCCTCTTTTGAAGGTGACGTTACCCTCAACCCAGTAGTTTAAGTCAGCAATGATACAATCCTAAAGGGTCGGAATATTGAAAGATAATTAATTAAGTTATTAATGCGTAATGTGGTAGGCCCCTCTTTTGAAGGTGACGTTACCCTCGGCTAAGTGGTTTAAGTCAGCAGGGATACAATCCCAAGTAGCCGGGTTAATGTATTAATAGTAGTTTACATATGAGGGGATCAAGCCATTCGCCCCCCCCCCCCCCCCGGCATCCAATATAAGTGGGTATTGAAGGAGGTCCTAGTAAGCTTGACCCAGGTCCTTGCAGGATCTATACACTGAACAAGGCAAGAACCTTACCAAACCATTCCCTTAACCCCCGACCAGGTAGCCAACATATCTCTATATAGACCATAGATATATGAATGGTGTAAATCTTTTATTTTATATAAACAGTAAAATAACGCCAAGACACAACGGACAAATGATAAGGAAGTTTCACCTTCAACATAAGAAACTAGTTATTAAAGTCATTAATACAAAACCAAATAAAAAGTGCGAAAAGATTAAAAATCAAAAGTATTACACTAAATGCTTGTCTTCACCAAGTGATGTAAGAGACTTAGGCAAACATCGCCTTTGATTGTCAAGAACTCTTACTATCAATCTTGGATCCCGAGACTACTACACACACTCTAAGATGGATGATGGTGGTGGATGTGGGTGTTGTGATGGTGGTGGAGTGTGGGAGAAGTGGGAGAGAGGTGGTTTGTCAAGGGATGTCTTTGAAGTGAGCCAAGCACCCCTATTTATAGCATGCACAGAAGCCCGGACATGGCCCCGTGTCCATTGGGCACGGTCCCGTGTCCATTGGGCATGGTCCCGTGTCCATCATTTTTCTCTTTCTTCATTAATTGCAATTTGTCTACATTAGCTCCACACACCCCCCGTGTTCACTGGGCACGACCCCGTGCGCAGAAGCGAATCTGTACTATCAAGATTTGCAAGATTTTGTGAATCTTAGTGTTGACCACGGCCCACGTTGAGCTGGGCACGCCCCCATGCTGGGAATAGAAGCTTCTAAGGCTTTGTCTTTTCAGCAGGTATCTGGCCACGCCCCCGTGTCCGTTGGGCACAGAGCCGTGGTCAGCCTTCTGTTTCTTTGTTTTTGCTTGGGAAGATGCTGTCGAGGGGTCGGGCATGCCACGTTTATTCCTTTTCTTTGTATTTATGTTAGATTTGGCTGCATATTTGTTCCTTTTGTTCAATTAAGCTCATTTGGTCCTGAAAATACAAAAGGAAAACAAAAGCACACTTTTTCCAACATTAGTACTAAAAAAGGGTTAGTTTTATGCCTCATTTGATGTAATTTATATATTGCATTTTATACACATCAAATACCCCAACACTTGAATCTTTGCTTGTCCTCAAGCAAAACTCTTTTATAATGTGGCTTACACGCCCAAATGGAACGGGTAGAAGAGAAGTTTTGGGCTTATCTTGAGTGTCAGGAATCCAAGATCTTTATTGGGTTTTATTTTTATGTTATTTACAATCCTATTCGCCATGATTTATTTAGAACGTTTTATAAGAGAAATTACTTATTTGGGCATAACATGCCTTTTTAAAATTCCATTTATATACAAGTTCACATACCTCACGGGAGATCACTCAACACTCGGCCGAAGATGTATTTTTGTGAAACACTCGAGACTGGCATGGAACTTACTTCTACCATAAGCTTGCCAAGCAATCAATCCTCCTCCTTTTTAACTATAAACCTTTGTAAATATCAAGAGGACTTGGGGAAGGGTTAGGCTTGGGTTAAAGGTAGGTGGTTTTGGGTTAGTGGTTAGTAAAAAGAAAGGGCTAAAAGCGTAAAAAGCGTCGGTCGTGGTAAAACTTTTTGTTTTTGTGACTTTTATTAAAAAAAACACTTTCAAACAAAGTTTCTTTGAGGAACTTGTTTGTTTATTGCTAGACTTCATTTTTTTTTTTTTGATAAAGAATCATCACAAGAAAACCGAGTTTTTTACTAAAACAAAAGGGTTTAAAAGAAAAAGGGTTTGGTGGGTGAAGGGTGTTTGTTTTGTGGGTTTAGAAATGAAAAGGTTTAGCCTCAAATGGGTTAACTAGGGGGATTTTTGGGTAGGTTAAAAGAAAAGGAAAAATAATGGTGTTGAAAGAAAAATGGGTTAGTCCTAATGCCTCAATCGTTTACTTACTTGGGTTTAAGTTGGTAAGGACCGGGAATGTATCGTCGTGGCAAGTTCTAGAGTCGTAAGAACCAAGCGGCTATTCACACAAGAAACGAAAAATGAGCATTTAGTTTAAAGATGTATGCTTGTATGCTCAATAAAGGCTCAAAACTCACTTATTGTGGGAACGTGTTTATTATGTGATCAAGTATATATAATCAAATTTTAACTAAATTTGTCATGCCGTTTCATAATTTTCTTATTTTGGTTCTTTTTATCACAACGCTATCGGTTGTAAATTTGTAAAAATATAACATTTTTAGAACTTGTTATTCCCAAATTAAACCAAGACAAGGAAAAAAACGAAAAGTTTTTGAAAAAATTTGGGGTGATTAGCGGTTCCAATAGAGTTTTGTGTAAGACTTGTTATTAGGACTTGCAAAATTCAAGGTTTTAGCATCCCCCCACACTTAAATTACCCATTGTCCTCAATGTGTCCCAAAAATAAGTTTTTAGGTTGATTGAATATGTAAAAAGGTGTTTAACAACAAAATTTTATGTTACTGGGCGTCTGGGCACGGGCCCGTGTTGGTCCAGGCACGGCCCCGTGTTCAGATCGCCAGTACCATATTTTACAGAAGGCTGGGCACGGGGGCGTGTTCAGTGAACATGGCCCCGTGTCCAGTTACCTGAACTGGGCATTTTCTGCAGAACCTTGAGCACGGGGCGTGTTGGGCTGAGCACGGCCCCGTGCTGAACTTGCTGTAATGAAGAAAAATTGTCGGGAGGCTTTGTTTTCGTGCATGGGGTGTGGGTTCAAGTTTCCCTTAGTAACCTCCACCATTTCGAGTGTGTTTTATCCATTACAACATCATCCAAACACCATTTAATACTTAGGAACCATCATTCATTGAAAATAGCAAATTACAAAAGACCCTACAACTTAAAAAAAATTGAAAAACTAAAAGTTCCTAAGATAGATAGGTCAAGTAACGCAGGAAATCATTCTAAGGAGTTCTACCCTTATTGTAGGAATATCAAAAACCCGGAAATAGCTTTCCGGTACTTTAAAGGCGTTGTAGAACTCGTAACCGAGGGATGTCCCTTAGATGTCGTTGAGCCATTCTTCTATCTCCCTTGGGAGGAAGAAGGCGGGCTCATTTTCCACAATGTCTTTTGGAGGAGGTGCGATGGCCACCAGTGTCACACCCCCAAAATCCACCTGCGGAATACCACCGCTCGGAGGCGTGACTGACCAGGATCCAGCCACCAATCATATTGAACAAGAATGTAAGTGATTGTTTTGGTCAAAAATTACCTAAGCAATTAAGTGATCAAATTAGTTAAGTGAGGTAGTGTGCTAAAATTTATATGTGAAAAATGTGTTAACCAAATTAGTTGTGAAAACAGTTTCAGGATACGGCTCAGGATATAGAGTTGTATCTACAATCAAACAATGAGCGAAAATGTAAAGGTTGACACGTGATGTACGAGGAAAGCCCTTGATCAATCTAGATCGCCGGCATAAAACCTCGGGAGCTGACAATCGCAGCTGCCTTGTTCTTCTATTGCTTCAAATATCAGGATACAGTGCAGGATATGGCGCAGATCAATGCTAAGTGGTACAACGATTACAAGTGTTGAGTGTTTGTGCGTGATAGAAAGAAAAAAGAAGTGTGAGTTCGAGAGTGGAGAGTCAAGTGTGTGTTCCTATTGATCTGGCCTCCTATTTATAGTTACAAGTAACAAACTAACTCTCCTATTATTCCGGGATGCTGGGAATATTCCATTCTGAACGTTGGGGGACTCTTTTAACTTGTTTTCCACGTGCTTATTAACTATAAAACCGGGTCTTCAGCTCATATGACCGTTACAACCTCAATAGCATTGACCAGCATCCGATATTCTCGCGGAATATGCCTTTCTTCTATTCTGACCGTTACAAGACCCATTCTTCCACCATCAACGTCCATTTTTCAACCACCTTGAGCGAATCTTCAGGTAGATCAAGTCCTTTAACGTTGGTACCTTGCTACAAAATAAAATCGTTAGTAACTGCCAGGATACTGCGTCAGGATGTTACCAATATCCTGGTCTGATATCCTGATCGATACTGCCTCAGGATGTTACCAATATCCTGGTCCGGTATCCTGATCATAAACAGCTAACATTAAATCAAGATATATTGTCAGGATATGGGCTCAGAATTTCACCCATAACAATTGTCCCAAAAAATATAACTGTTGGATATCCTAATTCCAACAGATATATTTTTCAATCATTCCAATACGTCCGGTAAGGATATCTGTTTTGAACATTCCTGCATATGTTTGGTTAATCAGCACATAATATGATAAGATTGAAACTATTCCCTTTTTTGTAGACTCTGCTAAGGTCCCTGTTGTCTTCGATCTTGAGGAGCTTAACAGTTACCCCAAGTCTGTCTTGGTAAAAAAGGAACCATTTGTTGGCACCAGCTCTAAACCCTTCGATGTTGCTGCCGAAAGTTTCTGCTATGATGACCTTGGCTTCATGGAATCCATCGAGCCCATGAACTCCTTCCTTAATAAGGTAAATATCCAAATCCGGTATCCCGTACACATATATTGAACCTGTATCCTGGTTAGTTTGTCTTTAATGATACCTGCATTTTACTTTGTAGGGTCCGAATCATCTGGTCGTCCTGTACTTAGAACAATTTATATTTCCTGCACTTAAGACAATACGATGGCCAAAGGTGGATGGGTCCTTAGCTTCAGGATGAAGCCTTTGGTCATCAATCAGTATGGTTTATTTTGAACAATATAACAGTTGAAGGCGAATGGGTTCTTGTGTTTTCAGGACGAAGCCTTCAACTGTTTATGTAAATATGCTTTAAAAACTTAATTGTGTTCTTGGTGGATGGGTCTCTTTTTGAGATGAAACCAAGAATACAATTAATAATAAACTAACCTTTTAGCCTTACATGTTGTTATGTGTTATGCATTGCTTAGTCTGAATTCCAATGTTCCAAACTTAGTGCAATTATTACTTTTTATGAAAATCTCTTGATCAGTATACTCGCAAATATCCTATTAAGACTTCCATCAAATAGGGTTTTTATAACTCAAACAATTCAGATAAAGTTTTCAGAGAAAGAGGACAGTTCATTTTTATTTTACAAAGTTGGTTTTGAGAACACTTATTTGACTAGAACACAGTTTCAGTTTTTAATCCAAGTATCCTGAAGTATATCCTGAGAATACATCTTGAGAATATATCCTGAGAACATATCACGATCAGGATACTCATAAGTGTTATAATATAGTTTCAGAAATTTAGACAATCTAGATAAGGTTTTTTTTTTTTTTTTTTTTTTTTTTTAAAGAACAAAAATAGGAAAGATCATACCGAAACAGAAGACATCTCAATCCTTTCATTCCAGTCCTTTTGCAACCATTCCACCGAAGGTGTCCCCAGTCCAGGATGCTTGGCGAATTATGCCCAAACTTGATCCTTTGAGTTCCTCACAATGCCTTAGTGGGATATAGTATTAGCATACATCATGTTCTATCACGAATGTCCCCTGTCTGTGCAGGACCAGTATGTTGTCCCAGGATATGATCCTTTAGCAATTCTTAAACCAGTTGTTTAAACTTAGCAATCTTTTTTCAAAAATTTATGTAGACTTGTAAATGATTATATACTTTGGGATTATCCAAAAACTTTGTATTTTATTGGGACTAAACCCATTTTCCAGGCATTTAAGCCAGAGTATAAGAACCTCAAGACTTGAAAAGGTGAAAACCTTTAAGTCTTTGAGTTTTACTGGGGATTTTACCCACGTTTCGTGCGCTACAGGCGAGGGTGTGGAAACCCCAAAACTTAGAAAGGTGAAAACCTTTAAACCTTAGAGAGTATGAAAATACCCTTTCGTGAGAGAGGGTGATCAATCCTCATATAACTTTAGGATCCAGGGTATAGCCAACAGTAACGAAATTGTCAGCCACTTTTACATGAACTGGTCCCACCACCTTGAACTATCCCTGGATAACTTGCGCTCCAGACGGGGTGTTTAAACCCAATTCGGGAGAAAGGTGAATACCTTTAAACCTGTGAAGGGATCAGGATCCCTTAAACGTGAGAGAGGGGGCCAATCCTCTAATCTTTCGAAGTATCTTGAGTGAGCATCCTGGAGCTATATCCTGGAGCATATACTGCAAAACATCCTTAAACTAAGGTGGGTGTTAGCTTGGCTAACACCCCTCCGATGCTTAAGTTAGTATTGGGTTTCAAAGAATAAATTAAACCAAACATATTTAAAAAAGATAGAATTCATACCATCCTGAGTTAGAAATTAAATTCTAAACTCACTTGAAATAAAGCTTAAGGTGTATAGCATTCCAAGATCTCGGTAGCATATCCCCTTCCATATTCTTGAGTCTATATGCTCCTTTCCCTGCTTCTGACTCGACTTCATAAGGTCCTTCCCATTTTGGAGCTAGCTTGCCATCGACAGGATTAGTGGTATTTTGAAAAGCCTTTCTTAGCACCCAATCACCAACTTGAAATCTTCTAGTCCTTATGTTCTTATTATATGCTCTGGATATTCTTTGTTGATATGCTGCTATCCTTAGTCTTGCCGCGTCTCTTTTTTCATCTATAGTATCCAAATCTTGACATAAGACTTCAGGATTCTGTTCAGGATCCTGTAAGATAGATCTTGCAGTAGGTATCGTCATTTCTGTTGGAATCACTGCTTCTGCTCCAAATACCAAGGAAAACGGGGTTTGGCCGGTTGCATTCTTTACCGTTGTCCTATCAGCCCACAAAACAAAGGGTAATTCTTCTGCCCGTCTCCCTTTTTTTGGCTCCGAGCCTTTTCTTTAAGTTATTGACAATTATCTTGTTTGAGGATTCTGCTTGTCCATTCGCTTGAGGATGTACTGGAGTAGATGTTATCATTTTGATTCCCCAACTCTTGCAAAAGTCAGTAGTTCTCTTGCTTATAAACTGAGAACCATTGTCACAGATTATCTCGGCTGGTACTCCGAATCTGGTCAGGATATTCCTCTTTATGAAGGATACTACTTCTTGGTCTCTAACTTGAACAAATGCTTCAGCTTCAACCCACTTAGAGAAATAATCCGTCATTGCTAGCATAAAGACTTTTCCTCCCGGAGCTTTTGGTAGCTTTCCCACTATATCCATACCCCACTTCATAAATGGCCAAGGGGAAACAATAGGATATAATGGTTCAGCAGGTTGATGCAGTATGTTACTATGTCTTTGACATGCGTCACATCTTCGGGCATATTCTGCGGCATCTTTTCTCATTGTTGGCCAATAATATCCTGTCCTTAATACTTTTGAGAATAACGACCTGCCCCCAGCATGGTTACCACAATCCCCTTCATGTATATCCTGAAGTACTTCTTTGGCTTCAGGATCCTCCAGGCACCTCAAATACGGTCATGCAAGAGATTTCTTGTATAAAATATTATTTATAATAGTGAATCGTGATACCTTCATCCTAAATGCCTTAGGATTTTCATTTCCAGGGATGTGTCCTTCTTTGAGATATCTCACGATTGGAGCCGTCCAGGATTTAGGATCCTCTTCAGGATGCTCTGCTCCAGGATCCTGAATACCAGCTACTTCTTTATCCTGAGGATTCGTTGCAGGATATAAGACACGTAATATTGGTATTTGCGTCCCTTCAGGTATCCTGATCGATGATCCCAAATTTGCTAAGGCATCCGCTTCAGCATTATCCTCCCTTGGTACCTGTTCAAGTATAAAAACATCGAAATATCCTGCTAATTTTTTGAGAATATCGAGATATTCGATTAATTTCTCACCCTTAACTGCATAGGATCCATTAAAATGGTTAGTAATTAACAAAGAGTCAACATATACTTGCAAATTTTTGATACTCATGCTCTTAGCCAACTCTAATCCTGCAATTAAAGCCTCATACTCTGCTTCATTATTAGTAGCAGGTGTTAGGGGTGGATTTCTAAATGACCCGTGATCCTCAATGATTATCCTCTTTAGTGATCCTTACTTCTGTGACAGATAGTGATCCTCAGAAGAGCTTCAGGATCAGGATCATGGATCACCTTAAGGATCCTCATACTAACAATTGTTCACTTGTGTTTCGTATTGTTTTGCAGGAGTAACAAGTCGGACTTAGTCTTAGCGACATTCCTGGAGAATATTCCTTGACTATCTCGCATGTGCTTGGCCAAAAATAGACGTTGTGGTGATCGTGGAGGCATGGCACGAAAGTCGGATAGTTAGTTAGAGTAGATTATTTCTATTTTAAAAGGGGTAACGAGCTAGTAGAAAAACACTTAGCCATTTTTTGCAGCTACACACACTCGTATACTCGCACACTTGAAGCTCTTGACGAACATTCATTCATCTTCACTCACTTATACACATTTCACGATAGTGATCCTTGTACCTAGCTCGTTACTATCCGAAGTTGTAAACATTTAATCATTTATTTGAGCTTGGTGATCGGTAGTTTCCATCACCCAGGGTTTTTTGTGCCGGAGATCAATTCTTGATCAAGGGCTTTTTCCCCGTATACATCCTTGTGTCATTTGTGCAAATTACATTGAAGTGATCCTTGTTATTGATATACATAATTAGCACCATACCCCGTAACAAAGAGTTTGGTTGCAATATCCTCAACAGATTTTTTGACCAAAACAGTTTGGCGCCCACCATGGGGCAATTGGTGCTTCGTCCTTAGAAAAATACGCATTTCTGTGCTCATTTCGGTTCACTACAACCAAGCAAATGGCTTCCTCAGCGAAGAATGCTTCAAATTTGATGCCCTCATTCACTTCTTCACAAGGCGTCCCTCCTTTGCCTCCACCACCTTCTGGATCCCAGAAGAATATCGAGAATGCTGCGAAGAAACCAACTCCCATTTTCTCAAAACCTCCAACTTCTTCTGCTTCTTACACTCCCACTACTAGTGACATGTTTACTTTGATTTTGCAGATGAAGGATCAAATACGGCAACAGGATAAGACCAATGAGAGGATTCTCAAAGAAATCGGAGATCTCAAGAAACAAAAGACAACGGCAGAGGATCATTCCCCACTGGTGCCGAAATCATTGAATTTTGATACTCCAGTGATTACTTCTCAGCCATCAGTGGTTCCGGAAGTTCAATATGTGGGTGGACCAAAAGGAGTGCACTATGGAACAACAACAATGACCCAGGCATCGGGTTCATATTTCCAGCCAGCGGGATCCTATCCTCAGCATATGGGATCCCTCACGAATTCAGGAGGATATTCAGGAATGCAGCAGATTCAAGGATCTTCCTTCGTTCCAGGATCATCCCAGGTTCAAGGATCCTCCTTTGTTCCAGGATCATCCCAGGTTCAAGGATCCTCCTTTGTTCTAGGATCATCCCAGGTTCAAGGATCTTCCTTCGTTCCAGGATCATCCCAGGTTCAAGGATCCTCCTTCGTTCCAGGATCATCCCAGGTTCAAGGATCCTCCTTTGTTCCAGGATCATCCCAGGTTCAAGGATCCTCCTTCATTCCAGGATCATCCCAGGTTCAAGGATCCTCCTTCGTTCCAGGATCGTCCCAGTTTCAGGGATTCTTCCAGATGCCAGGATCCTTGAGGAGTTTGCAAACAGGAAGTTCAGATGTCCATCAGGGAGATTTCATTCCAATGCAGACCAATGCTTCTACTGGTCCCTCGATCATTCAAGAGCCTCAACAATATGGATTAACATCCATTCTTCCTAACTTGAATCCAATGGGAGGTAACACTTTTAATAATTCTCATACTACTAACCATGGTCTTACGCAGGATCCAGGTATCAATCATGCCATGGCCAGAGAATTGCAAAAGCTAAAGGATATGATATCAAGTGTTCCAGGAGTGGTCAAACCTATCCCAGAGATTGCAGATGGGAGCCACAAGATATCTCGTTTTGCACCACCAATCTGTGATGCTGAGATACCCAAGAGGTTCCATGTGCCTACAAGTACAATGAAACTGTATGATGGTTCGACAGATCCTGAGGAACACATAGCACAATACAGGGAGAGGATGGAGATCAATCCAATCCCAGAAAGGTTAAAGGAAGCATGCCTGTGCAAAGGATTCGGATCCACTCTTACTGGATCAGCTCTCAAATGGCTGCTAAGTCTTCCCCCTACTCTATTACCTCATTTGCTAATCTAGTTAATCTATTTAATAATCAGTTTTCTTGTAGTAGGAAATTTGAACGATTAACTAGTGATTTATATAGGATAACCCAGGGTCATAATGAATCATTAAGGGATTACATTACCAAATTCAGTAAAGAATCCTTAGACATTCCCAACTTAGATATAGCCACGGCTGTTGAGGCCTTTAAAATGGGATTGCTTAGGGATTCGTCTTTCTATGATGATCTTGTTATGACACCATGCAGGAACTTAGATGAGGTAAGAACCCGAGCACTTAGGTTCATTCGACTAGAAGATGACAAAAGGATCCAGGAGAGGTTAGCAGGATCCTCAAAGCAGGATAAGCAAGGATCCTCATTCAGGAACAATAAGTTCAGATCCTACAACAGATCTGATAACCAGAATGTGCATTCTATTGATCAAGAAGAGGATGATGAGGATTATCCTCCAATTTCTGAATATTGTTTTAGTGTTGATAACAATGAACTAATCCTTGCGATGCAGAGTCTAGGTGATAAAGCTAGATGGCCGAGAAAAAATGACAGGCCAGCTGCAACTAAGGATAAATCAAAGTGGTGTGCATACCATGAAGATTTTGGGCATCTCACAGAAGAATGCATTGCATTAAGAAAGGAAATTGGATACTTGTTGAGCAAGGGGCATCTAAAAGAATTGTTGGGAAGAAAAAAGTCAAGGACTCAGGATCCTGAAAGGATCCCTGAGAAGGCTCCAGCCCCTCCAGCAGATGCACAAGTGATAAACTTTATTTCTGGAGGATCAGACATTTGTGGCACATCCTTCTCAGCAGCTAAAAGGCATGCAAAGGAAACTAAAATGGATAATGGAGAAAGACCAGTTCGAACATCAAGTGTCTCCGAAGGAAAAGTCATAACCTTTGATGAAGAGGATCGTGTTGATATCCAGGATCCTCATCACGATGGTTTAGTTATTACTCTTTTCATATCTAACCATTTTGTCCGCAGGATCCTTATAGACGGAGGAAGTTCAGTGAACATTATCCAGCTTGATGTTCTAAAGAAGATGGGTATCCCTGAATCAGAAATCATACCAAGATCCTCCGTGCTCGTGGGATTTAGTGGCGAAACTAAGAATACCCTGGGGGACATTAAACTCCCAATATATATTGAAGGCTTACACTCTTATCAAAAATTTTGTGTTATTGACTGTTTATCCTGTTGTAATGTTATCCTTGGCAGACCCTGGATACACGATATGAAAGCAGTCCCATCTACTTACCATCAATGTGTGAAGCTTCCTAGTCCTTGGGGGATAGTAAAGATTGATAGTGATCAGCAGGAGGCTAAGAATTGCTACACTTCATCGATGAAACCAGCCTCGAAGTCAAGGGAGCAATAGCAATCAAGGTATCCTCCAAGGGATGTCTTGGAGGCCAGAGAGCAGGATGTGGTAGAAATCCTCATGGATCCTGATGATCCTGAATCCAAAATCTATATCGGATCAGGGATCCTTGGCGAAATGAAAGAAGACCTCGTATCCTTCCTCAAAAGGAGAAAGACTACCTTTGCATGGAAATACGAAGACATGACTGGTATATCCAAAGATGTTATCACTCATAAACTCGGCATTGACAGATCCTTCAAACCAATCCATCAAAGGAGAAGAAAGTTTGCACCGGAAAGGAATGCCATTATCCAAGAAGAGGTAGAGAAATTGCTACGGGCAGGTATGATTAGAGAGGTCAAGTATCCAAGATGGTTGGCCAATGTGGTTGTTGTTCAAAAGAAAAACGGAAAGTGGAGGGTATGTGTCGATTTTACTGATTTAAATAAGGCATGTCCCAAGGATCCTTTCCCTTTACCCCACATTGACTCCATGGTGGATGCAACTGCGGGTCATGAACTGTTAACTTTTATGGATGCTTCGTCTGGATTCCAACAAATCCAAATGGAACCATCCGACCAAGAGGATACAGCCTTCATGACTCCAACTGGTATATACTGCTATATTGCTATGCCGTTCGGATTAAGAAATGCAGGTGCAACATATCAAAGGCTGGTGAATATGATGTTCAAGGATCAGATTGGACAAACTATGGAGGTTTACATAGATGATATGGTGGTAAAATCCTTAAAAGCTGAGGATCACCTAAGAGACTTGGAGGAAGCATTCGATATCCTTGACAAATATAACATGAAACTTAATCCTTCAAAATGTCACTTTGGTGTCAAAGCAGGTAAATTCTTAGGATATATGGTGACAAAGAGAGGCATTGAAGCTAGCCCGGAACAAATCAAAGCAATAGTGAACATCAAATCTCCGGCCAATGCTAAGGATGTTCAAAGGCTAACAGGAAGGATAGCAGCTTTGAACAGATTTATCTCCAAATCCTCAGAGAAGTGCAAAGAGTTCTATGATATCCTAAGGAAGAACAAGAAATTTGAGTGGACTGAGAAGCATGAAAATGCTTTAAGAGCCCTCAAAGATTACCTATCCTCAGCCCCGGCTTTGATGAAACCAGAAAAAGGTGATGTGCTATCCTTGTATCTTGCAGTATCCTCAAAAGCAGTAAGTGTGGTCCTTGTTAAGGATCATGAAGGTACACAACATCCTGTCTATTATGTAAGTAAAAGTTTACTTGATGCCGAATCCAGGTATTCACACCTTGAGAAGCTTATTCTTGCATTAATTATGGCATCTACCAAGTTAAGACATTATTTTGAAACTCATGTTATCATTGTTAAAACTAATTTTCCAATTAAGAATGTCCTCAGGAAACCAGAGATGTCAGGAAGGATGGCTAAGTGGGCAGTGAAGTTGAGTGCATATGATATAAGATATGAGCCTAGGACAGCCATCAAATCCCAAGCATTAGCTGACTTTGTGGCTGATTTCAGTAGTGATTTACAAGAAGAAGCTGAGCTAGAAGTCCAGCAGCTAGAAGAGACCAAGGATCCTTGGATACTCTATACTGATGGATCCTCAAATGTCAAAGGCACAGGGCTTGGAATACTACTAAAATCGCCACAGGGGGACATAATACCCCATTCTATAGCTTGTGAGTTCCAAACCACTAACAATGAGGCTGAATATGAAGCCTTAATTGCTGGTTTGCAAATTGCAAAGCATATGGGGATCAGGTATCTTGAGGTACATGTAGATTCATTGTTAATTACAAACCACTTTAATGGATCCTACGCTATTAAAGGTGAAAAGCTAACCAAATATTTAGAGATAGTCAAAAGTTTGGCACTCTCTTTTGTTTCCTTTAGTTTGACGCAGGTACCAAGGGAAGAAAATACAAAGGCTGATGCATTGGCTAACTTAGGATCATCCTTGAAGATCCCGGAGGATATCAAGATCCCTATTATCCATATCCTGACCCCGGCTATCGAGGATCACGAGGCTATGGAGATAGGAAATGATTCTGCAATTATCCCTTGTGAGGATACTCAATCCCATTCAGGATCAGGATCATGGATCTCACCAATTATGAGATACTTACAACATGGAGAGATTCCTACAGGAGAAAACCCTAGGGCTTTCAAATCTAAGGTATCTCAATTCACAATTATGAATAATATGTTGTACAGACGATCTCTTGCAGGACCATAGTTGAGATGCATTGAGGATCCTGAAGTTCAAGAAGTTTTAAAAGACTTCCATGAAGGAGATTGTGGAAACCACACTGGGGGCAGGGCATTATTCTCAAGGATCCTGAGGACAGGATACTACTGGCCAACCATGAAGAAAGATGCTGTGGAGTATGCCAGAAGATGTGATCCTTGCCAGAGACACAACAATATCCTTCATCAACCAGCTGAATTATTGCATCCTATTTCCTCCTCTTGGCCATTTATGAGATGGGGTATGGATATAGTTGGTAAGCTCCCTAAGGCACCTGGTGGAAAAGTATTCATGCTTGCTATGACTGATTACTTCTCCAAGTGGATAGAGGCTGAAGCTTTTGCCCAAGTCAGAGAAAAGGAAGTTATATCCTTCATTAAAAGAAATATTATAACTAGATTTGGAATTCCTTCTGAGATTATATGTGATAATGGTTCCCAATTTATTGGGGGCAGAACCACTAACTTTTGTGATAGCTGGGGGATTAAGATGATAACATCAACACCAGTCCACCCACAAGCTAATGGCCAAGCAGAATCATCTAACAAGATCATCATCAACAATTTGAAGAAGAAGCTTGGATCCAAGAAAGGGAAATGGGCAGAAGAACTACCCTATGTGCTTTGGGCTGACAGGACAACCCCTAAGAATGCTACTGGTCAAACACCATTCTCTTTGGTGTTTGGGGCAGAATCAGTGATCCCAACGGAAATGGTGGTTCCAACTGCAAGAACAAGTACCCGTGATCCTGAGGAGAATGATGAGAACTTAGCTCAAGACCTGGATACTATTGAAGAAATCAGGGATATGGCTAGGATAAGGATGGCCAGTTATCAGCAAAGAATGGCTGGTGCTTACAACAAAAATGTCAGGATCAGGAGGTTTCAAGTTGGAGACATGGTATTAAGGAAAGCATTTCAGAATACCACCAATCCTGCTGATGGAAAATTGGCTCCAAAATGGGAAGGCCCTTATTTGATTAAAGCTGAAGTAGGAAAGGGGCATATAGATTGCTAACCATGGAAGGTGATTTGCTACCAAGAGCTTGGAATGCTGTCCACTTGAAGAAATATTTCATGTGAGCAGGATCCTCATGACACAGATGATCCTCACGAAAGGGATATCCTTAAAGGATCCTCAAAGTATCGATGATCCTTACTTAGGTAATATCCTAAACTTGAACTATCTTATTTCTTTATTTTCTCATATAAGGATAAGGATCATGTATCCTTTATCCATCTCTCACGTGAGTTTAAGTTTTGAAAGTTCAGGTATCCTTAGCATAACATTGGTTATCTGCTGAAGCAATCCGTTCCATGGGTTTGACCCCAGTTATTTGGGCTTGACCCCAGTTCCGCCTGTAGCGCACGATGATCCTGGTATAGTTCAAGGCATTGGGACCAGTACTCGTTTTAGGGGCTGATAATTCCATTGTTCTGGCTATGCTTAGGATCCTACGTGTAATGGTAGACGTACCATACATCCGTTCACAAGGTTTCTAACGTTATCACGTTAGCTAAGGTTTCTAACGTTTTCACGTTAGCTAAGGTTTTGGCATTTTCATGCCACTAAGTTTGGATAGTCGCCAGTTAGGGCTATACTCCAGTTTACATACGATCCTTGGGCTTGTCCCCAGTTATCCTTGGGCTTGTCCCCAGTTATCCTTGGGCTTATCCCCAGTTGCTAACTCTTATCTTATATTGGCTTAGTCCCAAGTTATGCTCTATTTCAGGTTCTTGAAGGTAGGCAACTAGGGATCCTTGATCCTTACTTTATTCTAAGGTTTATCTTGTAGTTATCCTTATTATGGTTAGGATCCTAACTTGGATCCTCAGGTATGATCCTTAACTATTTTTAATTCTATTCATTATTTATTTGAATAACCCTTAAAGTTTGACAACTAGACTTGTGATCCTTAAAACATATTGCTTTCTGAGATTCTTTAACTAAAGGATATCTGATCATGGATCATATCCTAAATATTTTCAATTTGACTTATCCTAAATTATTTGTTCAATAAATATGCATCAAAACAAAAGGAAACACAAGGATAACAACACAAGATAAGCGACAAAAGGTTAAGTTTTTATTAACAAAGTAGTAACCTTTGAAAGGTTGTCAAAATTACCTACCCGAGCATCTACCAGCAAAACGTGGCCCGTCCGCTGGGGTAGGTAAAGGGTGTCCATGATAATGAGTTTAAAGGTAGTGCAGGAATATAAAGGCGGCAGGATCACAATGGCTTCATCCCCCGAACAGAGGATCCCTCCACCATATGCAATCCTGCCTATTGTTCAAAGGATCATACATGATCCTTAATCCTAAAACCTATTGTTCAAGTACAACCCATCATTGTTCAGCAAAAAAAACCATAACCAAAACAAACTATTAAACTTAAAAAATGGGCTCCGGCTACGTCTAGAAATGTCCTTCATCGCCCATCCATGCAGCCTATGCCTTCGCTGCATCCTCTTCCCCTCCGGCTGTGGTATCCTTTATCAGATCCTTCCCACTGCCACTTGCCTCAATCGCCAAGACCTCAGTAGCCTCCTCCTCATCATCCTCAAGATCAGCCAACCTTGCCTTCCAGCCTTCAACATCCCAGCTGCTTTTGTCAAAACTAGGATCTTGAGCTTCCTGGGCCATCTTCAATTTTGTCTGATACATCGTGATGGCGGCAGAGACCTTGGCATTTTCTATGAGATCATGCTTCTCATAGTCAAGGTCAATCAGAAGCTTAGCTGTCTTGGTCTTCTCATCTTGAAGTTCCTTGCGAAGATCAGCAAGTGCAAGGTCCTTGAGCACGGCAACCTGTTGGAGGTCAGCGATTTTCTTGTCCTGCTCCTCAACATTCCCCACGTAATCTTCAATCTCAGCAAATTTCTGCAAAGAAAAGGATAAAGCAGTTCAAGATCAAGTGATCCTCATACGAGTAGGATACCTAGGCAGAATTAAGGATCCTTACATCATTGAAGTATTCAAGGAACTGGTGGCGGATCAGTGGTAGGCCTTGAAGATCCTCAGCATCAGAAGTTTTTCTCTTCTTGACACCCTTTCCTTTAGTGGGTGCCTTTGGAATGGAGATGCTAGGACTGGTAGTGGATCTTTTCTTCCTGGATCGTACGACATCAAGGTCAGCCGTGTTGAACTGGGATACAGGCTTGGCAGATTTTCCAGCGCCTACACATTCAAAGCAAGATGAGTATCCTTATCCTATTTCAATTTATTTATTTATTCTAATATTCAAACTATGTAAAAGGCAGGATACTTACTTGACATGGTAATGGAACCTGAGGATACTTCTTGTGAGTCTTGGGTGTCTATCTTGAATGTCCTTGTTTCAGGATCAAGCTTCCAAAAAGCAGCGAGCCTATCCTTGGTTTCGGGTGATGTGATGATGTGTGAGACAGAAATAGCTGCATAACACAAGACAAAAAAGGGGGTCAGTAATCCTTATGCAAAAATAAGACTACTTGGTGATCCTTCTCAGGATCCTCCGGCCTACCATGGGTGGACCATGTTCTTGGTAAATGCTTTCCGTCAGGAATGGTATCCCTTCTTACAAAGAAGAAGCGACGTTTCCAATCTTTGTCATTCTTAGTGACTTTAAGAAGGGGATGTTCTGCACCGGGTTTTCGTTTGAACAAATAGCGGTGGGATCCAAAGGTGGTAACATCATACAATTGTGTCAGCTCTGACATGCCTAAATCAATGCCCTCCTGCTCGATGATCCTCTCCAGGGTATACAAAACCCTCCAAATCATCGGCATGGCTTGGATGTAAGAGATGCCGGTAAGGGAGAAGAAGGATTGTGTAAATTCTGGTAAAGGATAAGTGTATCCTATGGCAAAGGGAGTAACTGGAAAGGCAACCCATGTTTCTGAAACATAGTCGCTCAGGACAGTAGAATCGAAGGGTTTGAAAAAGGCATTCGCCGGAAAACAGAGACGGATTTTATCTACTTGTGCATCGTTAAAGCAACACCTCTCGTTCACTGAATCTTTGATGATCTTTTGACTCTTCAAAGGGCTATCCTTTTTGTGATCCTTACCCAGTGAGCTTCGGAGCAACATTCTCAAAGCGGTGGTGATAAAGAAAGAAAAAACAGAGTAAGAAAGGGAGAAAGAGGAGAAAGAAATACCTGGTTGATCGTCGACTGAGAATTTAAAGGGAGTTTCTTTCGAATTTGAATGCATGATGATCCTATCTATATCTCTATTTATAATTATGATTCTGCAGGGTAGTCACTTCTGTGATGTCATGATCGCAACGGCTAGTTCTATTTTAACGGCTATATATCCGTTAGTTAGTTGCGGATAAGATCAAGAAAATATAACTCACATATTTACAATTTAACTCCTTATATTTTGGGGGCAATTGTTAGGGGTGGATTTCTAAATGACCCGTGATCCTCAATGATTATCCTCTTTAGTGATCCTTACTTCTGTGACAGATAGTGATCCTCAGAAGAGCTTCAGGATCAGGATCATGGATCACCTTAAGGATCCTCATACTAACAATTGTTCACTTGTGTTTCGTATTGTTTTGCAGGAGTAACAAGTCGGACTTAGTCTTAGCGACATTCCTGGAGAATATTCCTTGACTATCTCGCACGTGCTTGGCCAAAAATAGACGTTGTGGTGAACGTGGAGGCATGGCACGAAAGTCGGATAGTTAGTTAGAGTAGATTATTTCTATTCTAAAAGGGGTAACGAGCTAGTAGAAAAACACTTAGCCATTTTTTGCAGCTACACACACTCGTATACTCGCACACTTGAAGCTCTTGACGAACATTCATTCATCTTCACTCACTTATACACATTTCACGATAGTGATCCTTGTACCTAGCTCGTTACTATCCGAAGTTGTAAACATTTAATCATTTATTTGAGCTTGGTGATCGGTAGTTTCCATCACCCGGGGTTTTTTGTGCCGGAGATCAATTCTTGATCAAGGGCTTTTTCCCCGTATACATCCTTGTGTCATTTGTGCAAATTACATTGAAGTGATCCTTGTTATTGATATACATAATTAGCATCATACCCTGTAACAAAGAGTTTGGTTGCAATATCCTCAACAGATTTTTTGACCAAAACAGCAGGAAATTCACACCTAATAGCCTGGGGTAATATGTCCCCCTGTGGCGATTTTAGTAGTATTCCTAATCCTACTCCTCTTACATTAGATGCTCCATCGGTATATAATGTCCAGGATCCTGAGGATTCTCCTAACTGTTGAACTTCTAGGTCTACCTCGTCCTGAATGTCACTACTAAAGTCAGCCACAAAGTCAGCTAAAGCCTGAGACTTTATGGCATTTCTAGGTTCATATACTAAATCATAAGCACTTAACTTTACTGACCACTTGGCCATCCTGCCTGGCATCTCTGGTTTCCTAAGCACATTTTTGACAGGATAATTTGTTTTAACATGTATCCTATGTGTCTCGAAATAATGCCTAAGTTTTGTCGATGCCATAACTAGAGCTAATATCAATTTTTCTAAATGAGAATACCTAGTTTCAGCATCTAGCAAACTTTTACTAACATAATAAACAGGATATTGTTGACCTTCATGATCCTTTATGAGAACGGCACTTACAGCATTCCCTGATACAGCAAGGTACAGGGATAGTGGTTCACCATTTTCAGGCTTCATCAATAGAGGTGCGGTTGAGAGATATCGTTTCAAATCCTGCAAGGCTGCTTCATGCTTCTCCCCCCATTCGAATCTTTTATTCTTCTTCAGGATATCATAAAAATCTTTGCACTTCTCTGAGGATCTCGAGATAAACCTGTTTAAAGCTGCTACTCGCCCTGTCAATCTTTGTACGTCCTTCATATTTGAGGGTGATTTTATATCCAGGATAGCTTTGATCTGCTCTGGGCTTGCTTCTATCCCTCTTTTTGTCACCATATATCCAAGAAACTTTCCTGCCCCCACTCCGAAATGGCATTTAGCAGGATTCAGCTCCATGTTGTATTGATCCAGGATATCAAATGCTCCCTTGATATCCTGGAGGTGATCCTCAGCCTTTTTAGATTTCACCACCATATCATCGATATATACCTCCATGGTGTCCCCCAGTTTGTCTTTGAACATCATGTTTACCAATCTTTGGTATGTTGCACCTGCATTTTTCAAACCAAAAGGCATAGCTGTATAACAATAAATACCTGTTGGTGTCATAAAGGCAGTATCCTCCTGGTCAGAAGGGTCCATTTGGATCTGTTGAAATCCAGAAGATGCGTCCATGAAGGTCAGCATTTCATGCCCGGCAGTGGCATCTACCATTGCATCAATGTGGGGAAGAGGAAATGGGTCTTTAGGACAGGCTTTGTTCAAGTCTGTGTAGTCTACACAAACTCTCCATTTCCCATTTTTCTTTTGTACTACAACCACGTTTGCTAGCCATCTTGGGAACTTCACCTCTCTGATCATTCTGGACTTTAATAATCTTTCAACTTCCTCCTGGATAATAGTGTTCCACTCAGGAGAAAACTTCCTTCTTTTTTGTTGCACAGGCTTGAATGTTTTATCAATTCCAAGCTTGTGAGTGATAATATCTTTGGATATGCCTGTCATATCCTCATGCTTCCATGCAAACGTTGACATCCTGCATTTCAAAAAGTTAATTAATTGTTCTTCAATATCCTGAGGGATGTTGGTCCCTACGAGCACCGAAATATCGGGATTATCCTGGTCCAGGATAATTTTCTTCACATCCTGCTCCGGATCCTCCACGATATCCTGGGCCCGCGTCTTTAATTGCTATGCTGCACTAGGTTTGGTTGAGGATTTCATCGAGGATGAGTAGCATTCTTTCGCCTCCTGCTGATCACTATCAACTTTGACCACTCCCCAAGGGGTAGGTATCTTGATGCATTGGTGATATGTTGATGGCACGGCCTTCATATCGTGAATCCACGGTATTCCCAGTATGATGTTATAGCAGGATAGAGAATCCATCACACAGAAACGTTGTATCGAGTTGACTCCTTCAACGTATACTGGCAACTTTATCTCTCCCACTGTGTTTCTAGCCTCTCCACTGAACCCAACAAGCACGGTGGACTTTGAAGTGATATCCATTGGAGATACATTCATTCTCTTCAGAGTTTCTAGTTGGATTATGTTGACGGAGCTGCCATTATCAACCAGTATCCTGCGTACAAAATGGTTAGCCACATATAACGTTATTACCAGAGCATCATGGTGAGGATCCTGGACACTATTCCTGTCATCAGCATCAAAAGTGATCATTTTGTCAGTTGTGAGGGTAGTCATTCTGACAGGTTTGTCTCCCCTTTCGGCCTTAGCTTCCTTTGCATGTCTCTTTGCTGCCGAATACGAAGTTCCACAAATGTCGGATCCTCCCGAAATGAAGTTGATTATCTTGGCATCCGCGGGAGGTGATGCTGCTCGCTCAGGATCCTTCTCAGTATCCTGACCCTTATTCTTCTTTCTCCCCAAGAGATCTTTCAGATATTCCTTGCTCAAAAGATAGCTTATTTCTTTCCTTAGAGCAATGCAATCCTCAGTCACATGTCCGAAATCTTCGTGGAAAGCACACCATTTTGACTTATCTTTCCAGTCAGCCTTTTGTTGATTCTTTCGAGGCCACCTAGCCTTGTCTCCTAGACCCTGCATGGCATACATCAATTCAGGAATGTTAACAGAAAAGCAATATTCAGACAACTCAGGATACTCTTCAGGATCCTCATCTTCGACAGCATTCACTCTCTTGTTTTCATTTCTACCATATGGCTTAGGCCGATATGATTTGAATGAGGATTCTGACTTCCTGTTAGTTGACTCATAAGTGTTAGATGAGTTCATCCTTTCTTGCATCTTCCTGTCATCTTCCAGACGGATATATCTCAAAGCCCTGTTACGAGCTTCGTCGAGATTCCTGCAGGGATTCATTACAAGATCCTGATAAAACTGAGAATCCTTTTGTAATCCCATCTTAAAAGCTTGCACAGCTGTTGCAACATCAAGATGTGGGATATCCAAGGATTCTCGACTGAATTTGTTCACATAATCCCTCAAGGATTCCTGAGGCCCTTGAGTTATCCTGTAAAGATCACTGGTTAGTTTCTCAAAACTCCGACTACAAGAAAATTGACTGTTAAATAAATTAACCAAATGAGCAAACGAAGTAATTGAGTGAGGAGGAACGTTTAACAGCCATTTCAAGGCTGATCCTGTTAAGGTAGAACCAAATCCCTTGCACAAGCACGCTTCCTTGAGCTCCGGAGGGATAGGGTTAATCTCCATTCTTTCCCTATACTGAGCAATATGCTCCTCAGGATCCGTAGTTCCGTCGTAAAGCTTCATGTTGGGGGTTTGGAATCTCTTTGGGATCTCAGCATCACAAATAGGATATGCAAAACGAGATATCTTGTGGCTATCTTGGGACACTTCCGGGATCGGCTGGACCACCCCAGGTACACTAGATATCATGTCCTTCAACTTCTGAAGTTCCCTAGTAAGTGCTGATGGTACACCTGTATCCTGCAAAGATCCACTATTGTTAGTAGCATGAGTATTATTATTATTTGACACGTTACCCGTTGGAGGATTTTGCCCATATCCTGAAGCATATCCTGAGCTCCTCATGGTTGACATCCTGACCGGGGAGGGTATTTCAGGAGTATGATTCTGAGGAAGGCTGGGCACAATATTCCCCCTGTTATCCTCAGTATACACAGCTGAACTAAAGTTCAACGTTCTGGGATGTAATGGAGTGACATTATCCTCAACAGATCTGCTCGAGCCAGACTTCAGGAGTTGTATTTCCCTTAACAGCATTTGGTTCGTTTCTTGTTGCTGCCTCATTTGTTCCTGCACACTTCCAAATAAGGTTAAAATTTCATCGTTAGAAGCTAAAAAGGGGTCAGATTCCTGAACACTGCGGGTAGGGATAATATCCTGAGGTCGTGAAGAGGCTGGCATCCTTGGAGGAGGTGGTGGAAGCACCGAACCGGTAATAGCGGAAGTCATAGCAGACACAGTGGAGGAGCTCATGTTTGATCTTGAGGCCATTGTGGACAATGTGGCAAAAAGTTTTGAAAATAGAAAGCCGATTAGCGATTTCACAAAAAAATTTAGTAAAGAGAGCACCACTTGCCCCACGGTGGGCGCCAAATTGTTTTGGTCAAAAATTACCTAAGCAATTAAGTGATCAAATTAGTTAAGTGAGGTAGTGTGCTAAAATTTATATGTGAAAAATGTGTTAACCAAATTAGTTGTGAAAACAGTTTCAGGATACGACTGATGTCACGACCCCCGACCCACCCTGGACGGAATCGGGTGCCGCGGACAGCCCAGTGGTACCGGTGATTATTTTGAAAAATATTGCAGCGGAAATTTCATCAGGACCGTGAGTTAGGAAAAATATCAGAGTTTAGAAAACACCGGATTTTATTTATTTAAATAGATGGGATAAACCCATGTTTTACAATGGTAGCTTTAATAAAGATAAATTTTATTACATAAAACAATATTTCTTAATTTGATTTAATTAATAAAATAAGCCACTTCTTGATGCCTTTCAGTGCCGTATCCATCTTTTACTCCAATCTACTGTAATTACCTGAAACGCGTTTTAAAAAGGTTTTGTCAGCGGGAAATACTGAGTGAATCATTCTATTTACTAAAACGACACATTTGTTATAATTTACAGTATTAAGAGCGATTACAATGTTTCTATTATCAAACCAACTACCCACGGTATTTGTCACTCGACCAAATCTGTGACTATGGTCATATCCCCCATTGGCTGCCCCAATGGTGACGATTATCAAGTAATGTATACAAAACCCCACATACCGGCTGTAACTTGGTGATTACAAAGACTTAATCCCCGTAATTATAACTTTGAAAATAAACATACTTTTGTAAATAGATTTGATAAAAAGAGAAAATGACTCACATTATAATCATGCTGATTCATACGGCCAAAGTTTAGTCTACAGATAATCCTTGATATATTGCAGATTTATACAGGCAGAGCTTAGCCTATTGATTTAGCCTTGTAACCTAGTGCATACGAACTAGATAGATAACTTAATACAGCCTTTACGATAACTCACGAGATCAAATCCTCACAACGAACGACAAAGTGCAATACTTCATCCATCGAATTAACGATGATCCGTCAAATTAATGACGAACGACAAAGTATAATACTTCATCCATCGAATTAACGATGATCTGTCAAATTAATGACGAACGACAAAGTATAATACTTCATCCATCGAATTAACGATGATCCGTCAAATTAATGACGAACGACAAAGTATAATACTTCATCCATCGAATTAACGATGATCCGTCAAATTAATGACGAACGATAAAGTATAACCCTAATGTGGGTGGCACTTAAACATCCATTGGATATATTGATCGATCGGAAAATGAATCGTAGCAGCGATTGAGTTAATACCCTGTATCGTAGCAGCACCCCGTTATGCTAATTTATGATTTTGAGTGGTAGGAATACGTTTTTGAGTTTTGGTTTCGACATCAACTGAAAGCTCGTAGCCTGTCCTATTTATAGCTGAAAATTGGGTCTCACGCGGCCCGCGTGAGTTTTGGCTTAACCTTTACGCGGCCCGCGTAGCCGCCCAGTCTACGCGTAGGGTTGCTGAGTCATCGACACGTGGCGGCACCAGGCTTTCGCTTATCGTTGAGCTGTCGCGGCCCGCGTGACCGCCCGTCTTTCTTTACGCGGCCCGCGAGAGGGTGTAAAATATGATTTTCTTTATTTTTGATATGGATTGGGGTTTCAGGGGTTCGAGCTTTTACTAACGGATCAATTCGGAACATTTTTGAATATAATTATACTACGAAGAAAAAGGGGAATAAAATAGTGAGAAAAGAGAATGGACCCACTTTGTGACTTTAGGGTTCAACTAGAAAACCTACTGGTAGAATTTTGGGTATAACTTTGGAGCTATAAAAATATATTTTTGTGATTGTGGGAAGTATATAACCCCCTAATTCAACCTTGTCCCGATGTCCCGAGACAGAACCCAAACGAACTTAGTCGGGCAGAGCCTTGACATGCGTTATGGGGCTCAGATCAGTCGGAAAGGGTAGCGGTGATCGAAGGTTAAAATACTTAAAACGGGCATGGCTTTATTAATATTATGGGGAGAAAAATATAACATTATGAGAATAGAATTTCTAGAGAGAGAGAGTTTGGCGAAGAGATATAAAGAAAGTTGGTGAGGTCTGCATACAACAGTTTTAGGCAATTTCTTTAATCATCACTTGCTTCTATTTATAGATGTAGGGAAACTTGGAGACTAAGTGTTAGAATTTTATCAATATTTTATGTTATTCTTATCTTTTCATATACATGGCCACGTACACATGTTCAGACTACACATGTTCACTTTACATTGAATTTGTAAATTTAAATGTTTATTATTACAAATTAAATATTATATTTACTTGGTAGTAACATTTAACAGTCACGAAAGATATTTGACATAAATTAAATGTTAATCGTAAGTTTAATTATTATATTATTATTTTAATTCATTCAACTGCTTCACTTATTTGGCGCTTGTAACTTGTAAAATACGATGTTTTTAGAAAATAATACATATGTCATTGGAACCAGAATATTTTTGTCTACATTCGGGTCTAAGTTTCATTAAAAATAAAGTATGTTCAAAATACAATGTATTTTATAATTTAATTTATTATATGATTCCTAGGCCCATCTAGGAATTTCATATTTCTTATGGTCAACCTACCCGTAAGTTACCTTTCTAATAATATAAGTTTTTTATAGACTTTTATTTTATTAGATAGGGCACTCATATACAGGCCAATTTAAATATTTCAACCAACTATATAAAATAGTGTTTAAAACTATTTGGGTTGAATAAAATAACTAGTTACTAGTGGTTAATAAATTTAACCAAACCTATAATTTATATGATAAATTTAGGAATGTTACATTCTCCCCACCTTGTTTTAAATCTCGTCCTCGAGATTTGGGTTACGATATTTCTTTTAGACTTATGTCATATTTTAGTTAATAAAACAATATTAGGGTAGGTGACACAGAATTAAAATATCAAATTTTGTGAATACGAGTTGTATCTTAAGTAGGATTCAATGGTTTAACTGAATTAGTTCATGAAATCAATGACAAATGAATGAAATGATATATTTTCCAAAGTGACTAGGTTCAAGCCAAAAGATATATATTTAAAATGAATGTGATGGACTTTTAAAATCAATAAAATTCTTTGTCAAAAAAAGGCTTACTTGGATTGGCAACTGAGGAAGACTTAGAATTGATAGGTTCAAAATAAAAGCATGAAAAATAATTTGTTAAATATTTATGATATGAGAAAATCAAAGTGTTGAGATGAGTGAATTGCAGGGATACACCAAAAGACAATAAAGTTAGTGTATCTTTATTTTAGAGTTCGTATCTTAAGTGATGATCGTGATATAATAGATTACGACTAGATGATCGCGAAATCCTATATATTTAGATATGTTAAACTCTTATTTAGTATTTTAAATTTCCGATCACCTTTATGTATAAATTTTGATATGATATACATATACATGATTTATACTGTATATTCACATATATTATACTGTATATTCGATTTTTCTTATATATATATAGTTATCACAGTATAATTTAGCAGTTATAAATAATCTTTATATATAAAAATATATATATATTTATATATAGAGAAAAATTTACTTTATATCAAATATTTTTATAAAGAAAATTTATATAGGATTATATATATCGATTTTTATGAATCTATGAAGATATATTTATGTGATAAAATTCCATATAGATATGGAGTCTACGTTTCATAATTTTTTTTTTTAACTAGTCATTATCATGGTTAGATATTGGTTAGTGCTGCCTTGTTTAAGCATAGGTGGCCAGTCCATGCCTAACTAAGGCTAGGTTACCCAATATTTGCCCTTGACAATAATCCTAGTATTTTAAAATAATACTAACACTATTATTTATTTAATATTTTCTTACTAATAATAAAACTGATATTAGTATTACATAACTAAACATACACTTAAATGGAAAAATTTCTAATAAAAATGGTGAAACCAGCCGTCCCCAGGATCGAACCCGGGTCTAGGCCACACCCTTTCGCGCGCCTAGCTAACCGAGCTAAGTGCCTAGTTTGTGAAAATTTCTATTTTGGTTAAATATAAGCACATGTACAATAAATTCTGTATTTCTTATTATAAGTCACCCACTTATCCTCCTTATGTTGACTAATAATAATATAGTAATACTATTAGGTAATCACTTATGTAAGTTTCCATATATAAAATAAATTTTATATAATGTTTTTCGATTGAAGATGTTAAAATAATAATTTATCACGAAAGGCTAGATTGATGTTGTAAAAATCATTTAAGAGATACATTAAAATATGACAAGAATTTGTGTATCATTATCTTAATACATGATTTGTGTTAAGATAACTTTTATAAATATCTGTATATGATATATATAAATGAGATTAGTGCAAGTTTTAAATTTTATGAAAACGTTAGTACAAGGTGACCGTGATCAAATAAATGATTTAGTGAAGTCGAAGACCAAATAAGCATTTTATAGTTCTAGAGAATTGAAGTGTTTGTTGGGATTATGTTGAATATGATAGCTTTAATCCATCATATGGGAATTTGAAATGAATATGTAATGCGAACAAGTTCAAGCAATTGAACTTGGTTTAATCACAACGAGTTCATGTAATAAGAAAGTTCGGACATGGTTACAACAAAATCATGTATGCCAAAGAAAATTGAATTTCTCAAGAAATTTATTGACTCGATATCAAAGGGTCATCGTTTTGCATTACTGAGGTATATAGTGAGTATAGCGAAATGATATTTGAGTTTGGATAAACAACAAATTGGAATGAAGTCTTCCAGTAGGTTTCATAAGTTAATCGAACCATATGCGCAACCAACAATGCATGTGTAAAGTGTGGATTTATTAAGAAATGAAATAGATCAATATTCGTTACTATGAAAAATTCTCATGGTATGATGACCATTAAGGGGAGTAGCAATGCAAAAGTCTATTCACCGAGGTCAGAATTTTACAAAAGAAATTTAAGAATTTTATTTGGATTTTCGTGTGATAACCGTTGCTAAATGACATTACTAGGGAATGTCGAATAAATGAAATAGGGAAATTATAAAGTATGTGACTTCTTTTGTAGTGCTAATAATTATGACTCTGATTAGACTGTGCACCGATTGTTGTGAAATTTTGTTTCAAAGTACCTCAGCGAGATTCATGTTATTTGTAGGATCACGTGGCCCAGTGCTATTAGTTCTTCTACTGACGGGATCCACATAGGTGTTATTATACCTAATTATATTTTTCAAAGGTCTTGCCTTGGAAATTGTGTGGAATATACTTCATCTTCTGTGGACCTATAATTAAATTTTCATGTGTTTTCTTGTACATTATCACAACTTTACATGCTTCTTACTTGCGTTAATAGTTTATGGTAACGCGTTAGAAATTCTTTTGATGGCGTTTTATCTTAAAGGGTTTCCATTGTTTATTTTATCACACGAGCTACGAGACAGATGATTAAACGAAATAATGTTTGGTATCGGAAAAGAAATTCCTGATAAAGAAATCTAGACACAGATACTTGTGCTTTATTCCTATTTGACTTTTGGAATTCTTTATAGATATAACTATCTATATAATCATCTATTTCACATACCCTTCATAAAGTCAATGCATTTAACAGATTCATATTTTCAAAAAAAACCAGTCAAATATCTGGTCAAGATACTATTTAGGAAATTTTGTCATTTGTTTGACATATTATATACCCCGTCTTATCCGATTCGCGCCGGAGCGGTAATCTCATTATATCCGGACAAACTGGAGAGTCTGCTACACCATACCCAGTCTTGCCGGAGAAAATTTTCTATTTTCCATAAATAGTATCTTTTCAAAAGTGCCTCTTTTATTAGGGCTTTTATCCATAACCAAGGAAACTTGTATTTCCCGTAACATGATTAATATAAGCAATAATTACTATTAATTCTTGTTTATTTATCATATCTTGCAATATTCTAATTACCATTCTCATGGTATATCAAAACCCATCATACTTTATTTACAAAAAGTAAATAGCTTATCTCAAAGCTTATACCAAGGCAACTTTTCTTAAGTTCAAGTCTAAATACTATCCTGTGTGCTACCATAAAATATCAAGTTCCTAACTCTTTGTTTAGGTATTTTAATACAACACCTATTGACTTAAAGCAGTGGCTCTTTGAGTTGGCTCTGATACCACCTTCTGTCACGACCCCCGACCCACCCTGGACGGAATCGGGTGCCGCGGACAGCCCAGTGGTACCGGTGATTATTTTGAAAAATATTGCAGCGGAAATTTCATCAGGACCGTGAGTTAGGAAAAACATCAGAGTTTAGAAAACACCGGATTTTATTTATTTAAATAGATGGGATAAACCCATGTTTTACAATGGTAGCTTTAATAAAGATAAATTTTATTACATAAAACAATATTTCTTAATTTGATTTAATTAATAAAATAAGCCACTTCTTGATGCCTTTCAGTGCCGTATCCATCTTTTACTCCAATCTACTGTAATTACCTGAAACGCCTTTTAAAAAGGTTTTGTCAGCGGGAAATACTGAGTGAATCATTCTATTTACTAAAACGACACATTTGTTATAATTTACAGTATTAAGAGCGATTACAATGTTTCTATTATCAAACCAACTACCCACGGTATTTGTCACTCGACCAAATCTGTGACTATGGTCATATCCCCCATTGGCTGCCCCAATGGTGACGATTATCAAGTAATGTATACAAAACCCCACATACCGGCTGTAACTTGGTGATTACAAAGACTTAATCCCCGTAATTATAACTTTGAAAATAAACATACTTTTGTAAATAGATTTGATAAAAAGAGAGAATGACTCACATTATAATCATGCTGATTCATACGGCCAAAGTTTAGTCTACAGATAATCCTTGATATATTGCAGATTTATACAGGCAGAGCTTAGCCTATTGATTTAGCCTTGTAACCTAGTGCATACGAACTAGATAGATAACTTAATACAGCCTTTACGATAACTCACGAGATCAAATCCTCACAACGAACGACAAAGTGCAATACTTCATCCATCGAATTAACGATGATCCGTCAAATTAATGACGAACGACAAAGTATAATACTTCATCCATCGAATTAACGATGATCTGTCAAATTAATGACGAACGACAAAGTATAATACTTCATCCATCGAATTAACGATGATCCGTCAAATTAATGACGAACGACAAAGTATAATACTTCATCCATCGAATTAACGATGATCCGTCAAATTAATGACGAACGATAAAGTATAACCCTAATGTGGGTGGCACTTAAACATCCATTGGATATATTGATCGATCGGAAAATGAATCGTAGCAGCGATTGAGTTAATACCCTGTATCGTAGCAGCACCCCGTTATGCTAATTTATGATTTTGAGTGGTAGGAATACGTTTTTGAGTTTTGGTTTCGACATCAACTGAAAGCTCGTAGCCTGTCCTATTTATAGCTGAAAATTGGGTCTCACGCGGCCCGCGTGAGTTTTGGCTTAACCTTTACGCGGCCCGCGTAGCCGCCCAGTCTACGCGTAGGGTTGCTGAGTCATCGACACGTGGCGGCACCAGGCTTTCGCTTATCGTTGAGCTGTCGCGGCCCGCGTGACCGCCCGTCTTTCTTTACGCGGCCCGCGAGAGGGTGTAAAATATGATTTTCTTTATTTTTGATATGGATTGGGGTTTCAGGGGTTCGAGCTTTTACTAACGGATCAATTCGGAACATTTTTGAATATAATTATACTACGAAGAAAAAGGGGAATAAAATAGTGAGAAAAGAGAATGGACCCACTTTGTGACTTTAGGGTTCAACTAGAAAACCTACTGGTAGAATTTTGGGTATAACTTTGGAGCTATAAAAATATATTTTTGTGATTGTGGGAAGTATATAACCCCCTAATTCAACCTTGTCCCGATGTCCCGAGACAGAACCCAAACGAACTTAGTCGGGCAGAGCCTTGACATGCGTTATGGGGCTCAGATCAGTCGGAAAGGGTAGCGGTGATCGAAGGTTAAAATACTTAAAACGGGCATGGCTATATTAATATTATGGGGAGAAAAATATAACATTATGAGAATAGAATTTCTAGAGAGAGAGAGTTTGGCGAAGAGATATAAAGAAAGTTGGTGAGGTCTGCATACAACAGTTTTAGGCAATTTCTTTAATCATCACTTGCTTCTATTTATAGATGTAGGGAAACTTGGAGACTAAGTGTTAGAATTTTATCAATATTTTATGTTATTCTTATCTTTTCATATACATGGCCACGTACACATGTTCAGACTACACATGTTCACTTTACATTGAATTTGTAAATTTAAATGTTTATTATTACAAATTAAATATTATATTTACTTGGTAGTAACATTTAACAGTCACGAAAGATATTTGACATAAATTAAATGTTAATCGTAAGTTTAATTATTATATTATTATTTTAATTCATTCAACTGCTTCACTTATTTGGCGCTTGTAACTTGTAAAATACGATGTTTTTAGAAAATAATACATATGTCATTGGAACCAGAATATTTTTGTCTACATTCGGGTCTAAGTTTCATTAAAAATAAAGTATGTTCAAAATACAATGTATTTTATAATTTAATTTATTATATGATTCCTAGGCCCATCTAGGAATTTCATATTTCTTATGGTCAACCTACCCGTAAGTTACCTTTCTAATAATATAAGTTTTTTATAGACTTTTATTTTATTAGATAGGGCACTCATATACAGGCCAATTTAAATATTTCAACCAACTATATAAAATAGTGTTTAAAACTATTTGGGTTGAATAAAATAACTAGTTACTAGTGGTTAATAAATTTAACCAAACCTATAATTTATATGATAAATTTAGGAATGTTACAGCTGACGATATAGAGTTGTATCTACAATCAAACAATGAGCGAAAATGTAAAGGTTGACACGTGATGTACGAGGAAAGCCCTTGATCAATCTAGATCGCCGGCATAAAACCTCGGGAGCTGACAATCGCATCTGCCTTGTTCTTCTATTGCTTCAAATATCAGGATACAGTGCAGGATATGGCGCAGATCAATGCTAAGTGGTACAACGATTACAAGTGTTGAGTGTTTGTGCGTGATAGAAAGAAAAAAGAAGTGTGAGTTCGAGAGTGGAGAGTCAAGTGTGTGTTCCTATTGATCTGGCCTCCTATTTATAGTTACAAGTAACAAACTAACTCTCCTATTATTCCGGGATGCTGGGAATATTCCATTCTGAACGTTGGGGGACTCTTTTAACTTGTTTTCCACGTGCTTATTAACTATAAAACCGGGTCTTCAGCTCATATGACCGTTACAACCTCAATAGCATTGACCAGCATCCGATATTCTCGCGAAATATGCCTTTCTTCTATTCTGACCGTTACAAGACCCATTCTTCCACCATCAACGTCCATTTTTCAACCACCTTGAGCGAATCTTCAGGTAGATCAAGTCCTTTAACGTTGGTACCTTGCTACAAAAGAAAATCGTTAGTAACTGCCAGGATACTGCGTCAGGATGTTACCAATATCCTGGTCTGATATCCTGATCGATACTGCCTCAGGATGTTACCAATATCCTGGTCCGGTATCCTGATCATAAACAGCTAACATTAAATCAAGATATATTGTCAGGATATGGGCTCAGAATTTCACCCATAACAGTGATTATAAAAATCCAACCAATACAATTGGTATCCAAACAAAAACATAGATTAAGTTGCAAGCGGAAGCATAACGTTTAAAACCAAAACATAAGTTTCATTGTTTCAAAGTTTAACATGGCACGCAGCTGTCCATGTCCCACAACGACTCTCTTCCATGCAAGCTCCAACTAAGTACCTATTGACCTGCAAAGCATGTAGTAACGAGTCAACAATAATGTTGAGCGAGTTCACAGTTGGGTGTTCGTTTTAGGTTGTTTCGAAAACAGTTTCCTTTATCTGGCATCCTGCCGTGGGGGTTACCCCATAGTTGAAAACATGATTTGTTTAACCCAATTACTCTGGCTATCCAGCCGTGGGGGCTACCCCATGTTTGTTATCTGGCTCCACGGCCGTGGGGGCTACCCCGTGTATGTTACTAGACTCGTTACCATATCGACTGCTGACTGTAGTCATGTTTATGTGCCCTGAACTGTCAATGTCTATCATCATTGACGTGCCCAGATCCATTAGTTCATGCCCGTCCTCTGCGGCACGGTGTGAGGTTTGTCAAACCTAAATAGCGCTATCTAACTAATGACCCGCTCGCCATTGGCCCGGCGATTAAGTCGATATCAAAAGGAGGGACTTCGTGATAGAGTTTTTGTCTAGTGAAAGTTATATGTCCAAGAGGAAGAGGAATTATATTCCTGAACCAACACTGTCCTACCCAATAAAGGACGAGGAATCCATGTTCCTTAACCCCATTCCCAACCCCTGGGAATCCCATGCTTTGTAGAGGGTGTGAACTCACCTTGGGTTGCTCGGTAGTTAAACGAAAGGTCAAGTTGAGCTAATTGTGGTCAACCACGTCCTAGTATAGTTATCACGCAAGTCAGATACAAACCAAGTAATGCACATGCATTTTCTACACGTATACTAGAACATTGCAAACAAGGGTTATTCATGGCAGTCCAATTAACAGTGCACAACATACACATTCAACAGTAACACATAAGGTCCATATGTTCGGCCCAAAAACTTAGGCCTGTAACCGTGCAAGCCCAACAGAATGTACCATCAGGTGGTCTCGAGTCGAGACTAGAGATCTCGAGTCGAGACGGTGTTGTCTCGGTTTAGTCTTCATCACTCGAGTCGCAACAAAGCCCGTAACCTGGTCTCGAGTCATGTTGATTGTGTGCTGGTAATGCGTGGTCTCGAGTCGAGACTAGGGGCTCTCGACTCGTAACCTGTGTCGCAACCGTGGTCTCGGGCTGTCATGGGTTGGTCTCGAGTCGCAATTACTGCGGTCTCGAGTTGTGGCTTAATGGTCTCGAGTCGAGACCGGGGGTCTCGACTGGCACACCTGCTAATTGCCAGCATTTGTACTAGCCAATAGAATTCTGATTTCATGATCTTGTGTACTATCCAACCAAAATGCATCAACATGTTTTCTTGTCTAATACTCAAATAAAACGGATCAAACAAGCATTTTTCAAATGTTCATAACATGTTCATATCATATTCAAATATTCATATTAACATTCAAACTTGTTCATCATGTTAGGGTTTTCCATATTTTGCAATATGATTAATCAAACAACCCTATCCTATCATATATTCTAACCATGCACATCATCTAATACACATATGCAAATCCGATTTCATGAGCAATAAACCTCCTAAACATAACCAAGCCATTCGGATTCAAACCCATATAGAGCCGATTACAATCATTCATGATCAATCACATATTATCTATACCAAGCCGACTTTACATCATCATGTAACAACAATCTTAATACCGTTTATTCAAGAAGGATATATTCAATATGCATAAACTTAACAAGCAAGCACATATTATCATATAACTTCATCATACATCATCAACCGAAATAAAACACATAACATGAATCACTAACCGGTAAGATTCCAAGGTATGAGGGTATGAAGGGTTGATGAATAAGCTTTCCAATGAGATCCTAAGCTTGAACCGAGAGCTCTTGTTGTCACCGGTTTGGTCCGAGAGAAAGCAGAGGAGGTTTGTGCTTCTAGGGTTTTAGTGAGAGAGGATGTAGGAGTGTGTGTGTAGGAGAGTGTGTGTAGGTTGCCCAAAAATGGCAAGGTTGGCTATCAATAATGGTTATATACTAGCTTCAAGTTGGTGCACCCTAATGGGTTCCGGATGGATCAAATGGCCCAACCGGCCCAACTGTTTTACTGTTCACTCGAGACCAAGCGGTCTCGAGTCGGGTCCTTGTGTTTTGGTTCCGGTTCACTACATACACACTTGTATAAACTATACTTGATACGTACACATTAATAACACATAGCATATTAAGATAATTACTAACTTTCATTTACTAATACGTAAACACATAACGTTTGAGCATGTTACATCGAGATACAATGAAGGGTTCTAAATTACGAGTTGTGACATTATCCCCAAGTTGAAAGAAATTTCGTCCCGAAATTTGGTAAGTACTCACTGAGGAAGCTAATTAAGTTGTATGGTTTTCCTGGGGTGTCACATCCTCCCCCCGTTGATCTGGAATTTCGTCCCGAAATTCCGTAGCTTCAGCCTCAGAAGTGGTCGTACTGTTTACGAATAGTTGGGGATACTTTTGTTTCATCTGATCTTCGCGTTCCCAGGTGAACTCTGGGCCGCGACGTGAGTTCCAACAAACTCGAACGAGAGGTATTCTAGTGTTCTTGAGGACCTTAACATCCCGGTCCGTGATTTCAACTGGTTCCTCGACGAATCGTAACTGCTCGTCGATGGTGAGCTCCTTCAAAGGAACTATGAGGGTCTCATCTGACAGACACTTCTTCAGATTCGACACGTGGAAAACGTTGTGAACCGCACTGAGTTCTGCTGGTAAGTTCAGTTTGTAGGCCACCTTGCCTATTTTCTCGATGATCTCAAAAGGTCCGACGTATCGTGGGTTAAGTTTGCCTCGTTTACCAAAACGAACCACACCCTTCCAGGGTGAAACTTTGAGTAGTACCCGCTCCCCAACCTGGAGCTCTAGTGGTTTCCTGCCCTTATCGGCGTAGACTTTCTGACGGTCACGAGCTGCCGCCATGCATTGTCGTATTTGAGCAATTCGTTCGGTTGTGTCTACCATATGTTCTGGACCAGTGATCTGACTATCCCCCACCTCTGCCCAACAAAGAGGTGACCGGCATTTACGCCCGTACAATGCCTCAAACGGAGCAGCTTTAATGCTGGTGTGGTAGCTGTTATTGTACGAGAATTCCACAAGTGGCAGATGCTTTTCCCAGCTGTTTTCAAAGTCGATTACACATGCACGAAGCATGTCTTCTAAGGTTTGAATAGTGTGCTCAGACTGCCCGTCCGTCTGAGGGTGATACGCTGTGCTCATGTCTAATCGCGAGCCAAAGGATTTATGCATTGCTTGCCACAGTTCTGAAGTGAAACGCGCATCTCGATCCGAGATAATAGAGGTGGGCACCCCGTGCCTCGAGACAACCTCCTTGAGGTATACTTCTGCTAGGGTGGATAATTTATCCGTTTCCTTGATAGCCAAGAAGTGTGCAGATTTTGTGAGTCGATCCACGATCACCCAAATAGTATCATTTCCGTGCTGAGATCTAGGCAGGCCAGTAACGAAATCCATGGAAATTTGCTCCCATTTCCATTGAGGTATCTCTGGTTGTTGGAGTAGGCCTGAGGGTTTCTGGTATTCAGTCTTGACGCTTGCACAAGTCAAACACTTGCTGACGTAAGTTGCTATGTGGGCCTTCATGCTAGGCCACCAATACGTAGTTTTGATATCGTGGTACATCTTATCCGAACCAGGGTGTACCGAGTAGCGAGACTTGTGTGCCTCATCCATCACAAGCTCTCGTAGGTTTCCATAGAGTGGGACCCAAATGCGTCCCGTTACGTAGTAAGCACCATCCTCCTTCTGTTCTAAGCGTTGCCTTGAGCCGCGTAGGGCTTCAGCCCTGACGTTTCCTGGTTTCAATGCTTCTACCTGAGCGTCTCGTATCTGGGAAGCAAGACTAGAATGTATAGTGAGTTGCAAAGCTCGTACGCGCTTAGGCGCGGTGTCCTTTCGGCTGAGGGCGTCAGCCACAACATTGGCCTTGCCCGGGTGATACCTAATCGAGCATTCGTAGTCATTCAGTAGTTCGACCCATCGTCGTTGTCGCATATTCAGTTCCTTCTGTTTGAAGATATGCTCGAGGCTCCTGTGGTCGGTGTAGATGGCACACTTGGTACCGTACAGGTAATGTCGCCATATCTTAAGCGCAAAAACAACAGCTCCTAGCTCTAGGTCGTGCGTAGTGTAGTTCCTTTCATGAACTATAAGTTGTCGTGAGGCGTAGGCTATAACTTTATCTCGTTGCATCAATACACAACCAAGACCCTGAATTGATGCGTCGCAGTAAACCACAAAATCGTCTGTGCCCTCTGGCAATGAAAGGATAGGTGCGCTGCAAAGTCTATCCTTTAAATGCTGAAATGCTAATTCCTGTGCATTTCCCCATCGATAAACAACGCCTTTCTGCGTTAGTGAGGTGAGAGGCTGTGCAATCTTGGAAAAATCCTTAATGAACCTCCTGTAGTAACCTGCCAAACCCAAGAATTGGCGAATTTCCGTTGGTGTACGAGGTGCAAGCCAGTTCTTAATCGAGTCTACCTTGGACGGATCCACATGAATCCCATCCTTGTTCACTATGTGGCCTAGGAAATGGACTTCACGAAGCCAGAAGTCGCATTTCGAGAACTTTACGTAAAGCTGTTCCGTCCGAAGGAGTTCCAGAATAAGTCGTAGATGCTGCTCGTGTTCCTCCTGACTCTTAGAATAGATCAGGATGTCGTCGATGAAGACTATAACAAACTTGTCCAGGTAAGGTTTGCACACTCGATTCATCAAGTCCATGAAAATCCCAGGTGCGTTTGTCAGCCCAAAGGGCATGACCAAAAACTCATAGTGTCCATAACGAGTTCTGAAGGCCGTTTTGGAGACGTCCTCTTCTCGGACTCTCAGCTGGTGATATCCCGATCTCAAATCAATCTTTGAATAGTAGCTCGACCATTGCAGCTGGTCGAACAAGTCGTCAATGCGTGGTAGAGGATAACGATTCTTCACCGTCACCTTGTTGAGTTCACGATAGTCGATACACATTCTAAAGGTACCGTCTTTCTTCTTCACAAATAGCACTGGAGCTCCCCAGGGCGATGAGCTAGGACGAATAAAACCCTTATCCAAGAGTTCTTGTAGTTGCGTAGAGAGTTCTTCCAACTCTGATGGAGCTAAACGATAAGGTGCACGAGCTATAGGCGCAGCTCTAGGAGCTAGTTCAATCTGAAACTCGACTTGGCGATGAGGCGGAAGACCAGGTAATTCCTCAGGATAGTCGCGTACAATTGGAAAATCTTCTATCTTCTTCTCTTTCTCCGAGGTGTCTGTAACGAGAGCCAAAATGGCAGTGTGGCCCTTTCGCAAGCACTTCTGGGCCTTAAGGAAAGAGATGACGTTCTCAACAGCACTCCTCTTGTCGCCATGAATCATGAGAGGTTCACTACCGGGACCAGGAATACGAACAATCTTCTCGTTGCAAAGAATCTATGCTCGGTGTTGGGATAACCAATCCATCCCAATGACAACGTCGAAACTACCCAAGACGATAGGAATAAGATCGATAGAGAAGGTCTGGTTAGCAAGGACAAGTTTACAACCCTTGACTACGTGTGCGGCCTCTAAACTCTTACCATTTGCTAGCTCTACAATGTGCTTGTTGTTCAAAGGTGTTGGAATACGCTTAAGCATTTGACTAACCTCTAGTGACACGTAGCTAGTATCGGCACCCGAATCAAATAAAACTGTAACATAAAAGTCTTCGAGAAGGAACTTACCCGTCACAACATTGGGGTCATTTCTTGCTTCACCTTGGCCAATCACGAACACCCGCCCCCTGGCACCATTGTTGTTGTTGTTCCCATTGTTACCATTCCCCTGATTATTGTTATTGTTGTTGTTGTTCTGGTTCCTGTTCAGTTGGGGGCAATCTTTCTTGAAATGGCCTTCAGCTCCAGACTGAAAGCACCCTTTATTGATACCTTGCTGCTGCTGCTGTCGCTGGTTCTGAGGGGCTTGTTGTTGACGATTCTGGTTTGCGGGGTACAAGCTTCTGCAGTCCTTGGCGGCGTGACCTGGCTTGTTGCATCGATGACAGTTACCCCTGGTACATGGCCCGCTGTGGTGTAGGTTGCAGCGATTGCATTTGGGGTGATTCCCCTTGTACCCACCATGACTTTGACCACCAGATGATTGCTGACTGGGGCTCTTGTAGTCATCAGTCTTTCTCTGCTGAGACTGGGATTGCACAGAAGTTGAACCTTTGCTTGAAGCTCCATCCCATTTTCTCTTGTTGTCAACAGGGACATCTGAAGTAGTTGCAGCACCTATGCGCTTTGGTAACCTGTTCTGCTCCACCACCTGATCCGTGAGACGGTGAGACAACTGAACCACCTGCTGGATGGTGGCGAGGTTTGCTGAAGTCACATGACTTTGGATTTCTGGCACTAAGCCCTTGAGAAAGAGTTCAATACGCTTAATTGGAGGGTCCACCATAGTAGGACACAATAGTGCAAGCTCATTCGATCTCTTGGTATACGCTTCAATTTCTGACCCCGTCATCTTGAGGTTGTAGAACTCAACTTCCAGCTTATGAATGTCGTCGCGACTGCAGTATTCCTCCTTGATCATCTCTTTAAAATTGTCCCATGGGGTGGCGTTAGCAGCAACCAACCCCAGCATTTGGACCTGTGCATTCCACCATGTGAGAGCTAAACCCTCGAGAGTACCGGTAGCATACTTCACCCTGCGCGCCTCAGGGCATTCACACATCTCGAAAACTGACTCGAGCTTCTCAAACCAGTGGAGGAGACCTACAGCTCCTTCAGTGCCGCTAAAAGTAGTGGGTCGGCAGTCCATAAAAGTTTTAAAGGTGCACACAGGTGGCTGAGCATGTTGACCTATCGTGGGTGTAAGAAAGGACAGAGTTTAACACAAAGGTTGGTTCACGAGAGTAGGATCTAAAGATCCTAGAATGAGTTTGGACTGCAGGATATACCTCCTGTGTGTGCAGCTGCAAGTGCCGCAGCAACTCGTCGTTAATCAGAGCCGTCAACTGGGCTTGAGTCATGTTAACGCGTCCACTCATGATCTTCATATAAGAGGGAAACATGAGTGAGAGAGGTTCGTGAAAGTGCGATGGCGGAAGAGAGTAAGCACACATATGTTCTCATACTATAGTTGCTACGTTTATCTAAGCATACCATGAGCATAGTTCTACGAAATCTAGCAAGTCGGTAACAGAACATATACCATATCACCTAGAATGTCGAGCCTTGCATGTGGAGTGAAGCGTCGTTGTGGACCGTTGAGCACTGTACAGGTTATAGTCTGGTTTTAAAAAAACGTTTTTCCTTTATTAAAACCAAGTTCACTATAACCAATGGCTCTGATACCAATCTGTCATACCCCCAAAATCCACCTGCGGAATACCACCGCTCGGAGGCGTGACTGACCAGGATCCAGCCACCAATCATATTGAACAAGCATGTAAGTGATTATAAAAATCCAACCAATACAATTGGTGTCCAAACAAAAACATAGATTAAGTTGCAAGCGGAAGCATAACGTTTAAAACCAAAACATAAGTTTCATTGTTTCAAAGTTTAACATGGCACGCAGCTGTCCATGTCCCACAACGACTCTCTTCCATGCAAGCTCCAGCTAAGTACCTATTGACCTGCAAAGCATGTAGTAACGAGTCAACAATAATGTTGAGCGAGTTCACAGTTGGGTGTTCGTTTTAGGTTGTTTCGAAAACAGTTTCCTTTATCTGGCATCCTGCCGTGGGGGTTACCCCATAGTTGAAAACGTGATTTATTTAACCCAATTACTCTAGCTATCCAGCCGTGGGGGCTACCCCATATTTGTTATCTGGCTCCACGGCCGTGGGGGCTACCCCGTGTATGTTACTAAACTCGTTACCATATCGACTGCTGACTGTAGTCATGTTTATGTGCCCTGAACTGTCAATGTCTATCATCATTGACGTGCCCAGATCCATTAGTTCACGCCCGTCCTCTGCGGCACGGTGTGAGGTTTGTCAAACCTAAATAGCGCTATCTAACTAATGACCCGCTCGCCATTGGCCCGGCGATTAAGTCGATATCAAAAGGAGGGACTTCGTGATAGAGTTTTGGTCTAGTGAAAGTTATATGTCCAAGAGGACGAGGAATTATATTCCTGAACCAACACTGTCCTACCCAATAAAGGACGAGGAATCCATGTTCCTTAACCCCATTCCCAACCCCTGGGAATCCCATGCTTTGTAGAGGGTGTGAACTCACCTTGGGTTGCTCGGCAGTTAAACGAAAGGTCAAGTCGAGCTAATTATGGTCAACCACGTCCTAGTATAGTTATCACGCAATTCAGATACAAACCAAGTAATGCACATGCATTTTCTACACGTATACTAGCACATTGCAAACAAGGGTTATTCATGGCAGTCCAATTAACAGTGCACAACATACACATTCAACAGTAACACATAAGGTCCATATGTTCGGCCCAAAAACTTAGGCCTGTAACCGTGCAAGCCCAACAGAATGTACCATCAGGTGGTCTCGAGTCGAGACTAGAGATCTCGAGTCGAGACGGTGTTGTCTCGGTTTAGTCTTCATCACTCGAGTCGCAACAAAGCCCGTAACCTGGTCTCGAGTCATGTTGATTGTGTGCTGGTAATGCGTGGTCTCGAGTCGAGACTAGGGGCTCTCGACTCGCAACCTGTGTCGCAACCGTGGTCTCGGGCTGTCATGGGTTGGTCTCGAGTCGCAATTACTGCGGTCTCGAGTTGTGGCTTAATGGTCTCGAGTCGAGACCGGGGGTCTCGACTGGCACACTTGCCAGCATTTGTACTAGCCAATAGAATTCTGATTTCATGATCTTGTGTACTATCCAACCAAAATGCATCAACATGTTTTCTTGTCTAATACTCAAATAAAACGGATCAAACAAGCATTTTTCAAATGTTCATAACATGTTCATATCATATTCAAATATTCATATTAACATTCAAACTTGTTCATCATGTTAGGGTTTTCCATATTTTGCAATATGATTAATCAAACAACCCTATCCTATCATATATTCTAACCATGCACATCATCTAATACACATATGCAAATCCGATTTCATGAGCAATAAACCTCCTAAACATAACCAAGCCATTCGGATTCAAACCCATATAGAGCCGATTACAATCATTCATGATCAATCACATATTATCTATACCAAGCCGACTTTACATCATCATGTAACAACAATCTTAATACCGTTTATTCAAGAAGGATATATTCAATATGCATAAACTTAACAAGCAAGCACATATTATCATATAACTTCATCATACATCATCAACCGAAATAAAACACATAACATGAATCACTAACCGGTAAGATTCCAAGGTATGAGGGTATGAAGGGTTGATGAATAAGCTTTCCAATGAGATCCTAATCTTGAACCGAGAGCTCTTGTTGTCACCGGTTTGGTCCGAGAGAAAGGAGAGGAGGTTTGTGCTTCTAGGGTTTTAGTGAGAGAGGATGTAGGAGTGTGTGTGTAGGAGAGTGTGTGTAGGTTGCCCAAAAATGGCAAGGTTGGCTATCAATAATGGTTATATACTAGCTTCAAGTTGGTGCACCCTAATGGGTTCCGGATGGATCAAATGGCCCAACTGTTTTACTGTTCACTCGAGACCAAGAGGTCTCGAGTCGGGTCCTTGTATTTTGGTTCCGGTTCACTACATACACACTTGTATAAACTATACTTGATACGTACACATTAATAACACATAGCATATTAAGATAATTACTAACTTTCATTTACTAATACGTAAACACATAACGTTTGAGCATGTTACATCGAGATACAATGAAGGGTTCTAAATTACGAGTTGTGACAACCAGGACCCCATGTAATATGTCTTGAGGGGGCTCCATGTGCATGACATACCACTCGGCCAGAATAATGACTTCCGGCATAACATTCCATTCCCTTTGTGCAATGATTGGCACCAAAGGAGGAGTGGCGAGAATATTCAACCTTTGGTGCAAAAGGTTGACTTCTTGATGGAGAGGGTGAAACCCGAGCTTTAGAGTGTCTAAATACAATGATTTATGTGTATTTGATGTGTTTATTTGCTTGGAATGAAGTGACTACGAGAATTTGGTGTTTTGCAGGTAAAGTACGGAATTCAGTGCATTTACGATGGTTAAAGATGAAGTTGTAAGCATAGGATGTGATGTTGCAGCTCAAGAATGAGTTTTGAAGCTTGTTCGGGTGATATAAAGGCTCACGAGTGGAAGAAATGTGGAAAAGTGAAGTTCGGGGGTCAATTTGATATATTATGAAAGTTATGTGGAGCTTATATGTTCAAGAATCAAGAAGATTATAAGTCTAGGGGCCATTCGGTACTTATTTGAAAGTTATGTAGGCTCATATATATTAGAGGAGATTGAAGACATAAAGTACAGGGACTAGTTTGTCAATTGCTGAAAGATGAAAGAAAGAGGAGAGGGAGATCATGTATCTCGATCGTATGTTACGAATTTCATTTCGTAGCTTACAAGTTCTTCATGATATTTGGGATTGTGGACAGAGATTGCATTTCGTAGGCTACGAGTTGAACTCGTAGCTTACGAGTATTTATGATCAGCAAAGAAAAGAAACAGAATGTTGTGAGCGTAACTTACGGTTGTAAACCGTAAGCTACGGATAGAAATCAAGAGCAATGCACATGTAATCATTATATACACGCACACTAAGGAACATCATCATTGGAGCCGACTTCTTTGATTGGAGGATTTTTAATTAAAAAGTCAATCATCAATCACTTTTGCAGCCGACATCAACATTGAAGGAAGATATCATCATCATCATCATCACATCGCAGACAAGGAGTTGGGGGGCACGTGCTTGAGAGAGGGGATCATCATGCAAAAGTCAACAACTAAATGAACAATATCATAACATCACGTGGACTGGAAAAACGATTTTATGTTGGGATATTATCTTTTATCAAAAACATTATTCTCATATACAAGGTGGGCCGATTAATTAAAGAGGAAAGTGGGTTTGATTTTTGGGCCGAATAGACAATGGGTTGGAGGAATTAATTGTGGGATTTTCGAAAGATACGAGGGGGATATATCGATTATCTAATATTCATCATCTATCACTGAAGGTCGATCGAAGGGACGAAGACACTCGAAATTGAAGGTTTCTTTCACTCCAATCCATCAAGATTCTCCATCCAATCATCGAATCAACCATGATTTCTGCATCAATTCAAGCTTTTGAAGATTCTTCGTGCGAGATGAGCGGCTAAACTTTTTGTGGTTTCCTCCGGATGGAGGGTTTGTGTAATTAGGTACTTTTATGTGTTTTTAATCATTGTAACTTGGTGATCTAAGCATTCGATGCTTTTCACCATGGGTTTAATTGACTGATTGTAACTGGTGGGCCGGTGGGGAGTATCGTGACGTAGTTGATATCATCATAGTCAATTAATCACAGTTTAAATGCACAGCGGAAGTCTAAAAGTAATTATACAAACCGAGTTGAAAGTAACATAAAATATTACACAACGGATACAAGCCAGCCCATTACACGTAGTACCAGCACTTAACCTTTTTGAAAAATACGTCAGTTTACACTGGTAAATACAATTAACTGACTCTTTTGAAAACATTTATAAAATTAGTTTGGATGCACATGGCATAAAATCTTTTATAACTTGGGACAATTATTTTAAAATAATCTTGTATACAGATTTACATGTTTGTCGTTCGTTCAGGACCCGGTTAGAAGAGCCGGATTAGATTAGTAAACACACCACAAGTATATGCCCACAAGCTTAAGCCGTGGCCATTTCTTAATAAATGAGCCGAGGATATCCAGGACATGGTCATTAACCACTAATCGATTAAACATTCAATACCCGACCAAGCGGTATTATTATAATACCGTATCCCAAGCCCGTATAATGAAAAATAAGTTAAAAGTATTTACCTGAGCAAAATTATAATTTTATCCTCAGCCGTATATCAATCAGCAAGTACAAGTATCTTTTACCAGGCTCCTAAATCTGGAACAAAGGTTTTAATAACCTATTAGATTCCTAACGGGTCTTATTTAAGCCTTAACTTAGATCGGTAAGTTTTAATGAAAGGTTTACGGTTCAAAACGCAAGATTAAGCAAAGACCGGATTAGATTGTGATTTAGACCCGACAAGTATGAAGACTTGTATAAAATGGGTAAACTAAACACATTCTGGATTTTGAAGTAAAAATGATAAGGTTTGCCCCATTTCGGTTAATTTATGCAAACTAGTTACATAAACCGTACCGAACGCGAATATGCATAACGGGTAAACAAATGAATCATGTACAGGTTCCACAAGTTAATATGATTTAAATAAGTTATGATATCAGTATGATATCTTCCATTATACCCAAAACGAATTTAAAAACAATTTATGCCCCGTAGGGGTATTTTGGTCATTTTAAAGTTCATAAAAGAGGTGAATTGGTAATCTGAGGTTTTGGTCTAAAAAAATCAGTAAAAATGTTTATTTTAACAAGTTACATCAGTAAGATATCACACATATGTGAATTTTATAATTTATAGCCAAACTATGCACCGTGGGGGCATTTTGGTCATTTCACATATGCAATAAGGGTTAAATATAGAAATCTAAGTTCAAAACTTTTACTTACTGTTAAAGTATAAAAAATTTGCTTATAATATCAGTAGGTAATAGGTCTTAGGTGTTAAATATAGTTTTAAATCATACTATGCGCTAAAATCGCATAAAAGTCGGTATTTGACGATATTCGGGTTGTTTAAGGGAATATGAGGTTTTGATCAGCCTCTACTGTTTAAAATAATTTATTTAATGTATAAAATCAGTAGAAAAAGGTTTGACATGTAAAGGATGCGTAAAACTCATTTTATTAACGAAAATGGCATTATCGTCAATTACCGAGCCAATGCAAGAACTCTATGTTATGATCAGTTTAAAATTTAAAAAAAAAAATCCAAAAATCCTTAAATATTATATCTTAACAGTAGGTGGCAAGTTTGGTGCCAAAATTTGGGTTTAAATATGATTTATACTAAAAATGCCATTTAATTAATAAAAAACTTTCATTTTACGATATCACGCATAATTTCTATTTTAGACCATGAAATGATGTCAAATTTTTAGGACATGCTTATAAATCAGTAATAAAGGTTTTTGTCCTCTCGCATTTTCAAAAATCTCGTTTTAATGATAAAAGGGCATAATGGTCAACTTTTAAGCATTTACAGAAACATGCAAATAATTCAGATTTCAAAGGAACCATATAGTATAATCTCAGAGGATTATACTAACATGTAATATGGTCCTAAGGGAATCCCAAGGCATGTCTAAACTAAACTAAATCGGGTCAGAACTGAAAGTCAAAGCAAAAGTCTACTTTTGCGACTTTCGGTTGCGAACCGAGCCTAAACTCAAAATTTTTGGGTTGAACATGCCTAAACATGTTCTTATATTATTTACCAAGTTATTTTAGTGTTAAAACATGTTCCATAACCTCTGCTTTATCAGTTATGAATTAATTTGTAAAAACTGACCCCTTTGACTTTTTATTACTAAGTTTGACCCGACAATTGACTGAGATAATGTGATAATTTGAAAGTGCCCTTTTAAGGGTTTAACACCTACATAATTACCAACACATGGCCACTTTCAATTCGAATAATGGCTGGACCGTTTGTGATTAATCACTAAGTCAAAGCTTAATTACGCTAACTTTGACTTTCGGTCATTACACTAATGAAAACTTAATTACAGAGGCTAAGTACAATTACAAGAGTCCTTAGCACGAAGTTTGAACTAGAGAAAGCTTCTTTTAGCTCCAGGAGGCTTCAGATAGTGAGTTTTGAATGAAAATTCAAATGTGCAAGTTCTAAGTGATCAAAATGGGGGCTATTTATAGGAGATTTGAGCTTGCTAAGATCATTACACCTGTTTAGGGAGGCTCCCAGATGATTTCAGGTGTTGTGGTGGCAGAAGAAACCATCAAACAAGCCCCTAGAATCGAAAATTCGCATGCAAAGGCGGTGGAACTGGCTGAACCTGCAGCTGTGCAGAATTTTTGTCGCTGGCGCCTTTATCGCGGGCCGCATAGACTGCAAAGAATGTCTACGCGCCCCGTGAGGCTCTCTTCAAACGGTTAAAAACTTTCATTAGTTGCAGTTTCAGTCCCTGGTCCATTCTTAATTAAATAATTTTTGTTTATTGCACTTTTAACCCCCAAAGTTAACTTTTAAGGGTCTTGAGTCATCAAATAACATCGTTAAGCTCCCGGTTAGTTACGAGATCGCCCGAAAAGTCCTAATTTCATACGTTGACGCTTTTAACCCTTTATTACGAAAGTTGACGTATTCAATACCAAATGATAACGAAACCTTGTGAATTTCTCGTCACTTATTCTTGAGAGTATGATTAATCGTTACAAAGTCTCGGGTTCGTTAAAAGGTCACTCAGAGGTATCAATTAACATGTTGACACTTTTAACCCCTATACTTTGAAAAATTCTCAATTTAAGCACAAACGACTTTCTACGATCGTCAATTTATTCATTAAAGAATACGAGCATCTTACGAGGTCATTCAGAGGCACAAGCTTGGCATGATGACACATTTGATCCTTCTATACACATACTTTCATCGTTTGTTCACTTTAGTCCCTTGTAAACAATTTGTTACACGTTTAAACTCCATGACACGTATCCTTATTACATTGGGCATGATTTTTGCGAGGTGGTACATACAGCCTCCCCTACTTTAGGAAATTTCGTCCCGAAATTTAAGGCGCAGGCATAACAAACAGTTGCGGATACTTTGCCTTCATATCACTTTCGAGTTCCCAGGTGAACTCGGCGCCGCGTTTGCCTTCCCAGTGAACCTTCACAATGGGAATGCGTGAGCGTCAGAGTACCTTGGTTTCTCGGCCCATGATCTCGACAGGCTTTTCCACGAAGTGTAATGTTTCGTCCACTTGTAGATCCTCAAGAGAGACATGTAATTCCTGGTTGGCTAGACACGTTTTGAGGTTCGAAACGTGGAAAGTCGGGTGGACGTTACTAAGTTCCTCCGGTAGTTTGAGTCTGTAGGCCACTTTGCCAATCCTTTCCAGAATTTTCAAAGGGTCCAACATATCAAGGCGCGAGCTTTCCTTTCTTGCCGAATCTGATCACCCTCTTCCAAGGTGCAACCTTTAGGAGTACGTGATCGCCAACGTCAAATTCAAGGGGCTTGCGGCGTCTATCGGCGTAACTTTTCTGACGACTCCGAGCTTTTAGTAGATTGTCTCGAATTTCGAGGATTTTGTCAGTCATTTCTTGTAATAACTCAGGACCGGTAATTTGCGCATCCCTGATCTCATGCCATACAATAGGCGATCGACATTTTCTTCAGTATAATGCCTCAAATGGTGCCATTTGGATGCTAGAGTGATAACTGTTATTGTACGAGAATTCGACCAAGGGTAAATGCGAATCCCAATTACCACCGAAATCAATAACACACAAGCGAAGCATGTCTTCGAGGGTATGAATCGTGCGTTCAGTCTGACCGTCGGTCTGGGGTGGAAAGCAGTACTAAGATTGAGAGTAGTACCCAGAGCAGATTGAAACGTTTCCCAAAGACGTGAGGTGAATCGACCATCGCGGTCAGAGATAATGTCACGAGGGGTCCCGTGTCGACAAATAACTTCGTCGGTATAGATCCGAGCTAATCGTTCTACCTTGTAGTCTTCTCGTATCGGTAGAAAGTGTGCGGATTTGGTAAGACGGTCAACGATAACCCAAATGCTGTCGTGACCTGATGGTGTGCGCGGGAGTTTCGTTATGAAGTCCATAGCTATACTCTCCCATTTCCACATGGGGATTTCGGGTTGTACGAGTAAGCCAGAGGGGCGTTGATGCTCAGCCTTGACTTTCGAACAAGTCAGGCATTTCGAAACGTAGATAGCGATATCCTTTTTCATGCCCGGCCACCAGTGCTTGTAGCGCATGTCCTGGTACATTTTATCGGCACCGGGATGAATGGAATACCGAGATTTGTGAGCCTCGTCTAGTAGAATCTGTCGTAAGTTGGTACGCTTGGGAATCCAAACTCGTCTAGATAATGGAATACACCATTCGATTTATTCACCAGTTGTTCACCGTCATTGATGATCCTTTCTTTCTTCAAAGTGCGTTCGGTAAAACAAGCATGTTGGGCGTCACGGATAAGAGCTACGAGATTGTGCTGGGCTTGAGTATTACGAACACTATGCAAATAGCTTCGTCGACTGAGAGCATCGACAACGACGTTTGCTTTTCCTGGATGGTAACGAATCTCATAATCGTAATTGTTGAGGTGTTCAACCCATCGGCGTTGGCGCATATTCAGCTCTTTCTTGTTAAAGATGTGTTGTAGGCTCTTGTGATCGGTGAAGACCGTACACTTGGTATCGTAATGGTTGTATAGTTCTTCTCATGGATCTTGAGCTGTCGAGAGGCGTACGCAATAACCTTGTCCCGTTGCATGAGAACACAACCGAGACCGAGGTTAGAGGCATCGCAGTAGACTACAAAGTCGTCGTTTTCGTCGGGTAGCGAGAGCACGGGAGCATTGCAAAGCATAGCTTTGAGAGTTTGAAAGGCCTCCTCTTGTTCAGTCCCCCAAACAAAAGGTTTGTCCTTGTGCGTAAGTGAGGTAAGCGGGACAACGATCTTCGAGAAGTCAGCGATGAATCGGCGATAGTAACCCGCCAATCCGAGAAAAGAACGAACTTCGGACGGGTTCTTCGGTGTAACCCAACTCTTAACAGCTTTGATCTTCGTAGTATCGACATGAATTCTTTGACTATTGACGATGTGACCGAGGAATTGAACCTCCTCAAGCTAGAATACACACTTGGAGAATTTGGCATAGAGACGGTTTCCCTGGAGTAACTCAAGAACCAAACGTAGATGTTGCGCGTGTTTGGCTTTTGACTTAGAATAGATCAGGATATCATCGATGAACACGATGACGAAGCGGTCAAGAAAGGGTTTACACACGCGATTCATTAGATCCATAAAGACTGCAGGAGCGTTAGTCAAACCAAAAGGCATAACAACAAACTCGTAGTGACCGTATTGGGTTCGAAAAGCGGTTTTGGGTATATCTTCCTCCTGTATTCGTAATTGATGATAGCCTGAGCATAGATCGATCTTCGAGAAACACGTAGCAGCTAGTAATTGATCAAACAAATCATCGATTCTAGGCAAGGGATAGCGATTCTTGATAGTAAGCTTATTCAATTCCCTGTAGTCGATGCACATCCGGAACAATCCGTCCTTCTTTTTGACAAAAAGGACAGGCGCCCCCCCAAGGAGAGGTGCTTGGGCGAATGAAGCCTTTATCAAGCAATTCCTGGAGCTGACTCGAGATTTCGCGCATTTTGGACGGAGCGAGACGATAAGGCGCTCTAGCGACAGGATTTGCTCCAGGAATGAGGTCGATTCGAAAATCGATATTACGAGTGGGAGGTAAACCAGGTAGATCATCAGGAAAAATGTTAGGAAAATCACGAACCACAAGCACCTTGTATATTACCTTAACTTCCTTTTCCTCCTCTACTATGATGTGTGCCAAGAAAGCTTGGTATTCCTTGCGGAGATACTTACTAGCTTGGACACACGACATGAGTTGTAACTTCTTTGAAGCGACTTCACCATAAACACACAATTGATCACCATTTGCGAGAGAGAAACGAATCATTTTATCGAAGCAAACAATTTCAGCATGATTCTCCCGAAGGAATCCATACCTACTATGACATCAAAGCTACCAAGTTGCATCGGGATGAGATTGATCGAGAAAACGTGACCGTTGAGATCAAGAGTACAGTCCCGGAGAACGGAACTAACAGTGACGGTTCTTCCAGTGGCAACTTCTAGGTCGAATGTTGATGGGAGGTTAACGCGTTTACGGTTTAGGAGCCTTTCGAATTCGAACGATACAAAACAGTTATCGGCTCCAGTATCAAATAAACACGAAGCATATATTCCATTTACGAGAAACGTACCATTAACCACGTTGTTGTCTGCCTGATCCTGACGGGCGTTGATGTTGAAGACTCGCCCGTGGGCTGCTTGTTGTGCTGGCTGCTGCTGCTGGTGGTGCTGGCTGCTGCTGCTGCTGTGGCTCTTGCTTCACCACTCTGTTTGGGCAGACGTTTGCGAAGTGGTTGGGATCACCACACGGAAAGCAAGCTCTTGCGTGAGCAGGAGCTGTTTGCTGGCCTTGCGGAGCTGGTAGAGCAGGAGCTTGAGCAGGGGCTTGGCGAGGACCGGTACGGTATTTAGCGGTTAAATGGCCGTACAGGTTGCAGTAAACACAAAACCGGCATGCGATTCCAACCGGGCGATGATAAGTACAAGTAGGGCAGAGCGGGTGTGGTCCAGTATATGCACGGTTGGCTGGCGGTGCATTGGCCACAGGCGCCGCTACTTGGCGGTTCTGCGGTTGCAGTTGGGCAGGCACGGCTTGGAGTGGAGCGGCAGTTATTGAACAGTTCTTGTTGCTGGAGTTGCTGTTCTTTCTCTTGCAGTGTGAGGACCTTGTAGATTTCGATGTGGTGACGGTTTCATTGGTGGGAGCAAAGGTAACTTGGTGGAGATTCTTGGAGGCTTTATCAAAGTAACCAGCCCTAACTCGCTTATCGTTGATCTCGGCAGCGAGCAAGTAGGTTTCCTCGATAGTTGTTGTCTTCGCAGCTTGAACGAAGTCAGCAACACAATCCGACAGAGCACAGATGTACTTCTTGATGGTTATCTCGGGGGTAGTAACTTGACCCGAACAGATGATACTCAGCTGCTTAAAACGAGCAGTTGAACCAGTGTTGTCGGCACCATCCTGTTTGATATGCCAGAACTCGTCCTCCAGCTTCTGAAGCTCGTGGGGAGGGCAGAACTCCTTCATCATGATGTCCTTCAACTCATCCCACGTTAGCCCATAGGCTGCATCATTCCCTCGTTTGTTTCTCTCAGCAGTCCACCAATCCAGAGCCCTGGATTGGAAGACGCCAGTGGCGTTAATAGTGCGAAGGTTTTCTGGACAGCCGCTTTGGTGCAGGGTGACTTCGATCGAATCAAACCATTGAAACATGGCCGTAGGCCCGTCTTCTCCGGTAAATTCTTTGGGACCGCATGCTTTGAACTGCTTGAAGCTAAAAGTAGCTTTAGGTGAGTTTGTCCTGGATTCTTCAGAGGACTTGCTAGCGTTTTCGTTTAGCTCGCTGACAATTTGCAGAATGACTTTCGCCATCTGCTTTGCAACTAGTGTAGTGATGCGTTTGTCCTCATGGTTACGGTGGGCGGAGCGGGCAGTGTGTGATCCAAATGACGAGATTGTCTGCAAACAGACATCGTCACAGGACTCAGACACAATTCCGATTAACCCTAGTATAGTCTGGCGATTCACCCAAGTCTACTTTATGAAGCACAGAAACATGTTCAATCACATAGTCACGTAGGCACAGAATCCACAGAAGCACGTAATCACATAAGCACGTATTCCACGTAAGCACATAAGCACATAGTCCACATAAACGCATCTTTAACTATATTTTGCACGTATTGACCTACATATATTGCACATATTTACCTATCTTTCCTAGCGGCATAGAGCGATCGAGTATTGCGAGTGCGAATAGCGAGTAGCGATTGCGAATAATACAAGCGATTCGTTAGCGTATTGAGGTATATGTGTAGTGCGAGTTGTGTGTGTTGATCAAAGCGAACATCGAAAAGCGTGTAAATCACCAAAAATCGAAACACATAACACATAAAATCACATAAAATCAATAAATCTCAGAGTCGGCGACGGCAAATTTCAGAATCGATACACATAAAATCGAAGAGAGATTGTCTTGGCTTGAAAGACGTCGACTACCCAAAGTGATTCGACTATTCTCAAGGACGTCAAGTACGCACTTTGGCCTAATAGACTGTGCTCTATTACCGACATGCGGTGAATGGCACACATCCTTTCGGTTATTCACGCAACTCGAGTCGTTGGAATCTATTGAGACTTTGGTGAGAGTTTTGTAAAACCAGAATGTAGAGCGGAACGAGTCATCAAGATTCAGGTTTCACCCCTACCTTATCGACTCCATTCCTGTTTGTGTGATAGAATCACGAGATAGATAGAGAGAACTGCGTCGAAGTATGGATTTCACTCCTAATTCAACTCAAATTCTTGTGTTTATAGTAAAAAAAATGTGTGTCGAACGAGCGATTTGGTCGAGAGTTTGCGGTTTTCACACCTAGTCTCAACCAGATCATTCGTTTGTGTGTGTAGCCAGCCTTAGGAAAGGCTGATCTTGCGCGGAACTGTAGTGTGCGATGTTTGCGCAAGAGTGTAGTGTACAGCGAGTTCGAGCGAGAATATCAAGTAAGCCCGTGCAAAACCCATACCGTGTATGCACAAGTCAGTCTGTTGGTACTTAGACTATAGACTAGGTCAATTCTAAGACACCGACCCGGACTAGGTCGAGTCTTGCCTAATTCCCTATAGTTATGGCTCTGATATCAATCTGTTACACCCCAACCGATGGCGGAATCATCGAGGCGCGGCACTGAGCGAAACAGATTGTCCAAGAGATTCCATAACAACTATAATTACCAATTATTTAAGCATCATGTCCCATACCGTGGTATAGTAAGTAACACAGTTATTACAGACAAGTAGTTCTCAGAGACAAATTTTGTCGCAACCCCCGATCCCTGATCCCGGGGAACGGGCGGACGCGATCACAGAGTTTCGGTGGTATCAGATTATTTAATCTTGCAGCGGAATTTACATCAGGACCGTAGTTAGGAAATGTTTATCAGAGTAAAACCACCTCATTTAATATTAATAATCACATGGGTAAAACCCAAGTTTCTTATTATAATACATTTATAGGGATAAACCCTATTTTATTGAATTTTAAAACATCATTTATTTGGTAACTTTTATAGCCACATTTTCCCAAGCCTTCAGTGCTCTCCAGCTGGCTTTTTATTAATTGGCTGTCACATTGGGTTACCTGAAACGTGTTTTAAAAACATTTGTCAGTCGGAAATACTGGTGAGTGAATCCCAGTTTAATCAAGTTTAAATAAAAAGTCACAGTGAACAGTATTGAGAGCGATCACATTGTTTATGTCTACACAATTACTCCATTAGTACTGTCAACCCTGACTTGTGGGTCATATTACCCATTGGCTAACTCATTGTCCAATGGTAACGTATTGTCATCCTCGACTTACTACTCACAGTGTAGTACATTTTGTATACAAAACCCCAACATACTGGCAGTAATTGAAGAACTACAAAGACTCAATCACTGCTAAATTTCATTGTAAAACATTTAAGGTTTGGTAAAACATTACCAAAAAGGTTATCAAAAAGAGGATAAACTCACATTGCTATCTTAGACTTCGCGTAAGGGTTTCCTGGATAAAATCTATAATTTATACAAATGTACATTGGTTAGTATCATAACCCTTTGAAATTATTAATGATACCCTCCCCGAGACGGCATTCCAATAACTACGTCGGGCAGAACCACGACAGTTATTACGGAACCCTAAATCAATCGGGCAGCGTAACTATTATGAAACTGGGGTTATAATACTTACAACGGAGCAGAACCTCGCTAATTAGGGGTATAATACCCGACTATAATATCTCTTCTACAGAAATTGAGATTTGAGAATTGAAATGGGAGCGAGTTCGACTGAGATCTGATGCCCTCTATTTATAGTTGCTGAACTTGGTCTCCACGCGGCCCGCGTAAAGCACAGGCCAAGGTTACGCAGCCCGCGTCAACCCTGGTCAACAGAATAGCTTATCCGGGTCATCTACTAGGCTCGACACGATCATGACACGTGTCGGCCTGGGGTGCTGCCACTAATTTGATCTCACGCGGCCCGCGTACACTTAAAAGAACTCTAACGCGGCCCGCGTTAACTAAAGGAATCAACGATATCAGGTTTAACCCTGATACCGCCCGCGTGAAAGGTTGGGGTGGGTCTACGCAGCCCGCCTCAACTTAATAATTATTGTTTTTAATTTATTTTATATATTATAACATAATTCGGGCTCGGTTTTTATATACGGGGTATAATAAAAGACATATTGGGACATTTTAAGATATAATAGGGTGTCGGAAATATTATAAGGGTGTTGGTTTTACCAAGGGTTGTTACATTCTCCCCACCTTGTTTTAGAGCTCGTCCTCGAGATCTATTGGAATAAATATGGATATTTCCTTTGCATTTCTGATTCGAGTTCCCATGTATACTCAGATCCTCTTTTGGAGTCCCACTTCACTTTGAATAGAACTAGTCTCTTGTGTTTGAGATTCTTGACTTTCCTGTCTTCAATCTGTAGAGGTCTTTCTACAAACTTGAGTTGTTCATTTACCCCTATATCCTTAAGAGGTACTATTAGTGATTCATCAGCTAAACACTTTTTGAGATTAGATACATGAAATACATCATGTATACCTGCCATTTCCTCTGGCAGTTGTAGCTGATAGGCTACAGGTCCTATTCTTCTAATAATCTCAAAAGGTCCAACATACCTAGGACTTAGCTTTCCCCGTTTGATGAATCTTACTACTCCTTTCCAAGGAGAGACCTTCAACAATATTTTATCTCCTACTTGAAATTCCAATGGCTTGCATCGGTTATTAGCATAACTCTTTTGTCGATCACGTGCTGGTTTCAGTCGTTCCTTGACTTGAATAATTTTGTCGGTTGTCTCTTGCACTATCTCAGGTCCAGATAGTTGCTTTTCCCCAATTTCTGCCCAACAGTCTGGGGTTCGACACTTTCGTCCATAAAGTGCTTCGAATGGTGCAGCATTTATACTTGTGTGATAACTATTATTATAAGAAAATTCTATTAAAGGTAAGTGATCGTCCCAATTACCTCTAAAATCAATTACACAAGCTCTAAGCATGTCTTCCATCGTCTGAATTGTCCTTTCGCTTTGTCCATCGGTTTGAGGATGATAAGCTGTGCTTAGTTTTAACTTAGTTCCCATTGCCTTTTGGAAACTTGACAAAAAATGAGAGGTAAATCGACTATCTCTATCAGAAACAATTGATAAAGGAATGCCATGTAAAGAAACAATTTCATTTACATACAATTTAGCTAATTGTTCCATACTAATTGTTTCCTTCATTGGTAGAAAATGAGCTGACTTAGTTAGCCTATCTACAATCACCCAGATTATATCATTTCCTTTCCTAGTTTTGGGTAATTTAGTAACAAAATCCATTGTTATCAATTCCCATTTCTACACTGGCATTTCTAATTGTTGTAACAAACCTGAGGGTTTCTGGTGTTCAGCTTTGACTTGTGAACAAGTTAAACATTTAGAAACATAGGTTGCTATGTCTTTCTTCATTCCTATCCACCAGAAATTTTTCCTTAAATCCTGGTACATTTTATCACTCCCTGGATGCATCGTATATTTAGACTTATGGGCTTCTTCTAGTATACGATGACGTAAGTTTCCTAATTTAGGTATCCACATTCTCTTTTCATGGAATCTCCAAATTCCATCGGTTCCTTGTTCTAATTCTTTTAGCATACCTTTTAATTTTTTAGAATCATCCTTGATTACTGATTCTTGTGCTTCTCTTATTTGATCATTTAAATCTACTTGCAGATTTAATTTAAGAGAACGTACCCTTTTTGGCTTTTCATGATACTTTCGGCTTAAAGCATCTGCCACTACATTTGCTTTTCCTTCATGATACTGGATATCACAATCATAGTCACTAAGCATCTCCATCCAGCGTCTTTGTCTCATATTCAACTCCTTTTGCTTGAAGATATACCTTAAACTCTTATGATCAGTGAATATGGTAAACTTACTACCATAAAGGTAATGTCTCCAAATCTTAAGAGCAAAAATTATAGCTCCTAATTCTAAATCATGGGTTGAATAATTCTCTTCATGATTCTTAAGTTGTCTAGATGGCGTAGGCTATAACCTTTTGTCGTTGCATCAATACACATCCATAACCTAATCTAGAAGCATCGCAATAGACTACAAAGTCTTCAGCTCCTTCTAGTAATGCTAGTTTGGGTGTATGAGTTAATCTTTGCTTAAGAATTCTAAAGGCTTCTTCTTGTTTTACTCCCCATTCAAACTTAACATATTTACAGGTTAGCTTAGTTAAGGGAATGACTATTCTAGAAAAATCTTGAATAAGTCTTGTATAATAACTGGCCAATCCTAAGAAACTTCTAACCTCGGTTGGTGATTCAGGGGTTTTCCATTTAGTAATTGCTTCGATCTTCGTTGGATCCACATGAATTCCTTCATGATTAACTAGGTGTCCAAGGAATTGTACCTGTTCTAACCAGAATTCGCACTTAGAAAACTTAGCATAAAGCTTTTCCTTTCTTAGTAAACTTAAAAGTGCGTGCAAATGTTTTGCATGATCCTCTTTACTCTTAGAGTAAATTAGAATATCATCTATGAAAACAATTATGAATTTATCCAAATATGGTTTACATATTCGGTTCATCATGTCCATAAATGCAGCTGGGGCATTGGTTAAACCAAATGGCATGACAGTAAATTCATAATGGCCATACCTTGTTCTAAAAGCGGTTTTAGGAATGTCCTCTTCCTGTACCTTTAATTGATGATATCCTGACCTTAAATCGATTTTAGAGAAAAATCGAGCTCCTTGTAGTTGATCAAACAGATCATCGATTCTTGGTAACGGGTACCGATTCTTAATCGTAGCTTTGTTTAATTCACGGTAGTCAATGCACATATGCATTGATCCGTCTTTCTTTTTAACAAACAGTGTCGGCGCTCCCCATGGCGACGAACTTGGCTGTATAAATCCTTTCTCTAACAATTCATCTAATTGTTTCTTCAATTCTTGCATTTCTGCAGGTGCCAAACGGTAAGGTGCTTTGGCAATTGGTGATGTTCCTGGTATCAGGTGAATTCTGAATTCAACTTCTCTGTCTGGCGGTAGTCCCGGTAATTCTTCTGGAAAGATATCTGAAAACTGTCACACTACTGGAATGTCTTTTAGTTCTTTTCCTTTAGTGTTAGTGATTATACAAATCAAATACACTATAGAACCTTTTCTTATATAGCTTGCAGTTTTCATCACATATGTGAATTTTGTGAATTTTGTGATCGTTTTACCTTTTGGTGAATTTACTTGAATTGACTTTTGATCACATAAAATATTGGCTTTATTGGCTATTAACCAATCCATTCCTAAAACAACATCGAATCCTGCCAGATTCATGGGATATAGGTTTGCTATAAATTTCTGATTCAAAATTTCTATGCTTGCTCCCTGCAAGATTTCAGAAATCCTAACGGTTTCTCCATTAGCCGTTTCTACTAGACATTCTTGTGGTAGTTTAGTTAATGACTGATTTAGAATTTTGCAAAACGAAGTATTGATAAAACTTTGGTTCGCACCAGAGTCCAATAATACTTTAGCAAATATATCATTAACTAAAAATGTACCAGCTATAACGTCTGGGATCATCTTGGCTTCTTCTGCAGTCAGAACAAATGCTCTAGCATTTTTAGTATTCTTGTTGTCTGGAGCTGGAGCTAATTTTGGGCAGTTTGGCCTGATATGACCTTTTTCTCCACAGTTGTAGCATAATCCATTACTAGATTTCTTCATGCAATTTTCTTCCTTGTGCCCTGGCATCTTGCAATAATTGCAGAGAATGGAGCATTTTCCCGAATGCTTTTTCTTGCAGACCTTGCAGTATGGTGCAGAGGTAGAACCCATATTCCTACGATTGTAATTTCCAGAACGAAATTCTTGTGTAAGTCTTTGGGTTAAGTTCCTCCTCTGATCTTCTTCTCTAGTACGGACTAATTCATCAGTCAAGGTATTGGCTAGTTCTACAGCTTCTTCTATGGTTTGAGGTCTAGCTGCCTTGACTACGTGTCTTATTTCCCCAATTAATCCCCAAATATAACGGGAAATTAACACTGGCTCTGGTGAAGCAAGAGTTGGCACTATTCTAGCATATTCAAAGAATATTTTAGTGTACCCCTTACTATCCACACCAGTCATCCTAAGGTTTAGGATTTTTTTTGCTATCTGTTCCTTTTCATTGGGTGGGCAGAATTTCCTTTCTACCTTGTTTTTAAATTCTTCCCATTCCATATTGTAGGTTTTATCACTTCCTCTTGATTGGAGGATAGTGTTCCACCATTCTAATGCTGCATTCTTAAACAGATTAGAAGCAAACAATATTTTATCTTCTTCAGCACACTTGCTTATTCTTAAGACTGCCTCAGTCTTTTCTATCCAGCGTAAGGTAGCAATGGCCCCTTCGTTGCCCGAGAATTCCATTGGTTTACAAGACCAGAATTCTTTATATGAACAACCATAAGGCATGGTTCTTCTTCTTTTGGGAATAGGCATTTGAAGTATAGGTCCATTGTTTACACTTTTTTCTGGTTCAACGGGTCGCTTACTGCTATGCTTACTTTTATTATCAGCATCCTTAACAGTTTGAAGAATAAATGGCATTGCATCTATAATTCCCTGTGCCACTATGTGTTGGACAACACTATTATCCACTTGGTTTCCATTGTTATTGATGCTTGGATTTTCATTAACCACGTTAATGTTACTCTGGTTATCATTATTCAGATTTCCTTGATTTCCTTCATCGGCCATCTGAATTTTAAACATTTATCCCATATTAATATCACAATTAATATCTAATATAGTTAATCACATGACACAAAATCTAGCCAAGAACGTAGATCATTGCTACTGTACTCTTTTCATATACTTATGCGTCTATTACATACTAGTACTGAAATGAAATTACAATACCAACAGAAATAGAATCACACTAATAGTAATATGCATCCGTACACACATATTTTATTTTTATTTTATTATTATTACTACCATTTCCTCCATCCACATTCACGGATATGGATTTATCCAAAAATCCATATTGCGCTCATCGTATTTCCATACGAGACGCTCTCCCACCTGACGGGTTCTCTCACTACTCTCTAAAATTTCCTCCCCAAAAGTCCTAAGTTCTTGGACGTTTTCTGCACTCATTGGGGGTGCAGGTTCTCGGACTGGGTTTGGAATCTGGGGTGCGGGTTCTTGATATGGGGGTGACAGTTCATGAAATTGGTAAGGATCCTCTAATATCTCCCTAATATAATCATCTTGGTAATAGGGATCTAAAGGGTCCATACCTGGGTAGGCTTCTATGTTCTGTATGGGTGGATAATCCTGGATAGGGTAACGTTGCACAAAGTCCCTATTGTCGTCCCACCAGGGGTCGTAATTCGGGTCTAGGGGGTTTGGTGCAGGTACCCTAGGGATTTCTTCTGGGTTAAAGTCGTGCATCTCCACTTGGTTTTCTGGGTTTTCTATCTCCATGGGTTGTTCTGGGTTTTGTGGTTGTGGGGCTACTAGTTGTTCCAGACTCGGGTCAGCAGCAGTTGTAGCTAGGATATGGAAATTAGCTAGGCTTCTATTTAGCATATCTTGCGTATGGGCATCTGTCTTTCGCTTAATAGCTGCTAAAGCCCTTTGCTGTTGCAATTTTCGCATTCTTTTCCTACGAGCAAAAGCTTCTTTACTGAACCATCCTCGTTTCTTATTAGGAAATCACTCTTCAGATTGAGCTCTAAAAGCAAACACTCCTTCTTCCTGATCAGCAGTATACCCAGAGAGGGCAGGCTGTGAAGATGTACTCTCACTCCTAGGTGATTCAGACAACTGACGATTCACGTCTGATGGTCCTTGACCACTCATACTGTAAACTAACAAATAGTCAAATAACACAAAACACATAATTACAGTTATGCACGTATTTCCGTAATTTATTTCCTACACAAATTTTAAAATTTTAAGTGTCAGCAGAACACTTCTTTGGCTCAGACCAGTGGCTAGGCTCTGATACCACCTTCTGTCGCAACCCCCGATCCCTGATCCCCGGGAACGGGCGGACGCGATCACAGAGTTTCGGTGGTATCAGATTATTTAATCTTGCAGCGGAATTTACATCAGGACCGTAGTTAGGAAACGTTTATCAGAGTAAAACCACCTCATTTAATATTAATAATCACATGGGTAAAACCCAAGTTTCTTATTACAATACATTTATAGGGATAAACCCTATTTTATTGAATTTTAAAACATCGTTTATTTGGTAACTTTTATAGCCACATTTTCCCAAGCCTTCAGTGCTATCCAGCTGGCTTTTTATTAATTGGCTTTCACATTGGGTTACCTGAAACGTGTTTTAAAAACATTTGTCAGTCGGAAATACGGGTGAGTGAATCCCAGTTTAATCAAGTTTAAATAAAAAGTCACAGTGAACAGTATTGAGAGCGATCACATTGTTTATGTCTACACAATTACTCCATTAGTACTGTCAACCCTGACTTGTGGGTCATATTACCCATTGGCTAACTCATTGTCCAATGGTAACGTATTGTCATCCTCGACTTACTACTCACAGTGTAGTACATTTTGTATACAAAACCCCAACATACTGGCAGTAATTGAAGAACTACAAAGACTCAATCACTCCTAAATTTCATTGTAAAACATTTAAGGTTTGGTAAAACATTACCAAAAAGGTTATCAAAAAGAGGATAAACTCACATTGCTATCTTAGACTTCGCGTAAGGGTTTCCTGGATAAAATCTATAATTTATACAAATGTACATTGGTTAGTATCATAACCCTTTGAAATTATTAATGATACCCTCCCCGAGACGGCATTCCAATAACTACGTCGGGCAGAACCACGACAGTTATTACGGAACCCTAAATCAATCGGGCAGCGTAACTATTATGAAACTGGGGTTATAATACTTACAACGGAGCAGAACCTCGCTAATTAGGGGTATAATACCCGACTATAATATCTCTTCTACAGAAATTGAGATTTGAGAATTGAAATGGGAGCGAGTTCGACTGAGATCTGATGCCCTCTATTTATAGTTGCTGAACTTGGTCTCCACGCGGCCCGCGTAAAGCACAGGCCAGGGTTACGCGGCCCGCGTCAACCCTGGTCAACAGAATAGCTTATCCGGGTCATCTACTAGGCTCAACACGATCATGACACGTGTCGGCCTGGGGTCCTGCCACTAATTTGATCTCACGCGGCCCACGTACACTTAAAAGAACTCTAACGCGGCCCGCGTTAACTAAAGGAATCAACGATATCAGGTTTAACCCTGATACCGCCCGCGTGAAAGGTTGGGGTGGGTCTACGCGGCCTGCCTCAACTTAATAATTATTGTTTTTAATTTATTTTATATATTATAACATAATTCGGGCTCGGTTTTTACATACGGGGTATAATAAAAGACATATTAGGACATTTTAAGATATAATAGGGTGTCGGAAATATTATAAGGGTGTTGGTTTTACCGAGGGTTGTTACAAATATAAGTTGTTCCGACAACTCAGATTTAAATTGTTTGTTTCTAGACTCATCCTACTTGAATTCCACATAGCAAGCATCCTAGTATCTCAAACACCTGTCACATACGTTAAAATAGAGGTCAATACACATAGTGTAAAGGTGAGCATACAAGTTTTGTAGTATAATAGATAGTGAAAGCGAGTTTACGCATAACCAGCATGTAACATGTATAATGTGAAGCGAGTAGGTTATCGACAATGAAATATGCACAGACGTGACTGCGAGTTGTAGAATGCGCAACACATATCACCACTGTGACATGTGAAGAAAATCCCTTAACAACCACTGTCCATGACAGGTGCTGATTCCAAACTATAGTACTATCGTTGCTAAGGTGTCAGGCAACAATCACTGTGTAAACGTAACATACAAGCTTTCATCGAGTAACACGTGTAACATGCAGTAACGGTTAGCATATAAAAGTGTTTGCGTTGTGTGATCGATGTAATTTAGTATAAGTAACGTATGTAACACCCAAAAGTGCTTAAGGCAAAACGGGATTGAGTATATTCACAGATTGTGTTTAGTAAAGAAACACTCTCTTGGATTGAAGGGAATGCTGGGGGATTAGCTTGAACAGAACGATAGCGTAAGCGATAAACAATTCATAAAACGATGCGAAGTGACTGACTGACGAAGGGACATCCGAACGGATGGCAATCCGGACGGATGTTCATCCGGTCGGATGGCCATTCGGTCGGTTTGCCATTCGTTTGGGATGGATGTGTTTGTGTATGATGGCTTTGAAGTTTTCGTTGTAGCATTTTGAAAACAGAGAAATATCTCTACCCTTCAGGTCGTCTGGTCGAACGGTCGTCCGGTCGGATGGCCATTCGGTCGGATGGAGATCCGTCCAAGTGAGACATCTCTTTGAGAACAAGTTCACAGTAGGATGGTCATTCGACAGGATGGTCATCCGATCGGATGGCCATTCGCTGGTTTTGGTTATGCTTTGAAAATGTTGTAAAAGTTTAAGTGTTGAAGACCAATGTCATCCGATCGGATTGTTGTTCGATCGGATGGCAATCCGATCGGACGGCAGTCCGTTCAGTGACTTGCTCGTTTTGAAATTTGTCAAGTTTGAAAGTTTGCGGTTTGATCGAGACAGTATGACAACGGGAATTCCCTCAAGTCCCAGTTATCCGATCGGATGGGAATCACCCCATTCTGATCAGTTAACTATTCTTGACGGTTGTTCATGTTCAACCCGCTAAGTCGAGTTTGCGATGAGATTGCGTTGCGATAGAGTTGCGATTGCGTTTGCGATTAATCACCTCAACGTAAACATAACATGCACAAGTAACACACAATAGCACACACATGTAAAACAATATCCATAACCTATGATTCGAGTTGCGATGCGATTAGCGATAAGGCGATTAGCGATTAAACTGCGATTAAACTGCGATTTATTAACAAGTACTCCACATAATACAACTAAAGCACTTTAAATTAGAGTATTGATTACAAGTCGAGAAGTACAATCAGTAATTAAGCAAGGAGTGACAGATCGCAATTAGCAATCTTTTCTTCCGTTGACTTTGACTTTGACTTTGACTTGTACTTTGACTTTTAAAAGTCGGGTTGTTACAGTTTGTACCGGATTGAAACGGATAGCCTTAACTTCAATAATTACAGTCACAATCATTTATTTGGAAAACCCGTTGCATGTTTTGTCCTTTACCTCTAACTAGGTTAGATATTTCAGATAACTCTGATCATATGCTTAGCACGTGAGGGCATTTATGTTCTTTTACCCCTGATTCCTCCCACGTTATAAACCCCACTTTCACCCTCCATCCTAAATTAGGGTTACAAACTTAACCTGCTGTCCAAGCCCCACCACCACCACCAAGTCCCACTACCACTATCCACCAAGCCAACCACCTGCATTATTGTTTTGTTTCATTCATTTTACAAAGAAAACAATACTTGAAATCAATTAAACCACCAGATAGATTACTTCGATTCGGTCAACTTCATACTGAAATCCCACAGTATCTTCAACCAACCTCCACAACCACCACCGCCATATCACAGCCGCCGCCACCACCACCATATCCCAGCCGCTGCTACCACCGCCTCCACCACCACCACCACTTACCCACAACCACAACCACCACCACCAGATCTGAATCCTGTCACAAACAACCCACCACTAGATCTGAAGCTTGTCCCTGTTTTTAACCGCCGCCACCATCACCTCCTGTCACCACCACCAGACGCCGACACCGTCACCTCTTGCCACCCCTATCGCCGCCACATCTGGATCAAGTATTAGGGTTTGAAGTCAGCTCAGAGGTGGTCATTGGAGAAGACAAAGTGGTGAAGGTTTTCAACTTTGGAGGACATGTTTCAGACGCAGGTGGTTGTTTCCCCAGACTCTTCTCCTTCCTTGCACTCATTGGGGAAGGTATGGTGTGGTAATTTAGGTGTTTTGTGTATTGGATTGTTGTATATATTTGTAATTTTGTTTGAGGTTTAAGGGATTTTGTTGGAGTTGTTTACCCCTGCTGCTCAGTCATTTTCGAGGTTACATAAACCCTTATGAAATCCCCTGTCACAACCCCCGACCCCACCCTGGGAGCGGGAGCAGTGAACCAGTCAAGTGGTATCGATATTTATTAAATACGCAGTGAATTTTTTTTTTCATCAGGATCGTAGTTAGGAAATAATTTCAGAGTTTGTAAAACATCAATTTTTTTAATATCAAACAAATGGGCTAAAACTCGTATTTCATTTAAATGTTTTTATAAGGATAAACCTTAATTAATAAACATAAATTTATTCTTTTATTCAGGTATTTATAGCCACTTTATTTAAGCCTTCAGTGCTCCATAGCTGGCTTCTATTATCTTTACAGCAAATTATCCGAAACGCGTTTTAAAAATATTTTATCGGCAAGAAATACTAGCGAGTTCATTCCATTTTATAAAAAGACACATTGTTATAACTTTACAGTATTAAGAGCGATTACAATGTTTATATTTACCCAAAAACTCATTTAGTATTTGTCATGTTGGCAGTTACAATGACTGTGGTCATATTACTATTGGCTAACTCTTTGTCCAATAGTAACGCTTGAATAGTAGTTGTTAGGGGTCATTTTCTTAACATACGTATCCTGACCAATATCCTGCCTTTGTTTGTTTATCTGTGACCAGGATGCTGGAAGAGGATATTGCTAACATCTTGGGCGATATCCTGAGGCTTATTGAATTAACCACGTGCAGGTTAAAGGCTGAGACTTGCTAACGGTCAAGAGGACTTCTTCTCCTCAAGACTCGGACGAATTTGTTGAGGAAGAGACGTTGAGCCCGAAAGACCAGGTCTACAACGTTCGAAGAAGGAATATTCGGTGTATCCCGCAAGTTTAGGGTAGTTTGTTATTTTATCTTTACTATAAATAGATGGGGGCGGATCAGCTTAGAACACACACAATCTCCACTTACACTCTCGCATACTTTCATTTTCTAGCTCGTTGCAAACACCACACTTGTATTCAAATTTAGTTGTAACACTTAGTCGATCCGCACCACATCCTGCACTGTATCCTGATTTTTGAAGCAATAGAAGAACTAGGCAGCTGCGATTGTCAGCTCCCGAGGTTTTATGCCGGCGATCTAGATTGATCAAGGGCTTTCCTCGTACATCTCGTGTCGTTTACTTTACTTTTGCTCATTGTTTGATCATAGATACAACTCTATATCCTGAAACTGTTTTTACAATTAACTTGATTAACATATTTTTGACACTCATTTCTAGCACACTACCTCACTTAACTAATTTGATCACTTAATTACTTCGGTAATTTTTGACCAAAACAATTTGGCGCCCACCGTGGGGCAAGTGGTGCTCTCTTTACTAAAAATTTTTGTCAAATCGCTAATCGGTTTTCTATTTTCAAAACTTTTTGCCACATTGTCCATAATGGCCTCAAGATCAAACATGAGTTCCTCTACTGTGTCTGCTATGACTTCTGCTACTACCGGTTCGGTGCTTCCACCACCTCCTCCAAGGATGCCAGCCTCTACACAATCTCAAGATGTTATCCCTACTCGGAGTGTCCAGGGATCTGCTCCCGTTTTAGCTTCTAATGATGAAATTTTAACCTTATTTGGAAGTGTGCAGGAACAAATGAGGCAGCAACAGGAAACAAACCAAATGATTTTGAGGGAAATACAACTCCTGAAGTCTGGCTCGAGCAGATCTGCTGAGGACAATGTCACTCCATTACACCCCAGAGCGTTGAACTTTAGTTCAGCTGTGTATACCGAGGATAACAGGGGGAATATCGTGCCCAGTCTTCCTCAGAATCATACTCCTGAAATACCCTCCTCGGTCAGGATGTCAACCATGAGGAGCTCAGGATATGCTTCAGGATATGGGCAAAATCCTCCAATGGGTAACGTGTCGAATAATAATAATACTCATGCTACTAACAGTGGTGGATCTTTGCAGGATACAGGTGTAACATCAGCACTTACCAGGGAACTTCAGAAGTTGAAGGACATGATATCTAGTGTACCTGGGGTGGTCCAGCCGATCCCGGAAGTGTCTCAAGACAGCCACAAGATATCTCGTTTTGCATATCCTATCTGTGATGCTGAGATCCCAAAGAGATTCCAAACTCCCAACATGAAGCTTTATGATGGGAGTACGGATCCTGAGGAGCATATTGCTCAGTATAGGGAAAGAATGGAGATTAACCCTATCCCTCCGGAGCTCAAGGAAGCGTGCTTGTGCAAGGGATTTGGTTCTACTCTAACAGGATCGGCCTTAAAATGGCTATTAAACGATAACTCAAGGGCCTCAGGAATCCTTGAAGGATTATGCGAACAAATTCAGTCGAGAATCCTTGGATATCCCACATCTTGATGTTGCAACAGCTGTGCAAGCTTTTAAGATGGGATTACAAAAGGATTCTCAGTTTTATCAGGATCTTGTAATGAATCCCTGCAGGAATCTCGACGAAGCTCGTAACAGGGCTTTGAGATATATCCGTCTGGAAGATGACAGGGCTTTGAGATATATCCGTCTGGAAGATGACAGGAAGATGCAGGAACTCACCATGATGCTCTGGTAATAACGTTATATGTGGCTAACCATTTTGTACGCAGGATACTGGTTGATAATGGCAGCTCCGTCAACATAATCCAACTAGAAACTCTGAAGAGAATGAATGTATCTCCAATGGATATCACTTCAAAGTCTACCGTGCTTGTTGGATTCAGTGGAGAGGCTAGAAACACAGTGGGAGAGATAAAGTTGCCAGTATACGTTGAAGGAGTCAACTCGATACAACGTTTCTGTGTGATGGATTCTCTATCCTGCTATAACATCATATTGGGAAGACCGTGGATTCACGATATGAAGGCCGTGCCATCAACATATCACCAATGCATCAAGATACCTACTCCTTGGGGAGTGGTCAAAGTTGATAGTGATCAGCAGGAGGCGAAAGAATGCTACTCATCCTCGATGAAATCCTCAACCAAACCTAGTGCAGCATAGCAATTAAAGACACGGGCCCAGGATATCGTGGAGGATCCGGAGCAGGATGTGAAGAAAATTATCCTGGACCAGGATAATCCCGATATTTCGGTGCTCGTAGGGACCAATATCCCTCAGGATATTGAAGAACAATTAATTAACTTTTTGAAATGAAGGATGTCTACGTTTGCATGGAAGCATGAGGATATGACAGGCATATCCAAAGATATTATCACTCACAAGCTTGGAATTGATAAATCATTCAAGCCTGTGCAGCAAAAAAGAAGGAAATTTGCTCCTGAGCGGAACACAATTATCCAGGAGGAAGTTGAGAGATTATTAAAATCCAAAATGATCAGGGAGGTTAAGTTCCCAAGGTGGCTAGCAAACGTGGTTGTAGTACAGAAGAAAAATGGGAAATGGAGAGTTTGTGTGGACTACACAGACTTGAACAAAGCTTGTCCTAAAGACCCATTTCCTCTTCCCCACATTGATGCAATGGTAGATGCCACTGCCGGGCATGAAATGCTGACCTTCATGGACGCATCCTCATGATTTCAACAGATCCAAATGGAGCCTTCTGACCAGGAGGATACCGCCTTCATGACACCAACAGGTATTTATTGTTATACAGCTATGCCTTTTGGTTTGAAAAATGCAGGTGCAACATTCCAAAGATTGGTAAACATGATGTTCAAAGACAAACTGGGGGACACCATGGAGGTATATATCGATGATATGGTGGTGAAATCTAAAAAGGCTGAGGATCACCTCCAGGATATCAAGGGAGCATTTGATATCCTGGATCAATACAATATGAAGCTGAATCCTGCTAAATGCCATTTCGGAGTGGGGGCAGGAAAGTTTCTTGGATATATGGTGACAAAAAGAGGGATAGAAGCAAGCCCAGAGCAGATCAAAGCTATCCTAGACATAAAATCACCCTCAAATATGAAGGACGTACAAAGATTGACAGGCCGAGTAGCAGCTCTAAACAGGTTTATCTCAAGATCCTCAGAGAAATGCAAAGACTTCTATGATATCCTAAAGAAGAACAAAAGATTCGAATGGGGGAAAAGCATGAAGCAGCCCTGCAGGATTTGAAACGGTATCTCTCAACCGCACCTCTATTGATGAAGCCGGAAAATGGTGAACCACTATCCCTGTACCTTGCTGTATCAGGGAATGCTGTAAGTGTCGTTCTTATAAAAGACCATGAAGGTCAGCAATATCCTGTTTATTATGTTAGTAAAAGTTTGTTAGATGCTGAAACTAGGTATTCTCATTTAGAAAAATTAATATTAGCTCTAGTCATGGCATCGACAAAGCTTAGACATTATTTCGAGACACATAGGATACATGTTAAAACGAATTATCCTGTCAAAAAGGTGCTTAGGAAACCAGAGATGTCAGGCAGGATGGCCAAGTGGTCAGTAAAGTTGAGTGCTTATGATTTAGTATACGAACCTAGAAATGCCATAAAATCTCAGGCTTTAGCTGACTTTGTGGCTGACTTTAGTAGTGACATTCAGGACGAGGCAGACCTAGAAGTTCAACAATTAGGAGAATCCTCAGGATCCTGGACATTATATACTGACGGTGCATCTAATGTAAGAGGAGTAGGATTAGGAATACTACTAAAATCGCCACAGGGGGACATATTACCCCAGGCTATTAGGTGTGAATTTCCTGCTACTAATAATGAAGCAGAGTATGAGGCTTTAATTGCAGGATTAGAGTTGGCTAAGAGCATGAGTATCAAAAATTTGCAAGTATATGTTGACTCTTTGTTAATTACTAACCATTTTAATGGATCCTATGCAGTTAAGGGTGAGAAATTAATCGAATATCTCGATATTCTCAAAAAATTAGCAGGATATTTCGATGTTTTTATACTTGAACAGGTACCAAGGGAGGATAATGCTGAAGCGGATGCCTTAGCAAATTTGGGATCATCGATCAAGATACCTGAAGGGACACAAATACCAATATTACATGTCCTATATCCTGCAACGAATCCTCAGGATAAAGAAGTAGCTGGTATTCAGGATCCTGGAGTAGAATATCCTAAAGAGGATCCTAAATCCTGGACGACTCCAATCATGAAATATCTCAAAGAAGGACACATCCCTGGAAATGAAAATCCTAAGGCATTTAGGATGAAGGTATCACGATTCACTATTATAGATAATATTTTATACAAGAAATCTCTTGCAGGACCGTATTTGAGGTGCTTGGAGAATCCTGAAGCCAGAGAAGTACTTCAGGATATACATGAAGGGGATTGTGGTAACCATGCTGGGGGCAGGTCGTTATTCTCAAAAGTATTAAGGACAGGATATTATTGGCCAACAATGAGAAAAGATGCCGCAGAATATGTTCGAAGATGTGACGCATGTCAAAGACACAGTAACATACTGCATCAGCCGGCTGAACCATTATATCCTATTGTTTCCCCTTGGCCATTTATGAAGTGGGGTATGGATATAGTGGGAAAGCTACCAAAAGCTCCGGGAGGAAAAGTCTTTATGCTAGCAATGATGGATTATTTCTCTAAGTGGGTTGAAGCAGAAGCATTCGTTCAAGTAAGAGACCAAGAAGTAGTATCCTTCATCAAGAGAAACATCCTGACCAGATTCGGAGTACCAGCTGAGATAATCTGTGACAATGGTTCTCAGTTCATAAGCAAGAGGACTACGGACTTTTGCAAGAGTTGGGGAATCAAAATGATCACATCTACTCCGGTACATCCTCAAGCAAATGGACAAGCAGAATCCTCAAACAAGATAATTGTCAATAACTTAAAGAAAAGGCTTGGAGCCAAAAAAGGAAGATGGGCAGAAGAATTACCCTTTGTTTTATGGGCTGATAGGACAACGGTAAAGAATGCAACAGGCCAAACCCCATTTTCCTTGGTGTTTGGAGCAGAAGCAATGATTCCAACGGAAATGACAATACCTACTGCAAGATCTGTCTTAAGTGATCCTGAGCAGAATCCTGAAGCCTTGAGTCAGGATTTAGACACTATAGATGAAAAGAGAGATGCGGCAAGGCTAAGGATGGCAGCATATCAACAGAGAATATCCAGGGCATATAACAAGAATATTAGAACCAGAAGATTTAAGGTTGGAGATTGGGTGTTAAGAAAGGCTTTTCAAAATACTACTAATCCTGCCGATGGCAAGTTAGCTCCAAAATGGGAAGGACCATATGAAGTTGAATCAGAAGCAGGGAAAGGAGCATACAGACTCAAGAATATGGAGGGGGATATGCTACCGAGATCTTAGAATGCTATACACCTTAAGCTCTATTTCAAGTGAGTTTAGAATTCAATTTCTAACTCAGAATGGTATGAATTCTATCTTTTTTAAATATGTTTTGGTTTAATTTATTCTTTGAAACTCAATACTGACTTAAGCATCGGAGGGGTGTTAGCCAAGCTAACACCCACCTTAGTTTACAACTGTTTTGCAAGATATGTTTCAGGATATAGCTCCAGGATATGCACTCAGGATAACTCAGAAGATTAGAGGATTGGCCCCCTCTCTCACGTTTAAGGGATACTGATCCCTTCAAAGGTTTAAAGGTATTCACCTTTCTTCGGAATTGGGTTTAAACACCCCGCCTGGAGCGCAAGTTATTCAGGGATAGTTCAAGGTGGCGGGACCAGTCCATGTAAAAGTGGCTGACAATTTCGTTACTGTTGGCTATATCCTGAATCCTAAAGGTATATGAGGATTGATCACCCTCTCTCACGAAAGGGTATTTTCATACTCTCTAAGGTTTAAAGGTTTTCACCTTTCTAAGTCTTGGAGTTTATACACTCCCGCCTGTAGCGCATGAAAAGTTGGGATTTTCCCCAGGATACAAGGAATTTATCTCCAGTATATCCTTGGGTTTTACCCTTGGGACGTAAAAAATTGCTTATGCAATGGAAACTGACATTAAGTAGATTTCTAAGATACTTGAAGACATTGTACACAGGGGACATCCCTGCCAAGATGGTGATATAAAGCTAAAAGAATGAGGCTCAGAACTAATGCGCTAAGTGCCTTGCTCAGGGGACACCTTCATTGGAAGAGTTGCAAAGGGATTGAAGTTTGGTAATAGGTTTATACCCTATTTCTGGTATGATCTTTCCTTTGTAAACATCATCTAAGTTTTTAGTAACATTATTTTAAGTATCCTGATATATTCTCGAAGTCCTTTTCAGGATATTTGATTAGGGTGTTTGAAACTAGTATTAGTTTGGAAATCTGATCATTTAAATATTATCAAAACTTGGACTATTTTTCACTTTCTAAAGGAATTTTTACAAAGTTGAAGGAACGTTTGGAAGTTCTATCTAATAAAAGGCTTTTGCAGTATGTTGCTGAGCATACTGATCAGGATATTTTATAAGATAACAGTATGAAATTTTTTGCAAAGCTAAGATTTATACTTAAAAAGATGAAATTATTCTTGAAGCAATCAATACTGGTTGATAACCGAAGGTTTCATCCTGAAACCCAGGACCCATCCACCTTCGGCTATCAAATTGTCTAGATACAGAAATAAAAATTGTTCATAAAAACATAAAATTGTTCGAATGATTTAAAGAAAATAAGCTCTAGGGGGTAGTGCCTTCTTGGTCCATAGCGGTTTCAGCAACATCCATCTTGGGATCCGCCTCAGCATCCTTCTCAGCATCGGTTGCCTTTTCGACTGCTTTAGAAGGTTCATCGGCAATTGATTTGGAAGAGGTACCGCCAAGATTCTTCAGCTTGGTCTCCCAAGCACCAACGTCCCAAGAAGGGCATTCGAAGCCTAATGTTTTGGCTTCATGAGCCATCTTCAACCTAGCCTGGAGAAGAGAAATGACGACGGAACTTTTGAGGCTTTCTCGGTAGCTGACCATATCCCGTTCGTACTGCACATGGGCAGCTTCCAGATCGGCCTGGGCTTGAAGAGTAGCTTTGTTGAGAGCAACTTGGTGTTCTTGGGTCATAGCTTTGTATTTCTCCTCGTAATGACGAGATTTAGCGGCCGCGATCATACCTTGGTCAGAGATTGTGATTTCTGCTTCCTTTAACTTAGATTCAAGTGTTTTGTTAAGCTTGCAAGATTCTTGATATAAATGAACTAAACGCTCAAGACCCTACAAAGGTAAAAGGACAGGGGTTAACATTGTTAAATCTTTGAAAATATTCTAAATTGCAGGATATAGTGTGAGGATACTAACCTGGTTAAGAAAAGAAGTCATAAACCCGCTGGCTTCAATGAACCCGTGCTTCTCATAAGGAAAGGTGTCAGAAATGACAGGGGAATCGGGTTCTTTCCTTTTGCGGGAACTTGAACTCCCGGGCTTGGTAGCCGGTGAAGGTTTAGGAATGATGATGGCTTTGGAGCTGCTGGGTTTGGATGTAGCAGTGGTCTTGGGGCTAGGTTCTTTCTTGACCTGGATCTGGTCAGAATAGCTATCCAGTTCGTCAAGGTCAAAGACTTCAGGGATCTTAGCTGGTGCTGCATAAAGGGAAAAGTTTTACTCTTTATTTTATTGTTTTGACTAATTATTTTGAAAGAAATTCTTACCAGACATCTCGGATGATGAGTATTGACTTGAACTCGGGACGTGTGTGGTGAAAGTCCTGTCTATTGCAGGTAACCGGTAAACGGTATTGATTCTCTCTTCTGACTCAGCGGTGGGGGGAGCGACTTCCTTGAAGTTCACTGCATAAAGATCAAAAAGAAGAATATTAATAGAAGATAACAATCAAATCGTCTATGAGGATATTTATGATCCTACCGGTGGTTAACCACTCCACCGGAAGGTTGGCACCCTCAGCAATGGAATCTCGTTTGACAAAGAAGAATTTGCGTTGCCATCCGTCTTCGTTTTTGGTGGCTTTGAGAATCAGGGGTTTGCTGGAGGTCGAGAAGAGCAAGAACCGGCTAGAGCCATGGGATCGGAGGCGATAAGCTATAGGTAAATCCTCGATGCAGAGGTCAGAGCAATGGAGGTTTTTGATTTGGTTGAGTACAATTAGTACTCTCCAAACCATGGGCATGGTTTGAGCAAAAGAGATGCCAGTAATACGAAAGAATTGCATCATGAATTCAGGAAAAGGGTATCGAAGACCTAATGAAAAAGGATATGCTGGAAAACAGATCCATTCGGTAGAAGAAACATCCGATCGAATGGCCTAAAGACCGTGCTGTCGGGGAAAGCGCCGGAGGCTCTTAAAGCTGCAATGTCTGCGTTGTCAAAAGCGCAGATCTCCTTTTCGGGATTTTTAAGAAGGTTCTGCTGGGTGAAGGTCTCGGCGTCCATTGCAAATAAGATGAAGTGAATTGACAGGAAGAAAATCAGAAATGGAGAATTACCTGAAGGTTCTGTTGAAGATATTTGCTTTTCAAACAAGAAAAGAGAAGATATAGGGGCATCGTGGATCTCCATTGAGTAAAAAACGCGTTGGAAGTTACGATGTGATCTTGACCGTCGCTTCGTTTTAAATGCCTTGAGTTATGGGATAAGATTTTTGAAATATATCCGTTGGATTGGTATACCAACCGATATATTTGGGGACAATTGTTAGGGGTCATTTTCTTAACATACGTATCCTGACCAATATCCTGCCTTTGTTTGTTTATCTGTGACCAGGATGCTGGAAGAGGATATTGCTAACATCTTGGGCGATATCCTGAGGCTTATTGAATTAACCACGTGCATGTTAAAGGCTGAGACTTGCTAACGGTCAAGAGGACTTCTTCTCCTCAAGACTCGGACGAATTTGTTGAGGAAGAGACGTTGAGCCCGAAAGACCAGGTCTACAACGTTCGAAGAAGGAATATTCGGTGTATCCCGCAAGTTTAGGGTAGTTTGTTATTTTATCTTTACTATAAATAGATGGGGGCGGATCAGCTTAGAACACACACAATCTCCACTCACACTCTCGCATACTTTCATTTTCTAGCTCGTTGCAAACACCACACTTGTATTCAAATTCAGTTGTAACACTTAGTCGATCCGCACCACATCCTGCACTGTATCCTGATTTTTGAAGCAATAGAAGAACTAGGCAGCTGCGATTGTCAGCTCCCGAGGTTTTATGCCGGCGATCTAGATTGATCAAGGGCTTTCCTCGTACATCTCGTGTCGTTTACTTTACTTTTGCTCATTGTTTGATCATAGATACAGCTCTATATCCTGAGCCGTATCCTGAAACTGTTTTTACAATTAACTTGATTAACATATTTTTGACACTCATTTCTAGCACACTACCTCACTTAACTAATTTGATCACTTAATTACTTCGGTAATTTTTGACAAAAACAGTAGTGTATATAAAACCCCACATACCGGCAGTAATTGTAGAATACAAAGACTTAATCACTGTAATTATAACTGATAAACATTTAGGGTTTTGTAAAGCGTTTTAAATAAAATGGCTCATAAACTGTGAGAAAAAGAAAACGACTCACATTGTAAACTTAGGTTTTTTTATAAGCTTGCTGGAAATATTTTTTGATAATTTTCTTGAGTTCCTATTAAAAATATACAATGCACGTGTGTTAGTATAATAACCCAAATCAACTTTATCAATACGTCACGAGATAGAACCCCAACTTAGTTTACGAAGCATAGCCTTTATCAGGCAGCGCTTGGGCATCAGTTGCTGGGTTCAAGATCAATCGGACAGGGTATCGAATCAGTGATCAGGGGTTAAAACACTTACAACGGGGCAGAGCTTTATGATTTAGGGGTATAATTTTCGCCCTTAAAGCTTGAGAGAAAGAAAAGAAAGTGAGCGAATTGAACTGTGGCTGATCTGCTCTATTTATAGGTGATTTCTGGTCCCGTCGCGCCCCGCGACAGCTTAAGGCTTTGCCCGTCACGGGCCGCCACCCCCTCGAGCTAGGGTTAGGGTTAACTGGTCACGAGTATAGGTTCGACACGGGTCACAAGCCGTGTCCGGAAAGTTATAGGCCGTCACGCCCCGCGAAAGATCTCCCTTCAGTTTGTCGCGGGCCACGACAGGTATATAAAACTTGTTTTATTTATTTTTCAATTAAAATAATGATACGTATGCTCGTTTTTGTGATTACGGGATGTTTTAGGGTATCTCTGAGGGTTGTTATATCCACCCTACCTTGTTTTAAATCTCGTCCTCGAGATTTGGGCTACGATGTCTCCTTAGAGTTATGTCACGTCTTAGTCAATAAGAACAGTATTACGGTAAAGGACACAGAATCAAGACATGTTAAAATTTTGTGAATACGAGTTTTACAATAAATAGGACTCAATGGTTCTACTGAATTAGTTCCAGAAATCGATGTCAAATAAACGAGATGAAATGATATAATCACCAGGGTGACTAAGTTTACATGGGTCAAACCAAAAGAGAGATTTATGATCAATAGATGTCTAAATCGAATGTTTACAATTTGTGAATGACTTTTAGAATCAACAGAATTCGTTGTCGAATGAAAAACTTACTTAGGTCGCCAATCAACAAGCTCAAATGAAATAGAAGTCTGAAAATGATTTGTCAACTATCAAACTGTGACATGAGGAGAAATCAGGGTGTTGATTGAATTGCAAGCATATACTGAAATATAATAGAGTTTAGTGTATCATTGTCTTAATACATAATTTGCATTAAGACTACTTTTAGATGATGAGTCAAACGAAAGACATATGTAGTTTTACATGATTTGTATGATTATGATTAGCCCAAGCTACAAATTTATAATGACGCTGCAAGGTGTCGTAATGATTGAAATAGTTTAATAATTACGGTGACCAAACAATTCACCATGTTCGTAATCAGCTGAAAGTAAATTTGGATATTCATTTCAAATAAATCTTATAGGATTTTCAATTGATGATGAAAGACCAAATGAATATTATAGGAATTCTCGTTCAATGATGAAAGAAACGTTAGAGGTACACCGGAATATAACATGAATTTATGTACTCTTATCTTAACACATAATTGTATTAAGACTGTTTTAAAGATAATGACCCAACAGAAATTATTTAAATAAATAAATCTGCACATCATGTGTGTAATTGAGATTAGCTCAAGTTTCAAGTTAATGAGAATGCCACCACAAGGTGTCGTAACCAACAAAAGATTCCATGAAGGTGAAGACTAAACAAATCTACTATGATTCAAAACAAATGAAGTGCTTGCTGAGATTACTTTGCATATGATGATTTCAATCCATCATATGGGGCCTTGAATTGAATATATATTGCGAGCAAGTTCAAACAATTGAACTTGGTTTAGACGCATTCCAACAATGGATACATGTATTGACAAGAGAAATTTCGACATGGTTACAATGAAAAACCATGTATGTAACTTGAAAAGAAAAGGAGTTTTTTCAAGAAATTTATTGTCTCGATATCAAGAAGTCAACATTTTGCAATAATGCAGGTTATCTAGATCACAACGCCGAGATTAAGTATAGTGAAATAATATTTGAATTATTGATAAAATAACCACTAGAAGTGAAATCACATGCATAACAAATAATGCATGTGTAACATATGAATTTGTCAAGAGATGAGGTAAATGAGCGTTTGCTTCCATGAAAGAAATCCTCGTGATTACAATGACCATTATCTATAAAACTTTGCTTTGAACCAGAGTCAAATAAAACCTTAGCATAGATGTTATGGACAAGAACGTACTGGTGCTTACATCGGAATTTATTGCTGCCTCCTGCGTTGTAAGTATGAATGTTCATATGTTTCCCTTAGCTTCGTCTGATACTTTTGCCTTGTTGTAGGGTGCCTTTGTCAGGTTTTGGGCAGTATGGTTTGATGTGTCTTGTTTCTCCGCAATTGAAACATATATTAGTTTTTCTTCTACATTCCTCCTTTATATGCCCGGTCTTCTTGCAGAAGTTACAGTAGGGTGTTCTCCTAAAATGGCATTTTCCTGAATGCTTTTATTACAGTTTCTGCAGGTAGGTTGTGCAGTTGACTGTCCAATTCCTTTCTTCTTATAGGAATTATCAGAGCGAAATTATTTATAAGAACAACCATAGGTTGTGGCTTTCTTTCGTTTGAGAAATGGAGTTTTGACAAGAATATCATTGTCTCTATTGACATTATGGCTAGGTTTGAAGTGATGAGTATGCTTATAACTTATAGTAGTATTATTGTTTACAGGTACATAAATTTTAATAGCTTCAATAATCTAGGGTATGACACTAGCTATTCCTTGAGTTACTATATTTTCTATAGCACTTTTATCCAAAGAATTTCCGTTCCTAGCATGAATTTCTTGATTACGTGATACTTCATTTGACATCTGGAATGCAAACATTTTCAGGTAATACTATTACAAAATAATTAAAACAAAACATTTATTCACACATTTTGTTGATCATATTGCATCAATTATAATCATACATGTCAGTATTTTAGTTTTTAGCATGCATCGATATATATATATATATACATATGGCCAGCCCACCCACCCTCTCCCTAGAGGTCCTGGGTTCGAATCTTGGTGTCTCAGTTGGGTATTCACCCCCAGGCAGCTATGGGGCTAAGCTAGCTTGTGGAGTGTGATCACTCCAGCGGTTGGGAGGACCGTGGAATATCCCCCCCACATATGTGGTATATATTATACATTATAAAAATATTAGGAAAGTATATATTATATTTGGTTTGTCTTGTTTTAGAATTGCAGTTCCTTCTCGTCGTACTTCCAGATAAACTTTTCTCCTATATCACGGACCCGGTGTTCTGCTGACAACAGTTCCTCTCCATATTGTCTCAACTCAGCTATATTCTCGGAGCTCATGGTTGGATAGGCGTTCGAGATGTATGGTGGAAACTGTGGTTGTGGCTTGAGATAAGGGTCTTGTATGAGGTTCTGAAATTCCCAGTCATTGGCCCACCATCGTTCCATTGGATTTGGTGTTGGTGCTGGTGCAGGTATCCTAAAGATTTCCTCTGAGTTAGGTGCTAGTATTGGTTGAGAAATTATTTGGATAGGTTCTGGGTAAACATGTAGGTTTGGGTTTGTTTCTTCGGCTATAGGTTGAAACATATCACAGTTTGCTAATCTACGGTCGAGTTCCTCCCACAGTCGTTTGGTTAACGGGATTTGAGTGGTTCCTTCAGATAAGGTTATGGTAGCTACTCTGGTTTTCTTTTTCTTCCTATTTTCTCTTTCCTCATTATTAAACCATCCTTTCTTCTTAGGTGGTATATGTTCAGTAGATTTGACTTTAAAAATGAAAGACCATTTCGCATCTTCATATCCTGATATAGCTCCGGATGGTCCTTCGTCCATCTCCGAATCAGACATATGTTGGAAAGCATCGGACACAATTTTGTCACTCATACTTTGTACTTAGAAATTATTGAAATAATATAAAAATATTCCACATATATATGATTTTTATATTTACAGAATAACACATAAATTATTCTATATTAATTTCCTAACATTAATGTTTAAATTTAGGTATTAAAGGAACACCAAGATAGCTTAAACTAGTGGCTCTGATACCACCTTCTGTCACAACCCCCGACCCCACCCTGGGAGCGGGAGCTGTGAACCAGTCAAGTGGTTTCGGTGTTTATTAAATACACAACGGAAATTTTTTTCATCAGGATCGTAGTTAGGAAATAATTTCAGAGTTTGTAAAACACCAATTTTTTTAATATTAAACAAATGGGCTAAAATTCGTATTTTATTTAAATGTTTTTATAAGGATAAACTCTAATTAATAAAACATATTTTTTTTCTTTTATTCAGGTATTTATAGCCACTTTATTTAAGCCTTCAGTGCTCCATAGCTGGCTTCTATTATTTTTACATCAAATTAACTGAAACGCGTTTTAAAAATATTTTATCAGCAAGAAATACTAGCAAGTTCATTCCATTTTATAAAAAGACACATTGTTATAACTTTACAGTATTAAGAGCGATTACAATGTCTATATCTACCAAAAACTCATTCAGTATTTATCATGTTGGCAGCTACAATGACTGTGGTCATATTACTATTGGCTAACTCTTTGTCCATTAGTAACGCTTGAATAGTAGTGTATACAAAACCCCACATACCGGCAGTAATTGTAGAATACAAAGACTTATCGCTGTAATTATAACTGATAAACATTTAGGGTTTTGTAAAGCATTTTAAATAAAATGGCTCACAAACTGTGAGAAAAAGAGAATAACTCACAAACTGTGAGAAAAAGAGAATGACTCACATTGTAAACTTAGGTTTTTCTATAAGCTTCCTGGAAATATTTTTTTGATAATTTTCTTGAGTTCCAATTAAAAATATACAATGCACGCGTGTTAGTATAATAACCCAATTCAACTTTATCAATACGTCACGAGACAGAACCCCAACTTAGTTTACGAAGCATAGCCTTTATCAGGCAGCGCTTTGGCATCAGTTGCTGGGTTCAAGATCAATCGGACAGGGTATCGAATCAGTGATCAGGGGTTAAAACACTTACAACGAGGCAGAGCTTTGTGATTTAGGGGTATAATTTTCGGCCTTAAAGCTTGAGAGAAAGAAAAGAAAGTGAGCTAATTGAATTGTGGCTGATCTGCTCGATTTATAGGTGATTTCTGGTCTCGTCGCGCCCCGCGACAGCCTCAGGCCGTGCCCGTCGCGGGCTGCCGCCCCCTCTAGCTAGGATTAGGGTTGACTGGTCACGAGTATAGGTTCGACACGTATACGACACGTGTCACAAGCAGTGTCCGGCAAGTTATAGGCCGTCGCGCCCCGCGAAGGATCTCTCTTCAGTCTGTCGCAGGTCGCGACAGGCATATAAAACTTGTTTTATTTATTTTTCAATTAAAATAATGATACGTAGGCTCGATTTTGAGATTAAGGGATGTTTTAGGGCATTTATGAGGGTTGTTATATCCTCATTATCATTTTCTTGTGTCAATTGATAAGTGAGTGTTATTGGCTGTAAAGTCAGTTGCATATAGCGTGCACCATTTTCTCGCAGTTTAAGATTTATTTTAGGCTGGATAATTTGTTTACTTAAATGTTATTTTCTTTTATTTTATTTATACTATAAATAATTAAGTAAAAGTACTAAACTACCCTTAAGTAAATAGACTTAACTGAAAATTTTAACTTGGTTAGTGCTAAAGGACGAAAGGTGTAACGAGTTTTCCAAATAAAGAATTGTGACTGTAATTATTGAAGTTAAAGGACATCCATTGCAATTCGATACAAACATAAAGGACGAAAATTGTAATTTACCCTCTAGGTTGATATGTTAATGTTAGTTTTTTTTAAACTAAAATGTGAAGTCACCCCTAGGTATAACGTCACGGTTTGAAAATATGCACTTATAATGTCTTAATAAATCAAAGAAGAGGCCAACTAGGCCTTCTTAAAACGTAGGCCCATAGTCTCAAGAAATTAAGCCCAAATAAAATAAATCATTTTAGTGTCCATCCCACTAAAACCAAGCTCCCAAAATGCCCATCTGTTGGCTTTTCCTTTTCTAACATGTTAGAAAGTTTTCGGCTTCTAGAAAATTATATGAGAAGGTAATACTTATAGATAAAAAATAATATAAAAATAACTTACTAATTTAGTAATGATGTTTTAATTTTTATTTATATTTTTCAGCAAATACATAAAATATTATAAATATTAAAGGATAACTGTAATAGATGTCATGTTAGACTGCGGGGTATAGGGCGGGGGTTTGGGCGTGGGTGGGCTGAAAACGCCCAAGCCACCACCCCGGGTGGGCATGGGTTATGGGTTTGGGCGTGGCCCTTCTAGCGTGGGTTTGAAGCCGGGCGTGGGGCGGGCTAGTAGGGCTAGTAAGGTGACATGGCAGGCTCTCAATGGCCAAACCAAACTCATGCCCCCAACCCAAGCCCCCAACCCAAGCCCCACCATACCCCATGGGCGTGGGTTTGTTAGGTGGGGGGCCTCCCATTCCACGTATCAACAAATGCCCCAACCCAAACCCCCATACCCCGCAGTCTTATGTCACTAGTTGAATAGAAAGTAAGGTAACAAGTTTCATGTATAAAAAAGTGTTTACAGATTTGTGAATCGTAATTGTATTTTTTGTATTGTTCTATTTAATAAAAATAATTCAGTTATGTAAATTTGTTTATACATTAAAAAATTACATTATTTTTATCCTCAAACTCGTGTTCAGTTTTGTAAATTTGTTCATATATTATCAAATTACATTATTTATGTCATCAAACCAGTGTAATACACATGTCTATAACTTAATAAGGTAATACACAAATGTGTTTCCATCGTTAACATGAGGTTACTTTCACAATGTTAGGCTCAAAGATTATCCATACGTTAGGTTTGTCCGATAGCTTTAGTGTTTAGTCACGGTTTGTATTAGATGATGTTGACCCTAGTCTCAACTCTCATCGATACCTTCATCACATCATGATTTGATGCCTTACGGCCGCGTTTAAACTTTAAAGGGTTTAACCCTTGTTTAGCAACCCTCTTAATGACTATATGGCCATTTAAGGTCTTGAGGTGTACTCTAACACATCGGGCGTTAACAATCACATCAGGTGTTAACCCGCCGTTTAAATGCAATAAAATGCAAGATACAAAACCGAAACCAATTGGTACCAAATTATCATCATTATCATCAATAACTTGTCAAATAAACTCATAAAAATTAAATAAATCTTCATATCCTAACAAAGTCAAGCCTAAAAACCAAAACCTCCGGTCATCTTCTTCACCAGACCCTAACACTTATTCTTGACCGTAACCCCAAGCTCTCCAGCCACAATCAAAGTAGTAGCCATATCAATAAACATCCCATGCTCCACCACACCTGCAAGTCTCAACATCGCATCACCCGCAGCCACCAAATCCCCAATATCCTTCTCAAAATACAAATCAACAACATAATTCCCATTATCCGTCACATACGGTTCCCCATTCTCCCCCACAACCCGAAGTTTCGCAACACAACCTGCATGTTTAAACAAGCTTCTAAGCTTTTCCGCCGTAAACCTCCAACAAAACGGCACAATCTCAACGGGCAAAGCCAATCCACTGCCCCCAATATAATCAACCAACTTGGTTGCATCAACAATTACAATAAACTTTTTACAACAACCTTCTATCATCTTCTCGCGGAGCAACGACCCACCTCTGCCTTTAACCAAATTCATATGCGGGTCGACTTCATCCGCTCCGTCGATTGCTAAATCGAGGACCGGGTGTGTTTCGAGATCCGATAAAGGGATGCCTAATGATAAGGCTTGCTCGTGGGTTTTTTTTGAGGTGGGGATTCCGATGATGTTTGTTAGTTTGCCTTGGTGGAGGAGTTCGCCGATCCGGTCGATTGCGTGCTTGGCGGTTGACCCGGTTCCGAGTCCGAGGACCATACCCGATTCGACGAATTCTACGGCTTTGTATGCGGCGATTTTTTTGAGGTCATCTTGGGTTAAGAGGAGTTGGGGTGGTGAAGGCATGATTCCGGTGGTGGTGGTGGGTTTTTTGGAGTATGCTAGAGCCATTTGTGGGTTAATGGGGGTTGAATGGGATAAGGGTGTGGGTTGAATTAGGGTTTTTTGGGAATCTTGAGAAGATTTGGAAATGAGAAGAGGAGATTTGGAGAGAGAAAGTTAGAGAGCGGTGTGGGTTGCGGTGAATGGGGTGGTGGTGATTTATAGGGGGTGGCGGGGAAGGTACGGCGAAGGGTCCGGTTCAGGAAATCGGGTCAAGTGGGTCGGTATGATTTTGGTACAAAGGGAAGAACTTTGTGGGTCAAGTTCAATGTTCATGAACCGAAACGAGTTTTTGTATTTTTTTTATTTTTCCTTGTTTTATGTTAAAGTTGATGATGTTTTGTAAGGTTAGCTTATTTATTGATGAAAAGTTACAATAAAAGTTTATTTGTTAATTAATAATATAGTTATAACTTCTTTATTGATTTTAATGTTCATGGCATGAGCTAGGATCTTGAAAACCGTCTGAACTAGGTACCGGTATTAAAAATTAATACTGGTACATGTGGGTTGATATTCAGTTAATCAGTTATCGTTGGAAAAAAATACGTTCAAAATACGACTATCTTTAAACATATACTTAGCGGTTGTTTGGCAACTTCTGAATTTAAGTGCTGAACCAGTAAGAGGTATGAACCATTAAGTGCTGAACTCGTAAGAGGGTCTGAACTACTAAGAGTCAGTATAATGTTTAATCGTTCAAAGAGAAATGGTTGATCAATTCAGATTAGAGGTCTTAATCATTCCTATTCAGAGGCAAATATTTGAACCACTCAGACATCTACTCGCGAAACAAACAGTCTGAATCATTAAGTGCTGAACCAGTAAGAGAGTAAAATGTCTGAACCATTAAGAGCTAAACCAATAGCTCTTTAGTTGTGATTAATCACACCTAATAGATAAAAGTTGAAAGAACTAAAATCCAAGGAATTATTATATATTTTTCTTTTATCAAGACACCTTTAAAATCAATTACATATTTTTCAATAATTTAAAAATTACCCACTTAGCCTTTTGTAGTTCCTTTTCTTGAAGTCAAAAACATCAAATTCCATTCCTGCTCGCCTTATAAATAGGTTCCATGCTTGTTGTTGTTATATACACCAGTCATCGTTTGACCAGATATCCGATATTTCTTGATATGTAGCACCAGTTAGACTTTTCATATATAAACTTTGAAAGAATGCATTGATATGGATTTAAACTTTACATGATTGCGTATTAAACAAGTCAAATTGATTTCTTTGTGTTATTATCTTTTTTGGCAATTTTTTACATAAGGGAATCATTTTTGGTAATTCTTAACGTTAAGGATTCTTACTGGTTTTTCTTGCACTTTGGCAATTTTTTACATAAGGAAATCATTTTTGGTAATTCTTAACGTTAAGGATTATTACTGGTTTTTCTTGCACAACAAGTGGCAACTACATTTTTTGAAAATTCGTTTGTTTTTTTTACTAATTGATGGTATAAGAGATATTATGGTATTGTTTTGAAAGAGCATCAAGTAGAGAAATTAGGAAGATATTAGAGGAATTGGGGAAATAGAGGAATTATGAAAATATGTAATTAACCATATTAGAAAGGGGAAGAGGAATCTGGGAAATAGAGGAATTGTAGAAGTATGTAATGAAAGTATGTAATTAACGGTATTAGAAAAGGGGAAAGGGGAAGGGGAAATATGTAAATAGTAATTCAATAAGGGTGGAAGGAGTGTTGATGGTATAAGAGATATTATGGTATTGTTTTGAAAGAGCATCAAGTAGAGAAATTAGGAAGATATTAGAGGAATTGGGGAAATAGAGGAATTATGAAAATATGTAATTAACCATATTAGAAAGGGGAAGAGGAATCTGGGAAATAGAGGAATTGTAGAAGTATGTAATGAAAGTATGTAATTAACGGTATTAGAAAAGGGGAAAGGGGAAGGGGAAATATGTAAATAGTAATTCAATAAGGGTGGAAGGAGTGTTGATGGTATAAGAGATATTATGGTATTGTTTTGAAAGAGCATCAAGTAGAGAAATTAGGAAGATATTAGAGGAATTGGGGAAATAGAGGAATTATGAAAATATGTAATTAACCATATTAGAAAGGGGAAGAGGAATCTGGGAAATAGAGGAATTGTAGAAGTATGTAATGAAAGTATGTAATTAACGGTATTAGAAAAGGGGAAAGGGGAAGGGGAAATATGTAAATAGTAATTCAATAAGGGTGGAAGGAGTGTTGATGGTATAAGAGATATTATGGTATTGTTTTGAAAGAGCATCAAGTAGAGAAATTAGGAAGATATTAGAGGAATTGGGGAAATAGAGGAATTATGAAAATATGTAATTAACCATATTAGAAAGGGGAAGAGGAATCTGGGAAATAGAGGAATTGTAGAAGTATGTAATGAAAGTATGTAATTAACGGTATTAGAAAAGGGGAAAGGGGAAGGGGAAATATGTAAATAGTAATTCAATAAGGGTGGAAGGAGCGTTTAAAGACTCCCGAATTTCACTATCCAATAAGTTCATGCTATGTCAACTTTCCCTTCACTCTCCATTTTAGACTGTGGGGTATGAGGCTTGGGTTGGGGGGAAACGCCCAAGCCACCACCCCGGGTGGCCCTTGGGGCTTGGGTTTGAAGCCGGGTGTGGGGCGGGCTAGCGATCCGATGTGGCGGCCTCCTATTCGCTTTGTTGGCCATGTCATAGCGGGTGTTTGTAATTTTTTTTTTGTTAATAAATTGCCAAGCCACGCCCCAACCCAAGCCCCGCCATACCCCACGGACACGTCACTCACCGGTTGGGGGGGGGGGGGCTCGAACTCCACGTGTCAACTTACGCCCCCAACCCAAGCCCCACCATACCCCACGGTCTTACACTCAATTACTATCAATGCTCAAACACATGGAGAGTGGTTAACAATTTAAAAAAATTGTGATTGGTTGAAAAAGGGTGAGGTCCACCATTAACCCTCTCTCTCTTCTCTTCTCTTTCGGTGAATATTCACCGTCTTGGGCAATCACCGAACACCGAATGGGGGTGGCATCCCCTTGCTGCGCGGTAAAGTGGGGTTACCGAAGGCTTCCCCGAACCCACTCCTTCCACCCTAAGTTCACTATGGCTAAAATAGTAATTCAGTAAGAGTAGTTTTAATGAAATAGACAAGTATGTAATATATATGGTTTAGGAACAGGAAATGTGTAATTGATTTTAAGGGTTGAATAATAGATAAGTACGTAATATTAATGGTTTAGGAATGAGAAGTGTGTAATTAATTTCAAGGGTTGAATAAATATGTAATAAAGACTCTCATAAAGGGGAAATATGTAAAAAAATCCCAAAATCCAATAACCCTTCAGAAGATAAATACCACAAAATTAACATTCCTAGCCGCCGGCTGGACGACTTAGATAGTACAACGGGTACGAATGTCAGAGCAGATAGCCAATGGGCTCATGATAGGCTGTGTCCAGCAATGTTGTCCTATGAGCAATCGTGCAGGGGACAAGAAGTACACAAGGACACCTAGGTGTCACCAATCATCGTGCGCCGACCACTGCACCATGATCTCCGTTTAACTGCTGATGACAGACCCGACAATAAGGACAACTACCAGGCCACGTGGATCCATTCAACGTGCGCCATCTCCCCTTTCGCCTGTAAACACTAACGGTCGTGCAAAAGGAGGCAAATAGGATACTCCTTGTTGTCGACATCAGGCCCAAGGCCCATCGACCCATCTCCTTCACAACCATCTTCGGCTATAAATAAAGAACCTCATCTTCAGGTTTAAGGATCACTCTCTCACTTATTACACACACTTTTTATCCTCAAAACAAGTTTTATTCTCACGCCGGAGGGTGGTTACAACTTACAAGGAGAACCCCCCAATGCTCCTTGTAACGAGCTTCATAGTGTTATGATTGTTTTAAAGGATCCGGTCACAATCAACGAGAAAGAAAGAAGATTCACCTTATTTTGACGAGACTAGCCCCACAAGTTAATCCTTTGATTAACTTGGTGTTTCTTCACTAAGGATGAATAGAACACACATGGATCCGAAGAGACGGCTACACACTTGGTGTTATGTGAAGAAATGAAAAAAAAAAAACAACATAACATACGTAAATATACTTTGTTATTATATATACACTTAAAAGGCTATGTCGGTGGGCTAATCCGACATAGCCAAGTGTTGACTTCTGGTTGGTCAAAAGAATTTTTTGCTTTTAACCCTTAACTTTTTTAATTTACGTGTTTAGTCCTTCTATTATAACTATCATAATATACATGTTTAGTCCCTTTACTTAATAAACTTTATTCCTCATTAATTAACTTTGCTAATATACATGTTTAGTCCCTTTACTTTAACTTTGTTGTCCTTCTACTCTAGCTTTCCTAATATACATATTTAGTCCCTCAACTTAATAAATTTGATTCCCCATTAGTTTACTTTGCTTATATACATGTTTACGTCATCTACTTTAACTTTGTTGATATACATATTTAATTACTCTACTTTACCTTTATTTAGTCAAGTATTTCGTCTTTTAGAGTTTTTTTTTCTCCCTAATGTGATGAACCAAAGCCAATCCAACTGAATAATATTGTTTCCGCTATTGGTATTATCAGAACCAATATTTTTTCTTTTAGTATTTCGTTTGTTAGTGTACATACGTGGACGTTTCAATAATCCTTTTCCAATGATTTTTTGTTATCTCTTCCGGTTGCTATACCGAGTGTCGGTACTATATTATATAATCAAACTCACGCCGCAACGCGCGGGGTAAGATTTCTAGTTTAAATAAAAACTAAATAAAAAATAAAGTATTGTAAACGTAATTTCATTCATTTAAAGTAAATGTAAAAGTAAGTGATGATGTGACGTTTAAGAAAGCAGATAGGGTTGTAGAAAAAATGGATTTTTTTAAGAATGTTTATAATCTGATGTAGTGTCATAGTCCCTTATAGATGATATTCCTGATAAAGTAATGCTGCATTTTGGTATAGCGTGTTAAAAAGTCCAAATCAAAGTTCCAATAACGATGTGTTTAAGTTCTATCAAGATCTCTTGTTATTTGGACGGTGCTATTGCTTGTTCCCTTAGAATAGTTGTGTACTTATTCTTTTGATCTAATGTCACGCAATCAAATATTCACACACTTCTATGGAGCATCTTAGTACGTGTTACCAAGACATGATTCATTTTCCCCGTCTAATCTTTGGATTACTGATTGGGTTAATTTGTAAAACTTCACATCGAGTCTCTTTATCTAATTACTCAAGGATCACGATAGACGTAGATGCACGACCCACACTTGAAGTGTGTCACTCCCAACTATCACGTCGACTCTCACCACTCTCAACTTAACACTTTGTGTTCTATCACTTAGGTTGAGTGGTTTTTGGCTCCCCTTTTGCCTTTTAGGAGTAGATGCACCTATAGTCATTAGTAATTCACAAAATGTTAGCCTAATATCACCAATAACACTAGTCAAACACTAAGAAATGTTCACCTGCGGGGTGACACAACACACAAAGTGTTAAGTTGAAAGTGGTGGGAGTCAAAGTGATTGTTGAGGGTGGCAACGGTCAATACCCGATAGTTGAGAGTGATAAAATCCAATAATCCTAATATTTTCTATGAAAATCAATTGAAAAAAGATACGACATAAAGAAGTGATTTGTCGATCACCAAGAGTGGTGATGACACTTGCATTTTCCAAATTATTAAAACACATTTGGGACCACTGAGAAAAGCAGGCTCGTGCTTTGTTTTGCTTTGCTTTTGTCCTTGATCACATAAATTCTCGGCTTGTCTTTTTATTAATTATTTAATTAATATATTATATTAGTAAATGAATAAGTTCCAAAATTAACATATAAGTTAATAGAAAACCCATTGATTTTGTTTTTATCACTCATTTGTGAACAAAAGGCCAAACAACAAAATGAGTTAAAAGAGGTCTTAACTTTAGTTAGGGATGTGGATACTCGAATTTAGGCCTAACTAGGGTGCAAGATGTAAACAAGTTGAGCTTAATCAAGTCTGGTGCAAGATGTGAACTAGTTGAACTTAATCAACTTGAGTGTGTCTAAATTCAAGCTCAGCTCATCTAACTTAAGAACTCTCGAATCTTTTGAATCTCTATATTCAAAGCTTTAGCTCGACTCATTAGAAGTTAGCCAAGCACAACCTGTTCATGAGCCGAGCCGAGCCGAGCCAGGCCAAGCTCGGGCTCGGCTCGATTATAAACCGAGCTGGCTCGGCTCGGCTCGGATTTGAAACCGAGCTGAAAATCTAAGCTCGGACTCGGCTTGGTTTTAAACCGAGCTAGCTCGGCTTGGTTTGACTCGATTTTATAAAAAAAAAAACTAATATATACCTCTTAAAATTTAATAGCCTAAAATATTATTCAATAATTTAAAAGAATATATTCAAAATAAGTTCAACCTAATACAATTCAAACCAAAATCAAGTTTAACAACGCAAAATAAGTTTTAATTTCAATAAAATACAATATTAGTTCATTAGTATGGTAATCAATCTTCAAATATGCCATAAATATCAACTTACAAACCTATATACATGTAAATAATAATCAGTTTTTTTGTAATATATTATAATGTATATAAAATTAAAACTTATTATAAGTAAAATAATTCGAGCTAAACCGAGCCGAGCTACAAAGCGAGCCGAACTGAGCCAGCTCGGCTCGTTACGAGCCGAGCTGAGCCGGCTCGGCTCACTTTTAAACCGAGCCAAATCGAGCGAGCTTTTTCCGAGCTAAATCCGAGCGAGCTTCGAGCGAGCTCCGAGCCGCGAGCTTTTTGAACAGCCCTAAGCACAAGCCTGGCTGATTTATTATTTGGTAATTATGTAATATTTTAGGTTTTTGATCAAAATTACTCTAAAAGAACATTTTACAAAATTACTCTACAAGATCAAAATTACTCTACAATAACATTTTACAAAATTACTCTACAGTATCATTTGTAGAGTAATTTTGATAATTACCCTACATGCAGATAATTACAAAAATGTCACCGCTAGTTTTTTTCTTTTTCATGCTATTCGTACGTTAAAGTTATTTGTACGGGGACTTTACTCTATACATATATATACATTTGCAAGTTACATGAACACTAACTTGTATTTGACTTTTTTTTTTGTTTTTCTATTTTTCTATATTTTTGTCCCTCAACTTTTGATATAGACTTACAGTCCCTTAATCTTTTAAAGACTTTGTAATTGAGTCTTACGTGTTTATTTTTATGTATGTATTGGTTTTAATTCAAGTTAATTTTTTTCCTGGAAATGAGTTTGATCAAATATAATATGTTTTTATGTTTATTATTATGTACGTTTTCAGTTGATCTACGTTTTGACGTAAATTTTATTTTTTCCTAGAAATGAGTTAGGTTAAATATAATAAGTTTTCGTGCTTATTTTTATATACGTTTTCATTTTATCTAAGTTTTGACGTAAATTTTGTTCGGAAACGAGTCGGGTCAAATATAATACGTTTTTATTAGACAATATAAATTCAAGTCACTTTACGTTTCGACACCGCCTCAACGCGTTGTACGTTTTTTAGCTTAAAAACGTTTTTATGTGCTAATTTTTATGTATGCGTCGGTATAAATTCAATTTGGTTTACGTTTCGACGTAAATTTTCTTTGGGAATATGCTAGCTCAAATATAATGTGTTTTCATGCTCATTTTTATGTATGTTTTCGGTTAGTATACATTTTGACGTAAATTACAACTAGCAAGTTGTGTGAATAGTGCTTTCATCCTATTTGTTTTTTTTTTGTTTCTTTCTTAAGTTTTTTTTTCTGGACTTTATTTTTTTTACTTTTCTATTTGTTTAATGTTTTAGTTTTAGGTTCATTTAACATTAAAAGTATATTTAAGATAACATTTACATTTCATTTACAATTAGTTTGAAATCAGCTTGTCCAACTATCCAATTTAAATTTATTTTAATGGTTTTCGGTCAATGTAAAACATGTGTCGATATTCTTTTAAGCATATCTCTTTCGGTTGCTATACTGAACCAAAGTAGATATCGACCGAAACCCCACAGCGTAGCGCAGGTAATCTTACTAGTTTAGGACAATAGTCAAAATGGAGATGTGATTAGAAAGAAGGTAGTTTATAATGAAAAGATGTTATGTAATGTTCAAGAAATCTCATATACCCAACAATGTAATATTTAAAATCAACAAAAACAATCACCCACATGCTATTTTCATTTAATTTTAGTTGTTCTATTAATATGCAATGTATATTTATTGGTTAGACCATGCGTTGTGGTGTAGTTTGGGCACCTAGCCCCGCCACGTGAGCAGCAAGGGCGAGGAGCACCGCTATGGGTGGGACGCAAAGGAGGCTTTGGGGCTCGAGTATGGTGATCTTTGCAGGCCGGATTTTGTAATTTCTTTTTTCCTTCTTCTCAAATTTTAAATAATATATAACCCAATCATTTGGGTCATATAAACCAACTATAACATTTCATATTTCAAACTCTCCATAACACATGTTGACGGATGTGAATGGTGGAATCTCATATACCCAACAATGTATTATTTAAAATCAATGAAAACAATCACCCAAATGCTATTTATTTTTATATTTAGTTCTTTCTATTATTTTCAGATGTTATTTATTAGTTAGACCATGTGTTTTCGTGGTATGATTCGAACGCTAAGTAGTGACGGACCCGGAATTTTTCTTCACTGGGGTCCATTTTTTCGGTGTAAATTTTTTCACAACCAAAGGTAAAAATTTTCGGGTCGGTCATCGTTTGGATCAGGACGGGGATAAGAACATAATTAATACAATATTATATCATAATAAATAGCATTTTTAAACATCAAGATATCAAATAGTGATGACTAATGGATTGTTTGGAAACAATCACCACCTAAATAATTTCAAATTTTTGTTTAATTGTTTTTACGGAGACCATGTAATTGAAACTATTATTTGGTAATCAACTATGAAATAAAATCTTTCAAAGACATTGAGTTTTAAAAAGCTAATTAGAGGGTGAATAGGTGGATGGTGTTTTAAAAGCCAAAAAGTCGGAGGTTTAATACTTGAACCAAGTATCTCTTGGTTGTTAAACAAGGGATTTACCACGATAACAACTTTGCTTTTAATACTATGAGGTCCAACTAATTATTTTTATGGAGTCCTTACAAAATATAAACACATAGGTTCTATTAAATTTTTAAAAAACATTGGAGTTTATAGTTTCCTTACAAAGTTTAACACATCAGTTCTATTAAATTTTTAAAAAACATTGGGGTCCGAAGACCCCGACCAGCACTATGTGGGTCCGTCTCTGACGCTAAGCCCCGCCACGTGAGCAGCAAGGGCATGAAACACCGCTACGGGTGGGGCACAAAGGGGGAGTGGGGCTCAAGCATGGTGATCTTCGTAGGGTGTGGGATGAGTTGCAAATATACAACAAACTAGGTTGATTCACCCGCGCGTTGCGTCGGGAATTCGACCAGTATCGCTTTGGTTCATTATGATACTGCACTCGAAACCAATACAAAAATCTAATACATTAAGTCGTGATATGCCAAAAGGATATCAAAACGTGTTTTGTATCAATGCAAAAACGGGTTAACGGCCCATTAAAAAAAACGTGATAAATGCATGAACGAATATGCTAATATGAACCATTAACAAAAACCAAAAACTCTCATGACATGGTCGTTAACAGAGATGGTGTTGTGGTGTGTTATTGCCATGTAAGGAAACCATTGAAGTTGCTTTACCAGATCTTATGCAAGTTGTGTGGGGTACAATCTTCAACATTCATCTTGAAGCGCACATATCTTTGATAGAATAGCAAGACTGAAGGCTGATCGTTGCATCAAGATATGTGGTATTCTATAGGTCTATGAATGCAAAATACGATGTTTAGTAGATATAACAATAAGTTATTTAAAAGGTTGAGCTTACGTCATTGTCGAGAGTCTGATATTCAAGTTGTTATAGGTAGGGCTGTAAACGAACCAAACGTTCGGCGAACAGTTCGTGAACCGTTCGGCGGGAAGTTCGTTTGTTTATTAAACAAACGAACACGAACAAAAAATTCCGTTCGTTTAGTTAAATGAACAAACATGAACAGAGGTCACGTTCGTTCGTTTATGTTCGTGAACGTTCGGTAACGTATTCGCTTGTGTTCGATAGTTCATCAGTGTTTTTAGTTTTTATATTTATTTAAATATATCAAAATTCTGACAAATTAAATATCTAATAAGTGTCAGTGTATTAAAAATTCTGTTCACGAACGATTGTTTGTGTTCATTTGTATTCATGACATTAGTTTGTGCTCATCTGTGTTCGTCAACGTTCGTTGCCTAAAATTAACAAACAAACACAAACGAACACGAACAAGTTCATTTCCTTAACAAACGAACACAAACATAAAATCCTGTTCGATAAGTGTTCGTGAACCATTCGCAAACACATATATTTTTTAACAAACGAACACGAACAAGGTCTTGTTCGTGTTCGTTCGGTTCGTTTACAGCCCTAGTTATAGGGGGTGTATGCGCCTCTTTCCCCTGCTAAATGAAGTCTCACAGCACTATCGAGTAATAGTTTTCCATTGAGTTCAAGGGCCTGCAGATATAATTATGTTTGTTAGTTTAGAAAAAAAAAATACAAATTCTATTATATACATAAACCAAATAAGAAATCCAGTATATAAAGTTATAAACTACATTTTAAACAGGTCAATCTGCAAACCCAGTGGGTTGTCAACAACATAGACCATTTATGACATGTTCGCGGGTGTAACCAAAAACTTACCCGAACCCCTTCACAGGTCGACCTTACCCTATATATCAAAAAGATCTCAGAAGGTAGAATCAGTGGCGGATCTAGGATTCCGACCAAGCGGTAACGTTTTATAAATAAGCGGTAACGAAATCGAAAAAAGGTCAAATTTTTCCAAAATTTACACTAAAAACGTCAAAAAATTTCCGACCAAGCGGTAGCGGAGGCTACCCCTTGTTCCTCTTTACATCCGCCCCTGGGTAGAATAACTTTTTATGTTGCAAAATTAATAAACAGGGTTCACAAATCTCAAACCCAACTACATATTTAACAACCTGACTACCAATAATGCATTAGAAAAATATTACATGAGGCATGCCAAACGGTGGTGCATTGGTGAAACTCCCATTCCACCCATTGGCAGTGGTGGTCCTAGTTGACCATATCCACCACCCATACCCTACGATTCAGGTTGAGCGAGTGGCCGTAGTTGGGCATACATGTTCTGCAACCAACCAATGCATAGTCATTAGTAACTTCCATTTACTCTACATGGTGATGATAAAAAAAATATTAAAAAAAGCAAGAACCTGCTACTTGATTACATCCTGCTCTTCAGTCTCCTTAGGTTTACTCACCTTCTCCGTTTCAATCTTGTCCTTGATTAGTTCATCAACATTTGCGAGTACATTCACGGAGAAACTGCAAGAAAACCAAATAACCGAAACTTGAATATCCAATCCAATCGCAGTAAACTCCCTTAGGCACACAAAAACAAACATCATTACACATCATCTAGTAATCTACTCATCTTCGACTGTATACAACCACACATTTTTATTCACAACATTCATGGATGAACTTCAAGAAAACCAAATAACCCAATTCTAATTCTCAACGAAATCTAATTATAGCCCTAAATCTCCACATAAAGTCAGAAAGATGAAATAATAACCAACATAAAGTCACCTGGACGTTGGCGATGCGGTGCGTTACATTCCCGGCAACCAAAAAGCGTCGAGCAGAGCTAGAAGAAGAGATGCTTTCTCAAAGTTGTCGCCGTGTCTCAAAATCGTAGCTACCTGATGGAAGGTGTGAAGCCCGAGTGTTAACGTGCTTATTGTGTGTGATTTATTGTCGTTTACATGATTATACGCTTTGAATATGTTCACTACGAAAGTTGTGGTTTTACAGGTTAACCATCTAAATCGGTGAACTTGGGAACGCTTAATGATGGAATGGAACAAACAAAGGTGATAATCAAAACACTTCACAATGTGCGGGACTTGTTCGGGTCGAAGAGATGGCTTAGATGCGCGAGCAACATGATAAAATGAAGTTTAGGGGCCGTTTGGTAATTAAATGAAAGTTGAAATGTAGCCAATTGTGGGGAACTGAGTTGCGGCATAGGCTACGGACCCAAGAGTGTAGTCTACGGTCTGCTGTATTGTATAAAAAAATGTTTCAGAAGCTGAAAACCGTAGTCTACGGTATGTTCATGTGACTTACGTTTGAAAACAAAAGTGTAGTACATGTTGACTTTTGTGACAATATTTAAATGGGTTGCAAGCCCTAATATATGAAAAGGGACTTGATGGCAGACAATTGTTTTGTCAACAAAACTATATATACACGCACAGGAGGGATCGAACATCGTCATTCTTTATTTGGGGATCACAAAGTCAAAGGCCATCATCATCACATCTCATCAATATATGGAGAGGAGAGAAGTCACGTGGATGTGGGTGTCACACCCCGACCACGTAGAACATACAAAACGTGTCGGAAACATCGGGGAGTGTTGTAACAGAATTAATTGTTTCAAATCCATGGCAATTGAAGTTTCGTTTTATTGATTAAAAGTGTTACAATGTCTTAACAAACAAAGAAATACAACATAATTAACTAGTCTTGCATCTTTTATTGTCACTAAAGCCCAAGTCTGCCTATGTGTATCTTGATCATCTTATGCAACAGCTCCTGAAAAACACATGTGAAAATAGGTACGTCAGCATAAAAATGCCTGTGAGATACATAGGTTTTGTGAAAATAGGTTTCATGACTTATGTTTGAGAAAATGTTTAGTCATGAACCTTGTAATTTGCTTTGTTTTGTAAATCATTTGAAAAACGATAAGATCAGATGATATGTATAAATAAGAGAATAATGTATGGTTAAATGAATAACCATTGTAAAATGAGTTTGTATAAGATAAGTTGCTTGTAAAAAAAACAATGTATTGTGAAAAGTATGTTATTTGTATAAAATGTTATATGTCTCAAACTGAAATGATTCAAATAACGCTACGATATGTAATACCATACAAACACTTATATATAGGAAGTACCAGCGGCGTATCCACCATGCTTGTATCATATTACACACGCCTCGTTACTCTAATCACTTACTCAAACCAAACCATCAAGATGTAATGTTTAACAATTGTAGAAATGTTTATGTATGGTCAAATACGGTTCACACGGTTCACAGATACAAACGATTCACAGATACAAACGGTTCACAGATACAAACGGTTCACAGATACAAACTGTTCACATAGTCAAATGTTTACAACGGTTCACATAGTCAAATAGTTATAAACGGTTCAAAATGTAATGTAATGTGTTCATATGCTGGATGAGTATATGTAACAAATTGTAATGTAAAACAATGTACTAAATATGCACTAAATGGACATACATAGCATAAAATGTAATGTAAAACGATGTACTAAGTATTAACTAAATGGACATACATAGCATAAAATGTAATGTAAAACGATGTACTAAGTACGCACACAATGGGCATACATAGCATGAAATGTAATGAAATCATGTACTATAATGTACTAACGAACATAGCAGGTGCATGATGTGAAAACAGGAAAGCATGAAAGTAACAAGTAAGCACATGTGTTCCACCCCAAAACGTTTAGAAAACAGTAAAAGAGGGGTCTATGTACTCACTTGAGATTGCTTAGTAGTCCTTGAGTAACAACCAAACAATGCTAGAGATCGCGGATATCAAACGGCACCTAATATAGGTAACTATGTTAATAACCAGACCTAAATCAGATGATTGGATAGAATGAGGGTTCGTAAACCAAACGAGTATAGAGACTCGTTTCATATGGTTTAACAAAGCCTTCATGCTAAAACGAAACTTAACCTAAGTGTTTGTGACCCATTACGACCCGTTTAGGTAGCTTATGCTACTTTAACGCGTCGTTCGCGTAAAACGCGTTTGGAACGCCTAACTAGTCCTATGACAAGTAAAATATGCCTTAACATGTCTAATATGGTTGTCAAATCAGTTTAGATGACAAAAGTTATGTTACATATGTTTAAAACGAATGTTGGCATCAAAGGAGTATTTTGGTAATTTACCTAAGGCATATAAACTACCTATCATACAACTACTTAAACGAAGCGACCATAAGGTATAACCTCGGAAGGTTATTCCCTATATACTATGGTCACCTAATGTGTTTGGTCGGATCCTAATGATCGACCAAATGGGTCGGGTTCGAAGGTATAAGCGATTTATTAGATCGCTTACCCTACGACCCTATACAACGTGGTAATCAGTAGGCATAGTCCCAAGGGACTATAACCAACGTGATTACACTCACGTTGCGAAGTTCAAACGAACTTCGCATTGACCATAAACTGGTTAATGCAGAAAGTCAAACAAAGTTTGACTTTCAGACTCGAAAAGCAATAAAAGAACGAAGGAATACTTACGAAGGGTCCCCGCAAGATTCGAACCCGATTCACTCTCATGTAGGAAGCATATACTTCCACTTAGAGAGTGTAGAATCAGATTCAAATGTGAGGGAAATGGGTAAAACAAGGTGGGTATTTATAGATTTCGGTTCTCCGTTAGGATCGTTTCTTGGAGAAGAGGGAATGATCTCGCCCGTACACTTGTCGGAAGGTTGTGGTAACTGATATTGACCCACCACAAGAGTTGGACACATGGCATTGGCCTTTGGAAGGGGTTAAGGGCAGGAAACAACAGCTGAAAAACGAGTTGTTGCATCTGACCTATGCTTGCGCACCGTAACAAATAAACCCTTACGGTGCGCAAGGGCCAAGTTTGGCAGATTTACAATTTTGGTCCCTGTTGTGCTATAAGGTCATTTCCGACGCGTTTAAGGCCCGTTAACCCCATTTAAAAGCTCTAAAATGAAGTTAAAGTATAGGGAACTTAAAATGTGCTCAAAAATATCTCGGATGTCGGTTCGTTTGGCCGTACGAACGCGATGTTCGCTTAATTACGACGGAATGCGCATAAGCGCGAAAAACGATCCAAATTGCGCGACGAATGGATTTTTCTCATGCCAAACACTAAAATAAAATATTTTAGTGCTTACATAAATTTTTGGATGTCCGGATGTATTCAAAACGTAAGTTATGCGTAAAAGTGCAAACTTGTGCACTTTTTGACACTTTTAGTCCCTGAATGACCCAAAAGTTTATTGTAGCACACCGAACCCCTCAAAGCCTATTTCTAAGCTATATAAAGGATATTTAAGGTGTGTTTAACTTATGGTCATGTTCCGGAATGTTCGTTACAGTTCAAATTGGCATACTTTCGCAGTTTGTCAAGTTTTAGTCCCTGTAAGCGAATAAACTAGATTTTGCCATACCAAAGCCTTCAAAACTTATTTCTAAGTTATGTAAAGGTTACTTAAGGTATGTTAAGCCTATTTTACTATTCCATAGTGTTCGTTGCATTAAACTGGTTATATTTGCGCATTAGTGCGCGTATAACCCTCCAGAAAGCGATTTAAAGCTTGAAAACGAACAAGAGTTGATATGTGTAAACGATACACATATTTTTACAAATCCTAAGTATGAAATACAATATTTCATTGGTTTGGAATTTGTTTGATGGTTGAAGTGACACAGGTGTCACAGTGGGGGTCTCAAAGGGGTTTTTTTTTATAAACTTATCATCACAAAAAATAGAGGATAAAAGATCACAGCTTCCGTTTACACATTGGACTTGGGCCGACTTGGTGGACTACATGGGCCGCACACTTGGAATTGGGATACACACGCATACATTGGCGGCAGACATCACAAATCAAGATCATCATATCATAGGCAGAAAAGGGTTTTTCAACAGGGTATCAAGCCATTGAAGATCATTCAACCGAGATGAGCGGCTAAATCTCTCGTGGACACTTTGGGTGAATGATTCTTGTGAGACACTTTTAATTCTAGTTTCTGTTTTTATTGAGATTTGGATTTGTAGTCGGGTGACAGCCGACTATTTACGTGATTATATAATTTGTGTGACAGACAAATCCTGAGTGACAGTCAGAGTTATAATTATTTGTTGAATCCAATTATGCTTTTGTTGATTGAATGATTCCTATGTATGCTTGTTTTAATATTTATCTGATCAATTAATATTAAGATTTTGAACTGCATAGGTAATTGGTAGATGTGACAAATTTACTATTCAATCAATAGCATCCAATAAAATCAGAACTAGGTTATTAGTAATTACAGAATCTGAACCCCGAAGTGATCACCTTTTCTCATCATTGTTTATTACAACTCCATTTTTTTTTCTTAATTGCAACTTGTTTCATGTGTTTTTAATTCCATATCAGTTTTTCAATCATCAGTTTATTTTTTTTATAGTTGTTAGTAAATACTTAACGTTACACACTTTCCACAATCCTCCTCTGGTTCGATATCCGACTTATCCTATCTACATAGTTTAGTTGGTTTTTGCATGTCCTTAACGACAGACATCAAAATGGCGCCGTTGCCGGGGAGGCATGCGCAAAGTGTTTAGCGTTAAGTTATTAGTAAAATAGATTAAAAAAATCCAAAAATAGTGTCAGTTTTGTTTTGTTTTGTTCAGATTTATGCGTGGTGCTTGTGTTTTTGTGTTTGTGTAGGATGATAGATCTTACAATATTATGCACCTCTCTTACATGCATTTTGTGCAAGGAACCACTTCACCCGTGTATCGGTTGCCACGAGGCCCGATTTAAACGGGAGAGAGCGAAATTGGAAGAACCATCGATGCCTTGCTATAGTAATCCTTCCCCTCCACCATATTTCTATGATTCTGATACAATGGTGGAGGATGATTATTACTCTGACGGATGGGATCGGGACGATGATGCTTATTATGAACCAAGGACGGATGGATAATGTTTCTGTTGCGGTCGTAATCATAATTCTGTTTATGAAGATGTGTGCGCGGTGTATTTGGAAAATCCAGAGTATTGGAATAAAAAAATGATGGATGCGTACATGTCAAGACCGTATCAGGGATACCGATAGTATCATCCCGAGGAATATTCTAAGCCCGAGGGTGCCTATGCCTATCAGACCGAGGAGGAGAAAAAGCTTGCTATGTTGGAAGTGACTTTGTCCAAACTCGAGCAGTATTTATCAGCACCCAACCTTTCCGATGAAGATTGAATCAGCTGCCTAGTTTCCAAGTGTCAGAAGTTAAAAATGAAGATAGATATAGAAGAGCGTCTCTCACCATTACCTGATGATATTAGAGATTATTCTCACATGGAGGAGGAGGTTGTGGAGGATAATACCACACCAATGAATCCTTTATCTGATGAAGAGTCACTGATGGATCAGATGGTGTGTGAGGATGAGGAGGCATAACAGTCTGATGATGTGAATGTGTGTACCGAACCCCTCCCCATATCAATCATTCAACTTAACAAGTGTGGGAAAGAAGGTTCGAGGAAGAAGATGAAAAGGGCGAAGCTACAAGACATCGGTGTATATCTCATGAAGTGGATCAACGAAACCCGCAAGGGCAGTCTGAACATGCCAATTATACTTACAAACCTATGGAGATGGCATGTAAATTTCCGGGCATTCGTCGGAAATGTTTTGGGTAAGTGTGGATTGATACCACCTTAGCGCATAGCAGGTACGGTCTCGCTGAAGACCTTTAAACTTAGCGCTCTCGGGAGGCAGCCCGAGGATGTAGAGTATTGTATTGTATTGTATTGTATTGTATTTTGGTTTGGTCTCGTTTTGGTGTGTTTGTGTTTTGATAGGTTTCTACGTTCCATCTTCACGGATGCAATGAATCAAGTGTGGGGATGTTTGGCAACATCCCCGATGAGATCTCAAAGAATCCATGAGGGGCGTATTGTCACACCCCAACCGATGGCGGAGTCATCGGGGCATGGCACTGAGCGAAACAGATTGTCCAGAAGTTTCCACAACAATTATCATAACTATTCAATTTAATTAATACGTCCCATACCGTATCTCAAACAGTCAAATAATTATTACAGACAAGCATCAAGACAAATATTCTGTTCCGACAACTCAGATTTAAATAAGTAGCAATTGTTTATCTGCTTCTAGAGACCCCTAATACGTTATCTACAGACAACTATTTGTTGGGCTCTAAAGCTTTATTCTAGCTTCCATTTCCTACCACACATGCATCCTAAGCACCTGTCACATACGTTAAAATAAAGTCAATACATAAAATGTAAAGGTGAGCATACAAGTTTGATAATAGCATATAGAGTTCGAATTCGTTTACGCATAACCAGCACGTACACATAGTGAAATGAAGCACGTTAGTTATCGACATAGATCCATCGATACCAATGAATGCGGGTTGACTGCCCGAGGCAGTTCGTAATACATGATTACCACCGTAATCCATGCAAGTAAATGATCCTTAACAACCCCCGTGTGAACGGGTGCTGAGTCCAAACTATAGTACTATCGTTGCTAAGGCAGGTAGACAGCATTCCATGTGTAAACATAACAAACAAGCACTCATAAGCCACGTATAACATGCGTAAATGGTTTAGCGTTAAAATAGCTTGAGTAGTGTGATAGTTGTAGTTTGAATATTCGTAACGTATGTAACACCCAAAAGTGCTAAAAGCAAAAAGGGTTCGAGTATACTCACAGTGATTATGGATTGAAGGGAGCGCTTTTCAGCGAGTACGGTTAGCCTGAATAGATTCGATAACGTAATGATAAGTGGCGCGCAGACAGTATAGAATGAGAGTGGTTAGGATGGCTGATCGTGCTGTTCAACTATCCGTGAGAGGAAGTAATCCGTGCGAGTGAACTATCCGTACGGATGGTAATCCGTGCGGATGGTGACCCATCCGGATAAACTATCCGTGCGAGCGAGCTGTCCGTGCGGATGGTAATCCGTGCGGACTAGTCGCTCGTGCGGATTGCTTATCCATACGGACAAGTTGTTCGTGCGGATAAACGTTCGAGTGGATTGTTTCTTCCTGAGGATGTGTTTGTGTATGATGGCTTGTGCTTTGAAGTTTTCGTTGTAGCATTTAGAAAACATCTAAGTTTCTCTATTCTTCAAGCCGGTCGCGCGGACAACAATCCGTCCGGATGGTAGCCCGTGCGGACACAACCTTAAAGGTGAGTCACTTGATGAAGTCCGTCCGGATGGTAATCCGTGCGGACGATGGTAGTCCGTCCGGACAGTCTGTTCGCGCGGACAAAGACAATCCGTCCGGATAGTCTGTCCGTGTGGACGACTTGGCCGTGCGGATGAACATTGTTTGAATTTTATTCAAGGTCTTAGTATCTCATGATTCGAAGAGTAATTCATTCAGAGGTCGTCCGTCCCGATTGCTCATTCGTCGATACTCAAACCTTGTTTGGAAAGTGGGTCCCAAGGGTAGCTCGTCCGGGTGACAACCCGTCCGGGTAGCTCGTCCGTGCGGACAGCCTCTCGTTCTGGTTGTTCCATCCGTCTACTCTTGGTTGCTGTTATCGTTTTATCGAGACGTTCTGATTACGTGGCAACCTCTTGGAATTGTATTCTCACCCGCGTGACTAGACCAGTCAGGAACCACCCTAACTTGGCCTGTCGGCGACTCAGAACGGTCATTCCGGTTGACCCTGAAATCAGGTGTCTGGTGGGTAGAATCCAGATCTGGGACTAGTGCATCACTATTAACGAGTAGAATACTAGAACCGATCAGATTCGTACCGATCTTAAGGGTAAAAGAAGGAGAGAACTTAGGTTTATTTCTTTCAACTCTTTTATCCTTAGAAAAGTTCAGATTTAGGTGAAGTTGTTGTGAAATCTTGTGGGAACCGTTCAGATCTGAGTTATTCTTGGTGGAATGAGGTCAAGCTTGAAGTTCATAAGAACTTCATGGTGACGTCACCCGAGAATACCTCAAATCTTGATGGTTTTACGGTTAGAAGTTGAGATTTGGAAGATGGAAAGGTGTAGAATTGTGTAGTGATCAAGAATGTACAAGAATTAGAGCAAGATCTTACCTGGATTGAGAGAAATCTGAGAAAAGGTGAAGAATGCGTGCGGTTCGGACGTCACTTGCCAAAAGTGGAAAGGTTGGAGAGTGACCCGTGTATTTATAGGATGCTAAAAGGGGAAAGGGTGAGCCGTGCGGATGGCACGTAACCCGGATAGGCTATCCGTCTGGATTGATCATCCGTCCGGATTGGCAATCCGTGCGGATTGGCAATCCGTGCGGATTGACCATCCGTTCGGATGTCGCCTGATTTGGTGCGTTCGGTGCGATGACGCTTCGGCTTCGATTGCGAACGATTCGATAGGGTTTCCTAGTCAAATTACTTTTAGTCCCAACTACTTCGTATATGGTTCGACTCAGAATTTGGATTCGGGTTCGGGTTCGTTTACATTCGAGTTAGACTTCGAGTTCGATTGTGTTCGCTTGATTATCACAACAAAACATAAATAAACATGCACAGGTAACACGTAAGGCACACACACACGTATAATGACGAGTAAAATACATAGCTCGAGTTACGATTCGATGTCGATTCGATTAGCATTGCTTGATTAACTTTATCGCATTGTTACTTCCTATCATTCACAGTCGTAGGTCGATTGAAATACGGTCAGCATGATTCGATTATTGCAATGAACGACACTTACTCCACATAATATAAATAAAATAAAAACATTTCTACGAGTCAAGTTGCGCGAAATCGGTTGTTGACTTTGATCTTGACTTTGACTTTCACTCGTGAAAACACGGGGTGTTACAACCTCCTCTTGTTTAGGGAATTTCGTCCCGAAATTAAGCTGAAAGCCGTAACTAACCGTGGATCACATGTGAGCACTTTTCGTTCGAACCACTGAAAATCGTCAAATTAATCGACTTTTTACGGTTAAAAATTGCTGATTTTTGGATATGTTATGCGAAATACATTGATCTAAAAGCCTACAAAGTTTCAGATCTTAATTCGAAGTCGTTTGTGAGAAATCTGAGTTCGTTAAAAATGTTGAATGTTGCTGTTGATGTTCACCGTACGGATGGCAATCCGTGCGAATAACAAATCCGTGTTGACTTTTGTTGACTAGTTTATTCGCATGGACAATTGTTGACTCTGAGTTGTGCGGAATCCGTGAACGCGTGTGACTAAACATAATCGTATCGGAGTCGAAATCCGGTCCTACAAGTGGTATCTGAGTAGGTGCTCGATTGCGCGGATCGTATATACTAGGATGTAACAAAATCGATGATTCTATTGATAAATCTGAAATCGTACAAGCACTAGAATCATAAAGACATTTTCTCTCTAACGCTTCCCTAATTAAACAACTGTGGATACTTTGCCTTCATGTCGCTTTCGAGTTCCCAAGTGAACTCTGCGCCTCGTTTACCTTCCCATCGGACTTTCACAATGGGAATGCGTGAGCGCCTGAGTTGCTTGGTTTGGCGATCCATGATTTCGACAGGCTTCTCCACGAAGTGTAATGTTTCGTTCACTTGTAGATCATCTAGAGAAACATGTAAGTCGTGGTCGGCGATGCACTTTCGGAGATTTGACACGTGGAAAGTCGGATGGACATTGCTAAGTTCCTCCGGTAATTCGAGTCTGTAGGCGACTTTTCCGATCCTTTCCAGAATCTTAAAAGGTACAACATATCGAGGCGCGAGTTTCCCTTTCTTGCCGAATCGGACTACACCCTTCCAAGGTGATACCTTTAGGAGTACGTAGTCACCAACGCCATATTCACGGGGTTTGCGCTTTTTATCGGCGTAAACTTTCTGTCGATCCCGAGCTTTCGCTAGGTTGTCTCGTATTTGGAAAATTTTGTCTGTCGTTTCTTGTAGCAGCTCCGGACCGGTTAGTTGCGAGTGACCGATCTCGTGCCACACAATGGGCGATCGACATCTTCTTCCGTATAAGGCCTCGAATGGTGCCATCTGGATGCTAGCCTGGTAGCTGTTGTTATACGAGAATTCGACTAACGGAAGGTGTCTATCCCAATTACCACCGAAGTCGAGAACACACGAACGGAGCATGTCTTCAAGAGTACGAATCGTTCTTTCAGTCTGACCGTCGGTTTGTGGGTGGAACGCAGTACTTAGATTAAGCGTTGTACCAAGTGCCGTTTGAAATGTTTCCCACAATCGTGAAGTAAACCGAGCATCACGATCAGAGATGATGTCACGAGGCGTCCCATGTCGACAGATGATCTCGTCGGTGTAGATTCGGGCTAATCGTTCCACCTTGTAGTCTTCTCGTATTGGTAGAAAGTGAGCTGATTTAGTCAAACGGTCAATAACAACCCAAATGCTGTCGTGACCTGATGACGTGGTTGGAAGCTTGGTTACGAAATCCATAGCTATGCTCTCCCACTTCCACATGGGAATTGGTGGTTGTTCGAGCAAGCCAGAGGGTCTTTGATGTTCAGCCTTGATCCTAGCACAGGTTAGGCATTTTCCGACGTAGAGGGCGATATCCCGTTTCATACCCAGCCACCAGTACCTATAGCGAAGATCATGGTACATTTTGTCAGCACCGGGATGGATAGAGTACCGGGATTTGTGGGCTTCGTCCATGATAATCTGTCGCAAATTGGTTCGCTTGGGAATCCAAATTCGGTCTAAGAAGTGGAATATCCCATTTGATTTGCTCACAAGCTGGGCTCCATCGTGGTAGATTCTTTCTTTCTTCAAGGTGCGTTCGTTGAAACATGCATGCTGGGCATCGCGAATGAGAGCTTCGAGGTTGTGCTGGGCTTGAACATTACGAGTGCTAAGCAGATAGCTTCGTCTTCTAAGTGTGTCGGCAACAACATTTGCCTTGCCTGGGTGATAACGAATCTCACAGTCGTAATCGTTGAGAAGTTATACCCATCGGCGTTGACGCATATTTAGTTCCCTCTGATTAAAGATGTGTTGTAGGCTCTTATGATCGGTGAAGATCGTACACCTTGTACCATACAGGTAGTGTCGCCAAATCTTTAATGCAAAGACAACTGCGCCTAGCTCGAGATCGTGGGTTGTATAGTTCTTCTCGTGGACTTTGAGCTGACGAGATGCGTAAGATATGACCTTGTCTCGTTGCATTAGGACACAACCGAGACCAAGGTTGGAAGCATCACAGTAGACAATGAAATTATCGTTTCCGTCGGGTAGTGTGAGAACAGGGGCATTGCAAAGCATGTGTTTGAGGGTTCGAAAGGCAGACTCTTGTTTGGTCCCCCAGACAAAAGGCTGGTCCTTATGCGTGAGAGTGGTAAGTGGTACAGCAATCTTCGAGAATCCTTCGATAAATCGTCGATAATAGCCCGCTAGCCCGAGAAAGGAGCGGACTTCAGACGGGTTCTTAGGCGTAACCCAGCTCTTAACAGCTTCAATCTTCGCAGGATCGACGTGAATACCCTGACTATTTACAATGTGACCCAGAAACTGAACCTCCCCCAACCAAAATTCGCACTTGGAGAATTTGGCGTAGAGTTGGTTCCCCTGGAGTAACTCGAGAACCAAACGTAGATGTTGCGCGTGTTCGGCTCTCGTTTTGGAATAGATCAAGACATCGTCGATGAACACGATGATGAAACGGTCGAGATATGGTTTACACACTCGATTCATCAGATCCATGAAAACCGCTGGTGCGTTGGTTAGGCCAAAAGGCATGACAACGAATTCGTAATGGCCGTAACGAGTACGAAACGCGGTTTTGGGTATATCCTCCTCCTGTATACGCAGCTGATGATATCCTGAACGTAGATCGATCTTTGAGAAACACGTAGCGCCTTGTTGTTGATCAAACAAATCGTCGATTCGAGGCAGAGGATAGCGGTTCTTGATAGTCAACTTATTCAACTCCCGGTAGTCGATGCACATCCGGAACGACACATCCTTCTTTTTGACGAAAAGGACTGGTGCGCCCCAAGGAGAGGTGCTCGGGCGAATAAAGCCTTTCTCAAGTAATTCCTGGAGTTGGGTTGAGAGTTCGCGCATTTCGGACGGCGCGAGTCGGTAAGGAGCTCTGGCGGTAGGATTAGCTCCAGGAATGAGATCTATGCGAAAATCAATATCGCGCTTCGGAGGTAGTCCGGGAAGATCCTCTGGAAAAACATTAGGAAATTCTCGAACCACGGGTACGTCTTTCACTTCCTTCTTCTCTTTCTTTTCCTTCTCCGCTGCTACGACGTTAGCCAAGAAAGCCCTGTATTCCTTGCGGAGATACTTGCTAGCTTGTAGGCATGACATAAGCTTGAGACCCTTCGAAGTAGTATCACCATAAACGCGCAATGAATCACCGTTTGCGAGCGAAAAACGAATCATTTTATCGAAGCACACAACTTCGGCATGGTTTTCTCGAAGGAAGTCCATGCCTACTATGACGTCGAAACTTCCGAGTTGCATCGGAATGAGGTCGATTGAGAAGATGTGATTGTTGAGCTCGAGAGTGCAATCACGAATAACAGAGTTTACAGCGACGGTTCTTCCGGTAGCGACTTCAACATCGAATGCAGAGGAGAGTCGGGAACGTTTACGACTAAGGAGTTTCTCGAATTCGAGCGACACAAAGCAATTATCGGCTCCAGTATCAAACAAACATGAAGCATAAATACCATTCACAAGGAACGTACCATTGACCACGTTGTTGTCGGCCTGGGCTTGACGCACATTGAGATTGAAAGTTCTGGCGCGTGCGGCATGTTGTTGCTGCTGCTGTTGTTGTTGTGGTTGCTGCTGTTGCGGTTCTTGTTTCACTACCCTGTTCGGGCACATGTTGGCGAAATGATTCGGGTCGCCACACGTGAAGCATACTCTGGCTTTGACTGCGGGTGCCGGAGGAGCTTGTTGACCCTGTGGGGCAGCGAGTAGAGCTTGATTGGCAGGAGCTTGGCGAATGCGCCAGTTGGCAGTAAAGTGGCCGTATACATTGCAGTGAGCACAGAAGCGGCATTGAATAGTTGTCGGGTGATGATAGGTGCAAGTAGGGTAGAGCGGGTGTGGTCCAGTATATGCACGCTTTGCAGGCGGTGCATTGGCCACAGGCGCCGCTACTTGACGCTGTTGGGCAGGTACAGCTTGGATCGGTGCAGCAGTAATCGCACAGTTCTTGTTGGTGGAGCTGTTCTTTTTCTTGTTCTTTCTCTTGTTGCTTGATGACGTGGTTTCAGCAGTTGGTGCAGTAGTGGTAGCTTGATGCAGATGCTTGGAGGTTTTATCCCACACCCCAGCCTTAACCCTTTTGTCATTGATTTCAGCGGCTAGCAGATAGGTCTCCTCGATCGTGGTAGTCTTAGCCGCTTGCACGAAATCAGCAACGCAGTCGGGCAGAGCTCGGATGTACTTCTTGATGGTCATTTCGGGAGTCTTGACCTGATCGGGACAGATAATGCTGAGCTGTTTGAAGCGAGCAGTAAGACCAGCGTTGTCCCCATCCTTCTAACGTATGTGCCAAAATTCATCTTCAAGCTTTTGACGTTCGTGAGGAGGGCAGAATTCCTCTAGCATGACTTCCTTGAGCTCGTCCCACGACAGACCGTAGGCTGCATCATTCCCTCGCTTGTTCCTCTCGGCCGTCCACCAGTCTAGAGCACGGGACTGGAAAACGCCGGTAGCGTTCAGAGTTCGAAGGTCATCAGGGCAACCACTTTGTCGCAGAGTAACCTCGATAGAGTCAAACCAGTGAAATAGTGCAGTAGGACCTCCTTCGCCTGTGAATTCTTTCGGCCCACATGACTTGAATTGTTTGAAACTGAAAGGTCTTGCGACAGCTTTAGGACCTTCAGTCCTCGATTCCTCAGATGATTTGCTGGCATTCTCGTAGGCATCACTCACGGCTTTAGCTACACTCTTCGCGATGATAGAAGCAAGGCGTCTGTCCCTCTTTTCCTGACGAGAGAGCGTATGACGAGATCCAGACGACATTGTCTGCAATAAACATCGCCACGGAACTCAACACATGTATTCGAATCTCACCTCACACGTCTATTACTACTAAAGCTCAGTAACACGTACCATGTAAACGCATATAGTCACAACATCACAGAATTGCACAAAATCACATAAACACATAGAGCACATAATCGCAACATTACTAAACATGTAAGCACAATAGCAAAACACACATACCTTAGTCACTAGAGATATATATACGAGCATACAAAGCATTCTGGATGCCTCTATTGTCGATTCGTTAGCGATGTGTTGTGTGGGTTTTGTGTTTTAGCAGAAGCAATAGTGTTGGGTCGAAACAAATAGTACCTCAAAACGTTAACAAATAAGCAGAAAATACATAAAATCTTCATAAAGGTTGATAAATCAAGGGTAGATTGTCTGCGGCTAATAGACTTCGACTAACCAAAGTGGCTCGACTATTCGCAAGGATCCTGTGTGCACAATTACCTCCAGGACTATGCCTTTGCCTCGATTCTTGGGCGTTGGCGCAATTCCCATTGGTTATATTGTGTCTTTGGATCGTTGGAGTCCATCGAAACTTTGGTGGGAGTTTTTGTATAAAAGCAGGGCGAGTCGTCAAGGTTAGGGTTTCACCCCTATCTTGCAACTTCTGTCCCTGTTTTTGATAAAATTTGAGGAGATTATTCATCAAAATATGGATTTCACTCCTAATTTGGTATGATTCTCCTCGTTTGTAGCTAAAACGCAAGCTGATTAGGCAACTTTCAGTCGAGAGTTTGCGGTTTTCACACCTATTCTCGGCCTCATTACCTGTTCATAACTTGAAAATTCGAGTGCAATGGTAGAAATGAGCGAGTGATAGTGGCGAGTTTACGCATACGCGTGAGTTGGTCTGTTGGTTCTTAACTATAGACTAGGTCTCTAAGACTTCGACCCGGACTAGGTCGAGTCTTGCCTAATTCCCTATAGTTATGGCTCTGATACCAATCTGTCACACCCCAACCGATGGCGGAGTCATCGGGGCATGGCACTGAGCGAAACAGATTGTCCAGAAGTTTCCACAACAATTATCATAACTATTCAATTTAATTAATACGTCCCATACCGTATCTCAAACAGTCAAATAATTATTACAGACAAGCATCAAGACAAATATTCTGTTCCGACAACTCAGATTTAAATAAGTAGCAATTGTTTATCTGCTTCTAGAGACCCCTAATACGTTATCTACAGACAACTATTTGTTGGGCTCTAAAGCTTTATTCTAGCTTCCATTTCCTACCACACATGCATCTTAAGCACCTGTCACATACGTTAAAATAAAGTCAATACATAAAATGTAAAGGTGAGCATACAAGTTTGATAATAGAATATAGAGTTCGAATTCGTTTACGCATAACCAGCACGTACACATAGTGAAATGAAGCACGTTAGTTATCGACATAGATCCATCGATACCAATGACTGCGGGTTGACTGCCCGAGGCAGTTCGCAATACATGATTACCACCGTAATCCATGCAAGTAAATGATCCTTAACAACCCCCGTGTGAACGGGTGCTGAGTCCAAACTATAGTACTATCGTTGCTAAGGCAGGTAGACAGCATTCCATGTGTAAACATAACAAACAAGCACTCATAAGCCACGTATAACATGCGTAAATGGTTTAGCGTTAAAATAGCTTGAGTAGTGTGATAGTTGTAGTTTGAATATTCGTAACGTATGTAACACCCAAAACTGCTAAAAGCAAAAAGGGTTCGAGTATACTCACAGTGATTATGGATTGAAGGGAGCGCTTTTCAGCGAGTACGGTTAGCCTGAATAGATTCGATAACGTAATGATAAGTGGCGCGCAGACAGTATAGAATGAGAGTGGTTAGGATGGCTGATCGTGCGGTTCAACTATCCGTGAGAGGAAGTAATCCGTGCGAGTGAACTATCCGTACGGATGGTAATCCGTGCGGATGGTGACCCATCCGGATAAACTATCCGTGCGAGCGAGTTGTCCGTGCGGATGGTAATCCGTGCGGACTAGTCGCTCGTGCGGATTGCTTATCCGTACGGACAAGTTGTTCGTGCGGATAAACGTTCGAGTGGATTGTTTCTTCCTGAGGATGTGTTTGTGTATGATGGCTTGTGCTTTGAAGTTTTCGTTGTAGCATTTAGAAAACATCTAAGTTTCTCTATTCTTCAAGCCGGTCGCGCGGACAACAATCCGTCCGGATGGTAGCCCGTGCGGACACAACCTTAAAGGTGAGTCACTTGATGAAGTCCATCTGGATGGTAATCCGTGCGGACGATGGTAGTCCGTCCGGATAGTCTGTTCGCGCGGACAAAGACAATCCGTCCGGATAGTCTGTCCGTGCGGACGACTTGGCCGTGCGGATGAACATTGTTTGAATTTTATTCAAGGTCTTAGTATCTCATGATTCGAAGAGTAATTCATTCAGAGGTCGTCCGTCCGGATTGCTCATTCGTCGATACTCAAACCTTGTTTGGAAAGTGGGTCCCAAGGGTAGCTCGTCCGGGTGACAACCCGTCCGGGTAGCCTGTCCGTGCGGACAGCTCGTCCGTGCGGACAACCTCTCGTTCTGGTTGTTCCATCTGTCTACTCTTGGTTGTTGTTATCGTTTTATCGAGACGTTCTGATTACGTGGCAACCACTTGGAATTGTATTCTCACCCGCGTGACTAGACCGGTCAGGAACCACCCTAACTTGGCCTGTCGGCGACTCAGAACGGTCATTCCGGTTGACCCCGAAATCAGGTGTCTGGTGGGTAGAATCCAGATCTGGGACTAGTGCATCACTATTAACGAGTAGAATACTAGAACCGATCAGATTCATACCGATCTTAAGGGTAAAAGAAGGAGAGAACTTAGGTTTATTTCTTTCAACTCTTTTATCCTTAGAAAAGTTCAGATTTAGGTGAAGTTGTTGTGAAATCTTGTGGGAACTGTTCAGATCTGAGTTATTCTTGGTGGAATGAGGTCAAGCTTGAAGTTCATAAGAACTTCATGGTGACGTCACCCGAGAATACCTCAAATCTTGATGGTTCTACGGTTGGAAGTTGAGATTTGGAAGATGGAAAGGTGTAGAATTGTGTAGTGATCAAGAATGTACAAGAATTAGAGCAAGATCTTACCTGGATTGAGAGAAATCTGAGAAAAGGTGAAGAATGCGTGCGGTTCGGACGTCACTTGCCAAAAGTGGAAAGGTTGGAGAGTGACCCGTGTATTTATAGGATGCTAAAAGGGGAAAGGGTGAGCCGTGCGGATGGCACGTAACCCGGATAGGCTATCCGTCCGGATTGGTCATCCGTCCGGATTGGCAATCCGTGCGGATTGACCATCCGTTCGGATGTCGCCTGATTTGGTGCGTTCGGTGCGATGACGCTTCGGCTTCGATTGCGAACGATTCGATAGGGTTTCCTAGTCAAATTACTTTCAGTCCCAACTACTTCGTATATGGTTCGACTCGGAATTTGGATTCTGGTTCGTTTACATTCGAGTTAGACTTCGAGTTCGATTGTGTTCGCTTGATTATCACAACAAAACATAAATAAACATGCACAGGTAACACGTAAGGCACACACACACGTATAATGACGAGTAAAATACATAGCTCGAGTTACGATTCGATGTCGATTCGATTAGCATTGCTTGATTAACTTTATCGCATTGTTACTTCCTATCATTCACAGTCGTAGGTCGATTGAAATACGGTCAGCATGATTCGATTATTGCAATGAACGACACTTACTCCACATAATATAAATAAAATAAAAACATTTCTACGAGTCAAGTTGCGCGAAATCGGTCGTTGACTTTGACCTTGACTTTGACTTTCACTCGTGAAAACACGGGGTGTTACACGTATGTTCCGGTTAGATCGCAACAGCTACACCGCCACAGACACTCACTTGCTTTCTGATCAGGTGCATGTGTTTATCTATCCTTTGTTTTATTTGTTTTCGTGTACTTGGTGGTGTGAATTTTTTGTGTTGGGAATGGTGTTATTTGTCGTGTCGTCTAGTTGTTTGCCGTTCATGGTTTGTAGGTGGTATCTCTCGAGTTTAGATTATAAATTGCACCATACATTGGGGACAATGTATCCCAAGTGTGGGGATGCGGTAACTCAAGAGAGGGTTGGTAGGATTGATGATCTTTAATGCTTTGAATTGGTTGAAATTGGAAAAAATTGAAAATTTTTGTCTCAAGTATGCTTGAACTACATGAAAACCTAAATTTTCAATCGCTAATGGGTTCCTTGCTGATATTAAGCTAACTTAGATCCCTAGTCATGGTTGTCCCTTTAAGTTTCATGAGAGTATTTCTGACAAGTTTAGAAAATAGTTGAGAAGAGATGCCTAACTAGGGGTAACATGCTTTAGGAATTACACATGCTACGTGTCGGTAACCCATATTCCTTTTGTTCGGTGAGATATTTGAGCCTACTTCATTATTAGTTGAATTGCAATAAATGTTCAGTTGCTGAGTGTAGGCCATATGTTGCTTTGTGTTAGAACTTGTGTGGTTTGATACGTGCCGAGACTGTGCTTTAGCGTATACACATAAATGATAAAGGCATTAGGATCCCTTCATTATTTCATATGTTGATTGCTTATCCACCTACCTTAGTTAACCATGTTGAGCCTTATACCTTTCGTTTGTTACACCTAGTTTGCCCCGTTTGATTACCAACCATGAATGACAATTGTGTGTTAGATATTTGTTGAAAAAAAAGTAAAAAAAAAAAAAAAGAAAGAAAAAAAAAAACAAATGAGAAAAAAAAGAGAAGAAAAAATCATTGTTATGTTCGTGTTAAATAAACGGGTCGAAAATAACCCATGTGTTAGTATTACTGTGAATAAGTTGTCATGGTTTGGTATGTTCATTGTGTTCGCCATATAAACATAAAAATCCAAAAATATATCCCTACCTTTACCTTTAACCCAAAACCCAAAAGTCCTTTTGATATGTGTTACGTTATTTGTTACAGTGGAGGTATGATTGCTATACAAGCTTATGATTGCAAAGTAGCGTATTTGGTTTTGAGCGAATTATATACTAGCACATTACACGCTAGTCTTGATAAAACCGAGAGGAGTGATTCTTGTGAGGGGCGTGTGGTATGTGTGTAGTAATATAAGCATGTTAGTTTTAGTTAAGCAAGTCTTGAGTTGTTTTAAATGCGTATCACTTTGTCAGATTGTCAATCTCGATTGTGTCAGTCTATGGGACTAGTATGACTTGGGACCTTAAATTGTTAATTCGGTAAGGGATTCAATGGTGATTTGTTAATAATGTGAGTAATGTTTGTGATGGTTGCTTGAGGACAATCAATGCTAAGTGTGGGGATGTGATGGAAGGTGTGAAACCCGAGTGTTAACGTGCTTATTGTGTGTGATTTATTGTCGTTTACATGATTATACGCTTTGAATATGTTCACTACGAAAGTTGTGGTTTTACAGGTTAACCATCTAAATCGGTGAACTTGGGAACGCTTAATGATGGAATGGAACAAACAAAGGTGATAATCAAAACACTTCACAATGTGCGGGACTTGTTCGGGTCGAAGAGATGGCTTAGATGCGCGAGCAACATGATAAAATGAAGTTTAGGGGCCGTTTGGTAATTAAATGAAAGTTGAAATGTAGCCAATTGTGGGGAACTGAGTTGCGGCATAGGCTACGGACCCAAGAGTGTAGTCTACGGTCTGCTGTATTGTATAAAAAAAATGTTTCAGAAGCTGAAAACCGTAGTCTACGGTATGTTCATGTGACTTACGTTTGAAAACAAAAGTGTAGTACATGTTGACTTTTGTGACAATATTTAAATGGGTTGCAAGCCCTAATATATGAAAAGGGACTTGATGGCAGACAATTGTTTTGTCAACAAAACAATATATACAGGCACAGGAGGGATCGAACATCGTCATTCTTTATTTGGGGATCACAAAGTCAAAGGCCATCATCATCACATCTCATCAATATATGGAGAGGAGAGAAGTCACGTGGATGTGGGGGTCTCAAAGGGGTTTTTTTTTATAAACTTATCATCACAAAAAATAGAGGATAAAAGTCACAGCTTCCGTTTACACATTGGACTTGGGCCGACTTGGTGGACTACATGGGCCGCACACTTGGACTTGGGATACACACGCATATATTGGCGGCAGACATCACAAATCAAGATCATCATATCACGGGCAGAAAAGGGTTTTCAACAGGGTATCAAGCCATTGAAGATCATTCAACCGAGATGAGCGGCTAAATCTCTCGTGGACACTTCGGGTGAATGATTCTTGTGAGACACTTTTAATTCTAGTTTCTGTTTTTATTGAGATTTGGATTTGTAGTCGGGTGACAGCCGACTATTTACGTGATTATATAATTTGTGTGACAGACAAATCCTGAGTGACAGTCAGAGTTATAATTATTTGTTGAATCCAATTATGCTTTTGTTGATTGAATGATTCCTATGTATGCTTGTTTTAATATTTATCTGATCAATTAATATTAAGATTTTGAACTGCATAGGTAATTGGTAGATGTGACAAATTTACTATTCAATCAATAGCATCCAATAAAATCAGAACTAGGTTATTAGTAATTACAGAATCTGAACCCCGAAGTGATCACCTTTTCTCATCATTGTTTATTACAACTCAATTTTTTTTCTTAATTGCAACTTGTTTCATGTGTTTTTAATTCCATATCAGTTTTTCAATCATCAGTTTATTTTTTTTATAGTTGTTAGTAAATACTTAACGTTACACACTTTCCACAATCCTCATCTGGTTCGATATCCGACTTATCCTATCTACATAGTTTAGTTGGTTTTTGCATGTCCTTAACGACAGACATCACTACCACCTTCATTACTTGTTGATCCCGTGCAGTGGCGGATCCAGGAATTTTTTTCATTGGGTTCACTTTTTTAGATACTCCAATTTCATATGACTAAACATAAAAAATTTCGGGTCGGTTCGACAGTTTGGATCGGGTAAGGTTCATCACATAATAAAAGTGAATTGGTTCCCATGCCGAAGTTTCTATATATTCAAGCACTTCAATAACACAAGGATAACAACATTATTCAGGGGCCGTTTGGTAGCCTCTGAATGGTCATTAAGAGTCTACCTCTTAATGGAACCATTAAGAATTTTACCAATGAGAAGGTAGAAGAATGTGACATGTGATGATTTACCATTCAGAGGTTACCTCTTAACCATTTAGACTTGAGGTTCATCACATAATAAAAGTGAATTGGTTCCCATGCCGAAGTTTCTATATATTCAAGCACTTCAATAACACAAGGATAACAACATTATTCAGGGGCCGTTTGGTAGCCTCTGAATGGTCATTAAGAGTCTACCTCTTAATGGAACCATTAAGAATTTTACCAATGAGAAGGTAGAAGAATGTGACATGTGATGATTTACCATTCAGAGGTTACCTCTTAACCATTCAGACTTGAGGTTACATCTTATTCATTCAGAGGTTTTAAACCATTAAGAGCTAGCATCTGAATGGTCATTAAGAGGCTACCAAACAGCCCATCAGTGTTGTAGTTTGCTGTTTTGTTCGGTTCAACAGTGTTTTGGGGGTATTTGCACAGCAGGTAACATCTAGTTTAGAACAGACGCGATACCCACCCCAACACTATTTGCTTGTAGTTGCATTTTTTTTTCTAAAAACACTTTGATGAAGAAAATTGATCATGTTATTTTTAGGTAAAAACAAGTTTTCAAATACCAGTTTGGGATTGTTAGCACAAACAATACATTCATGGTCTATCTAAATGTGAAATAAGTTGCTTTCAATAAGTTGATTATCTGCTTCCGCTCTACTACTTCTAATTATAAACACAAGCATAAGCGGTTTAACTAACTAAATAAGCAATCCCAAACACAACTTAAAAACATATATTAGTTGGCTTCAATCATCGAAAAACAAGTTTCTCAACTTAAAAACATGTATTTGGTCTTCCTTTCTACCAGCACCCAAAAATCATTTTTGCAGCAAACCATATGTTTACACCCAAAAATTCAAATTCAATTCTATCACTTATCTCCCAAACAACTTAATTTTTCAACTATAACAAACTCCAAATTCAACAACAACAAATCTAATCACAAACTACAATTCAAAACATTCACCTTCAAACACTATCAGAAATAAGTCAAACAATTTAACTTTAACACACATGTGAAGAACTGCCGGAGGAGGAAGGCTGTCGGCTAGAGTGGAGGAGGACGGCTGTCGGCGGAGGAGGACGGCCGGAGCGAGCGGAGGTGGTCGCTGATGACTGTTGTTCGTTCACTTGTTATGTTTGGCTAAGCTTTTCAAACTAACTTATTGACTTATCAAAAAGCCAATAAGCTCCTTATAGTGTTTGGCAAATGGAAAAGTGCTTTTAAAAATGACTTTTTGATATGAATGAAAAGGAGTTTTTGAAAAGTCAGGAGATTGTGACTTCTTGTTTAGCTTATAGCTTTTCAACCAACAAATTACCAATATACCCCTTATTTTTTAACACCCCTTATGAAAGAATGTCCATTTTAGTCATTTTACATCAATAAGCTAAGCCAAACACCTTTTAAAAAACAACTTATTGACTTATTGACTTTTCCCACCCCATAAGCTAATCCAAACACTTTTTTTTTAAAACTCCTTTTCAAAAGGTCATTTTCCCAAAAGTCCTTTTCCCAAAAGTCTTTTTTAACTCTAATAAGCTTAGCCAAACATGCTCTTAGTCTGCTAGTCTACTGTTGTTTTTTTGTTATGGGTTTGTTTTGTTGTAACCCTAAATGGGTTTTACATTAAAGAAAAAAGTATAAGTAGAAATAATAAAAACGAAACAAAAAGATTAAGATTTGCCTCATACGGGATTCGAACCGGGGTGTATAGGGAAGAATGATGTAGATTAACCAGTGGAGCACCTAAGCTTTTTTCTTTATGGGTTCCCTTTATATTTTACTTATGGGTTCCTTTTCAGTTTGTTATATATATTTGCACTAAAAATAAACCGAATGGGTTCCTGGGAACCCGATGTTTGTTAATAGGTCCGCCCCTGATTCCCGTGAAACCCTATCCGTTGCGCGGGCCCTCACTCGAACTCGTTGCCGGTCGTCGTTGTTGTGGCTGGAGTATGGGGGACTGCGTGAGGACTTTGCCAGCTACGTTGCTCCTTCGCGATCAGCGATCGCGCTCTCTGTCTCTCTCATCAGTCACCGACGACCTTGGCATCTCCTATTTTTCCTTCTGGATGTGTGTGAGGGTAGATGGGGGGTTTTACATGGTGTACTCGTGGTTTGAGGAAAAAAGCCAATTTTTGTTTTTGGTGGAGCTAGTCCATTGGTTAAACCAACCAATCATAATGAAGTGAAATGAACCACTTTTCATTTCACTTTGTCTATTAATAGATAGTAATGGTAATAATTTTATTACCGCATTTTGTATCTAACTAATTGGTCATTGGTCTCTAGATTGCAAAATAACTTGCAATAAAAAAGTATGATAACACATTGAAAGCATTTATCTTAATCTTCTTGTCACATTCCACACATAAATACCCGATGGTAGCTCTTTTTGTCTTAGAACATGTGTAGTGGACGTTTTCCCCCCCAATCACGCCCGAAAATGCCAAACACCCACCTCCTGGGCGTGTTTAGGCGTGTTTTTGCAAAAAAAAAACCCCTCATCGTGTTTTAAATCACGCCAAATGGGGGAATCAATTTACCAATCACATTCAGCTTCATTTGTTTTGTCCAATAAGTTTTTTAATGTTTTTTTTTATTTAAGTTTATTACAAACATAATGCCTCACAATCCCCACATCCTCACTACACTCATTTTAGAAAACGCCTCATAATGCCCCCTTGCTGACTGGGCTGTCATATGGCGCAAAACGCCCAATAGGCCTGTAAACGAACCGAACGTTCATGAACTGTTCGTGAACTTGTTCTGCGGGAAGTTCGTTTATTTGATAACCGAACGAACACGAACAAAAAGTTTTGTTCGTTTAATTAAATGAACGAACATGAACACACCTTGTGTTCGTTCATTTATGTTCGTGAACGTTCGTTTATGTTCGTTTAAATTTTAGTAAATACATAAATAGTTATATTTAAATAAATATTAGGTTTTCTAACTACTTATATAAATATAACTACTTAGTAATTGAGTTTTCTAATAATAAAAAATGAAATTTTAAAATTTTTCTTAGATCGTAATATATTAGACTTGTTTGTTTGTGTTCATTAATGTTAAGTTGTGTTTGTTTATATTTGTTCAATTACGTTCATTTGTGTTCGTTTATGTTTGTTCAATCATGTTAATTTATTTTTGTTTATTTTTATTCAAATATGTTCAGTTATTTTTTTTTTGTTTATGTTCGTTTGTGTTCATTTATGTTCATGAACTGTTCGTTTAGGCTTTAAACGAACGAACATAAACGGACACGAACATACCCGATTTCTTAATGAACAAACACGAACACAAAAATGTGTTCGACTATATGTGTGTGTTCGTGTTCGGTTAAAGTTAATTGAACGAACATGAACATGCCTATGTTTGTGTTCGTTCGGTTCGTTTACAGGCCTAACGCCCAAGGGTGGTGGGGTGTTAACCACTACACATGGTCTTATAAGAGTAGTGTATATATTTAGCATAAATATTAATTATTAATAAAATATTTAAAAGAAGTAAAAAAGACATGCTTTACTCGGTTTTATAGACACGGTGCTTTGGAGGGATGCAAGAGGTTTAGTCCAATACTTATGAGACCCAATTTTTTGTGATTTTTTAATATATATTTTATAGGTTTAGAATTAAATACAAAGGCTTCTAAAAATAATAATTGTACAAAAGCTCATAAAAAAACCTACTACACCAAAAAAAAAAAAAAAAACTAAACACCTACCACCACCCAAAAACCTAAACCCCTACGCCCACCCACCCAAATTTTTTTTTGACGAAAATTAGCGATTATTGTAAAAAATATTAAAAAACTGTGTCTTTTAGATTTTTTTAGCATTTAGTTGTGGGGTTTTACTTTATGGTTTAGTTTTTAGCACTTAGTTTGGTTTTGTGTGTGTGTGGGGGGGGGGGGGGGGGTTAGGTTTCTTTTAGTTTTTTTTTTTGGAAGGGGGTGAGGGGGTGGGGCGTGGGTGGGTGTTTAGGTTTTGGGTGGTGGTGTAGTGTGTTTAGGTTTTAGGTTCTTGGACACTTGTCACTCTATAATGTCTTCTTATACTTCTTATTTTTAGGAACCTTTGTTGAATAATTTAACCCCATATTTTATATATAAAGTTATCTTTTTTTTAAAATATAGAGTTTAAAACCTAATAACTTTTTTTTTTAAATAAGGAAAAATTACAAGTTTTGTCCTTTATCTTTATACCACTTTTCAGTCGGAGTCATTTTTAATGAATGTTGACAGGCGGTGTCCTTTACTAGGTATTTTATTGCAAGTTTAGTCCTTTACACCCAACTCAGTTAAAAAAACTCTGTTAATTGTTGGGTGTAAAGGACTAAACTTGCAACAAAATACCTAGTAAACGACTAAATTTGCAACAAAATCTTCTTAATCTAATAAAAGCCATACCTAGGGGACACATGTCCCCCGTCTAGAGCCTCTAAACCTCATTTTCCCGCCATTTTTCAATCCCTCTGTTTCCCTTGAGTGAAACCCGACGCGGGATCCAAATCACTAATTTCGGGTCATAAGTTCATTCCATATATAATGCAACAACCCGCTCCTTTTTCATCTATGATTAGGGTTTCCCTCATTCTCTCTCGGTCGCCTCTTTACAGATCTAATATCTTCCTTCCAACGATTCGAATCAAGTTTAGATTAACAATAATTCTCATAAACATAGTGATTTTATTATTCTAATTCGTTGATCTATGTTCTCATTGTTATTTGATTTTGATTTTCAAACGATTTTGTGGGTTTCTGCGTATTGGATTTTTTTACTGCTCCCACACACAAATGTCGTCTCCAGCAAGGTATGATTCCTATATAAAGATATTATTCAGGTTTGTTCTCTTAGTTTGTGTTAATTGTTTTTTTGTATTGTAGTTTATTCGTTTCGATCTGAATATTAGATCTATAATTTCAAATGTTGTCTTATTAATTGATTATACAAAATCATCTCACTGTGATTTGTTATTTAAATAATTTAGTTTTGGGTTTTTGATCTGAATGTAAATTGTTGTTGATTCAATCGATCGTTTTAACATAGGTTATTCTGTATGGGGCTGATCAAAGAGAGTTTATCGCATCTGGAAAACCTCTACTTTCATAGGGCTAAACAACCATACGCTCTCCTTTCGTCCCAATGTAAATCCGAACACCAAGATCTTTACTCTTGTGAAGTCCCTGTTTTCTTAGATACCAATTTCTACTTTTTTGTTTTTGCTAAATTGATTTGTTAGTTTTGAGTAGATTGACGAATTGGTACAATTTTTTCATGAACCAAAATTTTGTTTTATAAAGGTTAAAACTCAAGATTTAAGATCATACAAAGGTTTTGGTTCCTTCAAGTTCTTTACAACCCGTTTAAAATATAATTTTACAGTTTTTGGTTTCTTCAAGATTATGGCTTTTAGCACATCGACTAACGGACGTTGGTATTTGCAGCTTTGTTTCAGATCGGTCATCCGAAATCTTGGACAAATTATCTAGAATTTTTGTTTATTTACTATGAATTCAAGATGGGAAAGTTGAATTTAACTCTTCGATTTATCGTGTTTTTTTATGTTAAAGAAAAGACATAAAATGCATAGTGTTTTTTTTATTATTTTGAAATAATGTACCCGTTATGCTTAGTATCATGGGTTTCTTTTTGTTTTATGGGTTTCTTTTTCTTTTATGAAGATAGATTTCTCATAATTCGTTGCTTTATCGTAAACTACAGAATAATATTGGGAGCTTGCTGAACGGGATGCAGTCACTGGAGTCTTGCGTGCGTGGTGTGGAATCAAAACTCGATGAAATTTTGTTTGACTTGGCAAAGTCAATTAGATAGGTGTCGCAAGTTACCGGGTGCAGATCTTTTTAGCTCTAAACTCTGGATGAAATTAGAACAAGGAGCTTGAATCTTCAAACCGCTCGATTCCATCTTCGTGTCGGGCTAATTAAGAACCCCTTGACAGAGGTGCGCCATATATGATCACTTGATTTAAGTTTCTTTTTATGCTTACGTGCTAGGATTTTGTACACCATGGGTGATTGGTAAAAATAGTTTAGGTCAAAATAAATAGTTTTTAGTCGGGTTTAGGTTACTGTCTGGGTTTAATTGTTCGGGGTTTATCCGGAACTTTTTTTGATTTTTAACTAATTAATAATTAATGGTTCGATATGATTGTAAAAATAGACTAATGTTGTGGTACAGAAGAAGTCGAGTAATCGAGTTAACAATCTATTGTTGTTGGATGTTTTACTCACTGAACTCAAATATGGAATTGCCAGTCTCATTTGTTTCTGTTTGTTATGTAACTGGTCATAAAGCAATTGCTAATTTTGGGTTTTAATGGCAGTCATTTGGGGCTTTATTGTGATATCTTGGATGAAGTCAAAACTTTGATCGTGTATGGTGATCAAACAAGGCTTCCACAAGCTTTGACCAACTTTTGATCACTACAACCATGAGGTACGTTGTGTTGCGTTTTATTGGTAAGTAAAATGAAAGTTTGTGGCTTCCTATTTCAACAGACCAAACAACACTCATCAGTTTCTAAATGTTAAGTTTTCATGTCATTATGATGAATTACAATGCTTTAAAGTGAAGGGTTTGTTTGTTTTCTAAGTTAGAACTGTATTTTTAGATGTACATTTTTTTGGTTATGTTATCTTTTCTACACATAACATAACATGCAAAGTGGAATTACATATGTATATTTTTACATGTCAATTTAGTTGCTTAATGTTTTGTTTGAAATTTGGAAGTCATGTGGGATAAAGTAAAAAACAGACAGGCGATTTCAAACCATTTCATATATAAGGGTTGAGTTGTTTTTTTTTTTTAATTTCAAATGGGTCAATAAAAGATCATTGAAAAAAGGAACAAGTCTAATGGGTTAACCTTGGGCAAAGTGTAGTTTTAGTTCATACACCGAACAGAGAAAAAATGGAAATTGGTTCCTGGTGTTAAAGAATCCATGGTGGTTCACATTTTTTAAATAGGTTTTAATTTTTCTGTTGGTGTTATTATTTTAAAGCTTGTGCTCTTTTTTGTGTATAATAGTTTAATAATATTTAAATTTGAGGCCTCCAAGGGTTCAAGAGGCTTCAATTGAACCTTCTCAGTTTTAAGGAGACATTTGGCTATGTTTTTGCAAGAAATGAGTCAGTTAGTATTTTGTTTGCTAGATATGATGGTTGATACATTTGTTCTTAAAATAGTAAATACTATGGATCATGGTAAGTATGAGCAAATGGTACCCGGTACTGGTACCGAATTTACCGAACCGGGTACACGGTACCGATTTTTGAGATATTCGGTACCGGTCCGGTATGGTACTGGTAGTATTCACAGGTTTTTACCCTCAAATACCGGTACCGTACCGGTACCGAACCGTACCGTACCGGTACTCACTTTTGGGGATTTTCAGTTCCGGTACTTTTGATACCGGTTCGGTACCGAGCTCACCCCTAGATCATGGTATATGGACTCTGCATCTTTATCTAATGGTTATTGGTTTACAAGGCTTACTAAATTTAAATTGATAGTAAAGGTGTAGGGAGAAGCCTATAAATGGGCTTTTGCTAAATGATCACATTTTTATAGTGTACATACATGTATGCCTTCAGCCATGCTTACTCAGAGGTGACTTTCTTTCCTTTTGGGGGTAGCTTTGTGATAGAATGATTTTTAACCATCATCCGCCAAGATGTTTTGATCCTCTTAATTTCGATCTGAAACATCGATAATGGCGACTCTTGACTGTTACTCTGACGCTGATTTCTTCGCGGAATGATGCAATTCAATTATATCAAACATGCCTAAACGAATTAATTAACCCATGATACTTTTTTAAGTATGTGGTACAATTAGTTTTTAAAAAGATTGCAACCAAAGGACTAAATTATGATCAGATCGTTATCATTATGAATAATCTCAAGGTGTCATGTTTTCTTTGTTTATTTGATAAATCAAGTTGTTATAACCAACTTTTTTTTATTTACGACGAGACGTAAATGGGAATATATTGTACTTATGGTTTTAGGTTAATAGATAAAAGAAGGGGTGAGTTAACTATTAATACAGTGGGTCGCTCTATGGTCGTCAACTTTTGTTAAACAACTCTTCTTTCATTCAGCAAGAATACGAACATATTAGCAATGTCGAAGGTTATGTACAAGTTAGTAACGATCCTAACTATCATTTTTTTGGCAATGACAGTAACTCATTAATTGGTTTTACTATCCTATTTTATCTTTAATTTTTTTTATCTTATACTATTTTTTCTATTTAATAAATTTACAAATTTTCATGTTGTTATCAAATGTAGATCCTTCCCAAATTAATTACTGACTTGGGTGGTTTAGATGAGCTGTCTGAAATAAAGATCAAAGTTGTTGACGGAAATACTTGGGTTAAGAATCTTTGTACAGAGAATATTGATGGTCAAACAAGGTTTGTCAATCAATTACTCATATTATTGATTACTTTTGTTTTACTTTTTTTCAACATATTTCAGTATATTACAAATAAACTTTTTTGCGTATATTTTGTTTACGATAGGTACAATGTTGTTGGATGACATGAGATAATTCAAGCCAAACATATTTCGTTTGGTGATGATTGTTTTTTCAATTGGTCAAAAACGAATTCGAGGTTATTGGTTACGAAGCTCTAGCAAGTAGAAGTATTAGAGTAATAGGCTTTCAATTTATATTTCAAACTAGAAAAACGTGTTTCCTTCATTTACTTATCTTTTCTGTTATTTTAGATCTATAGTACGTTGGTTCGTTGTATTTTCGTCTTCAACTTCAGATTTCCATAATAATTCCATGCGTATCGTTTCTTTATGAACTGTATAAACGTTATCTTTTTCTAAAAAAAAAAAAAAACATATCATTTCTCAACACCGCGAAATTCGCGGGTATTATCACTAGTACCTAGTAAAGGACACCGCCTGTCAACAATTAACAGGTTTTTTTAACTGGGTTGGGTGTAAAGGACTAAACTTGCAACAAAATACATAGTAAAGGACAACGCCTGTCAGCATTCGTTAAAAAGGACACTACCTGAAAAGTGGTATAAAAATAAAAGACAAAATTTGTAATTTTTCGTACTCAATTATGCAAAGCCAATAGCCTTTTTAGTTTTAGCACATCCAAACCCATTTTGCATTTTCCAATTGCCATCGAACCAAACTACAAATTAAACTTTTAAACCATTTAAAAGTATCTCTAACCCAACTACAAATTAAATTTTTAAACCCATTTAAAAGTATCTAAATACGTAGTGGCAAATTAAGAATCTTTAGCATTGGATTTGGCGATTAGGGCGATAGGAGGGGGGTCATCAATCGATCTGGGACAATCAACTAGATCAATAATATAATCTCGATCAGGCCACAGGGGCATCGAGCGATCGATCTAGAGTATCAGGTTCAATTGAGCAAGCCTTAGGGGTGATCAGGTTTGTTTGTTTGATTAAATTGGCGTTTGGGCGATCACTTTCTTTCTCTTGAACAATTATTTTTAAAGGCGCTGATACGGACCATTATGTTCTAAAACCTATGATAGTATTGTGTTCTAAATTACGTTATTTTTTTGGGCATCCAAATTTATACATATAATTATTTGTCTATTTCCATGCTATGGCTAGGTTGGGTTATGGCCTAAACCCAGACTTATAACTGATTTTTCGGTTTTAACATTATAATGACATAACATTTCAGTTAATTCAGTTATATATAGTTTGGGTAATTTGGTCAATCATCCATTTACTTCTGACCTTGGACTAACCTTGGACTCGGAATTCAAACTAATTATTCATAAATCTAATTATATTTTAAGTAAACACTAACAATTTTTTTTTTTCTTTTATGATGCAATAACCAATATGTCAATTATAAAAAATATAATTCCTATTTGACATATCACTAAAAAATCATAAATCAGCTATCAATTTCTCAATTCTGCTATTCCATTCTTCTCTTCACCCCTAATAAAAATAGTAGTTAAAAACTAGAGAAAATTACCAAAATAGCCAAGAAAAAGGTTGACTTACCAAAATAGTCACCTCATGAGTCCTTGGAGAGGGGCATCCCACATCTTATGCGTCTGCCATTCTTTATATGGATGCGTGTATGGATGAAGCAGCAAGTACGAAAATGGGAGGCATGAGATGAGTCACGGACGCATAGGATGAGTCAGCAATGCATGGGACGAGTCACGGACGCATGGGATGATGGGATGAGTCAAGGACACATGGGATGAGTTACGGACGCATGGGATGAGTTACGGACGCATGGGATGAGTTACGGACGCATGGGATGAGTCATGGACGCATGGGATGAGTCACTGAGGCATGGGACGCATGATGTCATTGAGACACGTGTCACTTCTACATTGGCAGACGCATGAATGAGCCCTGCAGACGCATAAGCTCTCTCGTAATCAGTGATGCCCTGCTCCAAGGACGCATGAGGTGGCTATTTTGGTAAGTCAACCTTTTTCTTGGCTATTTTCGTAATTTTCTCTAAAAACTATCAGGACCAATTTATTTATTTACCATTTATACTTATGAATGCTATGTTAAATAATTGTCAAATTAAAAAAACGTGTATATATAATTATATAATCTTTTAATAAAAGAAGAATTTTAAAAGAAGAATTTCGGAGATAAGAAAGATGAATAATCCATAGCCCATAGGGATAAGCTGAAAATTCATATGGTTTATTTGACTTTGACCATTCTTTCAAAAGTTTGACCAAGAAGAAAAAGAAACCAAGTAGACGAGATGAACCAAAATATAACATGTTTTTAGCAAGATTTATAATAAACCCAAGATTTTATTTGACACGTGCATTTTGACTTACCAAACTAGTTCAACTTCATGGTCCCAACAAGGTAAACACAAGTCTAACTAGGCCACTTTGACAACATTTGAAAGTGCATATCATGTTATATACATACCCTTTTGAGGTTTTGACTTCGTAGAGATGCTCTAGAGGTATGGAAGAGTGAGAATAAATATGCCTAATCGGGTCGGTCATATCCTCGTTAATGAAACGGAGCCTCAAGACATTCGCGATAACATATGTAATATAGGTAAGACAGGAGGAAGACTACAATCTACACCATAACAACTATCGACAAACTCCCATATAGTCTTTTCCGACAAAACGAAACTTGCTTCTCCCATGTTAAATCTGGATTCCATTCGGATGCAAGACATGACACATACTACAACCATACCAAGTAAAATCTCACTCGTAGCAAAACTATTGGTAAGATATAGAAAGAGTAAGATATAAGCAAACGTTACCTCTATCGTAGAGGATAGAGATGCTAATTCCAGAGAGACTCACTCTGACACAGGACATGACAAATAAAGAAGCAAAGAGAGAGGGAAACACATAGTTACAGATAATTGAAAAAAAGACAACAAAAATATCTCAAAATTTGCAAATTCAGGGCTTGGATGTAGGAGAACAATTACTTAGGGGGTGTTTGTTTTTTCTTCAAAGATCTTCAAGGGAGCTGATGTCTGCAGGCGCGCAGACATTACCCTTGAAGACTGTTTTTTTTTTTTTTTTAAACAGATATGAAAATGACTTTTTTCAACTTAAAAAAAAGCTATAACATCCTTTCTTCAAACATCTTCACAAAAAACCTTCCTATCTCATCTTCACAAAAAAAACCCTCCTCCCTCAAAAATGGACCACCACCACAGCTGTAAGGTCACCGGCGCCGGCCGTCGTCACAGTCGGCCACCACCACCGTCGCGTAAGGTCACTGCTGGATGGTATTCAAGGTCCAGTTTACGTGGGGACGGGTTGTTGTTTCAATCGACAAGCTCTTTACGGATACGATCCCGTCTTAACAGAGGCCGATTTAGAACCAAATGTTATAATCAAAAGCTGTTGTGGTTCACGAAAAAAGTCGAGAAATATTAACAAAAAATACATGGATAAAAATAGAGCAATGAAAATTGAAAAGAACCGAATCAACCACTCCAATGTTTAACATGGATGATATCGATGAAGGCGTTGAAGGTTTGACTTATTACATCATTGATTTTGACTAATTTTTTTAACATTTTTCACAGGGTATGATGAGGAACGGTCTTTACTTATGTCTCAAAAAAGCTTAGAGAAACGGTTCGGTCAATCTCCTGTCTTTGTTGCTGCAAAGTTTGATCGATGTTTTGGGAATTTGGGGAATTGGGTTGCACATTTTGGATGTTGAATGTGTAGTTGAGGTAATTGGTTTAGGATGTTTTGATTTGGAAAATAAAACAAAGCTCATGTAGTTTGTATAGACAATATCAATTTATAAAAACAAACAGTCTTATATTTTCAGCTTGAAGAGCTTCAGACCACATCTTCAGTTGCAGACATGAAAACAGATGAAATCAGCTTGCAGACAGTTTATGTCTGCAAAAACAAACAGCACCTTATACGTATAGATTCAAAGAAACACAACGTGAAGAAATGCAGGATCAAAAATTCAGAAATACGCAAGTCAAGATTGCGACGCGTCCTAACATAATACCAAACGTGTGTCTTGATGGGACGAGAAATATACTTGACAATCCACGCAATCATCTACCCAAATCATTTCACTCTTGATGTGACAAGACTAAAATAATCCAGTTGACCCACAAAACATACGGGTAGATATACGACCAAACTTGATATTTAGTGTGGCCCATACCTTGACGTCATGGACTGGACTGGACTAGAGGGGGGGGGGGGGGGGTAACCAAGTTAGCCAAAGGCCATAGGCTTTGGTTGGAAAAAGCCAAAGCACGCACAAGGCATCGAGTATGCTGACAAACATTCAATAACCCAGGCGTCAACGCATGGGCAACTATCACCAGCCCAGCCTTTGGCTGGGGACAAAGTAACTCCGAACACCACTCTAACAGGACAAAATATATAAGTTACTGACAACAGTCTAAAAACATCACAGGAGTATGTATACCCCTCTCTCGGTGAGAGGGTATTATTTCTTACAAACTCAACAACCCAGCATTCAATTCATACACACTAACACACTTTACCCTTGCGGGATTATTCTACTAAAAGACCGTGTTTTATTCTCACAGCATAGGCTGGTCATAGAGAAAACACTTTCTCTGCAGATGACCAGTGGACGAGTGGGTTCAAGTATCCAATTGGATCGCTGCCGAAGATCTGATCAGCTTAACATTGTGTTTTTATGGTTATTACACACCAATTATGATTTAGTGCAAGAAAAAAATATAAATCATAAAAAAATCACATGATATACGAAGTAGCAATGCACCGTCATGATTCATGCTATAGTTCTCATTAACTGAACTGTCATGACTTATACTATAATATCTTTATTTGGACTGTCATGATTCATGCTTTACCAAGTAGCAAATTAGTTTTTAATCATTTTTCTGTTAACTGATATCACACTCCTCTCAGTAGTGTATACCGATAGCAAAACGTAATTAGGTTCATTTATCTATAATAATACATCAACAAACCAATAGTATACATCTATAGTCAAACGTTGACCATGCTCCTTTCATATCTATTGCAAAATCATCCATTTTTAAAAAAAATGTAATGTTCGATTTTCACTCACAAATATGATCATTTATATGCAATGTATTAACAAAAATATGCAAACGACAAGTTTTCAAGAATGGATCGTATCATGAAGCATAGCGTCTAAAATCATCATAGTAGTAAAGAAAAGATATTACCAGTTGAACGAAGCCCAGAATCTTCAACCGCGTTCTACAAAGCTCTGAAAACATCATCAAGATTGTTGCTTAAGTAGCTCTGGCCATCATCCAACAGTTCGGATATGCTGATTAATTTATATGGTTCCCAATGTTGAATCATCATGCTTTCTTTTTCGCCGTCTTTCACAAGATTTAAAGGCCTCTTACAAAATCCAAAACGCGCTTTATACAACCGATATCAGTTTAGAGTAGGCGAATATGTAAAACGAAAGTGAAAAGAGTGCAAACACATGTTGCCAAAACAAAAGCGCAGAGGCTTCACTAACAGCATAACCTCTCATTCTCGCAACAGCTCCCAAAAGAATCGCACTCGGGGTTGCATACTGTAACAAAAGCACGTATCTATACATCGCATCATCGGCAATAAGAAGATGCATCTTATCAGCCAAACCAACAACTCCGATTCCAAATACCGGAAGCACCAACAATCTAGCCACAATCACACCAACCGTTGTTTTGAGTCCAAGTTTTGACACGTACGGTCCCTCAGCAAGCATACCCCCCAACACAAGCATAACCGAAGGCACCATGGCCCCACCCAAGATCTCCAAACTGTCGGTTATGAAACTAAGCGGTGCGTCAGGTCCGAAAACAAAAGACTTCGCATGAGGGATCGAGCCGATGATTATAGCTAGCAGAGACGCTATTGTTGGAGGCTGAAAAATGTTCTTGATCGGAGTCTTTTCCGCAACAAGTCTAACCTTCTTAACCATTTTCGAACTTATGGGTTCCGTTCTGTTTTCAATCGCTTGTATTTCTTCGTCATTTTCATTACGCGAATAATCTTCAAACGGTTTCGTTGAAATTTCGGTCTCCTCAACACCAGGCGGCCATTCGGCTTCAACAACCAAAGGCCCGAAACCACCACCACCTCCACCGCCACAACTTTCAACATTTTCTTCTTCAACAATCTCGTAATACTCAACCGGAGGCTCCATCATATGATAAACAAGAGTATACACAAGAACAACCGATATCCACTGCGCGATCGACACATACGCAACGCCTCGTTGGTGACAATTCGGCCCAAACGGATTATCCTCACTATGACAAAGCGAGCCCAATATCGCAATCGGAAGATTCCCCGTGTTCCCACACGCGGTCATAACGATCGTAAACCTCCTAAACTGCGGTGGCGGCCGACACAACAACACAACCACAACACCCAACAAGAACCCTAACAGCATACTAACTACCACATTCACAGGAACAAACCACCAGAGAAAAAGATTACGCAGCGTAATCGATCGGCCTAAATCGATGAATATAAGGCAGGGTAAAAACAGAGCAAATACTAGCTTGCTTAACAACTTAAATGTGGCTTTGGGGATTATTTGTGTTTTGTGGTGAGCAAGTATTAATCCAATAACAGTGAGTGATAACAGCTTTAATAATGGTACTACTGCACTAATAATCTCTTCTTGCATTGTGTTCATGCTAGTTTGTAACCCAATCAACAGTCTATGCATTTTTTTTCTAATTTGATGAAACCCTAATTTTTTTTTCTGCAATTTATGAATTAAAGTGAATAATTACGTAATTTTATGCAAAATTGACAACAATAGAACGGAAATTAAGCAATAGGGAGCCTTACCTCTGCGAGATTTGAAGATTTTACAGAAAAAAACAAATTAGACGACAAATAATTTGTAAGATTCTTATAAATCCTACTTCTCACATGATACATGGATCATGTGGATATAGATCATCTTCTTTTTACGATATTATTGCTTTTAATAATATAAAATTATTAACTAGTAGAACCTTCGAGTTGTGAAGAGACTAAATTCTTTACTTTTATAAACGAGTTGTAACTAATTAAAACCTATATAAATTAGCAAGTTATGTGTGCATCATCACTTGTACCCCATGCTTGGGGAGTGTTTCAAAAAAAAACTTTGATTGCTCTTCTTCATCCTGTATCCCCAATTTATAGTTACAAGCTTCAGAACTTTGTTGTGTCGTAGGTGATTGTAATTGTTCCTGCTTGCCACTCGCGGATAATAGAGAGTGAACATGCGAGAGAGAGTGGGTGGGACGGCAGGTCACGATTCCGGCAACGGTGACTAAGATCACCGGTGAATTACAACCCGACTGTCGGTCTGGCAACGGTGACTGAGAGTTCAATGGATGGTGTCCGATGGTTTGAGAGTTCTTTGGATGGCGTCTCATAGATTGAGAGTTCATTGTGCAGTTGTTCTTCTCAGGTACAAATTTCTTATTTTGTTCTTCTTCTTCTCAGGTACAATTTTCTTTTTTGTTACTCGAAATTTTCCAACATTTGCTTCTTATGATTCCGATCAAGATCCGACCCCAAATACGAACCCTAACATTTTTATCTCAATAGATCTGCAAAATTCCTGCATCGTTGTAACAGAGCAAGAAATTAGCCCTACACTATAGAGAATTTCGACGATCCCTAACAGGTATGCCTTTTTTCGAGGATCCCTAACAGGTATGCCCTAAACTATTAGTGTTTTAGGAGCTTTGTCAAGTACGCTGATGAAAAAAAGACAACATCTCCAACTCAAAGATACAGTTCATAGGTTTTACACGAAATTTTACCTCTTCATTTTGATGTTTATACGATAAGTTGAATATATAAAATTGTAGTCGCAAAGGATACAAATTATACACTTATACTTATTTTGCTTGGTATAGATAGCCATTTTTACACGTATATATAGCGGGTGAACCCACTTTGGGAAGTTTTTTTTTTCCTAGAATGACTTCTTTCAACCTGAGCCTGTTTTGGTCATAACCCTTTTGACCAGTTACCTGACCAGACCACCTGTTTTTCCCAGGCTTATTTTAGAGTTATATCTTAACATGTTTATCATCTCATCAAGGCAATCTGAGGTAGAGGGATGCTAGGATCGACTCAGTCTCTGGAGCTGTAACCAAAGTTTGTGAGGGTCCTAAGGAGAAAGTTAAAGAATGTTAGTATCAATAATTATAGCATGTTTATTCATAACATAATATATACAGTTTTTTACAAAGAACGTGTTCACTTTGAAGTAAAGAATATTTATACCAGTATCATTACAGTCTTATTTTCATGTTTACATCAAAGCACAACATGACATAGTAAATTTGTGTCCTTCAAATGCATGCTACATCTATTTCATGTAAGCCAAGTAATTACATGAGGCTTTATTGTATCATTTTACTTGAAAGGTTATGTGTTAGTTAAAGCAGCTTCAACAAAGTAGTATATCATATGCCTCATTTCTTTGAATGGGATAGACATAAGATGATAGTTTGACTTCAGTTTAGTAATCTCAAGTGCTGATTGCTGATATTTTCTTCCTATCATTAGGTTACATATCACTTCTTTCACTGAAAAGAGGGAGCATATACACCAAGTTGACTTCACAGGAGCAAATTGATACCTGCAAGCAACTAACTCGCAAAAAGGAAGTTTCTTACTAGCATTCATTCTGTGTTGTAAGTTCTCTAAATTTCCTTACGCCTCTACGCTGGATCCTATAGTCTATATCATTTTCAGCTGCATAGCAATCACATATTCTCTATCTATTAAAAACCTAACGTAATGAATAGTGCCAAAGCGGTGTCTGGCGTTAGGTCATTTGTGGGTTGATTCTTCCCCTACTGGTTTTCTCTCTTCTTCCACCTCCTGCTTATTTTCGATTTAGTTTCTTCTCTGTTTGTCTAGATGTATGGTCATGTATAGGTTTACCACCTATCTTCTTCGATCAACTATTAGTTTTTATAGTTTTATTCAAAGAAGAAAGAAAGAATTACAAAAAGAGGTGATGGCGAGAGAAAATGAGAGAGCAACGGTGTATTGCGAAAACGGTGAACATTGCGTCGACCAACACTAGAAACCAAGTCAGCTTTTAACTCGCCGTAGCCTTCCCAACATCTTCAGATCTGGTGCGAGCAAACATCGAAGACTTTGCTGGGATGTTGTTCATCTAACAGCTAAAGGATTGGAATTGTAGTTTTCACTCTTTGTATCTATATCTATTTGGTAATGATAATGTTTCAGTAAGCTTGGTAATTGGTATATCACACTCAAAAGTCAAAACTCATCAAAAGTCAAAACTCATTTAGTTTGTTTGGTCCAATTTAAACTTCGTTCGAAATCTCACAGCCAAACAATAATAATTCATATTGTTCGCAAGAGTGTTCAGCTTCTTAAGAAACGTGTTCTAAGTTGTTCTCTGATTTGATTTTTTTTTCACGTTTTTATATGTTATTGATAGATATTGGACTTTTGTGATAAGACTATGGGTGTTATTGATAGATATTCGACTTTAGTGTTCAGCTTCTTAAGAAACGTGTTCTAACTCTCATGAAAGACCTTGCAAAACTGCAAGTTGAGAATACCCAACATCCAACATTGAAAGTCAATAGATGATATTGCAATCTGCTTTTTCTAGCATTATTATTTTGAAAGATGTTATTGCATTCATGTTGGTACCCAATCAAAACGCCGTTTGTGTGTAGAAAGTGTGTAATTTGCCCCCTTTTTACTCTACCAATTATAAGTTTATAGAATTACTAGGCTTAGCGCGCCGCAACGCGCGCGGGGTTAAATCCTAGTTTAAAAATAAATAAATATAGAATCTAACATATTACAATCAACACAAGTGTTTAACGAGTTATGTAGGGCTGTTCACGAGCCGAACCGAACCGATCTGACCTTTGCTCGTGCTCGGTTCGTTTACAAACCGATCCGAACCGAACCGAGCGTTTTTTCAACCGAGCCAAAGTCGAGCGAGCATCTTTCGAGCCGAGCATTTTTCGAACGAACGTCGAGCGAGTATCGAGCGTCGCAGAATAAATAAGGAAAGTGACGATGGAAGTGCTAGTTATTAGAATAAAGTGTAGTTTTCGTCTCTGGTGTTTCGTCCAACAGAACATAAGTAAAAATTTAATAAATAACAAGGAATACAAAAACACTCAACTAGGTTCTTCCGAGATTAACTAAGCGGGAAGATAAATCATCGACCGATTGAAACATACCCTTGTTCTATCGGAAGTTTGAAATTGAATGAATCGATTGAAGCAAAACCTTGACGAGCTGGCGTCTTGGCAAGTGGAGATGGAGAAATCGAATAACGGTGGCCAATGGGGGGTTTTGATTAGGGTCTTGCACTTCTGAATTAAATGGCAGGTTGAGACTTGAGTATTGATCGGCACTTCACATTTTAGTATTTGAAATTTTGACTCAATTACTCAAATGGACATTTAAGTATTGGATAATGGACTATTGGTATTCGATTTCAATTCAAATTACTTAAATGAGCTCTATTTGGATCTTGTACCAAACATTGTTAATGTTGGTCTCTAGTCATTTCATTAAAAATGATACACACACAAACACAAATATATATATATATATATATATATATATATTAAAAAATAAATCGAGCCAACCGAACCGAACTGAGCAGACCTTTGCTCGTGCTCGGTTCGTTTACAAACCGAACCGATCCGAACCGAGCATTTTTTTAATCGAGCTGAATCGAACGAGCAAATTCCGAGCATTTTCCGAGCGAGCATCGAACGAGCGTCGAGCGCCGAACAATTTAAACAGCTCTAGAGTTATGTAATGGATAACTAATTTTTAAATTAATCGAGTTGCATTTTTCGATTTTTTATATTTTTACTTGCATTTATATGCAATTCAAATTCAATTTAGATTTAATATTCTATTTGAATTTTGTGCTCAGACTGAAATTCGATTCGATTCATATTTAAAACTCAAACTCGAATAAATTCGGTTTCAAATTTAGATGGTTTTTTTACCATACATGTGTATACATATATACTAGTAGACTTGTAAACAAACCAAACGTATACGAACAGGGGCATGCTCGTGTTTGTTCGTTTAACATTAACCGAACGCGAACATATAATCGAACACATTTTTGTGTTCGTGTTCGTTTATGTTTGTTCGTTTAAAACTTAAACGAACAGCTCACGAACATAAATGAACATAAACAAATAAACTTAAACGAACATAAATTAACAAATTATAAAACAATACAAATGAACATAAATGACCAACCATAAACGGACAAAAAGCAGTTTTTTTATATAAATTATTGATTGATTACGATAAGTTCTATTAGAAAACACGTTTTTTTATTACAGGAAAGCCCAATTATCAATTAGTTATATCTATATAAGTAGTTAGAAAACATATTTTATGTTTATATTTGTATACATACAACTCCATTTGTATTTGTTAAAATATAAATTTCTAACCCAAGTTTGCAATTCTCAATTCACAAATCACTCCAAATACGATACTAATTCGAATATATGGGTGGTGGTTATCCAAGTGAAGAAAGCGGACCTTCGAACCTCAGACGATCGTCTCATTGACGTTCAAACCATGCTTCGTCAATCCCTCCACCTGTAGCAAGGTGTAAACGATCATCCCATTTAAATTCTCCACCTACAAACTCTTCACATGCAACAGTCAATTGTCCTCTATCTTCAAACCCTTTTCCTCAACCAATCTACCATCATCCCCCTTTAAACCCTTCACCTGCACACTCTTTTCCTCAAGCAGGTGATGATCCAAATCCTCTTATGGTCGAGGAGTTGAACTTGGTGTATGACTACACCATGGCTCAACTACAATTTAACTGACTCCGACTTGGGGAGCCATCGTCTGAAAAAAGAGTAGTTGGAAAAATTAAATATTATTTTATCATTTTTTATCTTATTTAATATATTATTCTATTTTTAGTTTAGTATAAAAAATTTATTTAAAAAATAATAAATAAATAACAATATATTAAAATAAATTTATAAAAGATATATCAGTTATATAATTTAAAAATATATTAAATAAAGGGAAAATCACGAAAATAACTATTGACCAATTCAATTCGCAAAAACGAACATATGTAGGGTCTCACCCATGGTACCGTAGTGTTTAAGCCTAGACGTTTCATTTTTTTTTCTTTTCCACCACGGTTTATAAATTAACATAACTTTTTCATATGATAATATTTAAAAAAAATACATTTGATGCAATATTTTTTATATACTGTTGTATAAAAAAGTTATGCCCATTTAAAAATTATGGTGAAAAAGAAAGAAAAAAAAAGGAAAAATCTAAGCTTAGACTCTTTCCCAACTTTTAGATGCTACCTCCAACTTTCAGACGCTACCTTCAACTTTTCATAACACGTGTCGCAATTAAGTTGACTCATTGGTTTAAAAGTGTAGCTTTTAAGCTTAGACGTTAAAGTGCCATGGGTTTCCGTGTGTGGCATCTAAGCCCAGACGCCTCAAATGTTCATTTTCGTGAATTGGCTTGGTTAATGATCATTTTCGTGATTTCCCCTTGAATAAATTAGATAAGAATAAAAGAAAAAGTAAGTGATGAGGTGGAGGTTTAGAATAGTTTATTGTTGGAGGAAAATTTAAGTTTAGAATAGTTGGGGTTTAGAATAATATGAGATGTTGATGTGATGGGTTTAAATTTTAGACAAAACTAGAAGATTCACCCGCGTGCGTTGCGCCGCGACCAACGAAATTGACATGTTGTTAATCAGATTCACATTTACAATGTGTTAAAGATGTTTTTGTCGGTTAAGTCTGTATTACTGTCTTATACAAATAAGTAATTCACAAATTAAGCTCAATACAATTAATGGTATCATAAATACCACGTTACATGACTTGTATCCATATAAATAAACTATCATATTAAGCTCCCCGCGTTGCAGCGGGGGCGTAAAACCGTGACAAATAGCACAAATGCCACACTATAGCCAACGACCACCAACATTGAAGTTGCGGCGTCTTAACGTGGAAAAATTAGACCGACATATAAAACATAGAAAATAATAACTAACTCGATGTAGGACTTGTGCGTTGTGACGAACTTATTAAACGGAGAAAAAATAGACGACGTAAACACACTGAACCACACATGTGCGTTACCCCATGTTAACTCGCAAAATTTAGAACGAAGCATATAACAAAACGTAAAATCGTTGAACCACACACACACACGTTGTGCCGTGTTAAGTCGCAAAATTTAGATTTAAACGTAAAATGAAAAATTTTGCAAAATATGAAAAACCTAGGGGATCAAAGTTGAATGTAAAAAAGTTGTGAGGTTAAATTGGAAAAACTAAAAACTTTTAGGTTAAAATTATAAAATCAAGTAGTTTTGGGTTTAAAGTGAAAAATCATTTAAAAAAACACCCAAAACATGGGGTACAACACCCAATGCCTCAACTAGTTGTAAATTGATATTATGTACATATCAATTTACAATCACCTAGACTAACCATATAAACAACTAAAGCATAAAGCATCATTTAAGCAAGATGTATAACTCCTAGCTGCATACTTATGTTACAAAATAACTTGTAAATAAACCACACGTGACAGGCTAAGGAAAAAGTACAAACACAATACATATGAAAATACAAAAAAAAAAAAAAAAAAAAAAAAACCCTCAATGACCAACAAATAAACAATACAAGAAAACCAAAAATACACCTAAAGCATAAAGTACAAATCAACCATGCACAAACATGTTACACAATACAAGAAAACCAAAAATACACCTAAAGCATAAAGTACAAATCAACCATGCACAAACATGTTACAAAATGATAATCTTCTAAGTTTTCCGAGTTAACACGACGCAACGTGCGTGTGTGGTTCAACGTTTTTATGTCGTCTATTTTTTCCCGTTTGACAAGTTTGTTATAACGTGCGGGCCCTCAATAGACTTAGTTATTATTTTCTATGTTTTACATTTCGGTCTAATTGCTCCGTATTAACACGACGCAAATTCAGTGTTGATGGTCGCTCGCGGTGGTATGACATTGATACTATTTGGCATGGTTTTACGCCCCCCGCCGCAACGCGGGGGTGCTTAAATTTACTTTCTACTTCTCAATTCCCATTTAAAATACATTATCACAATCATTTTTATTTTGTTGTAGTTATAAATTAGTTACTTTCTAAGTTATTATTTATTTTTATTCCAAATAACTTGAGTTTTTTTTCTTTTTCTTTTTTCTAAAGAGGTGACAGGGAAAAACTATTTACTATTTTAGTGTTTCCTAAAAACTATTTATTAAAATAGTATTATAATTTACTTTTTATATATTTTTTTATTGACTCCTTTATCTATTAGAATAAAAAAAATAAAAAAATGGCATATTTCCTTCCGACATTTCAGTCTAATCAGTTCCCTCTTGCCCTTCCAAATTCTCTGCTCGCTAAACTAAGGTGCTGTTTGTTTTTTCTACGGGAAAAAGGTCTGCAGTCTGCGGAGCACATCTGCAGGCATCTGCAGGAGAAGAGGTGGACCAAATGTCTGCAGTCTGCAAGGAGCTTTTACGAATCTATATAAAATTTCCCCAAACCTTAACCATGGTTTTACGCCATATAGAAACATGAATTTTGGTTGCATTTTACTTCATGTCATTTGTCCTTAAGAGTTTATCTTGTAAACATTTGTAACTGTGAACTTTGAGCAAAAAAAAAACGTGTGTATGGGTGAACTTTGAGCAAAAAAAAAAAAAAAAACGTGTGTATGGGTGAACTTTGAGCAAAAAATAACATGTGTATGTTAATCTATATGCGTTAGGACAATAAGTGATCGACTAACCCCGTGAGCAAGCCAACGGTAACCATCGGTTTCGTATTCCATAGCTTCACCGACATTTTTGCAAGCGTGTATCCCCTAAACACACAGTCCCATTTTTATCAAACAGAATCCACTTTGTGTTAAGGTCTTTGTAAGGAACACCATGATCATTCATGAACTTGATCCCTTCCGCCACATCAGCAGCAATTCGTATGATCTCTTTCATTTGAATCCTTTTGTTCTTCACCATAATACGATCGCAACCAATATGAATCATCAAATACTCTTATCACACACAGAGAAGGTACATTTAGACTCTTCCAATCGAAACGTTGACTGAATTACAAAGCAAAAATGTATAGATTCAGTTAGGGTTCAAAGGAAAACACTTGAAGTTTTTCAAATTATACAAATAGTATAACCAATAAGTAAACAATAATCATGAAGATTTTTGAAATACATCACTAATCTGACCTAAAAATTATACAATTAGATTAGAAAAATTACCGAGACGATTCAATTGCTTCAACACCGTAATCCGTCTCGAGCTTGTTTGCCAGAAAACAACTCTAGTGCCTGCACCACAATGTCGATGCCAAACCTCTGAGTAACCCTAAGCAAAACTCTTTCAAATTAGAAAAAAAACCACATAAGTTAGCCACCATAAAACACATGAGCAGCGGATGAAAGCTTTCGCCAAACTTACCTTACCTCGTCTTAAATCAACTTATGTCATCTCTGTAGCTCGAATCCACTTCTGCCAATCTGATTTCATAGCCAGTCGATGTTGTTGGATTCGCCTCCAGGTAAAACCATATCCGTCATCGTCATCGCCAATCACCGCCGTAACCAACAACAAAGGAAAACTGAGGAAGAGATATAAGTTCTCAGATGAGATTGTTGAGAGAGAATAGAATGCACAGTTATGCTTAAATTATTATTTTACTCAACATTTTGATATAAACTAGTATTAAGGCCCCCTACGTTGCTGCGGGGGCGTAAACCGTGCCAAGTAGCACCAATGCTATATCACTGCCAGCGACCAGCAACACCGAAAAATGGGTAAAAACAAATAACAAAAAAAATAAGAACACCGAACGAAAAGCATATGTAAAATTGTTGAACCATGCATGTCCATTGCGTCGTGTTAATGCGAAAATATTAGACTAAAAAGTAAAACATAGAAAAGAATAACTAAGTCGATCTAGGACCCCGCTCGTTGCGACGAACTTGTCAAACATGGAAATAAAGACATATTGCGACAGGCATGTCAAATGGAAAAAATAGACGAAAAAACATTGAACTCACACGCATGTTGCGTCGTATTCACTCGCAAAACTTTGAACGAAGCATAAAACAAAAAAAATTGCAAAAGATGAAAAGTATGGGGGATCAAAGTTGAAAACAAAAAAAGTATTAGGGGTTGACTTGCAAAAGTTGAAAAAGTTTGGGTGAAAGTAAAAATTAAATTTAATTAAAGAGGTTAAAAATGCAAAAAATAAAAATAAAAAATGAAACCCTTTAAATTAGAAATTAGAAGTGAAAAACCAACATTTTTTTTTTGAAAAACTCCCTATGCTTAGAGTACAATTTCATATAGCACCAACATGTTTATAATTTATAGCATGAAAAATATTGGCAAGTTTTTCGTTTTATGTTTCATTCTAAATTTGCGAGTCAACACGCCGCAACGTGCGTATGGGGTTCAATGTTTTTTGTCTATTTTTTTCTGTTTGACAGACCCATCGCAGCGCGTCTATTTTTCTCCGTTTGAGAAGTTCATCGCAACGTGCGGGTTCTAGATCAATTTAGTTATTCTTTTCTACGTTTTACGTTACGGTCTAATTTTTCGCATTAACATGACGCAACGAGCGTGCGTGGTTCAACAATTTTATGTCTATTTTTCATTCGATGTTATTTATTCCTTTTTTATTTATTTATCCTGACATTGATGGTCGTTGTCAGTGGTGTGGCATTAGTGCTACTTGGCACGATTTTACGAACGTATTTAACATATTAAGTTTTGTACTAATAATTTGTTTTGAGTTTACCCCTTAACCTCCTTTACTTTAAAAAACTATTTTTTACGTGCATATTTTTATTTATTTGTCGGTATGAATTCGATTTGCTCTACGTTTCGACGTAAACTTTTTCTAAAAATGAGATAGGTCAATATAATACGTTTTCGTATAGAAAAACCATTTTTATGTACGTTTCGGTATACATTCAAGTTTGTGTATGTTTTTATGTAAACTTTTTTGGGAAACGAGTCAGGTAAAATATAATATGTTTTCGTATTTATTTTATGAATGTTTGGTAAAATTTGTTTCGAATCGAGTGGAGTCAAATCGGGGTTTCTTTTTTTCCTTTTCTTCAAAAAAGTTCTAATTAATCTATTTTAATTATATGTGTCAACTTTTCCGTTACATGTGTTACGTTGAACAACACGTGTGTTCATGTTCGTTCATTTAATTAAACGAATAAATAAATGTGTTCATGTTCGTTCGTTCGTTTATTAAAGAGTAAATTACAAGTTTTGTCCTTTATGTATGTCCCAAATTGCAGGCGTTGTCCTTTGTCTTTAAAATTGATGAGTTTTGTCCTTAATGTTTGCAAATCTTGCACGTTATGTCCTTTAGGCCAAACCCAGTTAGATTTTTTGGTTAAAACTGATAATGTGCAAGGCACATGAGGGTACTATTGTAATTTCACCATTCAAGGGGCTATTGTGTAACTAATATATAGATTGGGACTATTGTGTAATTTCACCATCACCACCACCCTGCCTGGCTGCTTCCCCTGACAACTAAAAACCCAGCAACAACCCTGCATCGGCATCGCCGGAATCATTTACACAACAACAGCTTTAGTCACCTCTTCATTTCGACACTGAACCCCAAATTCTAATCCAAATTCTGATCCGAAGCCTCACTAACCAATGATCTGTAATCAGTCAATAATATCCACAATCATCATCAAATTCACATCAAATACACACCAAAAAAACACAGAGATCCGAACAAATTAACCAACTACGGCCATAACAAAGTCAAAATCGACATAAGTTTAGTCAAAACCACATGAAATTAACGTGACAAATAGCAAAATTAACGAATGTTTATTACAGATTGATGAAAACTGACCTGCAATCGACGGTTAGGATTGAACAATTTGAGAATTGAAAGATGAAGAAAATCTAGGGTTTGATTTGATTGATCCTGTTTACACTGACTGATTGTCTGACGGGGGATTCCGACGAGTCCGGCGACGCCGTCAAGCACCGCCTTCGGATCTTCTCTATTTGATGAGAGAGAGGGAGAAAGATTCCGTTCGTCAAGCACCGCATTGGAGCTTCTCAAGCGACGCCGGCATCCCTAAGCCGTACTCGTTCCTCACCTTGACTCTCACCAACGACATCGTTTCCGGTACAGATCCGGTAACTGCAACCATATACGTTATGAGAGAGAGAGGGAGAAAGAAGGTGTGTTTGACTGTGAAAGTGTGTAAGAGCGAAAATAGGTGGCAAAAAGGGAGAGAGGGGCGGGTCGCGGGAGGTGGTGGTGGTGGTGGTGGCACATGGTTGGTGTGATGGTCTATGGTGGATGATGATACAGAGTGAGAGACAGAGAGATAAAGGAGAAAGTGAGGACAGAGAGACTAAAGAGTGAGAGGGTTTTGAGTTTAATTATGTTTTATAATTAAATGAATATAGAATTACAAAAGAAACCTCATCTACCTACTAAAATTACAAAAATATCCTTACTTAACATAAAATTTTAACTGCGTTTGGCCTAAAGGACATAACGTGCAAGATTTGCAAACATTAAGGACAAAACTCATCAATTTTAAAGACAAAGGACATCGCCTGCAATTTGGGACATACATAAAGGACAAAACTTGTAATTTACTCTTTATTAAATAAACGAACATAAACAAACTTCCCACCGAACAAGTTCACGAACAGTTCATGAACGTTCGGTTCGTTTACAGGCCTATATACTAAGTTATAACCCCCGTTTATTACACGTGCTGATTAAATATATTTTCATATACTAAGTAAAAAAAAGTTACATCTTTAAAACTCGTGTATTGCATGAGTTGAATAAACATGTGTATAACACAACTTAAATAAATATAATGTAATAAGTTAATACACATAGTCGTCAATATACATTTTTTTTTTTGAAAAAATGAATTTTGATATACTATTTACATATTATAACATTTTACTTTGTTTATTTATTTATTTATTATTAGGTTATAAACATGTGTATTACACAAGTTATAACATTTTACTTATTTTTATTTATTAAAAGGTCAGAAACGTGTGTGTTACATGTGGTTGGATCAATACAATATTAAGTAGTTATTATCAATAAGCGCAAAAAATAAAAGAAATAGTTAATAAAATAAATATTTAAAAATAACGTATAAGCAAAAAAATAAAATACAGATAAAGATTATATACGATAATATTAAGGAAATGAACGTGTTAACGAACGGTTCACAAACACAAACAAACACTAACTAAATCGGCAGAGGCTATAAAGATAAAGATTATATACGATAATATTAAGGAAATGAACGTGTTCACGAACGGTTCACAAACACAAACAAACACTAACTAAATTGGCAGAGGATAGAAGTCGATGGTAGGGGGAGAAGTGTTGAAACTTTATTTTTGGTAAAGCCCTAATCGTTTAACAAATGTCCATAGTATTCATTGATATGAATAATGAGAAGAAAAGGGAAATGGTGCATAAACATGATGGAAATGAGGTTTCATATTCTATTTGTTAGGATAATAAAATAAATAAGAGTTAAAGAATATATGAAAAGTTTAGATAAAATAAATAAATATACAAAAATCTTTATTGAACAACATAAATAAGCGAACATGAACAAACGTTCACGAACACAATTGAACGAACGAGACATCTGTTCGTGTTCGTTCATTTAACTAATTGTAGGGGTGTTCATCGGTTCGGTCTACTATTTATTTGGTTTATATGGTTTGGTTTATTCAACTTTTCAAAATTTTATACCCCAAACCAAATCCAAGCCAAACCAAATTAGGAATATACAAACCAAATCCAAACCAAACCAAATTCAATTCGGTTTGGATTCGGTTAAAAACCAAACAAACCAATTTTAATCAAATTTAACCGAATTGTTCCTTAGTACATTTTTTCCTAAATTATATTTATAATTCATGTTTGTGTTCCAACTTCCGAACATTAAGTCAACAACTAATTTAAACCAAACGATATGTAAATAAAAGAAAGTTTCAATGCAAAATAAAACAACCACAACTAAAAAATAGCCATACACACAACTACAAAGTTTAAAATTCAAAATATAAAATATAGAAATTAGAAATAGTCAACATAGATAATCTTTTAACCTTATTGTAACACCCCTAAAAATATTAAATTATATATATATATGTATTGAAAATAAAATAGAGACATTTAAAACTAGGAATAATTAACCTAGTTAAATCTTGTCTTAGAAACATAAGAATTAAAGGATTCTAATTCTTTTCATAACTTATAAAATAGGGGGACTATCTTGGATATTTTTGAAAGTTGTTTTCATTAAAATTGGATAAGATTAAATAACACCTAGTGTGTGTATTCCCCTGGTCGATCGAACCCAGACAAAGAAAACAGAGCTCACATTCAAAAACCCGAAATTCATCTAAATCTCTTCAAAAATCACTGAAGAATTCAATCAGGGGTCAATCTTAAGCTAGAATCTTGATCACTAACATTAGGGGATCGAAAGGTATGCTTAGTTTTGATATGTGAAGATGTTTTGATGATTCTTGAATTCTTAAAACATAAATTAGTGATGAATTGATGGATGTTATGGTTAAATTAGGATGAATACAAGTCTAGGAATAAGTCTTAGACAATAAATTGATTTATTCATATAACAACCCTCCTAAATATTTTCGACACCCCTAATATGTTTAAAATATCCCTGTATGTCCTAAAACACACCTCGTATACGAAAATAGGCACCTAATACCTTTATTTTAATAAAATTAATTAAAAATCAAGTTTTTGAGTCTCTGGCGGGCCGCGAAGACCTAGCCCTGGTCTTACGCGGGCCGCGAGCGAGTGGACATGAGGCGCAGCCCGGTGCTGCCACTTGTCAAACACACCTAAATATTTCCGACACCCCTAATATGTTTAAAATATCCCTGTATGTCCTAAAACACACCTCGTATACGAAAATAGGCACCTAATACCTTTATTTTAATAAAATTAATTAAAAATCAAGTTTTTGAGTCTCTGGCGGGCCGCGAAGACCTAGCCCTGGTCTTACGCGGGCCGCGAGCGAGTGGACATGAGGCGCAGCCCGGTGCTGCCACTTGTCAAACACGGGTCGAGCCTACACCGGTGACTGGCCAACCCTAGGGCCTACCTGACCTAGCTCGCGGGGCGCGACGGCCCCTTGTGTGTTCTTCGCGGGCCGCGAGGGAGTCCGAATCAGGCCCTATAAATTGGGAGTATCAGCTTTCATTTTCCGACGCTCACACACAGTTTCTCTCTCGAATTTCTGCATAGTATAAGCTCTATTCGGGCATAATACCCCCTAAATAACGAAGTTGTGCCTCGTTGTAAATATCATAACCCCTAGTTACGTATTAGATACACTGCCCGATTGATCTAGGGTTCCGTAACGGCTGTCGTGGTTTCGCCCGACGTAGTCGTTGGAATGCCGTCTCGGGGAGGGTATTACTAATGTAAATATTGGGTTATTATACTAACGCGTGTGCATTTGTGTAATTAATAGATAATCACCAGGAAATCCTTAAGGAAAACCCTAAGACAGTAATGTGAGTAATCTCATTTTTTTGCAAACTGTTTTACAAAACCTTAATTATTTTAAATTATAATTAGCAGTGATTGAGTCTTTGTAATTCTTCAATTACTGCCGGTATGTTCGGGTTTTGTATACAAAATGTGGAACACGTTACCATTGGACAAAGGGTTAGCCAATGTGTAATATGACCCACCAGTCAGGATTGACAATACTGAATGAGTAATTGTGTAGATATAAACATTGTAATCGCTCTCAATACTGTTAAAGGATAAAACTCTTCTTGATTAAACTGGGATTCACTCACCAGTTGTAACAATCCTCAATAAACGGACACCCTCATAATTTTTCCGACACCCTAATATATTTTAAAATATCCCAATATGTCTTTAAATACACCCCGTATGTGAAAACCGAGCCCGAAATACAATATAGCATTAAAAATAAATTACAAACAAGAAATTTTAAGTTAAGGTGGGCCACGTAAGGCACCCCTTAGTTGACGCGGGCCGCGACGAGGTGAAATGGTGTCATCATCGTGGCGAAGCTAGGTAGTGACCCGGATCAGCTATACGTTGACCAGATGTTGACGCGGGCCGCGTAAGGCCTTGCCTACTCTTACGCGGGCCGCGAGAGGACCAGATTCAGCAACTATATAAGGAGGCCTCAGGATCTCATTTCCGTCGCTCACATCTTTTCTTTCTAAACGAATTCTGAAGTAGTAGAAGTAATACGCGGGTATTATATCCCCCTAATTAGCAAAGTTCTGCTCCATTGTAAGTATTATAACCCCTGGATACGTATTAGATACGCTGCCCGATTGATCTAGGGTTCCGTAACGGCTGTCGTGGTTCTGCCCGACGTAGTCGTTGGAATGCCGTCTCGGGGAGGGTATTACTAATGTTAAAATGGGTTATTATACTAACGCGTGTGCATTTGTGGAAATTATAGATTGTCACCAGGAAACCCTTACGAAAAATCTAAGACAGCAATGTGAGTAATCTCCTTTTTGTTAACAGTTTTTAAAAAAACCTTAACTATTTTACAATGCATTTTAGCAGTGATTGAGTCTTTGTAATTCTACAATTACTGCCGGTATGTTGGGGTTTTGTATACAAAATTTACTACACTGTGAGTAGTAAGTCGGGATGACAATACGTTACCATTGGACAATGAGTTAGTCAATGTGTAATATGACCCACAAGTCAGGTTTGACAGTACTAATGGAGTAATTGGATAGATATAAACACTGTAATCGCTCTCAATACTGTTAAGTTTAAATTAAATTAATATATCTTGATTAAACTGGGATTCACTCACCAGTATTTCCCACTAACAAATGTTTTTAAAACGCGTTTCAGGTAACAAAATGTGAAAGCCAAATAGAAGCCAGTTGGACAGCACTGAAGGCTTGGAAAAGTGGCTATAAAAGTTACCTAAATAAAGAAGGCGTTTTAATTTAAATAAAATAGGATGTATTCCTATGAAAAAGTGTGTGCTATGAACTTGGGTTTTATCCCATTTGTTTAAATGAAAATGTGGTATTTTACTCTGATCAAATATTTCCTAACTACGGTCCTGATGAAAATTTCCGCTGCCAAATTAGACAATACACGATACCACCGAAACTGGCTCGCGGCCGCCCGTTCCCAGGGATTTGGGATCGGGGGTTGTGACAGAAGGTGATATCAGAGCTAAGCCACTGATTAGCCACAGAGGTGTTCTGCTGACATCAAAATGTGAATTGTTAGGAAATAAATTACGAGGATAAGTGCATAATTGTATTTTATTGTTATGTGTTATTTGACTATTTGTTAGTTTACAGTATGAGCGACCAAGGACCATTTGACGCGTATCGTCAATTGTCTGGTTCGCCTAGAAGCGAAGACACCTCCTCTTCTCAGCCTGCCCTCTCAGGGTACTCTGCTGATACGGAAGAAGGAATCTTTGTGTTTAAGGCTCAGTCAGAGGAGCCATTTCCTCAGAAAAAAGAGGGGATGGTTCAGTCGAGGGGCACACGAGCGTAGGAAACGTATGAAAAAGTTACAAGAACAGAGGGTACTAGCAGCAGCCAAGAGAGAGACAGATGCCTATGCCCAGGATATGATAAATAGGGGTATAGCCAATATTCACATCCTAGCCAGTACTGCAGCTGACCCAAATCTGGAGCAAATAATAGCACCCCAGCCACAACTGCCAATCCTTGATCAACTGTCACACCCCGATTTCCACGTGTCATCGGAGGGCCCGGTAGGGGAGTATCGTGACGTGGTTGGCAACATAATAGTCAAACAACACAATATTTAATATGCACAGCGAAAGCAATTTAAAAGATATAATACAACCGAATTTAATATTGTAATATCAAATGTCACAATATTCGGAAGTTTATCCACAGACGGATCGGAAACAAAACGGAAACAATAATTCAACAGACTTTAGGCATCTTAAGCTTGCGAGACTTCTAGTGATGCTAAGGAGAAATCCCAGCCAATTACGCTTAGTACCTGCATTTAATCTTTTTGGGAAAATACGTCAGTTTACACTGGTAAATACAATCAACTGACTCATTTTAGAAAATGATTGAAAATTGATTTGGATGCACGTGGCATAAACATTTTATTTAACTTGAGAGAATTATTTAAATATATAATCTTGTGAACGAATTACATGTTCCTTGTGCGTTCAGTAGCCCAGATCATGTCCGGGTTAAAGATCAATGGACACACCACATTATTCTTTTGTGCACTGACGGGTGTACGCCTACACCCCGCGCTTAAGTCGTGGCCATTTCGTAAAATGATGCCAAGGATATCCGGGACATGGTCATTAACCCCCCAAAGGATTTAAGTAACAAGACTGTTTAAACGAGCCGATCAAATTATTCAATTAACCACCCAACGATGGAAGATTTGATGCCCGATCAAGCGGTATTCTATATACCGTAACCCAAGGCCGTATAGGGAAAATAAGTTAAAAGTATTTACATGAGCAAAGTATAAATCACAACAAGCAAACGCAAGTAGCTTTTACTGGTACTCCTAATCTGGAACGAATGCTTAAAATAACATATTAGAATCCTAACGGGTCTTTAGTTAAGCTTAAGCTTAGACCGGTTAGTTTCAAAGACACGGTTCGTACGCACGATTAAGCGAAGACCGGGTAGAATGTGATTTAGACCCGACAAGTTCAGAGACTTGTTTAATATGGGTATTTCATGCACATTCTGGATTTTGAGATAAAACCGATACGGTTTGACCCGTTTCGGCTAATTTATGCAAACTAGTTACATAAACCGAACCGAACGCGTAATAAGCGTAACGGGTAATAATGAGAGCCATTTACAGGTTTCCTAAGTTAATATGCTTCAAATATGTTGTGATATCAGTAAGATATCATTTATTATGCCCGAAATGAATTTAAACACAAACTATGCCCCGTAGGGGTAGTTTGGTCATTTATAAGGTGATAAAAGAGTTTAAGTAGTATCCTGAGTTACAGGTCTGATGTAATCAGCAAAGATAATCAATTTGCTAAGTTATATCAGTAGGGTAAAGTATATATGTGAAATTTATCAATTATAACCAAACTATGCACCGTAGGGGCATTTTGGTAATTTCACATAAGCCGAGAAACTCAAAACTGAAGTCTGAGTTTAACAACCTTTGCTTACTGTTAAAATATTATAATTTACCTCAAATATCAGTAGGTATCACCCTTTGTATGTTTAAAATAGTTATAGTACATACTATGCGTTAAAAACGCTTAATTAGGCGATTAGAAGCCGTTTCCAGGTTCTATATAGAAATCTGATATTTTTATTATTCCAGGAGGTTTAAAATAATTTATTTATCATATCTGATCAGTAGAAAAAGGTTTGGAGTTGATTAGATATGTAAAACTCATTTTATGGTCCGTAAGGGCAAAACCGACAATTACCGGATTAAGCCTACGACTATTAGTTATGCTCAGCCTAAAATTAATTAAAAATCCCAAAATAATATATTACATCAGTGGGTAATAAGTTTGATATCAAAAGTAGGCTTAACTAGGCTATACGCTAATTACGCCGTTTAATTAACATAAAGCTTTCATTTTACGCTAACGAGCATAACTCTTAATCTACACCTCAAACTGATGTCAAACCTTGCATACAAGTTTATATATCAAAAGGCGCAGCCTTGATGCTGGTATGGTAGCTATTGTTGTAGGAGAATTCAATCAAGGGTAGGTGGTTATCCCAACTACCACCTAAATCAATTACACATGCACGTAGCATGTCTTCCAATGTTTGAGTAGTACGCTCACTCTGACCGTCTGTCTGAGGATGGTAAGCCGTACTAAAATTCAAACGTGTGCCCAAAGATTGTTGGAAACTCTTCCAAAAATGTGACGTGTATCTAGTATCTCTGTCCGAGATAATAGACACAGGTATGCCATGCAAGGCTACAATCTTATCAACGTACAACTGGGCTAACATGACGGAGCTATAAGTTTCCTTGATGGGTAAGAAATGTGCTGACTTAGTCAGTCTATCAACTATAACCCATATTGTATCATTTCCTTTCCTTGTTTTGGGTAACTTGGTGATAAAATCCATAGTTACCATTTCCCACTCCCACGTAGGAAGTTCAGGCTGTTGTAGCAAACCTGACGGTTTCTGATGCTCGGCTTTGACTTGCGCACATGTCAAGCATTTAGCTACATAGGCAGCTACAGACTTTTTCAAGCCTATCCACCAATAATTTGCCCTTAGATCCTGGTACATCTTATCAGCTCCAGGATGAACGGAGTATTTGGAACTATGGGCTTCCTGGAGGATGACATCTCGAAGTCCTCCATAAATTGGAACCCATATTCGTCCATTTAGTCTTAGAATTCCGTCCTTGCTAAGAGTTAACTGCTCCTCAGTTACTCCTAGCTTTTCGTTAGGATAGTTAGCTTCCAACACAGCTTCCTTCTGTGCAGCTAACAACCTCTCAGTCAAACTGTTCTTTATCTCCATGCGCTTGGCATTGATTCGGATGGGTTTCAGCCTTTCCTTTCGACTCAAGGCATCAGCGACTACATTCGCCTTGCCGGGATGGTATCTGATTTCACAATCATAATCATTTAAAGTCTCCATCCAACGGCGCTGCCTCATGTTTAAATCCTTCTGATTAAACAGGTGTTGAAGGCTCTTGTGATCACAATAGATCACACATTTGATACCATACAAATAATGCCTCCACAGTTTTAGTGCGAATACAACGGCACCCAACTCCAAGTCGTGGGTGGTGTAATTCTTTTCATGCACCTTTAACTGTCTTGAAGCATAGGCAATAACCTTGCCTTTCTGCATAAGCACACACCCCATGCCAGTGTGCGATGCATCGCAGTGAACCACTAATTCTTCTATTCCATCTGGCAATGTCAGTACTGGGGCGTTGCTCAACTTTTGCTTCGGAATATCAAAGGACTCTTGCTGCTTAGGGCCCCAAACGAACTTTACCTTCTTCTTAGTCAAGGACGTTAAGGGTGCAGCAATCCTTGAAAAATTTTCGATGAAACGCCTGTAATATCCTGCCAATCCCAGGAAGCTACGAATCTCTATAGGCATCTTTGGCTCTTGCCAGTTCATAACTGCTTCAACCTTAGCGGGATCCACTTGGATACCACGCTCACTAACCACATGTCCAAGGAATTGGACTTCTCGTAGCCAAAACTCACACTTGGAAAATTTGGCGTAGAGTTTCTCGTGATGTAGAAGCTTAAGAATACAGTGAAGGTGTTTCTCGTGGTCAGCTTGGTTCTTAGAGTAAATGAGAATGTCGTCGATGAAAACGATGACGAATTTATCTAAGTACGGCTTGCAAACGCGATTCATGAGATCCATGAACGCGGCCGGTGCATTAGTGAGCCCAAAAGGCATCACTAGGAACTCGTAATGACCACAACGAGTCCTAAATGCAGTTTTGTGAACATCTTCATCCCTAACCTTCAGTTGGTGGTAGCCTGACCTCAAGTCAATCTTCGAGAAATAACTTGCCCCTTGCAATTGATCGAACAAATCGTCGATCCTGGGCAATGGATACCTATTCTTTATCGTGACCTTATTAAGTTCACGATAATCGATGCACAGATGCATCGATCCATCCTTCTTCTTGACAAAAAGGACTGGTGCTCCCCAAGGAGACGAACTAGGTTTTATGAAACCTTTAGCTAGCAATTCATCCAGTTGTGTTCTTAATTCCTTCATTTCCGTTGGCGCCAACCTATATGGTGCTCTAGCAACTGGTGTTGCTCCGGGGATGATGTGAATCCTGAATTCCACTTGCCTATCTGGTGGCAAACCAGGTTGTTCTTCCGGAAAAACTTCTGGGTATTCAGAAATGACAGGGATGTCTTCTATCTTCGGTTTAGGCTCATCAATAATCACTTGTGCCATGTAGATGACACAACCCTTCTTTAAACATTTTGAAGCCTTGAGCATAGTCACTTGCTCAGGTAGCCCATACTGGGTGTCTCCCCGAATGGTAAGTGATTCACCAGACGGAGTCTTAATCACCACCTGCTTTCTGTTGCAGACGATTTGGGCCTGGTTGTGAGATAACCAGTCCATACCCAAGACTATGTCAAAACCGGCTAACTTAAAGGGAAGTAGGGACATAGGAAAAGAATGGTTCTTAATGGATATAACACATCCATCTAACACAGTTGAGACGGTTTCTAGTGTGCCATCTGCTAACTCCACCTCATAGTTTACGCTTAAGGTTTTGACAGGTAAATTTAGCAATTTGCAAAACTTATGATCTACAAACGACTTATCAGCGCCTGAATCAAATAGTACTCTAGCATAGACATCATTTTCAAGGAAAGTACCTGTAATAACGTTGTCGTCTAGAACCGCTTCCTTTGCGTCCATTCTGAAGACTCTAGCATTAGTCTTCTTGGCCTCTTCAGGCTTCTTGGTGTATTTAGGGCAGTTGGTTTTAATGTGCCCCTTTTCATTGCAACGGTAGCACGTTGCGTCTTTCATCTTCTTGCAATCCAAGGTCTTGTGATCCGTGGACTTGCATATTCCACAAGCAAAGGTTTTTGACTGAGTCTGAGAGTTTGACTCGAGTCTGCACTTTCCATAGTGCTGTTTCTTGCAAATTTTGCACTTGGGCTTCTCATCAGAATGATACCCTTCTTTCCTTGACTCTGATCCTTTCTTGTTGTCACCGTTCCCACGGTGCTTCTTGTTCGACCTCCGTGAACTATCATCTTCACGTTTTCTCTTCTCAGCCTCCTTATTCCTCAGTGATCTCTGCCGGACCGCATCCAAAGTGAGGGACAAGGATATGTCAGCTACAGATCTAAAAGTAGCTGACCGAGATGCCTTCACGCTTGCCTTGATTTCCGGGGCTAAACCACAGATAAAACGGGCTATTCTTTTTGGTTCCGAGGTTACCAGATACGGAACCAACCGGGACATCGTGTTGAAGCTCGTTAGGTAAGCTTGACAGTCAAGGTTTGTCATCACCAATGATAGAAAACCAGACTCTATCTTCTCCACCTCATGCTGGGGGCAGTAATTTTCCCTGATGAGGGCAACAAATTGATCCCACGACATGTTGTACAATGGAATTTTCCCGGTGGCTTGAATCAATGATCTCCACCAAGCTAATGCTTCACCCTTAAAAGACTGCGACACAAACTTGACTATATCCCTCTCAGCGCATCCGCTGATATCCACAACTGTGTCCATCTCGTCCAGCCACGTCATACAGTCAATGGCTCCTTTCTCCCCAGTGAAATCCCGGGGTTTGCAGGAAACGAAATATTTATAAGAGCAACCCTTGTCACGGGGTCCTTGGTTTAGTACATCCTGCTGAGATGGAGCACTGTGGTGGTTTGAGGAGTGTCGATCATCATCTTTCTTCAGTTTGTCCTTCTTGGACGGTGGCTTTGAAGGCTGTGTAGATAGGGTCCTACTACGAGTCCCACTATACTCTTCGTACTGCCATTCCAATGCCTTTGTAACTGCGTCGTCTACCAACGCTTTCAATTCAGCACCCGTCAAATTAATCCGGGTGTTATCAATGTTCTCCACTGGATGGCTATTAATTTCGTCTGAGTTAGCCATTTTAATTGAACTGTTACAGAAAACAAGGACAATAGTTTATTTGGGAGTTTATTATGGAATTGCCCCTTAGGGTAATTCATTAACCATGGTAAACAGAGACCATATTTGGTTAATTTATTAATCAAATTTATTTAGGATTTCTATTATAATTTATCCTAATTATAAAACAATAACAGTTTTATTTGTGGCACAAAAGGCATAGTCACATGGACATTTTAATTTATAAGCTATGATTTCAGAGAATCAAAACATGAAGGTATACTGGCACAACAGGCCTAGTCACAAGGACATTTATAATTTATAAGCTATGGTTTCAGAGAATCAAAGCATGAAGGTTTGAACCTAGTTCATTACCTTTATCTGACAGGGAGTCATCGCTACCACTGTCTTTTGGCTCATATGGAAATGAGCAGGGCCCGTAGGCACTATATTACCACGTATGGTAAAAATATGACCATCTCAATTGATGATCTAAACCCATGATTCAGAGATAATTAAATTGGGTTAGGAATCTTTTAAAGAATCTAATAATAAGAATGACGTGTGTGATTTTAATGAATTACGTCTGCCAGGAGTGTTAACATGTTTACAGATGTTAACAGGGATTTGAATCTTTTAAACAGGTCTTACCATCATGGCCAGGTCTTCATAATGACACTCAGGCTAGGTTTCACACTTAAGATTCTTATTCAATATTTAAATAGGCAGATTATTATTAAAAGGAATGATTTTGATTTATTTATTTCATATATAATATTTATGCATATAATAGCAAGATGAAATTTATAAACATAACATTCCATTAATTATCAAAAGATTACATGTTGCCCTAAACGGGACTTTTCAACAAACAACTTACCCACGCAAGGGTTTAAACAAGTACTTACCCACGCAGGGGCTTAATAGCATAATAGTCCACGCAGGGACTTACACAAATAACATACCCTCGTAGGGGTTTACAGAAAGATAGACCCACGCCGGGGTCAAAACAAACAAGCATACCCACGCAGGGGTTTATACAGCAAGACTGGCCCATGCAGGGGCTCAACAACAAATGGAAGAATTCAGTGGTCCTTCTTGCTCTTCCCTTTAATTAGGCTCGTTAATCCTTGGAAGAAAGTTTGTCGCTCCCTTCATTCCCTGTGAAACTCTCGCTCTACATGGTCCAACCTTTGCAGAATTTCTTCACGCTCTGGTGAGGAGAACCTTGGTGGTTGCGATTGTTGCCTGATAATAGGTCTTGGAGGTATTTGGTACCCATGTGTTGGGTACCCTACTCCCCATGGATCTCCATAGGGTCCTTGGGTGTTTTAGTTAGCCGCTACCATGTATGGGTCGGCTTCGGCGTAGTTGTAGTTGGTGTGCACTGGCTGTTCAAACGGGTTATACGCCATGGAACCCGTGTATGCTGGAATTGGGTTATCAAAACACATCGGCGGTGGTTGCGGTGCAACTGGGTGTGAAGGTCCACCCATTTGTGGATCTTCTTGATGTGGCGGGTAATGGCTGCCACTTGAATGCCGAGGAGAGCTGAAATGGAAATCTCCTCCCCATGTAGACATACGCGGTCCAGATCTCCTACGCCTCGACGGTTGCGGAGGTGTCGGCTGAACTGGCGGCAATGGAGGCGGTGGCGTAAGTGCCACAAACCGTGAATCCACAGAGGGATCCTGTTGCTGCTGTTGCTGCTGCTGAGGCGGTGAATGGCGAGGAGGTGTATAGTACCATTCGTGCCTGGTAAACATAGCTTGAAAGCTATCTGGACCAACATAGGGTGATCCGTGGAAAGAAGATCCGTCAGAGATCTCTATCGGGTGGTTTGGTGTACCACTGGCAGGTTCGACGGGGTCCGTATCTTCGTCCATATCGTCCGCGTGGTCGCCAGAGAAATGATCCTCTGGCCCCAATGGGTTAAATCCCACTGGTTCTTTTATAAAATTTGCCTGGTTAAAGCGGCCCCTAAAAACTGGTGTAGGGTCACCAAAAGAATTATGCGATAAAGATCGCTGTAAAGGTATGTAGGACGGTTGAGGGTTGTTGGGCTCATACTCCGGCTTTGGCCCATAAGGGTTTTGGACAGGAGGCGTAGAGCTGTGCGAAACCGACCGTCTAGCCGGCTCGAAGAGGTTCCTCCGGTTCTGCCGGGGGTCGTCACTCTCTGTGGTTGAAGGAGCTCGCACATGCGAAGGTCCTGCCTCGTTGTCATTGGGGGCGGTGATTGGCCCATTTCCTCGTCCTCTTCTTCGGAAGAATCTTGGTGGCATTTTATTAATCCTGTCAATATAGCATCAGATAACAACAAACATATATAAAATAAAATAAAGGACAACAAAATCAAACAAGTTGGAATTTGTCCTATGTTATTTGTCTAGACTCGAAAGTTTAGATATGTGCAATTGTGTAACTGAGATTAAACACAAAAGGCTAGTGTTTAATTCACTCAGTGTTGGCTCTGATACCAACCTGTCACACCCCGATTTCCACGTGTCACCGGAGGGCCCGGTAGGGGAGTATCGTGACGTGGTTGGCAACATAATAGTCAAACAACACAATATTTAATATGCACAGCGGAAGCAATTTAAAAGATATAATACAACCGAATTTAATATTGTAATATCAAATGTCACAATATTCGGAAGTTTATCCACAGACGGATCGGAAACAAAACGGAAACAATAGTTCAACAGACTTTAGGCATCTTAAGCTTGCGAGACTTCTAGTGATGCTAAGGAGAAATCCCAGCCAATTACGCTTAGTACCTGCATTTAATCTTTTTGGGAAAATACGTCAGTTTACACTGGTAAATACAATCAACTGACTCATTTTGGAAAATGATTGAAAATTGATTTGGATGCACATGGCATAAACATTTTATTTAACTTGGGAGAATTATTTAAATATATAATCTTGTGAACGAATTACATGTTCCTTGTGCGTTCAGTAGCCCGGATCATGTCCGGGTTAAAGATCAATAGACACACCACATTATTCTTTTGTGCACTGACGGGTGTACGCCTACACCCCGCGCTTAAGTCGTGGCCATTTCGTAAAATGATGCCAAGGATATCCGGGACATGGTCATTAACCCCCCAAAGGCTTTAAGTAACAAGACTGTTTAAACGAGCCGACCAAATTATTCAATTAACCACCCAACGATGGAAGATTTGTTGCCCGATCAAGCGGTATTCTATATACCGTAACCCAAGCCCGTATAGGGAAAATAAGTTAAAAGTATTTACCTGAGCAAAGTATAAATCACAACAAGCAAACGCAAGTAGCTTTTACTGGTACTCCTAATCTGGAACGAATGTTTATAATAACCTATTAGAATCCTAACGGGTCTTTAGTTAAGCTTAAGCTTAGACCGGTTAGTTTCAAAGACACGGTTCGTACGCACGATTAAGCGAAGACCGGGTAGAATGTGATTTAGACCCGACAAGTTCAGAGACTTGTTTAATATGGGTATTTCATACACATTCTGGATTTTGAGATAAAACCGATACGGCTTGACCCGTTTCGGCATAATTTATGCAAACTAGTTACATAAACCGAACCGAACGCGTAATAAGCGTAACAGGTAATAATGAGAGCCATTTACAGGTTTCCTAAGTTAATATGCTTCAAATATGTTGTGATATCAGTAAGATATCATTTATTATGCCCGAAATGAATTTAAACACAAACTATGCCCCGTAGGGGTAGTTTGGTCATTTATAAGGTGATAAAAGAGTTTAAGTAGTATCCTGAGTTACAGGTCTGATGTAATCAGCAAAGATAATCAATTTTCTAAGTTATATCAGTAGGGTAAAGTATATATGTGAAATTTATCAATTATAACCAAACTATGCACCGTAGGGGCATTTTGGTAATTTCACATAAGCCGAGAAACTCAAAACTGAAGTCTGAGTTTAACAACCTTTGCTTACTGTTAAAATATTATAATTTACCTCAAATATCAGTAGGTATCACCCTTTGTATGTTTAAAATAGTTCTAGTAAATATTATGCGTTAAAAACGCTTAATTAGGCGATTAGAAGCCGTTTCCGGGTTCTATATAGAAATCTGATATTTTTATTATTCCAGGAGGTTTAAAATAATTTATTTATCATATGTGATCAGTAGAAAAAGGTTTGGAGTTGATTAGATATGTAAAACTCATTTTATGGTCCATAAGGGCAAAACCGACAATTACCGGATTAAGCCTACGACTATTAGTTATGCTCACCCTAAAATTAATTAAAAATCTTCAAAAATCCCAAAATAATATATTACATCAGTGGGTAATAAGTTTGATATCAAAAGTAGGCTTAACTAGGCTATACGCTAATTACGCCGTTTAATTAACAAAAAGCTTTCATTTTACGCTAACGAGCATAACTCTTAATCTACACCTCAAACTGATGTCAAACCTTGCATACAAGTTTATATATCAGCAATTAAAGTTTCTACTCTTTTACATTTCCAAAAATCACGTTTTAAGGTAATAGGGGCATAATAGTCAACATATGAGCAATTAACGGAATCATGCGTATTAATCGGTTAACTAATGAACCATGGTGTATAATCATAGAGGGTTATACTAGCATGTAACCTGGTCCAAATGAAGCTCTTAGGTATTTCTAAATCATACTATAACGGGTCAGAACTGAAAGTCAAAGTAAAAGTCAAACTATGCGACTTTCGGTTCCGAACCGGGTCTAAACAGGAAATTGTCGGGTTGAACATGTTTAGACATGTTCTTACACTAATTACCAAGTTATATTAATGATGAAACAGGTTATATGTGTTCTACATTGCTAATCATGCATAAATTAGAATTTAAGTATCCTGTTGACTTTTTATTAACACGTTTGACCCGACATTTGACCTAGTTAGAGTGGGAATCAGGGGGAACCCTTTTAAGAGTTTATTACCCACATAATTACCTACTTAGAGGTACTTTTAATTCAAGATTTGACTGAGCCATTATTAATTAATCTCGAAGTCAAACCGTAATTACGACAGTTTGACTTTTAGCTAAATAACTAAGCTAAACTCAATTAAAGAAGGTTAAGCAAACTTACAAGTGTCTAATGGTTGATTAGGAAGGCCTGGAGGGTGCTCTTGTGCTCCACAATTGATCAGAAGATGTTTGAGGAATGAATGATCAAAGGGTAGCACTTGTGAGCTTTATATAGTGATCAAGACACCACAAAGTGTTGACATCTAAGTCTACCACTGACCATAACATTCCCACAGGTGTCCTAGATGTTTAGGGGTTGTTTAGGGGTCAAGAAATATGAGGAAAATCGTTTAAGATCAGTCCCATGCGTTTAAACAGCAAACAACAACAATTCTGTCGCTGGGCATCTGCTTGCGCACCATAAGGCATGTGCTTGCGGTGCGCAAGCCTTCATCAGGGACCAAAATTTCTTGTTCTTTCAGTATTTCGAAAGGGCAACCACTTATCTCGACTTTGGGACATTATTTTGTCAGTTTGGGGCCTCTATTATGGGTCTTTAACAGTTACATACCCTACCATTATGTTATGATTGCTTGGATCCTTTTTAATAGTGCCGAACAAGAAGGTTTACCGTAGAAATTTCCATAGGAACCTATCATGCACTTCGAATTCATTTATTGTCAACGAATTTCTGGATTTAAGATATATTAGATGTTTGATATATATATACTTGGGTATTGGGATTTATAAATGAGGTCGTTCAGAGGTAAAAATTAACATGACGCCACTTTTAAATCCTGCCAAAACATCTTTATTAAATCCGGGTTTACAACGCGTTTTTTCTTACATGACACGTGTCGTTATTTCATTGAACACGAATTTTCGAGGTGTTACATCAACCCATGGAGATAGAAAACTCTGAAAACCAAGTAGAAATGCATGACTTCAACCTGGAGGAAATACCTAGGGTACCAGCACCAAACCCCCTAGACCCAAATTACGATCCCTGGTGGGATGAAGTTAGGGACTATGTACAACGTTACCCGATACATGAAGACACACCCATGCAAACCATAGGAGCTTATCCAGGTATGGACCCTTTAGATCCCTATTACCACGATGAATATGTTAGGGAGATCTTATAAGATCCTTACCGATTTCAGGCACCTACACCCCCATATAAGGAACCAGCACCCCAGATTCCGAACCCAGTCCTAGAACCTGCACCCCCAATGAGTGCAGAAAACGTCCAAGAACTTAGGACTTTTGGGGAGGAAATTTTAGAAAGCAGTGAGAGAATGAGACAGGTGGGAGAGCGTCTCGTATGGAAATACGATGAGCGCAATATGGATTTTTGGATGAATCCATATCCGTAAATGTGATGGTAGAAATGGTAATAATAATAATACTAATAAAATTATAAAATAATAAAATATGTGTGTACGGAGGCCTACTATTATTTATTTTAGTTGGTATTGTAATCTTTATTTCAGTACTGGTGTGTAATAGACGCATAGTATATGAATAGAGTAAAAGTCGCAATGATCGAAGCTTTTGGCAAAAATGCGTGTCATGTGATTGACTATATTAATATTATTTTGTGATATTAATACGGGGTAAATGTTTAAAATTCAGATGGCCGACGAAGGAAATCAATGAAACTTGAATAACGATAACCAGAGTAACATTAACGTGGTTAATGAGAATCCGAGTACCAATAACAATGGAAACCAAATGGATAATAGTGCCGTTCAACACATAGTGGACAAGGAATCATAGATGCAATGCCATTTATTATTCAAACGATTCAAGAAGCGAATAATAAAAGTAAACATAGCAGTAAGCAACCAACTGAACCAGAAAACAGCGTGAACAATGGACCCGTACTTCAAGAGCCCATTCCCAAAAGAAGAAGAACCATGCCTTATGGTTGTTCTTATAAAGAATTCTGGTCCTGCAAACCAATAGAATTCTCGGGCAATGAAGAACCTATTGCATCTCTACGCTGGATAGAGAAGACTGAGGCTGTTTTAATAATAAGCAAGTGTGCTGAAGAAGACAAAATAATGTTTGATTCTAATCTGTTTAAGAACTCAGCCTTAGAATGGTGGAACACTATCCTTTAGTCAAGAGGAAGTGATAGGGTTTACAACATGGAATGACAGGAATTTAAAAATATGGTAGAAAGGAAATTCTGCCCTCCTAATGAAAAGGAGCAGATAGCAAATAAGTTTCTAAACCTTAGGATGACAGGGGTAGATAGTAAGGGGCATACTACTACATTCTTTGAATATGCTAGAATAGTACCAACCCTTGCATCACCTGAACCGGTACTAATCTCCCGTTACATCTGGGGATTAATTGGAGAGATTAGACATGTAGTCAAGGCAGCTAGACCTCAAACTATAGAAGAAGCTGTAGAACTAGCAAACACATTGACAGATGAGCTAATCCGTACTAGAGAAGAAGAACAGATGAGAAACCTAGCTCAAAGACTTACTCAAGAATTCCGTTCTGGGAATTACAATCGTAGGAATATGGGTTCTACCTCTGCACCTTTCTGCAAGATCTGTAAGAAAAAGCATGCAAGAAAATGCTCCACTATTTGCAATTATTGCAAGATGCCAGGACACAAGGAAGAAAATTGCAGGAAGAAATCCAGTAATGGACTGTGCTACAACTGTGAAGAAAAAGGTCATATTAGGCCAAACTGTCCAAAACTAGCCCCATCTGCAAACAACAAGAACACTAAAAATGCTAGAGCATTTGTTCTGACTGCAGAAGAAGCCAAGATGATTCCAGAAGTGATAGCTGGTACGTTTTTAGTTAATGATGTTTTTGCTAAAGTATTATTTGACTCTGGTACAAACCAAAGTTTTATTAGTACTTCGTTTTGCAAACTTCTAAATCAATCATTAACTAAACTACCACAAGAATGTCTAGTAGAGACAGCTAATTGAGAAACTGTTAGGATTTCTGAAATCTTGCAGGGAGCAAGAATAGAAATTTTAAATCAAAAGTTTAAGGCAAACCTTTATCCCATGAATCTGGCAGGATTTGATATCGTTTTAGGAATGGATTGGTTAATAGCCAATAAAGCCAATATTTTATGTGATCAAAAGTCAATTCAAGTAAATTCACCAAAAGATAAAATGATCACATTTAAAGGAGATAAACCCTTTAGATCCACTAAATTCATCTATGTGATGAAAACTGCAAGTTACATAAGAAAAGGTTCTATACTTTATTTGATTTCCATAATCACTAACACTAAAGGAAAAGAATTAAAAGACATTCCAATGGTGTCTCAGTTTTCAGATATATTTCCAGAAGAATTACCAGGACTATCTCCAGATAGAGAAGTTGAATTCATAATTCACCTGCTACCAGGAACAGCACCAATTGCCAAAGGACCTTACCGATTGGCACCCGCAGAAATGCAAGAATTGAAGAAATAATTAGACGAATTGCTGGAAAAAGGATTCATACAACCAAGTTCGTCACCTTGGGGAGCACCGATTTTATTTGTTAAAAAGAAGGACAGATCGATGCGTATGTGCATTGATTACCGTGAATTGAACAAAGTCACAATTAAGAATCGGTACCCATTACCGAGAATCGATGATCTGTTCGACCAACTGCAAGGAGCTCGATTTTTCTCTAAAATCGATTTAAGGTCATGATATCATCAATTAAAGGTACAGGAAGAGGATATTCCTAAAACCGCGTTCAGAACAAGGTATGGACATTATGAATTTACTGTCATGCCATTTGGTTTAACCAATGCCCCAGCCGCATTTATGGGCATGATGAACCGAATATGTAAGCCATATTTGGATGAATTCATAATTGTTTTTATAGATGATATTCTAATTTACTCTAAGAGTAATGAGGAACATGCAAAGCATTTGTACGCACTTTTAAGTCTATTAAGAAAAGAAAAGCTTTATGCTAAGTTTTCAAAGTGCGAGTTTAGGCTAGAACAGGTACAATTTCTTGGACACTTAGTGAATCATGAAGGAATTCATGTGGATCCAACAAAGATCGAGGCAATTACTAAATGGAAAACCCCTGAATCACCAACTGAGGTTAGAAGTTTCTTAGGATTGGCCGGTTATTATAGAATATTTATTCGAGATTTCTCTAGAATAACGATTCCTTTAACTAAGTTAACCTGTAAATCTATTAAGTTAGAATGGGGATTAAAACAAGAAGAAGCATTTAGAATTCTTAAGCAAAGATTAGCTAATACACCTATACTAGCATTACCAGAAGGAACTGAAGACTTTGTAGTCTATTGTGACGCTTCTAAATTAGGTTATGGATGTGTGTTGATGCAACGCCAAAAGGTTATAGCTTACGCATCTAGACAACTTAAGAAACATGAAGAGAATTATTCAACCCATGATTTGGAATTAGGAGCTATAATTTTTGCCCTTAAGATTTGGAGACATTACCTTTATGGTAGTAAGTTTACCATATTCACATATCATAAGAGTTTAAGGTATGTTTTCGGGCAAAAGGAGTTGAATATGAGACAAAGACGCTGGATTGAGATGCTTAGTGATTATGATTGTGATATCCAGTATCATGCAGGAAAAGCAAATGTAGTGGCAGATGCTTTAAGCCGAAAGTATCATGAAAAGCCAAAAAGGGTACGTTCTCTTAAATTAAATCTGCAAGTAGATTTAAATGATCAGATAAGAGAAGCACAAGAATCAGTAATCAAGGATGATGCTGAAAAACTAAAAGGTACGATTAAGGAATTAGAACAAGGAACAGATGGAATTTGGAGATTCCATAAAATAAGAATGTGGATACCTAAATTAGGAAACTTACGTCATCATATATTAGAAGAAGCCCATAAGTCTAAGTATACGATGCATCCAGGAAATGATAAAATGTATCAAGATTTAAGGAAAAATTTCTGGTGGATAGGAATGAAGAAGGACATAACAGCCTATGTTTCTAAATGTTTAACTTGTTCACAAGTTAAAGCTGAACACCATAAACCCTCAGGTTTGTTACAACAGTTAGAAATTCCAGTGTGGAAATAGGAATTAATAACAATGGATTTTGTTACTAAATTACCTAAAACGAAGAAAGGAAATGATACAATCTGGGTGATTGTAGATAGGCTAACTAAGTCAGCTCATTTCCTACCAATGAAGGAAACTTTCAGTATGGAACAGCTAGCTAAATTGTATGTAAATGAAATTGTTTCATTACATGGAATACCTTTATCAATTATTTCTGATAGGGATAGCCGTTTTACTTCTCATTTTTGGTCAAGTTTCCAAAAGGCAATGGGAACTAAGTTAAATCTAAGCACAGCTTATCATCCTTAAATGGACGGACAAAGCGAAAGAACAATCCAGACGATGGAAGACATGCTTAGAGCTTGTGTAATTGATTTCGGAGGTAATTGGGACGATCACTTACCTTTAGTAGAATTTTCATATAATAATAGTTATCACACAAGTATCAATGTTGCACCATTCGAAGCACTTTATGGAGGAAAGTGCCGAACCCCAGTCTGTTGGGCAGAAATTGGGGAAAAGCAACTATTTGGACCTGAGATAGTACAAGAAACAACCGACAAGATTATTCAAGTCAAGGAACGACTAAAAGCAACACGTGATCGATAGAAGAGTTATGTTGATAACCGACGAAAACCATTAGAATTTCAAGTAGGAGATAAAGTATTGTTGAAAGTCTCTCCTTGGAAAGGAGTGGTAAGATTCATCAAACGGGGAAAGTTAAGTCCCAGGTATGTTGGACCTTTTAAGATTATTAGATGAATAGGACTGGTAGCCTATCAGGTACAACTGCCAGAGGAAATGACAGGAATACATGATGTATTTCATGTATCTAATCTCAAGAAATGCCTAGCTGATGAATCGCTAATGATACCTCTTAAGGATATAGAGGTAAATGAACAACTTAAGTTTGTAGAAAGGCCTCTACAAATTGAAGATAGGAAAATCAAGAATCTCAAACATAAGAGATTAGTTCTGGTCAAAGTGAAGTGGGACTCCAAAAGAGGACCTGAGTATACATGGGAGCTTGAATCTGAAATGCAAAGGAAATATCCACACTTGTTCCAGTAGATCTCGAGGACGAGCTCTAAAACAAGGTGGGGAGGATGTAACAATCCTCAATAAACCGACACCCTCATATTTTTTCCAACACCCTAATATTTTAAAATATCCCAACATGTCTTTAAATACATCCCGTATGTGAAAACCGAGCCCGAAATACAATATAGCATTAAAAATAAATTAAAAACACGAAATTTTAAGTTAAGGCGGGCCGCGTAAGGCACCCCCTTAGTTGACGCGGGCCGCGATGAGGTGAAATCGTGGCACAGCCCGGTGATGACACGTGTCATCATCGTGGCGAAGCTAGGTAGTGACCTAGATTAGCTATACGTTGACCAGATGTTGACGCGGGCCGGGTAAGGCCTTGCCTACTCTTACGCGGGCCGCGAGAGGACCACATTCAGAAACTATATAAGGAGGCCTCGGGATCTCATTTCCGTCGCTCACATCTTTTCTTTCTAAACGAATTCTGAAGTAGTAGAAGTAATACGCGGGTATTATATCCCTCTAATTAGCAAAGTTCTGCTTCGTTGTAAGTATTATAACCCCTGGATACGTATTAGATACGCTGCCCGATTGATCTAGGGTTCCGTAACGGCTGTCGTGGTTCTGCCCGACGTAGTCGTTGGAATGCCGTCTCGGGGAGGGTATTACTAATGTTAAAATGGGTTATTATACTAACGCGTGTGCATTTGTGTAATTAATAGATAATCACCAGGAAATCCTTAAGGAAAACCCTAAGACAACAATGTGAGTAATCTCATTTTTTTGCAAACTGTTTTACAAAACCTTAATTATTTTAAATTATAATTAGCAGTGATTGAGTCTTTGTAATTCTTCAATTACTGCCGGTATGTTGGGGTTTTGTATACAAAATGTGGAACACGTTACCATTGGAAAAGGGTTAGCCAATGTGTAATATGACCCACCAGTCAGGATTGACAATACTGAATGAGTAATTGTATAGATATAAACATTGTAATCGCTCTCAATACTGTTAAAGGATAAAACTCTTCTTGATTAAACTGGGATTCACTCACCAGTTGTAACAATCCTCAATAAACCGACACCCTTATAATTTTTCCGACACCCTAATATATTTTAAAATATCCCAATATGTCTTTAAATACACCCCGTATGTGAAAACCGAGCCCGAAATACAATATAGCATTAAAAATAAATTACAAACAAGAAATTTTAAGTTAAGGCGGGCCACGTAAGGCACCCCCTTAGTTGACGCGGGCCGCGACGAGGTGAAATGGTGGCACAGCCCGGTGATGACACGTGTCATCATCGTGGCGAAGCTAGGTAGTGACCCGGATCAGCTATACGTTGACCAGATGTTGACGCGGACCGCGTAAGGCCTTGCCTACTCTTACGCGGGCCGCGAGAGGACCAGATTCAGCAACTATATAAGGAGGCCTCGGGATCTCATTTCCGTCGCTCACATCTTTTCTTTCTAAACGAATTCTGAAGTAGTAGAAGCTTGGTTTAAAAAAGCGGGAAGCGCACAAAAGCGATGAGGTCTAAAAAAGCTTTTTTTAAAGCGAAGCGCAAAAGCGGTGAGCTTTTCGTACGCGAAGCGCAAAGTGATTATAAACTTTATTTTTTATATATCCCATAAGTATGTAGCCTCCAATACCTATGGTTTAGCTATAATTAAGCTTTATATATGTTTTAAAATGAAAAAAACATAAATGTACACATAGTTAGTAGCAAAGGACTTATATGTTGGGTGTGTGAATGAAAGTCTCAAAAGGTGGTAAATACTTTGTCCCACATCGGTGTGGGGACAAAGTGAGTGGTTGTTTATAAGGTAAAGTCTTTACTACTCCATTGTAGCTTTATGACATGTTTTACCACAAGTCCTACCCGCGCGCAGGGGGGGGGGGTGCAAAAAATGAGTTTCTGAATTGAAATTTAATTGAACTCGTGCATGCCCGCACGTCCTGCGGACACGAATGCAGCTCCGAAAACCCCAGGCATGCGTGGGAGTTTTTGCATTTAACCTTCATTTTTTTTTGTATTAAAGCCAAGCCCAGACGAGAGGTTTAAAAAAAAAGCTGTACAAAGCATAGAAACAACCCATGTACAAAAAGCCTGCGCCTCAGCCTGCGCCTTAGGTCGGTTTTCCCCTAAAAAGCGCGCCTTAGCTGCGCTTTTTGTACATAGTGCGCCTTATGTCACACAAGGCGATCCAGCTTGCGCCTAGATGCGCTTCGCGCTTAAGCGCGCTTAAGGCGCGCTTTTTAAAACCAAGAGTAGAAGTAATACGCGGGTATTATATCCCCCTAATTAGCAAAGTTCTGCTCCGTTGTAAGTATTATAACCCCTGGATACGTATTAGATACGCTGCCCGATTGATCTAGGGTTCCGTAACGGTTGTCGTGGTTCTGCCCGACGTAGTCGTTGGAATGCCATCTCGGGGAGGGTATTACTAATGTTAAAATGGGTTATTATACTAACGCGTGTGCATTTGTGGAAATTATAGATTGTCACCAGGAAACCCTTACGAAAAATCTAAGACAGCAATGTGAGTAATCTCCTTTTTGTTAACAGTTTTTACAAAACCTAACTATTTTACAATGCAATTTAGCAGTGATTGAGTCTTTGTAATTCTACAATTACTGCCGATATGTTGGGGTTTTGTATACAAAATTTACTACACTGTGAGTAGTAAGTCGGGATGACAATACGTTACCATTGGACAATGAGGTAGCCAATGTGTAATATGACCCACAAGTCTGGTTTGACAGTACTAATGGAGTAATTGGATATATATAAACATTGTAATCGCTCTCAATACTGTTAAGTTTAAATTAAATTAATATTTCTTGATTAAACTGGGATTCACTCACCAGTATTTCCCACTGACAAATGTTTTTAAAACGCGTTTCAGGTAACAAAATGTGAAAGCCAAATAGAAGCCAGTTGGACAGCACTGAAGGCTTGGAAAAGTGGCTATAAAAGTTACCTAAATAAAGAAGGCGTTTTAATTTAAATAAAATAGGATGTATTCCTATGAAAAAGTGTGTACTATGAACTTGGGTTTTATCCCATTTGTTTAAATGAAAATGTGGTATTTTACTCTGATCAAATATTTCCTAACCACGGTCCTGATGAAAATTTCCGCTGCCAAATTAGACAATACACGATACCACCGAAACTGGCTCGCGGCCGCCCGTTCCCGGGGATTTGGGATCGGGGGTTGTGACACCAGTATTTCCACTGACAACATGCTTTAAACGCGTTTCAGGTAACAAAATGTGAAAGCCAAATAGAAGCCAGCTAGACAGCACTGAAGGCTTGGAAAAGTGGCTATAAAAGTTACATAAAATAAAGAGATGTTTTATTTAAATAAAATAGGGTTTATCCCTATGAAAATATGTGTACTTGAAACTTGGGATTTTCCCATGTGTTTAATATTATAAAAGTGTGGTATTTTACTCTGATAAAATATTTCCTAACTACGATCCTGATGTAAAATCCGCTGCAAAAATGATAAACACCGATACCACCCAAGTTGGCCGCGGCCGCCCGTTGCCGGGTAATTAGGGGACGGGGGTTGCTACAGAAGGTGGTATCAGAGCTAAGCCACTGATTCAGCCACAGAAGTGTTCAACTGACACCAAAATTTATTCAATATGTTAGGAAATTAATTACGAAACTACGTGCATAACTGTATATTATTGTTGTGCATTATTTGACTATTTGTTAGTTTACAGTATGAGCGACCAAGGACCTTCCGACGCCTACCGTCAGTTGTCCGGCTCACCTAGGGACGAAGGTACCTCTTCACAGCCTACCCTCTCAGGGTATTCAGATGACAGCGAAGATGGGATATTCGTGTTCAAGGCCCAATCTGAAGAGCCATTCCCTCCCAAGAGGAGAGGATGGTTCAGCAGAGGAGCGCATGAAAGTAGAAAAAGGATGAAAAAGTTACAGCAACAGCGAGCTTTAGCAGCCGTTAAGAGAGAAACAAATGCTCACACCCAGGATATGCTCAATAGGAGTCTAGCAAATTTTCATATTTTAGCAACTACAACTGCAAACACTAATTTAAAGCAACTCATAGCACCCAAACCATTACCACTGTTTCCCACACAACCAATGGAAATTGAAGCCAACCAAGAAAACCAAATCCCAATGCCTGATATTGACCCAACAGAGATACCTAGAGTACCAGCACCCAATCCCTTAGACCCAGACTACGACCCGTGGTTTGATGACCATAGGGATTACCAGCAACGCTACCCAATACTCGAAGAAGAACCCATGCCAAACCTAGCAGCCTACCCAGACTTGGATCCTCTAGACCCCTACTATGATAATGACCAATACATCAGGGAAATTCTAGAGAATCCTTATCCTTACCAAGAACCCATGCCCCAGTTCCCAAACCCAGTACCAGCTCCTGCACCCCCAATGAGTGCAGAAAATGTGCAAGAACTCCGAACCTTTGGTGAGGAGATTTTAGAAGGAAGCGAGAGGATGATGCAGATAGGAGAACGACTCGTCTGGAAGTATGACGAGCGTAATATAGAGTTCTGGATGAACCCATACCAGTAATAAAAATAATAATAATAATAAAATAATAATAATAATAATATATAATATGTATGTATGTTTGAAAAAAAAATATAGACTATAGCTACGGATGCCTAATAGTATTGTAAAATTATATTTCAGTTTCAGTTTGTATTAGACGCATAATATAAAATAGAGTAAGTCGCAATGTTCAACGATTTTGATCAATATGCGTGTTAGGTGATTGTTTGTATTAAATATTATTTTGTGATAGTAATACGTGGTAAATGTTTAAAATTCAGATGGACAACGAAGTGAACCAGGAAAACCAGAATAACGATAACCTGAATAACAATAACAATGGAAACCAAGTGGATAACAGTGCCATCCAACACATAGTGGCACAAGGAATTATAGACGCAATGCCATATATTATTAAAACGGTTAAGGAAGCGGATAATAAAAGTAATAATGGAAGTAAGTGACCCACTAAACCTGAACACAGCGTAAACAATGGACCCATACTTCAAGTGCCCATTCCCAAAAGAAGAAGAACCATGTCTTATGGTTGTTCTTATAAAGAATTCTGGTCTTGTAAACCAATGGAATTCTCGCGTAATGAAGGGGCCGTTGCAGCTCTACGCTGGATAGAAAAGACTGAGGCAGTCTTAAAAATAAGCAAGTGTGCAGAAGAGGATAAGATAATGTTTGCCTCCAATCTGTTTAAGAACTCAGCTTTAGAATGGTGGAACACTATCCTCCAATCTAGGGGAAGTGACAGGGTTTACAATATGGAATGGGAGGAATTTAAGAACATGGTGGAAAGGAAATTCTACCCTCCCAATAAAAAAGAACAGATAGTAAATAAGTTCTTAAACTTTAGAATGACTGGAGTGGATAGTAAGGGTTACACTACTTTATTTTTCGAATATGCTAGAATAGTGCCAACCCTTGCATCACCAGTATTAATCTCCCGCTACATCTGGGGATTAATCAGTGAGATTAGGCATGTAGTCAAGGCGGCTAGACCTCAAACTATAGAAGAAGCCGTAGAACTAGCAAATACCTTGACTGATGAATTAGTGCGTACACAAGAAGAGAACCAGAGGAAGAACCTAGCCCAAAGGCTTACCCAGGAATTCCGCTATGGAAATTCCAACCGTGGAAAAAATGTAGGTTCTACTTCTGCACCTTACTGCAAGTATTGTAAAAAAAGCATTCTGGAAGATGCTCCATATACTGCAATTTCTGTAAAATATTTGGACACAAGGAAGAAGACTACAGTAAAAAACCTAACAACAGGATATGCTACAACTGTGGAGAACAAGGTCATATCAAGACAAACTGTCCGAAACTAGCTCCAGCCATGAACAACAAGAACACTAAAAATGCTAGAGCATTTGTTCTGACTGTAGAAGAAGCAAAGATGATCCCGGATGTGATCACCGGTACGTTTTTAGTTAATGATGTTTTTACTAAAGTATTATTTGACTCTGGTGCAAACCAAAGTTTTATTAATACTTCATTTTGCAAACTTCTCAATCGACCATTAACTAAACTCCAACAAGAATGTCTAGTAGAGACAGCAAATGGGGAAACCATTAAGATTTCTGAAATCTTGAAGGGAGCAAGAATAGAATTTTTAAATCAAAAGTTTATTGCAAACCTTTATCCAATGAATCTGGCAGGATTCGATGTTGTACTAGGAATGGATAGGTTAATAACCAATAAAGCCAGTATTCTATGTGATAAAAAGTCAATCCAAGTAAATTCACCAAGAGGTGAAAAGATCACGATTAAAGGAGATAAGCCATCTAGATCCACAAAATTCATCTCTGTGATGAAAACAGCAAGTTATGTAAGAAAAGGATCATTAGTGTATTTGATTTCCATAATCACTAATACTAAGGGAAAAGAAATAAAAGATAATTCCATAGTATCTCAGTTTCCAGATGTGTTTCCAGAAGAATTGCCAAGACTACCTCCAGACAGAGAAGTTGAATTCAGGATTCATCTGCTACCAGAAACAGCACCAATTGCCAAAGCACCTTACCGTTTGGCACCCGCAGAAATGCAAGAATTGAAGAAACAGTTAGACAAATTATTGGAGAAGGGATTCATACAGCCAAGTTCATCTCCATGGGGAGCACCAATCTTATTCGATAAGAAGAAAGACGGGTCAATGTGAATGTGCATTGATTACCGTGAATTGAACAAGGTCACGATTAAAAATCGGTATCCATTACCGAGGATCGATGATTTGTTTAATCAGTTGCAAGGAGCTCGATTTTTCTCGAAAATTGATTTACACTCAGGATATCATCAATTAAAAGTACAGGAAGAGGACATTCCTAAGACCGCATTTAGAACAAGGTATGGCCATTATGAATTTACTGTCATGCCATTTGGTTTAACCAATGCCCTAGCTGCATTTATGGACATGATGAACTGAATATGTAAGCCATATTTGGATAAATTCATAATTGTCTTTATAGATGATATTCTCATTTACTCTAAGAGTAAGGAGGAACATGCAGCACATTTGCACACACTTCTAAGTTTATTGAGAAAAGAAAAGCTTTATGCCAAGTTTTCAAAGTGTGAATTTTGGTTAGAACAGGTACAGTTTCTTGGACATTTAGTCAATCATGAAGGAATTCATGTGGATCCCTCCAAGATCGAGGCGATTACCAAATGGAAAACCCCTGAGTCACCAACCGAGGTTAGAAGTTTCTTAGGATTGGCTGGTTATTATAGAAGATTTATTCGAGATTTCTCTAGAATAGCCATTCCCTTAACTAAGTTAACCTGTAAGTCTGTTAAGTTTGAATGGGGACCGAAACAAGAAGAAGCCTTTAGAATTCTTAAGCAACGATTAACACACGCACCCATACTAGCATTACCAGAAGGAACTGAAGACTTTGTAGTCTATTGTGACGCTTCTAAGTTAGGTTATGGATGTGTATTGATGCAACGTCAAAAGGTTATAGCTTATGCGTCTAGACAACTTAAGAATCATGAAGAAAATTATTCAACCCATGATTTAGAGTTAGGAGCTATAATTTTTGCTCTTAAGATTTGGAGACATTACCTTTACGGTAGTAAGTTTACCATTTTCACCGACCATAAGAGTTTAAGATATGTTTTCGGACAAAAGGAGTTGAATATGAGACAAAGACGCTGGATGGAAATTCTTAGTGATTACGATTGTAGTATCCAGTACCATGCAGGAAAGGCAAATGTAGTAGCTGATGCTTTAAGTCGAAAGTATATCATGAAAAACCAAAAAGAGTATGTTCTCTTAAATTAAATCTACAAGTAGATTTAAATGAACAGATTAGAAAAGCACAAGAATCAGTAATCAAGGATTATACTCAGAAATTGAAAGGAATGATTAAGATACCTAAATTAGGAAACCTACGCTACCGTATATTAGAAGAAGCTCATAAGTCTAAGTATACGATGCATCCTGGAAATGATAAGATGTAACAACTTGAAAATTCACGTCCTATAATGTGTTGACACATGTCATAAGTTTGAACGTGTGAAAGGATACTCTAGAGGGACTAAAGTTGACAAACATGAAAAGTATATGAATATACGGGTTCAAAATGTCAACAGTGAATAAATACACTTTACAGTAGCCCTACATGATGCTCATACCTTCTAACGAATAAATCATGGATCATACGAAGCTAAATATGAAAGAAAGTGAGAGATTACAAACCACAGGGGTTAAATGTGTCAACATGTTTAAGTTATACCTCTGAGTGACCTTTTAGCAAACCCGAAGCTTTGTAATGATTAATTATGCTCACTAGAATGCACGATATAAATTTCATAAAGTTTCGTTATCGTATGAGAAAGTTATGATCAAATTCGTATACAAGGGGTTAAAAGCGTCAACGTTGAAGTTTATGGCTTCTCGGGTGAAAACAAAGCAAACCGAGGACTTAACAAAATGGGTATAAGTCTTGAAGCCCTTCTAAGCCAATTTCAGGGACTCCTAATGCAAGATATAATGTCGAAACAATGTTATAAAGGACCAAGGACCAAAGAAATCAAAAGATTGGATTTGATCAGAAGGGGCATCGCGTCACGCGAGGCACCCTATGGGGGGCTACGCGTGGCGCGAGGGGCCCTCTGATCCGCAAACTTTGGGCTGATGTTGCTAGGTGTCTGCTATGAGCATTATAACCGAATTATAATCGATTTTCCTCATCTTGGACGACCCCTAAACAACCCCTAGGCCTTTAGGGACATCTGTGGATGATCCATGGCCATTGCTAGGCTTGTGTGTCAACAATCTATGGGGTTTTGAACACTATATAAAGGCCCTTGTTGCAACCATTTTGATCACACCTCACTTCTGCATTTCTGATCATTTCTGGAGCTCCAAAGCAGACTCAAGTGATCACTAATCGTGCATAGGACTTTAGTAAGTATGCTTAACCTTTCTTAGTTAAGTTTTTTGCTTAGTTTTAGCTTAAAAGTCAAACCGTCGTAATTACCGTTTGACTTAACGATTAATCATTGATGGTCCAGTGATTAGTCGAATTGAAGGTAGTTATAAGTTGGTAATTATGTGGGCATTAAACCCTTAAAAGGGCACTGATGTGTGTAAAATGCAACATATAAATTACATCAAATGAGGCATAAAACTAACCCTTTTTTAGTACTAATATTGGAAAAATAGTGTTTTTGTCTTCCTTTTGTATTTTCAGGATTAAATGAGCTCAAAAACGCAAAAGAAGCAAAAAGACAGCTAAATCCAACATAAATACAAGAAAAGGAACATTAGTGGATTGCCCGAACCCTCACCGGCACCTTCCAAAGCAAAATAGAGAAAACAGAAGGCTGAACACGCCCCGTGCTCAGCCAGCACGGGGCCGTGCCCAAGAAGCAGCAGAAAAGACAAACCTATAGAAGCTTCTATTGCCCACCACGGGCCGTGCTCAGCGGGCACGGGGGCGTGTCGAAAGTACAGCAGGCGCATTTATTGTAATTGCGAATTACAATTAATGAGGAGAGAGAGTGTCAGACGGGCACGGGGCCGTGTCCAGCGGACACGGGGCCGTGTCCAGCTCTCTGTTCAGCCTATAAATAGGAGTGCTTGGATTCATTTCATCTCATCCCTTGGCACACCACCTCTCTCACACTTCATCCACCACCCACCACCATCACAACACCATCATCCACCACCATCATCCATTGTCCATCATAGAGTGTGTGAGTCGTCTCGGGATCCAAGATTGATCGTAAGAGTTCTTGACAATCAAGGCCATGTTTGCCTAAGTCTCTTACATCACTTGGTGAAGACAAAGTGTCTAGTATAATACTTTTTATTTCTAATCTTTTGCACTTTTTATTTGGTTTTGTATTAATGACTTTAATAATTAGTTACTTATGTTGAAGGTGATCTTTCCTTATCGTTTGTCCGTGGTGTCTTGGCATTATTTTACTGTCTATATAAAATAAAGGATTTTCACCATTCATATCTCCACGGTCTATATGGAGGTATGTTGGCTACCTGGTAGGGGGTTAAGGGAACGGTTTGGTAAAGGTCTTGCCATTGTTCAGCGTTTAGAGGTCCTGCAATGGACCTGGGTCAAATTTAGTAGGACCTCCTTCAATACTTCACGGTATTGGATGGCGGGGGTCCAAACTCTTTGATCCCCTCATAAGTTAACTACTATTAATACTATAACCCGGCTATTTAGGACTGTATCCCTGCTGACTCAGACTACTTAGTCGAGGGTAACGTCACCGCCAAAAGCGGGGCCTACCACAATACTGCATTAATAACTTAATTCATTATCTTCCAATAATCCACCCCTTTAGGATTGTATCCCTGCTGACTCAAACTACTGGGGTGAGGGTAACGTCACCTTCAAAAGAGGGGCCTACTACAATAACTAAGATAATCTCTTAATTATGTGCAAAAGTGCGGAAATAATCAAAGGTTATACTAGATACGAGTCGGAACCAAGTGATTCATCTTGTCTATCTGTTGTTCTTTTATTTTTATTTTCAGCATTTTAGTTAGCTTTTAATTTTCTTAGTTTAAAACATTTTTCTAAACTTTTACTTTGGTTAGACGTTGAGGATAAACCGGTATTAAAAGCTCTTGTGTCCTTGGACGACCTCGGTATCTTACCAACGCTATACTACACTCAACGATGGGTGCACTTGCCCATATGTGTGTTTAGTGTTAGTGAAATATCGTGTTTTATAAATTTAAAACTTGGCTAAAATAAGTGTTAAAAAGGGCTTAAAATATACACCTAAAATATACGACACTTACCGCACATCAAGTTTTTGGCGCCGTTGCCGGGGACACAAGGATTTTAAGAAAGTTAGGAATCAACGGCCTAATCATCTTTTATTTTTCCTTTTTTTTTTTTTTTTTTTTAGGATTTTCTTAGTTTTTCAGCTTCTGCAGAGCTCAGCACGGGCCGTGCCCGCTGAACACGCCCACGTGCTCAATCATTGGAACTGGCAATCCTGTTTTACATCAGACAGTAAGCTGAACACGGGGCCGTGTCCACTCAACACGCCCCCGTGCCCAAGTTTCAGTTACTGAAAACAGAACCGTTAGATCCCGACGGTTGGTAATTTCTGACATAAACATGAGTGATAGTAATTATTTTTACTTTCGGCACTCTTATGGTACGTGGTGTCAATTATGTGGTGGCGAACATGAAGAAGTAAAATGCTACTTCCTGAATTATAGGCCCCACTACATGGACCCACGATCTTTTCACAACCTTAAGAGGGGCGAAAGTAAAAATAAGCACTATTTCTCCCTCGAATGCGCCCAGCCAGATATTCTAGGGGAAATGTTCCTTAGCGAATTATTTCAACTAGAAGAGCTAATTCTGAAATGGATAGAAGAGCTTGAGAAGGATTTTATTAATCCACCCCAAGACGATACCCATGAAGAAATGTTGGAACCGCATTCCGACAACCTCGTTGCTCCCGAAAATACCTTCGTACCTAGCAAAGACTTGGACGATAGTCGTCCCTGTGTCGATTGTGCCGTGAAGGACTCTCCATCGACTTCGTTCGGTGCATACATAGACCTGAGCGATTCGGCATACACCTTCTTTAACAAGAGCCCGGAAAAGGGTTGGACTTGTCCACCTAGAATGAAAATAGGAATTACCCTCACCGACAACCTCTTGCGTTCTCGCCTTAGTCTAGGACAATTAAGGTATATTAGGCACTTTGGGGTTGTTCCAACCAGTCAGGAACCACCCGATACAAACAAGTTCCTTAAAAAAACTAGACAACTTCATAAAACAGTCCGTAGACACGGGGCCGTGCCCAGCCAACACGCCCCCGTGTCCATCGAAAGATTCCTTTCTGATCAGTACGTCAGAATACGGACAAACTGTGTCAGAACTCCACCTGCACACGGGGCCGTGTCCACCGAACACGGGCCGTGTCCAGGTTGCTGTCATTTTCTATAAATGCAGCCAAGAATTCTGCACATTTGGACCAACTTGGGGTAGAGATTTGCAGGAATCTTCTCTCAAACTATCCTAGGTAAGTCTAAAAGAAGGTTCCAACACCCCATCTTGTCCCTTCCTCTTTTAGTAATTTCCTTCTTCTTCATCTTTCTCCAAGAACTACCATTGAAAGTTTGGAATTCCTCCAACTCTATGGTAGGGATAAATGAGTTTTGTTCAAAGGATCTTGGTAAAAACATGTTATGAAACATGGTTTTAAGTTATTAGTAGCCAAAAAGGGCCTACAACATTCAGAAAATAACTTAAAAATACAAGTTTCCTTGTTCCAAAACTCTGCAGAAAGATGGACACGGGGCCGTGCTCAGTGAGCACGGGGCCGTGTCCGGTTACTGTTTCATTAAATAAGCTATTTTTAGTTTATTTTTCGTAGGATGTCGAGTGAAAACAGCGATACATCTTCTGTGCATTCGTCAAACAACCGAAGAGGAAGAAGACCCTCCATTGAAGCTACACTTGTTCACTATGTGATAGCATTAAGGGAGGCTCTCGACGAAATGACTTCAGTAGAGGAGGTCCTTATCGACCGTATTAACGATCTTACGATGGGACTTGAAAGCAGCTTCCAAGAAATTAACCTCTTGCACCAGAGGTTAAATATTCTTGTAGCACCTCCAATGGAACCAGTCCTTCCTCAGCAGGATTGGAACCTGGCTCTCGGAATCAACAACCCTACCGGGTGGGAAGACTTTCCGGCGGAACCTCCCATGGAACACCAACAAGAGATCCCGGTGGAAGTTGAAACTCCTCAAACTAATGCCAACGAGCCTTCTTTTCTCCTTCCAAGGGAGATAGAAGAATGGCTCGCCGACATTTGAGGAGAACCGCACTCGGAAGAAGGAGTTCACTAAGGCCTTGTTTAACCAAGATTGAGTATTTCTTGGAAATTTTGCTAAATTAAAATAAAGTAAAGGCTAGGACTCCATGGTTTGTTATTTCTTTTATCTAGTTTAATTTAGGATTATGTAAGTCTCTCTATGATGAAATGAAATGATGGATGGTTTGTAATGAATAAAACACACTCATGGTGGTAAAGGATGAAAAAGGGGAACGAGAAAAATGATCCCATGCACAAGAACGAGGCAACCCGACAATTTTCTCCCTTTCAGAAGGTTCAACACGGGCCGTGCCCAACCAACACGGCCCCGTGTCGAACCACCTGCAGAAAACGCCCAGTACAGGTAACTGGACACGGGCCGTGTTCACCCAACACGCCCCCGTGTCCAGACTTCTGTTTCTCTTATTTCAATTTTGTTACTGGCACTTGAACACGGGGCCGTGCCCGGATAACACGGGGCCGTGTTCAGTGCCCAGTAACACAAATTTTTGCTTTTTAAACACTATTTTACACATCTAATCAACCTAAAAATTTATTTTTGGGACACATTGAGGACAATGTGTAATTTAAGTGTGGGGGGGATGCTAAAACCTTGAATTTTGCAAGTCCTAAATACAAGCCTTACACAAAACTCTATTGGAACCGCTAATCACCCCAAATTTTTTCAAAAATTTCAATTTTTTTACTTGTCTAGGTTTAACTCGGGAAATTCAAGCTCTCAAAAAGGTTATATTTTTACAAATTTACAACCGATAGCGTAGTGATAAAAAGAACCAACATAAGAAAATTATGAAAAGGCATGACAAACTTATTTAAAATTTGATTATATATACTTGATCACATAAAAACCCATTCCCACAAAAGTGAGTTTTGAGCCTTTATTGAGCACGCAATTCCATATCATTTGACTAAATGCTCATTTTTCGTTTCTTGTGTGAATAGCCGCTTGGTTCTTACGACTCTAGAACTTGCCATGACAATACATTCCCGGTCCTTATCAACTTAAACCCGAGTAAGTAAATGATAGAGGCATTAGGACTAACCTTTTTTATTTCTACACCATTATTTTTCTTTTTCTTTTACCACCTACCCAAAAATCCCCCTAGTTAGCCCCTTTGAGCCTAAACCTTTTCGTTTCATCACCCAAAACAAAAACCCTTTCACCCACCAAAACCTTTTTCATTTTTTACCCTTTATTTTAGTAACAAGTTCGGTTCTTCGTGAAAAAAAAAAATGAAGCAAAAAGAAAATGAACAAACAAAGTAATCAAAAATAACTTTGTTTGAATAAAAGCTTCATCAAAAATAAAAAGTTGCAAAAATACGAAAACCGACACTTGTTACGCTTTTTAGCCCTTTTTCTACTAACCACTAACCCAACCACCTACCTTTAACCCTAGCCAACCCTTAACCCACAAAGTCCTCTTGATATCTACAAAGGTGTAAAAGTTAAAAAGGAGGAGGATTGATTTCTTGGCAAGCCTATGGTAGGAATAAGTTCCGTGCCGCTCTCGAGTGATTCACTAAAAATACACCTTCGGCCGAGTGTGAGTGATTTCCCCGCGAGGTATGTGAACTTGTATATAAATAGAATTTAAAAAAAAATATGTTATGCCTAATTAAGTAATTTCTTTTATGAACAGTTCTAAATAAATCATTACGAATAGGAGTGTAAATAAATAAAAATAAAACCCCAAAAAGATCTTGGAAATCCCGACACTCTATGACAAGCCCAAAACCTTCTCTTCTACCTATTCCATTTGGGAGTGTAAGCCAAATATTAAAGAGTTTTGCTTGAGGACAAGCAAAAGTTCAAGTGTGGGGGTATTTGATGTGTGTAAAATGCAACATATAAATTACATCAAATGAGGCATAAAACTAACCCTTTTTAGTACTAATATTGGAAAAATAGTGTTTTTGTCTTCCTTTTGTATTTTCAGGATTAAATGAGCTCAAAAACGCAAAAGAAGCAAAAAGACAGCTAAATCCAACATAAATACAAGAAAAGGAACATTAGTGGATTGCCCGAACCCTCACCGGCACCTTCCAAAGCAAAATAGAGAAAACAGAAGGCTGAACACGCCCCGTGCTCAGCCAGCACGGGGCCGTGCCCAAGAAGCAGCAGAAAAGACAAACCTATAGAAGCTTCTATTGCCCACCACGGGCCGTGCTCAGCGGACACGGGGGCGTGTCGAAAGTACAGCAGGCGCATTTATTGTAATTGCGAATTACAATTAATGAGGAGAGAGAGTGTCAGACGGGCACGGGGCCGTGTCCAGCGGACACGGGGCCGTGTCCAGCTCTCTGTTCAGCCTATAAATAGGAGTGCTTGGATTCATTTCATCTCATCCCTTGGCACACCACCTCTCTCACACTTCATCCACCACCCACCACCATCACAACACCATCATCCACCACCATCATCCATTGTCCATCATAGAGTGTGTGAGTCGTCTCGGGATCCAAGATTGATCGTAAGAGTTCTTGACAATCAAGGCCATGTTTGCCTAAGTCTCTTACATCACTTGGTGAAGACAAAGTGTCTAGTATAATACTTTTTATTTCTAATCTTTTGCACTTTTTATTTGGTTTTGTATTAATGACTTTAATAACTAGTTACTTATGTTGAAGGTGATCTTTCCTTATCGTTTGTCCGTGGTGTCTTGGCATTATTTTACTGTCTATATAAAATAAAGGATTTTCACCATTCATATCTCCACGGTCTATATGGAGGTATGTTGGCTACCTGGTAGGGGGTTAAGGGAACGGTTTGGTAAAGGTCTTGCCATTGTTCAGCGTTTAGAGGTCCTGCAATGGACCTGGGTCAAATTTAGTAGGACCTCCTTCAATACTTCACGGTATTGGATGGCGGGGGTCCAAACTCTTTGATCCCCTCATAAGTTAACTACTATTAATACTATAACCCGGCTATTTAGGACTGTATCCCTGCTGACTCAGACTACTTAGTCGAGGGTAACGTCACCGCCAAAAGCGGGGCCTACCACAATACTGCATTAATAACTTAATTCATTATCTTCCAATAATCCACCCCTTTAGGATTGTATCCCTGCTGACTCAAACTACTGGGGTGAGGGTAACGTCACCTTCAAAAGAGGGGCCTACTACAATAACTAAGATAATCTCTTAATTATGTGCAAAAGTGCGGAAATAATCAAAGGTTATACTAGATACGAGTCGGAACCAAGTGATTCATCTTGTCTATCTGTTTTTCTTTTATTTTTATTTTCAGCATTTTAGTTAGCTTTTAATTTTCTTAGTTTAAAACATTTTTCTAAACTTTTACTTTGGTTAGACGTTGAGGATAAACCGGTATTAAAAGCTCTTGTGTCCTTGGACGACCTCGGTATCTTACCAACGCTATACTACACTCAACGATGGGTGCACTTGCCCATATGTGTGTTTAGTGTTAGTGAAATATCGTGTTTTATAAATTTAAAACTTGGCTAAAATAAGTGTTAAAAAGGGCTTAAAATATACACCTAAAATATACGACACTTACCGCACATCAGGCACCCTCTGATTCCCACTCTATCTAGACCATTTGCCGGGTCAAAGTTAATTAGAAAAAGTCAACAGAATACTTAATTTCAAATTAATACATAATTAGCAATGTAGAACCCATACAACCTGTTTGATCATTATTATAACTTAGTAATTAATGTAAGAACATGTCTAAACATGTTCAACCCGACAATTTTCAGTAGAGACCCGGTTCGGAACCGAAAGTCGCATAATTTGACTTTTGCTTTGACTTTCAGTTCTGACCCGTTTAAGCATGTTTTAGAAATACCTTAGAGATTTAATTGGACCAGGTTACATGCTAGTATAACCCTCTGTGATTATACACCTTGGTTCAATAGTTATCCAATTAATATGCATGATTCCGTTAATTGCTCATATGTTGACCATTATGCCCTTTTCACCATAAAACGTGATTTTTGAAAATGTAAAAGAGTAGAAATCTTAGTTACTGATATAAACTTGTACCCAAAATTTGACATCAGTTTGAGGAGTAGATTGAGAGTTATGCTCATTAGCGTAATTAGAAAGCTTTTTAGCGATTTATCGGCGTAATTAGCATATAGCCTAATTAAACCCACTTTTTGATATCAAAATTCTTACCCACTGATGTAATATATTATTTTGGGATTTTTGAAGATTTTTAATTAATTTTAGGCTGAGCATAACTTAGAGTTATAAGCTTGAGTCGGTAATTGTCGGTTTTGCCCTTTCGGGCTATAAAATGAGTTTTACATATCTTTTCGACCCCAAACCTTTTGCTACTAAATTTATATGATAAATAAATTATTTTAAACCTTCTGGAATAATAAAAATATCAGCTTTCTATATAGAACCCGGAAACGGCTTCTAATCGCCTTTTTAAGCGTTTTTAATGCATAGTATGTACTAAAACTATTTTAAACATACAAGGGTTGATACCTACTGATATTTTAGGTAAATTATAATATTTTAACAGTAAGCAAAAGTTGTTTACCTCAGACTTCAGTTTTGGAGCTTTTCGGCTTATGTGAAATTACCAAAATGCCCATACGGTGCATAGTTTGGTTATAATTGATAAGTTTCACATATATGCAATACCCTACTGTTATAACTTATCAAATTAAGTATTTTTTCTGATTATATCAGACCTGTAACTCAGGTTAATACTTAAACTCTTTTATAACCTTATAAATGACCAAAATACCCCTACGGGGCATAGTTTGTGTTTAAATTCGTTTCGGGCATAATAAAAGATATCTTACTGATGTCACAACATATTTAAGGCATATTAACTTAGGAAACCTGTATATGGCTCTAATGATTACCCGTTACGCCTTTTGCGCGTTCAGTTCGGTTTATGTAACTAGTTTGCATAAACTAGCCGAAACGGGTCAAACCTTATCGGTTTTATCTCAAAATCCAGAATGTGTTTAGATTACCCATATAAGACAAGTCTTCAAACTTGTCGGGTCTAAATCACATTCTATTCCGGTCTTCGCTTAATCACGCGTTCGAACCATATCGTTCCTTAAAACTAATCGGTCTAAGCTTAAGCTTAACTAAAGACCGTTAGGATTCTAATAGGTTATTATTAACCTTTGTTCCAGAATAGGAGAACCAGTAAAAGCTACCCGCAATTGATATTTGTGAATTATACTTGCAAAGGTAAATACTTTTAACTTATTTTCCCTATATGGGCTTGGGGTACGGTATATAAAATACCGCTTGGTCGGGCATTAAATCTTCCATCGTATGGTGGTTAATTGATATTGATCGGCCCGTTTAAATTGTTTTGTTTGCTTAAAGCCTTTGGGAGGTTAATGACCATGTCCCGGATATCCTTGGCATCATTTTACGAAATGGCCACGACCTAAGAGCGGGGTGTAGGCGTATACCCGTCAGTGCCGAAATAAATAATGTGGTTTGTATATTGATCTTTAATCCGGCACGAACCGGGCTACTGAACGCATAAGGAACATGTAATTCTTTTACAAGTTTATCTATTTAAATAATTATCCCAAGTTATAAAAAGTTTGTGCCACGTGCATTCAAATCAATTTTAACCATTTTTAAAATGAGTCAGTTAAATTGTATTTACCAGTGTAAACTGACGTATTTTCCCAAAAAGATTAAGTGCAGGTACTACTCGAAATTGGCTGGCTACTCCTAGCATCAATAAAGAGTCTCGCAAGCTTAAGATGCCTAAAGTCTGTTGAACTACTGTTTCCATTTTATTTTGATCCGTCTGTGGATTAATTTCAACTGTTGTGATACTTGATATTACATTTATATTCGGTTGAAATATATCTTTCAATTGCTTCTGCTGTGCATTTAAATATTGTGTTGTTTGACTGTAATGTTGCCAACCACGTCACGATACTCCCCCACCGGGCCCACCGGTCAAACGTGGAAATATCGGGGTGTGACAGGTTGGTATCAGAGCCAACGCTGAGTGAATTAAACACTAGCCTTTTGTTTTTAATCTCAGTTACACAATTGCACATTCCAAAAATTTTCGAGTCTAGACAAAGAACATAGGAACAATCCAAATTGTTTCAATTTATTTTTAACTTTGTCTTTTATTTTATATATTCTTGTTGTTATTTTATGTTATATCGACAGGTCTAAATATGCCGCCAAGATTTTTCAGACGAAGAGGACAAGGCAAGGGGCCAATCACCGCCCCCAATGATCATGAAGCCGGGCCTTCGCACAGGCAAGCTCCTTCGGCCACTGCGAGTGCTGATCCTCGAGAGAACTGGAGGACCAATGTGGAGCCCGCTAGACGGTCTGTTTCACATAGTTCAACGCCTCCTTTTCGTAACTCCTATGGGCCGCAGTCAGAAAACGAGCCCGAAAACCCACAACCTTTATACATACCTCTTCAGCGATCCCTTTCGCATAATTCTTTTGGTAACCCCACTCCTGTTTTTCAGGGCCGGTTTAACCCGGCAAACTACTTACAAGAACCCGTGGGTTTTAACCCATTGGGACCGGAGGATAACTTTTCCGGTGATAACGCCATGGACATGGACGAGGACACGGATCCCGTCGAGTCTGCATCAGGGACCCCCAACCATCCCATCGAGATCTCTGATGGATCTTCTTTTCACGGATCACCCTACGGTGGTCCAAATAGCTATCAAGCGAGGTTTAATCAACACGAATGGTACTTCACACCTTCACACCATTCATCGCCCCACCAGCAGCAAGATCCCTCTGGGGATTCACGTTTTGTGGCAGTCACGCCACCGCCTCCACCGCCGCCAGTTCATCAAGCACCTCCAGAACCGCCGAGGCGTAGGAGGACAGGCGCGCGAATGTCCGCGCGTGGAGGGGATTTTCATTTCAGCACCCCTCATCACTCTAGTGGCAGTCATTATCCGCCACTACATGAAGACCCGCAAATGGGTGGGCCTTCAAACCCAGTTGCACCACAACCACCATCGATGGGTTTTGATAACCCGAATCCCGCCTACACTGGTTCAATGGCGTACAACCCGTTTGAACAGCCACCCCACACCAACTACGGTTACGCTGAAGCCGACCCATACTTGGTAGCAGCCAACTATAACGCCCTTCACCCAGAAGGACAGTATGGAGCTCCTTGGGGAGTAGGGTACCCAACTCATGGGTACCAAATACCTACTAGACCTATAATTCGGCAACAATCGCAGCCGCCACGGTTTTCCCCACCCGAACGAGAAGAAATTCTTCAAAGATTGGACCAAGTCGAGCGAGACTTTCACAGAGATCGCAGGGAGCGACAAAGTTTCTTCCAAGGATTGACAAGTTTAATAAAAGGGAAGAGCAAGAAGGACCATTGAATCCTTCAACTGTTGGTTGTACTTTCCTTGTTTCAGTTGAACCCCTGCGTGGGCCTGTCTTATTGTTTTAACCCCTGCGTGGGTATGTTTGCTTATTAAGCCCCTGCGTGGGCAAGTCTTTGTTTAAACCCATGCGAGGGTATGTTGTTTGTTAAGTCCCTGCGTGGACTAGTATTTCAGTGTGACCCCTGCGAGGGTAAGTTGTTTATGTAAAAGTCCCGTTTAGGGCAAAGTGTACTTTTATGATTATTGGAATATTAAGTTTATAAATTTCATTTTTGCCATTATACGCATAAATATATTACATGAAATAAATAAATAAAAATTATTCCTTTTAAAAAATATATCTGCCTATTTAAATGTTAATTAAGAATCTTAAAGGTATAACCTAGCTTAAATGTCATTAAAAGACTTGGCCAAGATGGTAAGACCTGTTTAAAAGATTCAAATCCCTGTTAACATCTGTAAACATGTTAACGCTCCTGGCAGATGTGATTTGTTAAAATCACACACGTCATTTTATAAGGATTCTTCAAAAGATTCCTAACCCAACTTAATGATCTATGAATCATGGGTTTAAATCATCAATTAAGATGATCACATTTTGACCATACATGGTAATATAGTGCCTACGGGCCTTGCTCATTTCTACATGAGCCAAAAGACAGTGGTAGCTATGACTCCATGTCCGAAAAAGGTAAAGAACTATGTTCGAACCTTAGATCCTTGATTCTCTGAAATCATAGCTTATGTTTTGAAAATGTCCTTGTGACTAGGCCTTTTGTGCTACTAATAAAACTGTTATTGTTTTATGATTAGGATAAATTATAATAAAAATCCTAAATAAATGTGAATTATAAATTAACCAAATATGGTCTATGTATACCGTGGTTAATGAATTGCCATAAAAGACAATTCTATAATAAACTCCCAAATAAACTATTGTCATTATCTTATGCAACAGTTCAAATTAAAATGGCTGACTCGGACGAAATTAATAGTCACCCAAGGGAGAATAATGATAACGCCCGAATTAATATAACGGGTGCTGAACTGAAAGCGTTAGTAGACGACGCTGTTACAAAAGCCTTAGAGCGGCAGTATGAAGAATATAGTGGGACTCGAAGTAGGACCCTATCTACACCGTATTCAAAGCCACCCTCCAAGAAGGATGAACCCAAGAAAGGAGACGACGATCGTCACTCCTCAAATCATCATAGTGATCCGTCTCAGAAGATAATGCTAAATCAAGGACCCCGCGATAAGGGTTGCTCCTACAAATACTTTGTTTCATGTAAACCCAGGGACTTCACTGGGGAAAAAGGGGCCATAGACTGTATGACATGGCTGGATGAGATGGATACTGTTGTTGATATCAACGGATGCGCTGAGAAGGATGTGGTAAAGTTTGTGTCTCAATCGTTTAAAGGTGAGGCCTTAGCCTGGTGGAGATCGTTGATTCAAGCTACCGGGAAGATCCCATTGTACAACATGACATGGGAGCAATTTGTTGCCCTCATCAGGGAGAACTACTGTCCTTAACATGAGGTAGAAAAGATTGAGTCTGATTTCTTATCCTTGGTTATGAAGAACCTGGATTGCCAAGCTTACCTTACGAGCTTTAATACCTTGTCAAGATTGGTTCCGTATCTGGTGACCCCGGAACCCAAAAGAATAGCTCGTTTCATTGGGGGTTTAGCCCCAGAGGTAAAGGAAAGCGTGAAGGCCTCTCGGCCAACTACTTTCAGATCGGTAACTGATATATCTTTGTCCCTCACATTGGACGCGGTCAGACAGAGATCGCTGAGGAACACAGATGCAGAGAAAAGGAAACGTGAAGATGACAATTCACGGAGGTCAAACAAGAAGCACCGAGGAACCAATGACCACAAGAAAGGGTCTGAGTATAAGAAAGATGGGCATCAATCTGGTGATAAGCCCAAGTGCAAAGTCTGCAAGAAACAACACTTCGGGAAGTGTAGGTTTGAATCGAACTCGCAGACTCGGTCAAGAACTTTTGCATGTGGTATATGCAAGTCCAAGGAACACAAGACCTTGGATTGCAAGAAGCTAAAAGATGCAACGTGCTACAGTTGCAATGAAAAGGGGCACATTAAGACAAATTGCCCGAAATATGCAAAGAAAGCCGATGAAGGAAAGAAGACCAATGCTAGGGTCTTCAGGATGGATGCAAAGGAAGCAGTTCAAGACGACAATTTGATTACAGGTACTTTCCTTGTAAATGATGTCTATGCAAGAGTACTTTTTGATTTAGGCCCTGATAAGTCTTTCGTAGATAATAAATTTTGCAATCTGCTGAATTTACCTGTTAAAACCTTAAGCGTGAAGTATGAGGTGGAGTTAGCTGATGGCACCTTAGAGACCGTCTCAACTGTGTTAGATGGATGTGTTATATCCATTAAGAACCACTCTTTTCCTTTGTCCCTACTTCCCTTTAAGTTAGCCGATTTTGACATAGTTTTGGGTATGGACTGGTTATCTCATAACCAGACCCAAATTGTCTGCAACAAAAAGCAAGTGGTGATTAAGACTCCGTCTGGTGAATCACTTACCATTCGGGGAGATACCCAGTATGGACTGCCTGAGCAAGTGACTATGCTCAAGGCCTCTAAGTGTTTGAAGAAGGGTTGTGTTATCTACATGGCACAAGTGACTATTGACGAGCTGAAGCCCAAGATTGAAGAAATCCCTGTCATTTCTGAATACCCAGAAGTTTTTCCTGAAGAACTACCTGGTTTACCACCAGATAGGCAAGTCGAATTCAGAATTGACATCATCCCTTGGGCAGCACCTGTTGCTAGAGCACCTTATAGGTTGGCACCAACAGAGATGAAGGAATTAAGGACACAACTAGATGAATTGCTAGCCAAGGGTTTAATTAGACCTAGTTCGTCTCCTTGGGGAGCACCAATCTTGTTTGTCAAGAAGAAGGATGGATCGATGCGTCTGTGCATCGATGACCGTGAGCTGAATAAGGTCACTGTCAAAAATAGATATCCATTGCCCTGGATAGACGTTCTGTTTGATCAATTGCAAGGGGCAAGCTACTTCTCTAAAATCGATCTGAGGTCAGGCTATCATCAATTGAGGGTTAAAGATGAAGATGTTCACAAGACTGCATTTAGGACTCGTTATGGTCATTACAAGTTCCTAGTGATGCCTTTTGGGCTCACTAATGCACCTGCCGCATTCATGGATCTCATGAATCGCGTCTACAAGCCCTACTTGGACAAATTCGTCATCGTCTTCATTGACGACATCCTCATCTACTCAAAGAACAAAGCCGACCATGAGAAACATCTTCGATGTATTCTTTCACTACTTCAGTAGGAGAAGCTCTATGCCAAATTCTCTAAATGTGAATTTTGGCTTCGAGAAGTCCAATTTCTTGGACATGTGGTAAGTGAGCGTGGAATCCAAGTGGATCCCGCTAAGGTGGAAGCTGTCATGAACTGGCAAGAACCAAAGACGCCTACAGAGATTCGCAGTTTCTTGGGATTAGCAGGATACTATAGACGATTTATCGAAAACTTCTCAAGGATTGCTGCGCCCCTAACTTCGTTAACACGCAAGAAGGTTAAGTTTATTTGGGGCCCTAAGCAGCAGGAATCCTTTGACATTCTCAAGCAGAAGTTGAGCAATGCTCCTGTGTTGACATTGCCTGATGTAATAGAAGAGTTTGTGGTATATTTTGATGCATCACACACCGGGATGGGATGTGTGCTTATGCAGAAAGGCAAAGTTATTGCCTATGCATCACGTCAGTTAAAGGTGCATGAAAAGAATTACACCACCCATGACTTGGAGTTGGGTGCCATTGTATTTACACTGAAGCTATGGAGGCACTATTTATATGGTGTCAAATGTGTGATCTATTCTGATCACAAGAGCCTCCAGCACCTGTTTAACCAAAAGGATTTAAACATGAGGCAGCGCCGATGGATGGAGACATTGAATGATTATGATTGTGAAATCAGATACCATCCTGGCAAGGCGAATGTAGTCGCCGATGCCTTGAGCAGAAAGGAAAGGGTGAAACCCATCCGAATCAATGCCAAGAGCATTGAAATAAAGAACAGTTTGAATGAAAGGTAGTTAGCTGCGTAGAAGGAAGCTGTGCTGGAAGCTAACTATCCTAGTGAAAAGCTTAGAGTAACCGAAGAACAGCTATCACAGGGCAAGGACGGAATTCTGAGATTGAATGGAAGAATATGGGTTCCAGTTTATGGAGGACTTAGGGATGTTATCCTCCAGGAAGCCTATAGTTCCAAATATTCCGTTCATCCTGGAGCCGATAAGATGTACCAAGATCTTAAGGCAAATTATTGGTGGATAGGCTTGAAAAAGTCTGTAGCCGCTTATGTAGCTAAATGCTTGACGTGTGCGCAAGTCAAAGCTGAATATCAAAAGCCGTCAGGTTTGCTACAACAACCTGAACTTCCCACATGGAAGTGGGAAATGGTGACGATGGATTTCATCACCAAGTTGCCAAAGACAAGAAAAGGGAATGGTATGATATGGGTAATAGTTGATAGACTGACTAAGTCAGCACATTTTCTACCCATTAAGGAGACCTATAGCTCCGACATGTTAGCCCAATTGTACGTGGATAAGATTGTAGCTCTACATGGCGTACCTGTGGCTATTATCTCTGACAGAGATACTAGATACACGTCACATTTTTGGAAAAGTTTCCAACAATCTTTAGGCACGCGCTTAAATTTCAGTACGGCTTACCATCCTCAGACTGACGGCCAGAGTGAGCGTACAATCCAAACCTTGGAAGACATGCTTCGTGCATGTGTGATTGATCTAGGTGGTCTTTGGGATAACCACCTGCCGTTAATCGAGTTCTCGTACAACAATAGCTACCATACCAGCATTAAGGCTGCGCCCTTCGAGGCCTTATACGGTAGAAAGTGCAGAACGTCCGTTTATTGGGCGGAGGTTGGAGATGTCCAACTATCAGGACCGGAAATAGTTTTGAAACAACGGACAAGATTGTCCAGATTCGTGACCGCCTGAAAGCTGCCAGAGATAGGCAGAAAAGCTACGCAAATTTAAAGCGTAAAGCTTTTAACTTGGAGGTAGGTGACAAAGTATTGCTTAAAGTATCACCTTGGAAGGGAGTGATGCGATTTGGCAAGAAAGGCAAGCTAAGCTCGAGATACATAGGACCTTTCGAGGTCATCGAATGTGTCGGATCAGTTGCCTATAAGTTAAACTTACCGGAAGAGCTCAGTGGTATTCACAATGTATTCCACATCTGCAATCTGAAGAAGTGTTTCGCTGACGAATCACTGGTCATACCACATACAGATGTGCACATAGAAGAGAGCTTCAAGTTTGTTGAAAAAACTGTGTCGATCGAGGATCGACAGGTTAAGAAGCTTCGAAGGAAGCATGTACCTATTGTAAAGGTTAAATGGGATGCCCGTAGAGGTCCCGAATACACGTGGGAGGTTGAGTCCATAATGAAAGAAAAGTACCCTCATTTGTTTCAGTAAATCTCGAGGTCGAGATTTCTTTTAAGGGGGTGAGGATGTAACAACTCAAAAATTCACGTCCTATAATGTGTTGACACGTGTCATAAGTTTGAACGTGTGAAAGGATACTCTAGAGGGACTAAAGTTGACAAACATGAAAAGTATATGAATATACGGGTTCAAAATGTCAACAGTGAATAAATACACTTTACAGTAGCCCTACATGATGCTCATACCTTCAAACAAATAAATCATGGATCATACGAAGCTAAATATGAAAGAAAGTGAGAGATTACAAACCACAGGGGTTAAATGTGTCAACATGTTTAAGTTATACCTCTGAGTGACCTTTTAGCAAACCCGAAGCTTTGTAACGATTAATTATGCTCACTAGAATGCACGATATAAATTTCATAAAGTTTCGTTATCGTATGAGAAAGTTATGATCAAATTCGTATACAAGGGGTTAAAAGCGTCAACGATGAAGTTTATGGCTTCTCGGGTGAAAACAAAGCAAACCGAGGACTTAACAAAATGGGTATAAGTCTTGAAGCCCCTCTAAGCCAATTTCAGGGACTCATAATGCAAGATATAATGTCGAAACAATGTTATAAAGGACCAAGGACCAAAACCAAAGAAATCAAAAGATTGGATTTGATCAGAAGAGGCATCGCGTCACGCGAGGCACCCTATGGGGGGCTACGCGTGGCGCGAGGGGCCCTCTGATCTGCAAACTTTGGGCTGATGTTGCTAGGTGTCTGCTATGAGCATTATAACCGACTTATAATCGATTTTCCTCATCTTGGACGACCCCTAAACAACCCCTAGGCCTTTAGGGACATCTGTGGATGATCCATGGCCATTGCTAGGCTTGTGTGTCAACAATCTACGGGGTTTTGAACACTATATAAAGGCCCTTGTTGCAACCATTTTGATTACACCTCACTTCTGCATTTCTGATCATTTCTGGAGCTCCAAAGCAGACTCAAGTGATCACTAATCGTGCATAGGACTTCAGTAAGTATGCTTAACCTTTCTTAGTTAAGTTTTTGCTTAGTTTTAGCTTAAAAGTCAAACCGTCGTAATTACCGTTTGACTTAACGATTAATCATTGATGGTCCAGTGATTAGTCGAATTGAAGGTAGTTATAAGTTGGTAATTATGTGGGCATTAAACCCTTAAAAGGGCACCCTCTGATTCCCACTCTATCTAGACCATTTGTTGGGTCAAAGTTAATTAGAAAAAGTCAACAAAATACTTAATTTCAAATTAATACATAATTAGCAATGTAGAACCCATACAACCTGTTTGATCATTATTATAACTTAGTAATTAATGTAAGAACATGTCTAAACATGTTCAACCCGACAATTTTCAGTAGAGACCCGGTTCAGAACCGAAAGTCGCATAATTTGACTTTTGCTTTGACTTTCAGTTCTGACCCGTTTAAGCATGTTTTAGAAATACCTTAGAGCTTTAATTGGACCAGGTTACATGCTAGTATAACCCTCTGTGATTATACACCTTGGTTCAATAGTTATCCAATTAACATATTTAAGGCATATTAACTTAGGAAACCTGTATATGGCTCTAATGATTACCCGTTACGCCTCTTGCGCGTTCGGTTCGGTTTATGTAACTAGTTTGCATAAACTAGCCGAAATGGGTCAAACCTTATCGGATTTATCTCAAAATCCAGAATGTGTTTAGATTACCCATATAAGACAAGTCTTCAAACTTGTCGGGTCTAAATCACATTCTATTCCGGTCTTCGCTTAATCACGCGTTCGAACCGTATCGTTCCTTAAAATTAATCGGTCTAAGCTTAAGCTTAACTAAAGACCGTTAGGATTCTAATAGGTTATTATTAACCTTTGTTCCAGAATAGGAGAACCAGTAAAAGCTACCCACAATTGATATTTGTGAATTATACTTGCAAAGGTAAATACTTTTAACTTATTTTCCCTATACGGGCTTGGGGTACGGTATATAAAATACCGCTTGGTCGGGCATTAAATCTTCCATCGTATGGTGGTTAATTGATATTGATCGGCCCGTTTAAATTGTTTTGTTTGCTTAAAGCCTTTGGGAGGTTAATGACCATGTCCCGGATATCCTTGACATCATTTTACGAAATGGCCACGACCTAAGCGCGGGGTGTAGGCGTATACCCGTCAGTGCTGAAATAAATAATGTGGTGTGTATATTGATCTTTAACCCGGCACGAACCGGGCTACTGAACGCATAAGGAACATGTAATTCTTTTACAAGTTTATCTATTTAAATAATTATCCCAAGTTATAAAAAGTTTGTGCCACGTGCATTCAAATCAATTTTAACCATTTTTAAAATGAGTCAGTTAAATTGTATTTACCAGTGTAAACTGACGTATTTTCCCAAAAAGATTAAGTGCAGGTACTACTCGAAATTGGCTGGCTACTCCTAGCATCAATAAAGAGTCTCGCAAGCTTAAGATGCCTAAAGTCTGTTGAACTACTGTTTCCATTTTATTTTGATCCGTCTGTGGATTAATTTCAACTGTTGTGATAGTTGATATTACATTTATATTCAGTTGAAATATATCTTTCAATTGCTTCCGCTGTGCATTTAAATATTGTGTTGTTTGACTGTAATGTTGCCAACCACGTCACGATACTCCCCCACCGGGCCCACCGGTCAAACGTGGAAATATCGGGGTGTGACATAAGATGTATCAGGATTTAAGAAATAATTTTTGGTGGATAGGAATGGCAAAGGATATAGCAACTTATGTTTCTAAATGTTTAACATGTTCACAAGTTAAAGCTGAACATCAGAAACCCTCAGGATTATTGCAGCAATTAGAAATGCCAGTATGGAAATGGGAATTGATAACAATGGATTTTGTTACCAAATTACCCAAAACAAGGAAAGGTAATGATACAATCTGGGTGATTGTAGACATGCTAACTAAGTCAGCTCATTTCCTATCAATGAAGGAAACTTTCAGTATGGAACAATTAGCCAAGCTGTATGTAAATGAAATAGTTTCATTACATGGAATTCCTTTATCAATTGTTTCTGATAGAGATAGCCGTTTACCTCTCATTTTTGGACAAGTTTCCAAAAAGCCATGGGAACCAAGCTAAATCTAAGCACAACCTATCACCCTCAAACAGACGGACAAAGCGAAAGGACAATTCAGACAATGGAGGATATGCTTAGAGCTTGTGTAATTGATTTCGGAGGTAATTGGGACGATCACTTACCATTAATAGAATGTTCTTATAATAACAGCTATCACATAAGTATCAATGCTGCACCATTCGAAGCACTTTATGGATGAAAGTGCCAAACTCCAGTCTGTTGGGCAGAAATTGGAGAAAAGCAACTATCCGGACCTGAGATAGTGCAAGAAACAACTAACAAGATCATTCAAGTCAAAGAACGATTAAAAGCAGCACGTGATCGACAGAAGAGTTACGCTGATAACAGGCGAAAACCGTTGGAATTTCAAGTAGGAGACAAGGTATTATTGAAAGTTTCTCCTTGGAAAGGAGTGGTAAGATTCATCAAAAGAGGAAATCTAAGCCCCAGGTATGTTAGACCCTTTAAAATCATTAGAAGAATAGGACCTGTAGCCTATCAGCTACAACTGCCAGAGGAAATGGCAGGAATACATGATGTATTTCATGTATCAAATCTCTAGAAATGCTTGGCCGATGAATCACTGGTAGTACCTCTTAAGGATATAGAGGTAAATGAACAGTTAAAATTTGTAGAAAGACCTCTACAGATTGAAGACAGGAAAGTCAATAATCTCAAACACAAGAGACTGGTTCTAGTCAAAGTAAAATGAGATTCCAAAAGAGGACCAGAATACACTTGGGAGCTTGAATCAGAAATGCAAAGGAAATATCCACACCTATTCCAGTAGACCTCGAGGACGAGTTCTAAATTAAGGTGGGGAGGATATAACAACCCTCCTAAATATTTTCGACACCCCTAATATGTTTAAAATATCCATGTATGTCCAAAAACACACCTCGTATACGAAAATAGGCACCTAATACCTTTATTTTAAAAAAATTAATTAAAAATCAAGTTTTTGGGTCTCTGGCGGGCCGCGAAGACCTAGCCCTGGTCTTACGCGGGCCGCGAGCGAGTGGACATGAGGCGCAGCCCGGTGCTGCCACGTGTCAAACACACGTCGAGCCTACAACGGTGACTGGCCAACCCCAGGGCCTACCTGACCTAGCTCGCGGGGCGCGACGGCCCCTTGTGTGTTCTTCACGGGCCGCGAGGGAGTCCGAATCAGGCCCTATAAATTGGGAGTATCAGCTTTCATTTTCAAACGCTCACACACACTTTCTCTCTCGAATTTCTGCATAGTATAAGCTCTATTCGGGCATAATACCCCCTAAATAACAAAGTTCTGCCTCGTTGTAAGTATCATAATCCCCGGTTACGTATTAGATACGCTGCCCGATTGATCTAGGGTTCCGTAACGGCTGTCGTGGTTTCGCCCGACGTAGTCGTTGGAATGCCGTCTCGGGGAGGGTATTACTAATTTAAATATTGGGTTATTATACTAACGCGTGTGCATTTGTGTAATTAATAGATAATCACCAGGAAATCCTTAAGGAAAACCCTAAGACAACAATGTGAGTAATTTCCTTTTTTTGTAAACTATTTTACAAAACCTTAACTATTTTAAATTATAATTAGCAGTGATTGAGTCTTTGTAATTCTTCAATTACTGCCGGTATGTTGGGGTTTTGTATACAAAACGTGGAACACGTTACCATTGGACAAAGGGTTAGCCAATGTGTAATATGACCCACCAGTCAGGATTGACAATACTGAATGAGTAATTGTGTAGATATAAACATTGTAATCGCTCTCAATACTGTTAAAGGATAAAACTCTTCTTGATTAAACTGGGATTCACTCACCAGTATTTCCACAGACAAAATGTTTTAAACGCGTTTCAGGTAACAAAATGTGAAAGCCAAATAGAAGCCAACTAGACAGCACTGAAGGCTTGGAAAAGTGGCTATAAAAGTTATCTAAAATAAAGAGATGTTTTATTTAAATAAAATAGGGTTTATCCCTATGAAAATATGTGTACTTGAAACTTGGGATTTTCCCATGTGTTTAATATTATAAAAGTCTGGTATTTTACTCTGATAAAATATTTCCTAACTACGATCCTGATGTAAATTCCGCTGTCAAAATGATAAACACCGATACCACCCAAGTTGGCCGCGGCCGCCCGTTCCCGGGTAATTAGGGGATGGGGGTTGTGACAATTCATGTCATAATTCATGAGTTCCATTATTTGTCATAGAAGGGTATATGGGTTTTGTGAAGAATATATGAATTCTTGTGATATTTGATGTTAATTGATAGTTATGATGCAAGTCTAGTGTGGTTATCGTGTTCTTGATTTATGAATCGAATTACTATGCTTAAACATGTTTAAAGGCATTAATCATGAACATGATAGTGTTAGAATACTAATTATGCACACTAGATGTTTGATAAAATGCTTGAAAGAATTGAAAATAAGTAAGAATTATGAAGTAATCACTTATTTGACTAGTTGACAACACTAGAAGTTGAATATAGAAATATGGATACTAAGCGATATGTTCGAATTGGATTTTATAGGCAATTTGGGTGGATCGTCTAGTAACCAAAGCGGAGCAGATAATCGGTTGAAGGGAAAGCTTTAAAGGTACGCGACTATATGCTTCATAGAAATTATTATCTAATTTACTTCCAAATTTACTAAATGATCAATGTATTGTCATGAAATTCGGAAAATGTCAAAACGGTGGATTTCGTATAGACAAACCGAACAATCTAGATAAGAATTTGAAGTTATGAGTTTATAACGAAAGTGATGGAATTCACTAGAATTGTTAAACGGGTCAAATTGACTCAATATGTGGTTGTTTGGTAAGGTAAAGCGACGGAAGTCGTTAAGGAAACCAAACAGGTTAAAACAATCAAAGAAATGAAACTTTGATGAAAAGAAGCGATGGATTTTGTTAAAAATACTAAATGGATCAATATGAAGTCTTTATGTAATCTAAAAAGATTACATAGATAAAGACGTTGAAATCATACCGACTTTAAACATATTCATATAAGTAAGGGCGTATAAATTACATATATAACTCACCGTTAAATTTAGGTATGTTATATGTGTCATTGTAGTATAGTTTGAAAATAAAAAACTAAGTTTATTGTTCATTTTTAAGAACGGGTCGAATAATTATGACAATTTTATAAGACAAAGGCTTAAACGTAAGAAAATTTCTCATGAGAAATGTTGGATTTGGATTCTATGTTTTAGAGTATCGAATTATGATCACGTAGGAAGAAACGTGACCTGATTCGGAGCTATAACGAGCAAGTTATGATCATTAGCGTAAAAACAAGTTTGGCTGGAAAATATGCAGGTCTGTACAAGAACCCGCTGTAAAACTAGGGGTGTCGTGCCACGCGACAAAGATAGGTCACACCGTCGCGTCACGCGAGGGTGCTCGCGGCCCGCGACGGCTTCGGCCCCCTTCCGTCGCGCCACGCGACAACCTTAAACGGCTGCAAACTTTGTTTTTTTTTTGTTTGTTTCAGCTTAGGGGCTTGTAAATGCATATTGTAATATGTCATAACTAATATTTGATGATTTTGGTTATAGGTAATGGGTATGAACTTGCGGATGACGATCAAGCAATGTTAGAAAACCGAACACACACGATATGAAGCTTCCACAATTGCAACAACTATAACTTTTGTCACACAATATTTTGGTGTTGTGTTGTTATACTTTTGTACATAGGGTTTGTATGGTTTGAAGGTTAAGTATGTGGTGTCTTAACAATACGTTTTGAAACATTAGTGAACGTTTTTTTAAGGTTTAGAAATTTATATATAAAAGTCGTTAAGTCGATGTTTCATAATAAATGGAATATGTGTTGTATAAATTATAAGTGATTGTAAGGGTCTTACACTTATATGTGAAAATTTAGACACCCTAGTATAATTTGAAGAGTAAGGGGTTGTTTGGCAACTTCTGAATGGTTACGCGTTTAACTAGTAAGAGGTTTGAACCATTAAGTGTTGAACCAGTAAGAGGTTTGTACCATTAAGAGCCAGTACAATGTTTTACCGTTCAGATGCAAATGTCTAACCAATTCAGATTAGATGTGTTAATCATTCAAACTCGATATAATGCTTAACCATTCAGAGGCAAATGTCTGAACCATTTAGTCATTTGCTCGTGAAACAAACAGTCTGAACCATTAAGTACTGAACCAGTAAGAGGTCTAAACCATTAAGAGTCTCATTAAGAGCTAAACAAACAACCTCTAAAACTATATAAATGATTGAGCTTAATTTGTGAGTTGTGCTTTATATTTATCATGTGAGTCAATAAAATCTATATGGTTTATTAAATATTATTATTTTTATTTAATAATTAATTAAATTAGCGGTTTATTCGGTTATCCAAATAAACCAGATAAACCAAATAAAAATATATGGAACCAAAACCAAACCAAAAACCAAATTCACAATTCGGTTTCGGTTAAAAACCAAACCAAACACCAAATTCGTTATTTGGATCGGTTTTTTCAGTTACAGTTCGGTTTTCGGTTTGTATTTGGTTTTGGTTTTTTCTAAACACCCCCAACTAATCGAACGGATTTCTTGTTCATGTTCGTTCGTTTACTAAACAAACGAACTTCCCGCCAAACCGTTCACGAACTGTTCGCTAAACGCTCGATTCGTTTACAACCCTAATTACAAATGAAGTTTTGGTCAAAGTTAAGCTTAGGCACAAATAGTTTAAAACGATGGCTCCAACATGGTTGGTGTGTTGGATCAGTTTTGTTCTAAACATAATGGAAAACATGAAAACATACCTGTTACAGCAGACAGTGCAGTGGAGAATCCAGTGATAGATGATGCCATCGAGTTCGACATAGTTGTCAGTGTGATCTGGTTCCTCCTTAGGGTGCTAACTAATGATGGTGATGATGAAAACCGAATAGGGGATTCGGTTATGGAGAAGAGAGCCCATTGATGTTATGCTTATTAGGTTATGTCTAAGTGTGTAACTCGGTAACCCTTTAACCTCTACATAATTCTCCTTATATAAGCACCCAAGAGGAAACCCAATTAGTTAATAAGGGTAATATGGTCCATCAACAATTACCAACTAATTATTTAATAGGTTATTATATATTTTGATCTATATAATGTAAATGATTATAATGGCTACTAGATTAAATATTAGAACATAATATATTTAATCTTACATTCTCCCACTTAGCCGAGTAATCATTTACTATGAGTATTAGATAAGCCTGATCAGGAGTTAACACTCATTTTAGCGTTAAAAAAGTACTATAGCAGAGAAATACAGCCGTTGAATCATTATGCGACTCAGGACCCCCATCAGTCATACTATAGCCTTAATTTAAAACCAAATCGTCATGATCAAAATACGCATAAGCCCTTTGTTTGATTTGTAACTTTATTTGTCTATATGCCATTATACCGGTTGAACATATTCTAAGAGACATGCAAAATCAAACTGAGGAAATTTCATTAACATAAAACATAAGCTAGTACAATATGCTTAAATAAGGTCTTTACTAAATCCCATATTCCGAACATGTTCTTCGTAAACCTTAAGAGGGAGACCTTTAGTCATCGGATCCGCAAGCATATCTTTAGTACTAATATACTCGATACAAAGATTATTTTCCTCAACTCGTTCACGTACGAACATATATTTTGTATCGAGATATAAACCAGCTCTAGTCGAACTGTTACTGTTCGAGAAACTAACGGCAGCTGAATTATCACAATAAAGCTTCAATGGTTTAGAAATGGAATTAACGACTTTGAGTCCAGTGATCAGATTTCTAAGCAACATTTCATGACAGGTTGCGTTATAAACAACAATGTACTCTGCCATCATTGTGGAAGTTGTGGTCAACTGTTGTTTATGACTCTTCCATGAGATAGGGCCGCCTGCTAACATAAAGATATAGCCCGAAGTGGATTTGTTGTCATCTTTGCATTTGGCAAAGTCAGAATCAGAATAGCCCACCACTTCTAAATGATCACTTCTTCTATAAGTCAGTTTATAGTCTTTCGTCCCTTGCAGATATCGAAATACCTTCTTAGTTGCTTTCCAGTGATCTAGGCCAGGATTAGTTTGATAACGGCCTAGCATTCCAGCAATATAAGCGATATCTGGGCGAGTACAGACTTGAGCATACATCAGGCTCCCGACTACTGACGCGTAAGGTATCTGGCTCATTTGCTCCTTCTCAACCTCTGTTGTCGGACACTGGAATGAACCAAAAACATCTCCCTTAACTACTGGAGCGACGGAGGGTTTGCACTGTTGCATGTTATAACATGTAAGGACATGATCTATGTAAGCCTTTTGAGACAATCCTAAGATCCCTTTGTGTCTATCTCGGTGAATTTCGATGCCAATGACGTAAGAAGCATCTCCAAGATCCTTCATGTCGAAGTTATACGAGAGTAACTGCTTCGACTCATGCAATATGTCTAAAATATTACTTGCCAATAGAATATCATCTACGTAAAGGACAAGTATAGTAAAGTTGCTCCCACTCATCTTGAGGTAGGTGCATTGATCCACTTGATTCTTCATAAAACCTTGTTTCTTCATGACTTCATCAAACTTAAGGTACCACTGATGTGATGCTTGTTTTAACCCGTAAATGGATTTCTTCAACTTACAGACTAGATGCTCCTGACCTTCAGGTTTAAAGCCTTCAGGTTGTTTTATGTAAACATCTTCGTCAAAGTCTCCATTAAGGAAAGCAGTTTTAATGTCCATCTGATGCAACTCTAAATCAAAATGAGCTACTAGGGCCATGACGATCCTTAATGAATCTTTACGAGAGACAGGTGAAAACGTCTCTTGATAATCAATTCCCTCTTTCTGAGTGTAGCCCTTTGTAACCAATCTCGCTTTGTAGCGTTCAACGTTACCATTCAGATCTAGTTTTGTTTTGAACACCCATTTACATCCTATTGGTTTGACACCATTGGGTAATTCTACCAAATCCCAAACGTCACTTTTCTTCATGGATTCAAGCTCATCAATCATTGCTTTATTCCATTCAGAAGACTGATCACTGCTTATGGCTTCATTGTAAGAGATAGGGTCATTGAGCTTTCCGGGATCCATTTCAGTCAGGTAGGTAGCATAATCATCCCAATTAGTAGGCCTTCTTTGCCTAGATGACCTCCTGAGTGGATTATCGGGTTCAGCGTTGTCTTGGTTTTGAGTGTTTGATGTGCCTTCGTCATGAGGTATAATGGGTTCTAATTGTAGAGGTAAATTTGGAGTTGGTGCAGTAGCTTCGGGTACAGTAGTTGCATTGGGTACAAGAGGAGTAATCGGAGTAATGGTAAGCGACGAGTCTCTCCCCCCGCGTCTTGTACTTCTTGCAATTCTTCGTAAGGGTTGGTACTGCTCCCACTGACCTTGAAATCCTCCAGGAACGCAGCACGCTTGGTTTCAACAATACGAGTGGCACGGGAAGGACAATAGAAACGATAACCCTTTGAATTATCAGGATACCCGATAAAGAAACATGTAACTGTTTTAGGGTCAAGTTTCCTTAGGAAAGGATTGTAAAGTTTTGCTTCAGCAATACAGCCCCATACTTTCGTATATTTAAGACTCGGTTTCCTTCCTATCCAAAGTTCATAAGGAGTTTTAGGGACAAACTTAGAAGGAACTCTATTGAGTATATGAACAGCTGCTTTTAACGCTTCAGCCCATAGGAATAATGGTAAATTAGTGTTGGCTAACATACTGCGCACCATGTTCATAAGGGTACGGTTTCTTCTTTCAGCGACACCGTTCTGCTGAGGTGTACCGGGTATGGTGTATTGGTTCACAATCCCCTGGCCCTTACAAAACTCATAAAATGGACCAGGAGCTTGACCCACATCAGTATGTCTTCCATAATATTCATCGCCTCTATCTGATCTCACAACTTTAATCTGACGATCTAATTGCTTTTCAACTTCAGCCTTATAATCTTTAAAAGTTGTTAGAGATTCAGATTTTTCCTTAATTAGATACAAGTACATGTAACGAGAATAATCGTCAATGAAGGTGATAAATGAAGTATGTCTTGTTATGCCAGCGATTTGGTCCTAATGTCAGTGTGAATGAGTTTTAATAAATTAGAGCTCCTAGTGGCACTTTTCTTATTCGCTAATGTCATTTTACCTTTAAGACATTTGACACATGTTCCAAAATCAGAGAAATCAAGAGGAGGTAAGACTTCATCCTTTACGAGATGATTTAATCATTCTCTTGAGATGTGGCCTAAACGTTGATGCCACAACATGGACGAAGTCTCTAAGTCTCATTTCTCTTTCATATTTGTGAGTGATTCATTAATGTTATATGACAACAAAGATTTGGAAAAATTATCATCTAGTTCTAATCTATAGAGACCACCATCCAAAATACCAGTACCATAAAGAACAGAATCATAGAGGATAGAGAGTTTGCGATGGCCATGGGAAACAATAAAACCGTCCATGTCTAACTTTGGTCCTGATACAAGGTTCCGAGTTACCTCAGGAACATATAAGGTATCATAAAGTTTAATACATAAACCAGTTTTCATAAATAATTGTAATGTTCCAATGGCCTTCACTTCTAATTCTCGATCATCCCCAACCTTAAGCGTTCTTTGGTTTCTTTCCAGCTTCCGGATTGTAAGGAATCCCTGAGTTGAATTGGTAACATGAACCATAGAACCATAATCAAACCACCAAGAATTAGCAGGAACACTTAAATTATAGGACTCAAGTATCATAAAATAATCGTTACCTTTCTTAGCCAACCACTCCTTAAAGTCAGGGCATTCCTTCTGCATGTGTCCTGCCTTTTTACAGAACTTGCAGTGGATTCTGCCTAAGGAGTTCTTAGAGTTGGAGGGTGCACTTGTATTAGGATTGGGCCTTTGGACCTTAGAAGCATCCTTCCTCTGATGATTGTTCTTCCTTTTCTTAGAGTTGGAGGTGGTGAAGTTAGCAACATCAGTAGTGCGATCCATCCTCATACGCTCTTCCTCCTGTACGCACATAGCGACCAGCTCACTCATCATCTATTTGTCCTTCTGAGTGTTGTAATTGATCTTGAATGCTTCAAAGGACGAAGGAAGCGAAGTAATGATGAAATGAACGAGAAAACCATCACTGATTTCCATTTCCAGCCTCTTCAGCTTATTGGCCATGTCATTCATCATCATGATGTGCTCACGAATGCCGCTCCTCCCATCATACTTAGTTGTCACCAGCTTGAGAATAAGAGTACTAGCGTGTGCTTTAGACGTCCCCTTGAACTGCGCCTCCACAAAAGCCAAGTAGGTTTTAGCATCTTCAGAATCAGGAATGGATCCCCTGATTGCATTGCTTATGGACTGCTTCATGAACATGAGAGACATGCGGTTACACCTAGTCCACTTTTCATGAGTTAACTGCCGAGCAGCAGTACTTTGTGGAGTAAGGTCTGCTGGCTTATCCTCTCTTAGAGCATAGTCAAAGTCCAGCAGCCCAAGCGTAAGCATGAGAGCATCCTTCCATGCAGCAAAGTTATCACCAGTCAAAGGTGGAATCCCGCAATTAGGCGCTGATAGTGGAAATAAGATGAGCAAGTTATGTGTCACACCCTGAATTTCCACGTATTACCGGTGGGCCCGGTGGGGAGTATCGTGACGTAGTTGATATCATCATGGGCAAACAACACAATATATAAATGCACAGCGGAAGCAAAAGATAGATTTATTTCAACCGAATAAATTGTAATATTAAGTATCACAAAATAGTTGAAACAGATCCACAGGCGGATCAAAATAAAAAGGAAACATTGTTCAACAGTTTTATGACATCCAAGCTTGCGAGACTTATTGTGGACGCTAGGAGAAAGCCAGCCTATTTCGAGTAGTACCTGCACTTAACCTTGTTGGGAAAATACGTCAGTTTACACTGGTAAATACAATTAACTGACTCATTTTGAAAAGGTTTAATAAAATTGATTTGAATGCACGTGGCACAAAACTTTTATAACTTGGGATAATTATTTATATATATATATATATATAATCTCGTAAAAGAATTACATGTTTCTTATATGTTCAGTAGCCCGGTTTGATTACCGGGTTAAAGATTAATTGACACACCACATGATATAGTCCCGCGGCGGGTCATTCCCGAAACCAGCGGTTATACCTTATTATTTATAAATACACTAACGGGTGTACGCCTACACCCGTGTGTTAAGGTCGTGGCCATTTCTTTAAATGATGCCAAGGATATCCGGGACATGGTCATTAACCCCCCAAAGGCTTTAAGTAAACAAACATTTTCAAACGGGACATTTCAATGATTTAACCTTCATATAATAAAAAATTTCAATGCCCGACCAAGCGGTATTTTATATACCGTACCCCAAGCCCGTATAGGGAAAATAAGTTAAAAGTATTTACCTGAGCTCAATATAAATTCAATCCCAACCGTATATCAATTCAGCAAGTACAGATAGCTTTTACTGGGCTCCTAAATCTGGAACGAAGGTTTTTAATAACCTATTAGAATCCTAACTGGTCTCTAATTAAGCTTAGGCTTAGACCAGTTAGTTTTAAAAAAAAAGACACGGTCCAAACGCATGATAAGGCGAAGACCGGTTTAGAATGTGGTTTTGACCCGACAAGATTGTATGCTTGTTTAATATGGGTGACTTAAACACATTCTGGATTTTGAGACAAAAATGATATGGTTTGACCCGGTTCGGCTAAATTATGCAAACTAGTTACATAAGCCGATCCGAACGCGATAAGTGCGTAACGGGTAACCATATGAGTCATATACAAGTTTCATAAGTTAATATGCCTTAAATATGTTGTGACATCAGTAAGATATCTTCCATTATGCCCAAAACGGATTTAAACTCAAATTACGCCCCGTAGGGGTATTTTGGCCATTTTAAGGTTATAAAAGAGTTTAAATATAAATCTGAGTTTCGGGTCTGGTGTAATCAGTAAAAATACTTAATTTACTAAGTTATATCAGTAGGGTATTTCCTATATGTGAAATTTATCATTTCTAACCATACTATGCACCGAAGGGGCATTTTGGTAATTTCACTTAAGGTTCAAGGGTCAAATCTGGAATCTGACTTCAAAAACTTTTACTTACTGTTAGAATATAAAAGTTTACTTAAATTATCAGTAGGTATCAAGTCTTACATATCTAATATGGTTTTAATATATACTATGCGTTAAAAATGCTTAAAAGGCGATTTGGAGCTATTTCCGGGTTTTTAAAGAAAAGATGATATTTTTATATTTCCAGAAGGCTTAAAATATTCTATTTATCATTTAGAATCAGTAGCAAAAGGTTTGGGATCAAACGGATTTGTAAAACTCATTTTATAGCTTAAAAGTGCAAAACCGACAATTACCGGATCAAGCTTAGAATTCTATGTTATGCTTAGCCTAAAAATAAATAAAAATCTCCAAAAATCCCAAAATATTATTTTATATCAGTAGGTATAAAGTTTGGTATCAAAAATCGGGTTTAGATAGGCTATATGCTAATTACGCCGATTAATTACTAAAAGTTTTCTAATTACGCCAATGAGCATAACTCTTAATCTAGACCTCAAACTGATGTCAAATTATAGGTGCAAGTTTATAAATCAGTAACTAAGGTTTCTACTCTTTTACATTTTCAAAAATCACGTTTTAGGGTCAAAAGGGCATAATAGTCAACATATAAGCAATTAACGGGATCATGCATATGAATCGGATAACTATTGAACCAAGGTGTATAATCACAGAGGGTTATACGTATATGAAACCTGGTCCTAATAGGGCTCTAAGGCATTTCTAAAACATGCTTAAACGGGTCAGAACTGAAAGTCAAAGCAAAAGTCAAATTATGCGACTTTCGGTTCCGAACCGGGCCTAAACTGGAAATTGTCGGGTTGAACATGTTTAGACATGTTCTTACATTAATTACCAAGTTATATTAATGATAAAATAGGTTGCATAGCTTCTACATTGCTAATTATGCATTTATTTGAAATTAAGCATTCTGTTGACTTTTTATGATTTGGTTTGACCCGACAATTAACCTAGTTATAGTGGGAATCAGAGAGTACCCTTTTGAGGGTTTATTACCCACATAATTACCTACTTATAGGTATTCTTAATTCGAGATTTGACTGAACAACTATTGATTAATCTCGAAGTCAAACCTTAATTATGACGGTTTGACTTTTAGCTAATTAACTAAGCTAAACTGAATTAAAAAGGATTAAGGACACTTACAAAGGTCCTAAGTATGATTTGGAACTTAAGGGAAGCTTGTTGCTGCTCAGAGGAGCTCCAGAGAAGTCCTTGAAGTGAGTTGCAAATGAGTGACAAAAATGTTGCAACTTGTTCTTCTTATATAGTGAGCCAATTGTCATAAGATCATCACACCTAGGTCTATAAATGTTGCAAGATGTTCCCAGGTGTTCCTATGATGCTAAAAACCAGTTATAGGGCCCCTTGAATTCGAAAACCACTGATGTAAGGCGGTGCGACAGGCTGAACAGGCAGCTGTCCATTTTCTGCTGCCAGCGACGGTCTTACGGACCGTAAGCCTTAGGCCTTGCGGACCGTAAGCGTCTCTTACGGACCGTAAGCTCTTGGCCTTGCGGTCCGTAACCGACCTTTAATTGTGTCGCCCAGTTGCAGTGCTTGCGGACCGTAAGCCTAAGGCCATACGGTCCGTATCCGATGACCAGAAGACAAAAATTAGTAAACTTTTAAGCTTTGACCATGCAATCTTTTATAACTCGAATCTTGGGTCTTTTTGCAACAGAATGGGACCATTTGACCAGACTTTGCATGCTTTGCATGTACTTACACATCTTGGACTCTTGTGTTGAATGCTTTAAGGAACTTGTCGTAAGAACCATAAAACTAAATCCATATACCAATTTAGATTATCAAATTAACCGGATTTGAACATATTGAATGTTTATGGAATGTATTAAGGTTTGGGATTTGTAAATAGGTCGCTCAGAGGTATTTATTAACATGTCGACACTTTTAATCCTACCATACATCCTTTAACTTGATCCGGGTTTATGACACGTTTATCTTACATGACACGTGTCTTTATTTTATTGGGTATGATTTTACGAGGTGTTACATTATGATACTAAGGAAGTAGTCCTAATGTGATCTAAGGGCACGTTAAACTAAGGCAGACATAAATAATGACCATTTTACATTATGAAGCTGTGATATTGTCTATTACTAACATCAAAATAATAGACTTAGTTAAAATTCTACTTAAACGAAGACAAATCAAATTTGGCCAGAAGTGTAATCATTTAAGCATGTGTGCAAAGTGATTGTAACAAATCAGCTTTGGCCAGAAATTGAGACAATCACTTTAGTTATGCACTTGTTAAGTATGCCATCTATGAAGGAATTAAATCAGCTTTGGCCAGATATTAAGACATTCATGTTTATGATGCACACGTTGTGACAACCCTCATAAATCCAGGTATCCGTACAATTAATTAATATGGATTAGTGCTTAATGACTGTGCTTAATTACAACTGATGATTTAAACTGCTTTCTGATTACTATATCATACATACATGTGCATCACTTTTCATATTGTCACATCATTTATCACATACAAAGTGACATAAACGATGCACAAAGCACAGATAGCACAGTTAGCGGATAACTCAGAAAAATGCTGACAATGTCAGTACATAGACAGACAGTGTTTTGAGACCCCGTAAGGGCCAGAGACAAGGTACTACACTAGTATGGTGTGTACGGAAGTAAGGACCATAAAACTGCGTCACTAGGTGATAGTTTAAGTGCCGGAAAGTACCTAAAACCCACATAAAGTGTAGAATTCTGCATATTTCAGCAAAATTCAGCATTTTAATAAACTAGTAACATGCAAAAATATGGCAAAATGGTCCTGTATGCTTTCCTAAGTGTCAGGAATTAAAAGTATCACAAAAGGGTACATAAAGAACACTAAACGAAATAGTTTGACACTTTAACGAACCGATATCTAACCGAACCACCGGACATTACCCGGAACACCAAAATATTGCTAGAAGCATTGTTTCACTATTTCTTGGCTAGTTATGATCCCCGAACACCTTAACACACTATATAATGCATCCTACACATAAACACTAGACTTTACATTTAATTCCAACTAATTAACCTACTTATCATCTAAACTTACATTTAACCCCCCCCCCTTGTTATTTACGGTCACTAGAAGTGGCCCCACTCCCCCAAATCTTCCTTTGATTTCCCTAGATCACATTTGATCTTTCTTGGATATGCATTAGATATTGTAATGTACTTAGGGGACATGAAACCCATTGGACAAACACTCTAAATGGTTATAAGAACATAAGCATCCACACTACACCACCTCCACTCTTCCTCTCCCTCTCCTTCAAGTATCGGCCGAACACCCCCTCCCCACCACCATCACTTCCATTTTGCTTCCATCTATTCCAAGCTCATCTCAAGTTGTAACAAGGTGTTTAAGGAAGCTTGGAACTCTAGGATCTTGAAGGACCTCTTTTGTTTGCTATTATCCTTCACTTTTGTCATCACCATCTTCAAGTGTTCTTCCCTAGCTTAGAGCTAGTTGTAAGACTCTCTTAACCCTTTGATACTTCTATTTTTAGTTGGTTAAAAGATGTATTATGTTGTAAATCACAAGAACACTAAAAGACATGAACATGAATCTTGAACATAAAGCTTACATATGAAGAAATCTTGATGAAATAATGTTGTTTAGTGTATGTATAATGCTTGCTTGCTTGTTTTTTTTTTTTTTTTTGAGAATATGATGTTGATCATCACATGGAGCTTGATAGATTATGATTAAATACATGATCTAGCAAGTGAGAGGATGATTATGTGACAACATAAGATGATCATCTTCTTGTGTAAACATGAACTTGATGAATAAAATGATTTCTTGAAAAATAATAAACAAAGTAAGCTAGTAATATTATGAATCTAAGATCTATGAGTGGTTTTCCAAAAGAACCAAGTTTAAAATGTGATTTTTAGAAGATCTTGGTTATTACTTAAACTTACACTATTTTTGGTGATAAAATAAGTGTAGAGACACTAGAGAAACAAGAAGATTTAATAAAGAAACGTTTTTGTAAAATATATTTACAAGTTGTAAACACCTAAATTCTTTAAGAATGAGATTTTTAAAGAAATAAACACACTTTAAAGGATAACTAGACCCACTAAACATACTACCAAGTTACTACAAGTTTTTACGAAAACTCAAGTTCATAATCTTTATGTAGATAGCTTGTTTTTGCATTTGGTATGTGTAAGATGTTTAGGGTTTGATTGTTGATTGATATGATGATTTTTGAAAAGAAAATGATATGCTTTAATAGCATGGACACCTCCATTTTCAAAGGAAACTATGGCAAAATTTTCTTAAAACATAAACACTTAAAGAAATATTTTCTAACAAATATTTACTAGTGTATTTTGATCATAAGTTTTCAATATAAACCTTGCCATAATTTTTGTAACAAAAATACAAGTACCGGAGGTTGGTTTTTGGTAAATAAAAATGGATAAATATATATTTAGAATATATATTTTATATTAAAGAAACTTGTGTGAATATTTGTATACTTTGTGGAATAATTATATTATTTTAGGGTAAAATAATATAACTTAACACAAATACCAAGAATTTGCAATCCAAAATAATACAAAAAAATCACAAGGAACGAAATATAAGTTACACACTTGATATCGAGAAACCGAACGATAAAACGTAACTTACAAAATATTCCAGAGAATACCGTTATAAATACATTTTTGGTAAATATTATTTTGGATACAAGAAATGAAAATATATATTTTCTTGGAATACATTATTTTTTTTGACAAATAAGTTATATATATATTTTCTAAAGTGAGACTTGAATATATATTATTTTGAGAATACGAATACGAGAATACAAAAGTACATGTATAAAATACCCCCATCATTGGGAAGGAAATACGAAATTAAATACTTGAGATGTATTGTTATGAGAATATTGCTTAAATAATTATTCCAAAAACTAAATATAATTTAAAGTTAAAATAATTGTTATTTTAACAAGTGATTATAACTTGGGATAATATTGGGAACATAAGAAACGTAACTAAAAAACGTTAATACTAAGCAAAGGCACGACCCGTCCGCCTAATAGACACTAGTACATTGTAGGTAGTCATGTTTGCTGACGAGATCGGAGTTACTAGTTCTGAAGACGCAATACTGTGAGTTCATGTCCCCCTTTTCTTTAAACTATTTTATTTATTAACTTCGGGGGTGAAATACATGTTACAAGGGATTACATACAAATATAATTGGTATGGTTAGACTAGGAAAGAACCATAGATCATGTGATTGGGTAGGCAGACACTTGGGACCATTAATCCTCGTATAAGGACCGAGGAGCATGAGTGATAGATCTATTTGGGTGTAGCGAGCCTACACCCATGAGGACTAGGGTGGCCCATAGGGTGACTATGTCTTCCAGCCGGAAGCCCGGTACAACTTTGCTAGGTTTGAGTCTTCCTACACCGTCACACATATCAGTGGCCTTGCAAACCATTGGTGATCTTTTCCTTGTTTGCTATCATACCGGGACATTCATACTTATACTGTTTACAAAGGTTTTATACATACTCACACACACATGAACTCGCTCAACTTTTGTTGATGTTTTTCAAACTACATGTATTTCAGGGAACTAGTGGATCTGGCAGCTGTATGCATGTGTCTTCGAGTTGCGTCGTGAATAAAAGATGTTATCCATGGTTGTTGAGTTTAGGGGGTGTATCCTATTCATGGACGGGATACATGTTTCTAAACTCAGGTTTTATTTAAAGTCTTTTGTGGAGTCTTTATGAACTCAGTTAAACATGTCATGGTTTGTAATTTAATTTGGTGTCGACATTTCAGACAATGGTATTGTGGTATTTCTAAACTTAATTTTCATGGATGAATATCTTTCGGTATTATCATATAGCAATGTTATGATTGAATGCTATGGTATTAAGAAGTCACACCAATAACCACGCTTCCGCAAAAGTCAGGGTGTGACACACGTAACATAGCTTTCGTAATACTTGAACGATAAGTAGATGTATCACGTCAGCTTTGGCCAGAAATGATATATCAAAAGCTCATTCAAGTTAAGCCATTTTGGTTTTGTAAAACATTATCTGATTAATTAACTAAGTAATTACAAAACCAATTATTTAATAGCAAACCACCTGGGGGGTGTAGGGGGACAGCGTGCCCCCGCACGGGGTTCGGGGCGGAGCTAAATCTTAGTTCACATTAAACAGCCTAAAATAATGAGGTTTCGAGTGAGATCTCGACTCAGTTATGAGATCTCAAGTCAAGTCTCGACTCATCATTATGAGGTCTCGACTCATTAAGGTCTCGAGTCGCAACCTCAGTGTCTCGAAGCGCAATCATGGTCTCGACTGCTGTGAATTATGAGATCTCGACTCCTTATGAGGTCTCGAGTCGCAACTGTGGTCTCGAGTCGAAATCGTTGTCTCGAGTTGTGAATATTTGAGAACATTTATGATTTCGAGTCGAGATCTCGTGGTCTCGAGTCGAGATCATGGTTTCGGCTTGTTGAAAGGGACCTCGAAACTTCCTGTTAACAGCTGTTAATGTGATAATAACTGAAAACTCGAAATTTGAGGGATTGTGTGATAGTGTTTCCTGTTTTATTGTTGATCTAAATTTATCAAGGATTTCGAAAATTATAACTGTATATCTTTTTAACAGTTTTCGAATAAACATAAAAGATAAAATTGGATCAATCAGGAAAAAACACTCATCAATCCTAATTACATTCCAAAACATAAAGGAATTTTTGAATTTTCCTAAGAACATGATGAACCCTAAAAAATAAAACATAAATTATGGAACCCGAAACGTGAATTTTAAGGCTTTTCTAAAACAGATTTCGGTTATAAGTTTACACGTTTTGATTCCGAGACATTTAAAACGAATTCTTTTCCTCGAAACAGAGATCTCGAGTGGATCTTTATGAATCGAAACCGGCTGTTAGGTTTATTAAGTTATCAAAATTCCGTTTTCCAGATTTCTATCCCAGATTTATGGATGCAAAACAGAACCGACTAATCAACATATGCTCTGATACCACATGTTGGATCAGTTCTGTTCTAAACATAATGGAAAACATGAAAACATACCTGTTACTGCAGACAGTGCAGTGGAGAATCCAGTGATAGATGATGCCATCGAGTTCGACATAGTTGTCAGTGTGATCTTGTTCCTCCTTAGGGTGCTAACTAATGATGGTGATGATGAGAACCGAATAGGGGATTCGGTTATGGAGAAGAGAGCCGATTGATGTTATGCTTATTAGGTTATGTCTAAGTGTGTAACTCAGTAACCCTTTAACCTCTACATAATTCTCCTTATATAAGCACCCAAGAGGAAACCCAATTAGTTAATAAGGGTAATATGATCCATTAACAATTACCAACTAATTATTTAATAGGTTATTATATATTTTGATATATTTTGATCTATATAATGTAAATGATTATATAATTGCTACTAGATTAAACATTAGAACATAATATATTTAATCTTACATGATGATCCACATCTTCCCTACAATAACTCCACTTTTTTACTTATTATTAGTATTGTTGTGCATCAACATTATTGGTATTGTTGGTCGATTCACTGTCAAATACTTCCATCACTGTTTCGTGAGACCGTATACCCAAAGCTTCAAGTTTTTCTATTTGTCCTACTATGAAATTATACTTTACATCACATTCGTATATGGGAATACGGGTACCTAGCAGTGGGCAGATTGAAACAAAAAGCCCATTAAGCCTCTAAGTTTTGGGCCACTAGGAGACTAGGAATATTTCTGGGCCAATTTGACTTTGGGGTATTTCCTATACATACATTTTCAAGATGGGGGAATAGTGCCAGGTAGAGGTGCATAAAATAACCGGTTAATTAAACGTAACCGGTTATTAACTGAAACCGTAATCGGTTAATAACTGATTTAGGAATAACCGGTTCAATAGGTTATTTAACCGTAGGTTAGTAACCGGTTATAAGTGTTTAGTATAATAACCGGTTTTTTTTAAACCGGTTTTTTAACCGATAGACTGGTTAACCGAAAAATAAAAAAAAAGGGCAAAAAAACCGGTTAATAACCGAAAATAACCGGTTAATTAACCGAACCGGTTAAAGTAATTAACCAGACCAGTTAAAAAAATAACCGGTTAAAGTAATAACCGGTTAAAGCATTAACCGGTTAAAGTCAAAAAGTCAAATTAACCGGTATAACTGGTTAACCGAACCGGTTTGTGCACCTCTAGTGCCAGGCAGCTACCTGGCACTACCCATTGGCCCAACCGTTTTATTATATTATATCCATTTTAAATTACGTTTTTGACCCTGCTTAAAATTTTCGTTTTGCCCCCAGCTCAAAATAAAATTACGCTTTCGTCTCCATCTCAAAATTACGATTTTGCCCTTAATTCAAAATTACGATTAACATTTTCAAGATGGGGGAATAGTGCCAGGCAGCTGCCTGGCACTCCCCCATTGGCCCAACCGTTTTATTATATTATATCCATTTTAAATTACGTTTTTGACCCTGCTTAAAATTTTCGTTTTGCCCCCAGCTCAAAATAAAATTACGTTTTCGTCCCCATCTCAAAATTACGATTTTGCCCTTAATTCAAAATTACGATTTTGCCTTGCACTACCCTATTGGACCAAACAGTTTATTATTTTATATCCATTTTAAAATTACGTTTTTTCCCCCTCTTTAAAATTACGGTTATGCCCCCAGCTCAAAATAAAATTACGCTTTTGTCCCCAGCTCAAAATTACGATTTTTCGCTCGATTCAAAATAAAATTGTGGTTTTGCCCTCAGCTCAGAATTACCTTTTCGCCCCCAGTTCAAAATAAAATTTTGTTTTTGCCCCCAGCTAAAAATTACGATTTTGCCCTCTGTTCAAAAATGTGATTTTCCCCATTTAAAAAATTATGATTTCGCACTCAGTTTAAAATTACGTTTTTCCCAAGTTCAAAATAAAATTATGTTTTTGCCCCCAACTCAAAATTAAAATTTTGTCCTCAGTTCAAAATAAAATTGTGATTTTGGCTCCAGCTTAAAATTACGATTGTGCCCTTAGTTCAAATTTATATTATGCTATTACCCCAAGTTCAAAATTACGACTTTGCCCCTGTGAAAATTTATAATTTTGCCCCTGGTGCAAATTTACAGTACTACTATCACTTTAGCTTTTGGCAAATTACGATTTTACCCCAGTAAAAAAAATTCAACTTTCCTTCAGTTAAAAGTTCCAATATTGCCATTGTTTTAGTTTTTTTTTTTTTATCAAAACTATAAAAGTGTTTTGTTTTAATTGGTTGACTCGATTTAATTGTTTTCCGTGTCAATGAGCTGCCTAACACTCGCTCATTATTCGGCCATCGCCCCGCAACGCGGGCGGGGTATTAACTAGTTCCACTACAAACTCCAAAGCTAGTGTATAAGATACAAAAAATCATCAAGATTAGTTATAAACACGTAGGGTTGTTGTTAACTAAAAGAACATTTGTATTTTCTTTTTAAGTCATATATGTTTTATATTTTGTTTTTATAAACGCTAACACATACCTTCTAAATTCTACTTCTAAATCTACACGTTTTCCACCCTATGACTAGAACCTTCAACATCACGGAGAAGGACGCATTTTCAACACATCTTGGTACCATTAGGCTACAAACTTATATATATGTGTGTGCGCGCGCGTGCATGTGTGTGTTTTTATACATGATATTGATGTATTTTAGACAATTTTACCGATGAATATGTCTAATCAGATACTTCATACTTTCATTTCTTAACAACCAGTAATGCCCATAACATGATGAAGGATCAACGATGAAGAATTTAAGAGGGAATATGAAAAAAAATTAAAATCACACAACTTTTCTTTTAATTATACCACCTGTGTGACTATTCGTCCACCAAGCATCGAATGCTTCTTTATGCTATTCCGGTGTGACTATTCGTCCACCAAGTAGGGGCGGATCTAGTGTATAACAAGGGGTAATGCCCGCTACCCCTTGGCGCTCCGGCGGTAGTGTAAAATTAGTGTAAATTTTTGGAAAAAAATTGACGTTTTTTCTATTTCGTTACCGCTTATTTATAAAACGTTACCGGTGGCACCAAGCATCTTAGAATGCTTCTTTATGCTATTCCTTTTACTTGTTTTGATGATACAAACTCTTCCCACGAGTTTTCAAGGTACTTCCTGATGGTTAACTGGTTTGCTTCATAAGGCTATAGGGTGTGGTCATGACCCTCATGACCACCATGACCCTCCACATAGGCACCACATCATCATCTTTAATCCATTATTCAAAACCACTACCTTAAGGGTGTGGTCATGACCCAAACCACTATCCCCTCTATTTTTGTTAATTTGTTTTTGTCTTAAAATTATCAAATGGGAGGGTCGTGGTAATCGTGGTTTAATCCATGAGAATCACCATCAATCAAGGAAGGGGATGATATACCATTTAATTAATGATCCTATGTGGAAATAATGTTCCAATTCATCACCCTCACACCCCCATAATAAAAAAGTTGGCAGTTCAAATTATGGAAATTACATGTATTAATGTGTTTAATTACTCTTCTAAGGAATGTGGATCTTGTTTAAAGCCGAGATTTTTTTATCGGGGAATTACCAAAGTAGACATATTTGACCAAGAATTTTCCAAAATAGACAATGATTTAATGATTTTGAAACTAGGTATCACTTGCATATCATGCTTCTATATGGATTTAATAGGTTGTTATTGTTGATAATGAATATACATTTTACCTTTTTTGTTTAAGTATTTGTTGGTGATCACCGATAGATTATCGAAAACCAATAATGAATGATTTTTTTTTTTTTTTTTTTTTTTTTTGTGGTATATATCACCGATCTGTTGGTGAGATGTTATAATCATTTTTCTAGCAATGTATGCGTACGACAAATAGATCTTAAAACGTATTATTTCGTGTTTTCTACTTTCATCGTTGATGTTTTCCACATCTCACCTCAGGCTAGGCTATAGGGTGTGGTCATGACTCTCATGACCACCATGACCCTCCATGTTAGTGCCATGTAACTCACCTCTAATCCACCATCCAAAACCACTATCCTAAGGGTGTGGTCATGACCCAAACCACTAGCCTCTTATTTATTTAATTTATCTTTGTCTAAATTAGAAAAAGGAAATGATTTGTTGAAAAATGGAAAGGAGGACCATGGTTGCCATGGTTTAATCCATACAAACCATGGTGGATCAATCAAGGGGGTGGTGTAACCTTCTATTCATGTTCCTAGGTGGCAAATCATGTCCCAACCATGACCCCCACACCCTATAGCCTCACTAAATAACCTATCCCGGCGTTCCAGCCATTTGTTGAACATTTTTTCAGTGTTGAATTGTTTATGGTGCTGCAAGCTGGAGATGCAGCGTTTTGGAGCTCGTTTCAAATCTTTTGGAAGCTGCAAATGAAGAAAAGAAAGTTGTATATGAAGAACACAAGCTCCAAATGAAGATGCAAACGAGTGGAATAGATGGCTACAGATGAAGAAGATAAAATACAATCGGTTTGGTTCACTCATGGTCCGTTATGATAACTATAACCATAACCAAATTTCTCGGTTATGAAGTTATTATTGTTGTTTATTATAGACTACAACTTTTTATCAGATTTTTCTAATGAAGTTTTTATGCTCGATGAAAGTTTGAATTTCACAGACTTCTTCTCATAATAAATATTGAATCTTAAATATCACCAACGCGTTCTGGACATAGTGACTATAGAGAAGATGAAAACTCTACGATTAAATACGCTCATGTGGGAGTAATACTGAGATGGGAGACCTCCTAGGAAATTTCAACTCGACAACTAAAAACAAACCGGTGAGATCCGTGTAGGCAAATGGACAATATTCATGATACATACAAGATACTGATGTTACAAAATTTATCTAAAAAACATTGTTATTATGGTAAATATACATAATAGTGTTATGAATTTATGATTGTTATTTAACATGGACTACAACTTGTTATAAGTAAGATTTCTAATGAAGTATTTATGCTTGATGAAAGTTTGAATTTCATTGATTTCTTCTCATTGCTTCTTTGTATAGTAAAAGTATAAGTAAAACGAGAACACTTTATTATGTTATTAGATCCGCTTGAAAAACCGGGCTCTATTAAATTGTCAACATATTACTAAACACGTAACCTTAGATTCATCTAGTAACATTATTTGGAGATATTATTTATTCCTTGTAATTCTCTCTATCTAGCCTATATATAATACATATTTTTCTACCAGGTTATATAAGTTATAAATTACTTTCGTAATTTGATTATTTTAATAAAATATGTATGGTTAGAAATATACTCGGCATTCGGTAATAATATACTTACCATAACAAAAAGACTTACCAAAAAGGCTAGTAATTAAACGTGTCCATTTAATGTGGTTGCAATGTATTGCAACATACGACACGATGACAACCAAGTTTTAATTTTCTTTTTGTCCATTAAATGGCTGTCATCTACGAGACTACGACTTCTATGATTTTATATGACTCCATGCTTAAATCGTGACATATATGGTCATTTATCGCTTAATATTTATTTTTTACTTTTTTAAGAATATTTTAAAATTTTCAAATTTGTAACATATTATTTAAGAAAAATCAGATTTACAAAAAATGCTTTGATATCTTCTTAATTAGTTGAGTTAATTATTTAAGACCATTGAACATGGTCCAATATATGTGCTCCAAAGTTTAAAAGAAAATAATGTCATTGTACCAAATTTTAAGGTTGGGACGACCTTAACTATTCAGTAGTATTCACATGTCTTTCTTTGGTGACATTCTATCAACAACTATATAATATTATATTTGTAGGAGTAAATAGCTCGAGTTCTTCGTGAGCTACTTAATATTAACTCTTAAAAGTATGAATGAAGTTGAGATTAAACAAACGTGAGCCGAGCTCAAACCTACAATGAACCTTATTTGATAAACGACCTGGAACCCGAGCTTCATGTGTTAAAATATTGGTATATTTTCAGTATAAATGTGCCTTGTGTTTATTTATTTTTGCCCTTTTTAACCTTGTCCGTTTATTTTGTTTTGAGAGGTTTGGGTTGCTGCTTCCTTTTGGGCTGCTTCTTGTTGCTGGGCTTGGCTGGTTCTTGTGGGCTCATGACAACCGGTCATGAGCTGTCTAGGGTTTGAGGCTTATATCTTTTGGTGGTTCCAGAAGCTTTGATCATCGAGCTCCTCACTTTCTCTTGTCTTCACTTTTGTACGCTGTTCGTGTTCCCTATCCTCACAAGTACATTCGTGAGTCTAGGGTTTTACTATTATTGTTCAGATCATCCGATTGGAGATCTTGTTCGTCCCTTTGTTCAGTTGTTAATCTGTGATGACAGATTTGTTCATTCATTGTATTTGGTGCTAAGATTACATAATAAAACAACTTGATTATCGAGTTCTGGCATGGTATCAGAGCTCCGAGGTTGAATCGGTGCTCTGGTGTTCTTCCGCTGCTTCTCTTGAAGGTCTGATTCTCTGTGAATCAACCTAGGGTTTCCGGTAACCTGAAGTCCTGGTAGTCTGTGTGTCTGCCGGCTTCAAATCACGGTGTTCCCACTCTCTTCCGGCTGCTGTGGTTGAAGCCCTAATTTCTAGGGTTTGGTGTTTTGGCTCTGGTGCTCCGTTGTTGGTGCCGGCGCTGCTCGTGTGGAATTGGAACCCTAAATCTTTGGGGTTCTGTTTGTCTCTTGAAGAAGGCCCTTGTTAGTCCCTCTTTGGGCAAACTAACAGGACCTGGATTGGTTTTCTGACCAAACGCTTGTAACCCTAAGTGAAGGTTACAAGCCTTGGTCCGCTAGTGTTCTACGCACCCGCTGTGAGATTGTTCCTTCATTTCCTCTTTATTTTTGTATTGCATCACTGTGTCTTGAGTCTAGGCATTCTTGATACCGGTTTAGGCTAGACCGGTTTGATTATTGGGACACAGAGAGGGTTCACTCTGTTGCATTGTGTCTAGTCTGTTGTGTCTTTGGCTCCCTGGTCATTGTCTGCGGAGGCACCTTTGAGTGATGAACCTCTGATCTGACCACTGTCCAGGCTTCGCCGTGTCTGTTTGGTTTGGTGATTGTGTTGCTTGGTTCTTTGATTGCTTACTGGTTTGTTGTTTGTGTTCTTGTTTGGTTGCTTCTTGTTTGCTTCATTCTGCTGTCTGCTTATCTGTTTACTATCTGTTCTGTGCTGTCTTTTTTATCCTGCCAATATGACTGATAAATCTGATACTGCTGTGACTTTGATTAATAAACTTGATGCCAGTGATCCCTTATATCTTCATGCCAGTGATTCAAGTGGTCTTACTATTGTGAATATAAAATTGAAAGGAACTGAAAACTACGTGGTATGGTCAAATGCTATGAAACTTGCCCTAATGGCAAAAAATAAAATAGGCTTCATTGATGGAACATGTGTTAGGTCAAAAACTGATGATGTTCTTGCCAGCCAATGGGATCGTTGCAACTCTATTGTGTTAACATGGATTCTAAATTCTGTTTCCGATGAATTATATGTTGGTCAAGTGTTTTCAAAACTTGCTTCTGAAGTCTGGGAGGATTTAAAAGATACTTATGATAAAGTTGATGGTTCTGTTGTTTTTGGCGTATATCAAAAAATAAATTCTGTTAGTCAGAATGGGGCTAGTGTTTCTGAATACTATCATAAAATCAACACTATGTGGAAACAATTTGATGCCATGCTTCAATTACCCTCATGCACTTGTAATGCATCTACAAAATTTAATGAATTTAATCAGCTAATCAAACTTATGCAATTTTTAATGGGTCTAGATGACATTTATCAACCTGTTAGAACCAATCTGTTAACAAGGGACCCTTTACCTACTATCAAAACTGCTTTTTCTATCATCTCTAGAGAGGAATCTCATAGAGGATCAAACAGTTCTTCTAAAATTCCAAATGTTGGTTTTGCTGCAAAGTCTAACACTTTCAATGATAAGAAAAAAATTAACAGGGGTCCTAACCCAAATCTAAAGTGCTCTCATTGCAACAAGATTGGACATACGGTTGATAAATGTTTTGAATTGCATGGTTATCCTCAAAATTATAGACCAAAACCTTCTCAAGGTAGTCAACAGTGGACTAGGTCTAACAATGCTACTAGTAGTGGTTCTGGTTCCTCTATGAATAATGATGTGAATGATAAAAATACTAGCTCTTTGAACTCTTTAACTGCTGATCAATTTTCAAAGTTGCTAGGTATGCTAAATGAGAATAAAACAGAGGACTTTAATAAGTCTAATGTAGGAGGTAAATGCTTCAATTCTTTCTCTGAATACAAAAATGTTTTCTGTTTCAACTCCAAACTGTTTTCATCACAGAATCTAAACTGGATTATCGATTCTGGTGCTAACCAGCACATGGTCATGTCTAGTAAAGATATGTTCAATCTTGTTGATGTTTCTGAATATAATATAACTGTTAAGCACCCAAATGGCACTAATGCTAAAGTCACTCAAATTGGATGTTTTAAACTCTCAGACTCTGTGATTCTTAAAGATGTGTTTGTTGTTCCTGAATACTGTGTGAATCTTATCTCTGTATATAAACTTGCTAAAGATAGTAAGCTTAAAGTTGTGTTTGATGAAAATTCTTGCTACATTCAGGATTCATGCTTAAAGAAAACCCTGGTGACTGGTAGACAAACCGAGGGTTTATATTTCTGTGGTAACTCTCTGAGTTCTAGTTTTTCCTGTCTAAGTATGGCTGAAAAAGTAAAGCTCTGGCACTCCAGACTGGGTCATCCAGCTGAACAAGTGTTAAATGTTCTTCAACTTAAATCTGAATCTGCCTCTAACCCTTGTGACATTTGTCACAAGGCTAAACAGCATAGGTCTCCCTTCCCTCTCAGCGACCATAAGACAACCAAGGTTGGGGACCTCATTCACCTAGATGTCTGGGGCCCCTACAAGGTCACTAGTGTGGAAGGTTACAAATACTTTCTTACCATTGTAGATGATTTTACCAGATCAGTCTGGGTTTATCTGATGAAATCGAAGTCTGAGGTTTTTGAAAATATACAAAGTTTTTACAATCTTGTTAAAACTCAATTTGAGGTCAACATAAAAATGTTTAGGAGTGATAATGGATCCGAATTCATCAACTCTCAAATGTCTGCTTTTGTTAAACAAAAAGGTATCATTCACCAAACATCTTGCACCTATACTCCACAACAAAATGGCATTGTGGAGAGGAAACATAGACACCTGTTAAATATTGCTAGAGCTTTGCTATTTCAATCTAATATTCCCCTGAGATTCTGGTCTGAATGTGTTCTTACAGCATCTTACTTAATTAACAGGCTCCCATCTTCTGTGTTACATGGCTGTTCTCCCTATGAAAAATTGTTTGGTTTTAAACCTTCTCTTGATCACTTGAAAATCTTTGGTTGCCTTTGCTATTTTACTGTTTTGGATAATCCTGATAAACTTGAAGAAAGGGCTGAAAAATGTGTTTTCATGGGATACTCTAACTTTAAAAAGGGATATAAAGTGTGGAGTCTAGAACAGAAAAAATTCATTTTCTCAAGGGATGTTAGCTTTCATGAAACTACATTTCCTTTTAAAAATTAATCACACTCTGCTCTAGAAGGTCCAAACAACTTAACACAATTAAACTTTTTCGATAATTTTGATTTTTCAAGTGATCCAAATCCCGATGATGAAGAGAAGGGTACTACTGACTCAACTAACTTGACACAGCAACACAGTGATGAGGTTGAATCACCTGTTGATAGTGATGCTCAGCAGTCATCAGGAACTGATGACATGACTGAGAGTAGTGAGTCCTTAGGTAATACAACCGGTCCTGTGAGGGCTGAGTCTAGTAGTGTCAATGACGAGTCAAACCTTCCTGAGGGTACCTTACCTACTAGAAGGTCTTCTAGACCCTCTACTGCCCCAAAAAGATTTAATGATTTTATTGTTGGCAATGCTAGATATAGCTATGATAAATATGTGGATTACTCTAACTTGCCTAGTGATAATGTCTGTTTTGCTGCTAATATTAATAAAATACTTGAACCTTCCACCTATAAAGATGCTATTAAAGATAAAAGGTGGATTGATGCTATGAATGATGAATTATCTGCTCTTTATAAAAACAACACTTGGGATATTGTTAACCTACCTGAAAATAAAAAACCCATTGGGTGCAAGTGGGTTTTCAAAGTTAAATACAAGTCTACGGGTGAAGTTGATAGGTTTAAGGCTAGGCTGGTTGCAAAAGGTTTTAAACAACGTGAGGGGATTGATTTTGATGAAACTTTCTCACCTGTTGTTAAGATGGTTACTGTTAGATGTGTCATTAGCCTGTCGGTTCAAAATAATTGGCCGTTATATCAACTTGATGTTAACAATGCTTTCCTCTATGGTAATCTTAAAGAAGAAGTGTATATGACATTACCTGATGGTTTGAATGGTGAAAATCAAAATAAAGTCTGTAAATTAAACAAGTCCCTATATGGCCTGAAACAAGCTCCACGTATGTGGAATGAAAAACTTGTACAGGTTTTAGTTAAAATTGGTTTTGTCCAATCCAAATGTGATCACTCAATGTTCATTAAATCTGAAAACTCTACCTTTTTTGTTCTCTTGGTTTATGTCGATGACATCGTGTTAACCGGGAACAATGAAGATGAGATAAACAAGATCAAGAATCTTCTAAAAAATGAATTTTTAATTAAGGATCTTGGGTTATTAAAGTTCTTTCTTGGTATTGAAGTGATTAAGGTTAATGAAGGTGTTTGTCTATCCCAAAGAAAGTACTGTATGGACTTATTAAATGAATATGGGATGAGTGGAAGCAAACCTTCCAGTTGTCCCATAGAACAAAATCATGTCCTGACAAACCTCACTATGAAAGAGACACAAGCTGTCGACGTTACTCAATACCAAAAACTGATAGGTAAACTCATTTACCTATCACACACTAGACCTGATATTGCTTATTCTGTTCATTATTTATCTCAGTTCATGCATAAACCTACTGAGGCTTACACTCAAATTGCTTTCAAAGTGTTGAGATATCTTAAAGGTGCCCCTGGCACTGGGATCTTGTTTAAAAGGAGCCATACGTTTCAGTTAACTGCTTTTGCAGATTCGGACTGGGCTAAATGTGTGGACAGCCGTAGGTCTGTCACTGGTTTCTGTATATTTCTTGGAGGATCCCTGGTTTCATGGAAAAGCAAAAAACAAAGTGTTATCTCTCGGTCCTCTGCCGAGGCCGAATACAGGTCCATGTGTAGTGCCACATGTGAAGTGTTGTGGCTGCTGAATATCTTAAGGGAACTTCATGTGGATGTCAATATTCCAGTTGTTTTGAAATGTGATAACACTGCTGCTCTATCTATTGCTACCAATCCCGTCTTTCACGATAGAACCAAGCATTTCGAAGTTGATTTGTTCTTTCTTCGAGAGAAAATTGCCTCAGGTTTGATCAAAACTCAGGGGATCAAGACTGAGCATCAGCTAGCTGACATATTTACCAAAGGTCTTCTTCCGAAAGCACATTCTGACATGTGTAAGTCTCTCGGTCTTTCTAATGTCTTTGCACATTTAAACTGAGGGGGGATGTTAAAATATTGGTATATTTTCAGTATAAATGTGCCTTGTGTTTATTTATTTTTGCCCTTTTTAACCTTGTCCGTTTATTTTGTTTTGAGAGGTTTGGGCTGCTGCTTCCTTTTGGGCTGCTTCTTGTTGCTGGGCTTGGCTGGTTCTTGTGGGCTCATGACAACCGGTCATGAGCTGTCTAGGGTTTGAGGCTTATATCTTTCGGTGGTTCCAGAAGCTTTGATCATCGAGCTCCTCACTTTCTCTTGTCTTCACTTTTGTACGCTGTTCGTGTTCCCTATCCTCACAAGTACATTCGTGAGTCTAGGGTTTTACTTTTATTGTTCAGATCATCCGATTGGAGATCTTGTTTGTCCCTTTGTTCAGTTGTTAATCTGTGATGACAGATTTGTTCATTCATTGTATTTGGTGCTAAGATTACATAATAAAACAACTTGATTATCGAGTTCTGACATCATGCCTCGTGTTTAACTAGGCTTGCAAATTTAAACGAGTCTTTTATGTATATAGATATAATAGCCGGTTGTGACATGATATGTGCATTATAAAGAAATTAAAATTAAACATTCTTGACTAGCTAATATGTATTAAGATAGCAGGGCTGTAGTTTCATAGCTTTTAATCAAATGTTTGGAGATCTTACTAAACAGTAGAAATCGATCTTTATTTTTAAAATTCTGAGAATGAAATAAAGATAAGATGTTTTACAAAAGAGTTTGGTACCAGCAAACATCATTTTTTTTATGTGAAGACTTATGTTTGTTAGATTATGTGAAAACTTATGTTTGTTTGATGTTTTTCGCAATTGTGGAATTTGAAGGGTAGCAACGTGCCATGAACTTTCTTGAAAGGTCTTTTGCAACTTGTGGAGTATATAATATCGTTACCTAGGATGAAAACGATGATTTCTTCGGTTTACTTCATCTTCATTCTCTCAAGACGCTTTCAATCTGCTAGATAGTTCAGGTCGTCTCATTTGACATCTTATTGTTTCAGGTTAGATTTACATGTAGTTGTATTAATGTACGAAGGTCTTATAAAATATCTTTGTTAGTTTGTAAACATATTTGTGTTTGTGTTGGCATTTCTTGAAGTCAAATGTTCTATTGAATTCGTTCTAAAGTACCTAAGAATCTATCAAATCTTTGTTTGAGTTATTATGATTATGATTATATAATATATAGAAATGTGGTTTGTATTTTATCCTACTCCGTATCAAGGCCGGCTCCATAGGCTTGGCAACCTAGGCATGGGCCTAGGGCCACCAAAAAATTAGGACCTCTAAGTTTTTAGAAAGTTTTTGTAGAAGTCCAAAATAAATATTGTTTAGCAAAAACAGACCATGTTATAAAGCCCATCTCATCCTGATTTCCAGCTATTACAATTTACAACACAACCACCGTCGACTGAATCATCATTATTTAGCGGCCTAAAGCCCATAAATACAGCCGCAATCATCATTCCCACTTCCCATCGCAACCTGCTTTCAATTTCTAGGCTATCGACTATCACTAGCCGAAAAAAGTAGGGTAATCACCCATGGTGTCGGGATTAAAGGAGAGTATATCGGTGAAATTGGGGCCTCCACTTCATAGTTTGCTTAGGGTCTCCAAAAACGTAGGAACGGCCCTGTTCCGTATATAGAGTTATGATAAAAAATAAAAATAAAAACTCCCACCAAAAATTGTAGGGGGCAAAGGGGCAACGTCAGCCACTAACTCATGCCACATGCACATGCAATGAAATTGGGTGGGTGCCTTGTGAATACAAGCCAAAATTTCAACTTCAAACATATGCACCAAATACTTAAAATAGGCTGGTTCATTTCACTTCATACACATAATTGAATCACATTCTGATTCTACCATCATCCTCCTCAAATAGGCACTTGGTAGTTTACATTCTCACCTCCTACTAATTTATTCCTTTCTTTTTTAGCAACCACCGCAAAATCTATATCATACAAAATTTAAACTTTCAACCTTTTAGTTTTGAAATACACCACTATTATACCTTCTAATTAATTACCAATTTTTGTTTGCAGCACTTTTCTGGTGTTAGCAGCCGCCCTGAAACATGACGATAACTTTCCGAATTATGGTGTTAATGATCCTAGCCCTGGCGGCGGTTACCCTACCAATCAACGCAATGAACCCACGAAACCTCGAGGTCACCACTCCAACCACCACCAACCATGTCGGATCACTAAAGCTCGAAATCAAGTGTGGTCATTGCGACTACAGTCCTCCACCACCAAAACCATCACCACCACCACCAAAACCATCACCACCACCACCATCTCCACCACCTCCATCTCCACCACCACCACCTCCAGAGGAATACAGCCCTCCACCACAACCACCTCCAGAGGAATACTGCCCTCCACCACCACCACCACCGGTTCCAACACCCGAAGAAAACTGCCCTCCACCACCACCATCACCGCCCAAGAATCCACCTTCAACTCCTTGTTTGAACAGCTCTTGTTTGAATAGCCCTCCACCGCCCTTCAACGCTGGCATTAACATAAACGGGCCTCCATCACAGCTGTATCCCATCATGGAAACTATCTCAGCTGCTCGCCGGAGCTTCACGGTGCCGCTGCTGCTTCTGGTGTTGTTTGGATTCCTGCTAGCTTTTTTGTGAATTATATAGAAGAATCGTTTATATGTTTTGTGTAAAAAAGGTTGACATTCATGGGTAGAAATACATATGAATCTATTAACTCTATGAGGAATAGAGCAATCTTTTTGTAATAAATAAACTGTTGTAACTTGTAACCTCTTTTACTATTTTTATATAGTATCAATTAATCCCTAAATGAAAATGTAGTTTCTCCTCTTCTTCTTTTTTTTTTTTTTTAATTTCTTCATCTTCTTGTTCTTCCGCTTTTATGCATATAACATCAGAAATAGCTAGAATTATTCATAGGTAGGATTGGTTTTAAAAATCGGATATCGTCATAAATGATACATAAGAACATGCCGATGCTAGTTATTTTTAAAACTCACCAAAATTACGTAATTTTTTGATTAAAACGAGATAAAGAATTAATATTATTTTATTTGTCAATTATTTCACATTCATTAAATTCTCACCCATGTTTCCTCATATGGATCAATCTCCAATTCTCCCCTAGGCTCGCAATAGATATCTATATAAGACATGATTAAATCTGTTTACTGAAAAAGTACTCTACTTGGTTTTTTACTTGTAAAAAAAAATAAATAGAATTAGGAGGCTATGATCCATCATTTCTTCTCCTTGGTACATAAAACATACAAATGTGTTATAGACATGAGATATAAAGTACTTAAACAAGTTGTATTCATGTTTAATGCTTGTGTTATTCGCGTCGTCAAAGACCTGTTAAACCTGATAAGACACGATTTGCCAGCCTTATTCTCCCCAATAATGGCACATTTTATTCATCGTTCTCAAAAGAACATAGAATTACTTTAATTACATGGTTTGGACGTTTTACACTACTAACAAAATTTGAAGTGTTGAATAAACAAACTATCGAGCCCGAAGCAGTTTAAAAGGTCTGGTTCATTAGATCGACAAGTTTAAATGACGGTTTTATGTATGCGGTTTATGGTTCGAATCACGAATGGTTGGTCTAATATGATAAACACATATTAAGTTATAAAGATGTAAATAAATTAAAGGTGAATTTTGGAGATTATTAGTGTCAAAATAAATGAAAAAAATATGAGAAAGTGACAACTAGCGTTTACCTCAAACGTCTCAATACGTGTGTTATCTCCTCATCTATGTCACATGGTCTTTAAACATTTTGGTGGCTTTCACTAGATAGTGAAGCATTTGTAGCTCTTATAACATGTTATTCAAATTTAGTATTACTTTATAAGTCTTCTATACGTATATTAAGCCGCTGACAAGACTTTTTTCAAACATATGATTTTAATACAAGCATTGGGTAATTGTTTATAGAGAAAAGTGCCCGGTTTGTCTCACATCTAGTCCCTAACTTTCTAAAATTACAAATATAGTTTCAAACTTTTGCAATTTCGTTCCCGGATAGTCACTGGTGCGGATGAAAGTTGGTTTTTGATGTTAAGTGAATGTGAAATTACAAAATTACCCTTACTATTAAAAAAAATCTAATTTATTATTTTAAAGAAAAGTGGGCCCCGCCTTTTTCCTATCCCTACCCCACCCCCACCCCCTCTCCCATTTCTCTCTTCCTCTTTCTTTGTCTGAAACAATCAAACCACCACCACCACCACCACCACCATACTTCACCTCCACCGCCACACTAAACCCTCCACACCTCCACCATAAAATCGCCGTTGTCATCTCCTCCACAAACCCCCGCCGCCTCCCATTTTTTTGTAATCGAGCTTCCAATGAGCTCGAGTGTGTTCCAAAAACGCTACATTTTCATCTAGACATGACCTGTGAAAAACTATCTGTTTAATTCTAACATCTTACAAAAATATAGTAGATTTATAATATGAAAAAGATCCTACACAAGAGTGGGGTTCACTTTTCTTTAAAATAATAAATTAGATTTTTTTAATATTTTATTGTGATTTTTAATAGTAAGGGTAATTTTGTAATTTCACATCCACTTAACATCAAAAACTAACCTTCATCCACATCAGGGACTATCCGGAAACGAAATTGCAAAAGTTGAGGACTATAGTTATAATTTTAGAAAGTTATGGACTAAAAGTGAAAAACGGGCAAATCACATGGACTATCCAAACATTTTTCTCTTATCTACACTATAATATTGTTAGCAAGTGTGGTGAATACTAACTTACGTTTTTCACTTTTTTTTAATCTTTAACCCGTTAACTTTTTTTTTATAGTTGTACTCCTTAACTTTTAGCATTGAGACTCTATCTCCATATACAATCTTCTCCAATCCAACATTTTAATAAAGAAACTAATTTCTCTCTCTTCCACCTAAACAGCCCAACCTACCTCAACCTTCTACTTACATTCACAACCCAACCTTTAAAACATTTTTTATTAAATATATATTTTTATGCTTATTATTTATCTATATATGTGTTAAAAATAATTACAATTAATATTTTCATTTGAAACCGATTTGTTTTAAAAGCAAAATAAATAACAACAATATAAGATTTTTTTAATAAAAAACACACATACATTTCTAGGGAACTTGACTTGAATTTGAAAAAAAAAAACGGAGAGTTTTGATAGTATTAAGTATTTGAATAATCGTCAGAATCTCCGAGATTCAAATAGAAGTTTGAATACAAAGGATCCATGAGTATTATATGAAATCAAAGGAGTATGAAAATAAGTTAATCGTATGCAATATTTATAGGGAAAAATCATGAATTTTAATATTATGTTTTCCTTAATCAGATAATGTTAGATTTTTTTAGATAATAAAGTTATCGAAAAAATCTAATGAACCAGTAAGATCAGTACATGTAGAAAACAAAGATATATGCATTTTTTTATAAAAAAATTAAAAATTTATAAAAAACATTAATTAAAAAATATATTTTTTGAAGGAATTTGGTTTTTGATAAAATTTATATCGATATGTTCACAAAAAAAGTTAAACAACACTGTATTTTCAATTTTTTTAATAATTAAATATTAAAAAGTTATTAAAGAAAATCATGTTTTAGCTAGAATTGATTGTTATAAAACAAAAATGAAAAACATAATTATAAAAGAACCACTCACTAGCCAACATGTGACATTTTTAAAATAATAAAAAAATCATCAACCAAAGTTGACACCACAAATTGGTCTTAAGCTGAAATTGATGTCTTTATTTTTTTTTCACTTTTTGGCCAACCAACCAAGGTTTTGGTCACCAATGGTTGTAGCCTTACAAACTTTTTAAAAACTTTATAATCGGGTTTTGCAGCTTATCTTTTTGTATGTCTCCGTATAAATTCAAGTTAATTTACGTTTCGACGTAAAATTTCCCCGGAAACGAGTTGGGTCAATATATATGTTCTTATGCTTATTATTGTGTACGTTTCCAATTGTTCTAGGTTTTGACGTAAATTTTATTTCTTTTCGGAAATGAGTCGGGTCAAATTTAATACGTGACGGTATAAATTCGAGTCACTTTACGTTTCAACACCGCCGCAACACACCGTATCATTGTTTAACTTAAAAAGACAATATTTTCTTAATTACGTGCATTTTATGCACGTGTCGGTATAAAGTCAATTAATTGACGGAAGTTAGTATCAAACATCGAATATTGAGATTAAAGCTGAAACCCTAGAGTTATATATGAATAACTTATTTAAATTCGGCAGGGGAAAATCAATGGTAAATACCGGTTCAAACGGGACGTGATAGATGAACTTGATTGAAATCACTTTATACCATTAAGGCTAGAGGGTGTGGAATGTCACACCCTGTCTTTTGCGGAAGCGTATGATGTGTGACTAGCTTGTTATCATTGCATTCAATCATAGTAAACAACTACATGATCAAAACGATGTTCATCCATTCATGAAAATTTGAGTATTACAACCACTTGTTACTTAAGTTTTCACAACACGACCATTGACCAGGTTACAATTCAACAAAAGTGGATGACATCTAAACTTGTAGTCTACTTCTAGTTACGACACTTGCGCCCAAGATCCATCCTGTCACCTGAAATACATGTAATTTCGGAAAACATCAACATAAAGTTGAGCGAGTTCATGCGTTTTTGTATTTCACGTTTTTATACTTTGTATGAAAACATAGTATGTGTCATGTATAATTCAAGTCTTTCTTGAGTACCCCACGTACTCAAGTATAATTCCCGTTTTCTTGAGTACCCCACGTACTCAAGTATCATTCAAGTTTTCATGTGTACCCCACATTTTAAATGATTGTTTATACAAGGACAATAAGGCACGTGAGGACATAGGGAGCTTTAGTATATTCTCCTTCAAGGCATGTGAGGACATATAGAGCATTAGTATATTCTCCTTCAAGAGAGCATTAGTGTTTTCTCCTTTAACTGTGTCGATTACCCTCGACTGTGTCGATTAACCTCGACTGCGTCAATTTCCCTTGACTGTGTCGATTACCCTCGACTGTGTCGATTAACCTCGACTGTGTCGATTTCCCTCGACTGGGACACCGAAGCACTCAAGTGGTCATATAAGGACCATGAGTGGGGCTCGGCCGTACCCGTTAGATCTAACCCTCGTCCCTAATTAAGTATTAATGGCATCTCAATATCTAGTTTAAGCTCACATGATCTAGTATTTTCTAGGCATTTCTTAAAGCTCATCATATTGCACTCACCAAGAGTGCTTCTCGTATTCTCAAATCATATTGCACTCGGTACTCGTTCTCACCAAGAGTGATTCTTGTATTTTTACCATTTGTAAAAATTGTAATATTTGTAACATGTATTTCACCCCCGAAAGTTATAAAACAAAAAACAGTTAGAGAAAAGGGGGAGCATGAACTCACAACTTTGCGTTCCTGCGTCGTAAACTTCACCGGATTTGCTTATCTAGCGTCGTTGTCACACCCCCAAAAATCCACATGCGGAGCATCACCGCTTGGAGGCGTGACTGACCAGGATCAAGCCACCAATCATATTGAACAATGTATTTAAAATAAATAAAATCCAACCACGCAATATAATTGGTGTTCAAAAACAAGTTAACCAAGTTCAAGTTAAACAGCGGAAGCAATAAAGGTAAAACCAAAACATAAGTTCAATAAGTTTAAATGTTAACATGGCACACAACGGTCCATGTCCCACAACGACTCCTTTTTCTCGTGCAAGCTCCATAGATACCTAACGACCTGCAAGGCATGTAACAACAAATCAACAACAAAGTTGAGCGAGTTCACGGTTGGTGTTCATTGTTAAGTTTTTTAAAAAAAACCAGGAATTCATTTGTAAGTTGTAAGTTAATCAGTTTACCCTGTTTCCCAAACATATCCATAGTTGGTGGGGGCTTCCCCATGTTAACCACTAGACCTGGTTACCATATCGACCACTGACTAAAGTAAGTTGGTGCCCTAGCGTCAATGTCTATCATCATTGACGTGCCCAGATCCATTAGTTCATGCCCGTCCTCTGCGGCATGGTGTGAGGCTTGTCAAACCTAAATAGCGCTATCTAACTAATGACCCGCTCGCCATTGGCCCGGCGATTAAGTCGATATAAAAATGAGGGACTTCATGATAGAGAGTTTTGGTCTAGTATCCGTGTTGTCACCCTTCAGTGAAGAGGGTGTGTACGTAATCCCCAAACCAGGAGATTACGCAGGTTCCGATTATATTCTTATCACGTGTTGTCACCCTTCAATAAAGAGGGTGTGTACGTGTCCCAAGCCAGGAGATCACGCAGTTTTAGTTTAAATCTTTTACCCATTCCCAACCCTTGGGAATCCCATGCCTTGTGGAAAGTGTGAACTCACCTTGGTTTGCTCGACAGATAGTTTACTTGTTAAAATACTTTAGTCAATCACGTCCTATTACAATTACCACATCTTAATTAAATTAAATTCGTACTTAAATATTTCACGTATGGGTACATGTCAAGTCAAGTAACATATAATATCATGTTCCACTTGTGTACCCATTTACACACATACGGTTTCGTAAACAGTTTCATAATCACACTTAGCGTTATTGTATGGCACACCATAAGTTAATAAAATTCACATATAATAAGATGACACAAAAGGTTTGGGGTCATATACTCAACACATATCATTAATAAAGTCCAATTGTTAATATGATTCTTATAACTACTCGGCCCAACTTCCCAAGCAATTTGAGTGACCTGATGATCATCTCGATCATCACTCCTCTTAGATAACAATTTCATGAACACATAATCAACATCAAATATAATTCACATAGCCTAGTCTATAAATGAAGCCCACTTATGCATGAAGTCTAGTTATATATAAAACCCCATTAATGATATTTAACAGTGGCTAACCCACCACCCTTAATCCCATTCGGCTCCCTCCCCATGCAACATGGTCTGTTAGAATTTTTACCCAACCTCAACCCTTATCAATCACACACACATGCATATATCGATTGCACATATAAATACATATTCATAATGGAAACTTCTTTTTATTCAGTACATGTTCAACCAAGCATGACTGTATTCATTTATACAAAGCACTTCACAAGTTTATATACATCGATCATAAGGAGAAACGCGCACACGTTCGCCCGAACCGTCACACCCCTCCTCATATTATACGACCCAATACTAAATCCAATTTCATGACATTTATGCTAACATATAAACAGAGAAACTCTTATCTCAAAACATGCACAATCATGTATTCAAATGAAAACACACACACCTTCGTGAAAATCACAGTAGGTTTATATGTTCAATTTAGCAAGTTTCGGCAAATACGTAATAATACACGTTTCCATTGATGACTATTCTATTTATCACAACACGTAAGAAAGAAGATAAAAACTGTTTCACATTCATAACAACATCATGTATCTTCCTATCCCAAAGTCAAGATCAAGATTCATGTACAATCACCCTATAAACGTGCCATCACAGTCTTTAAAACAAGCCTAACTCATCCTATTCATTCATATGTTCACAAAGAGATTTTTAAAACAATTCACATGCGCACATAATATTTATCACAGTTTCATGTATAAGCACATTCTCATGCAAGGATTTTAAGTAGAATTCGAATCGGAACCGAGGCAACAAGATCCTATTCATAACTATGAAAAGTGCGGCACTTACGGATTACGGTGGCAATCTTGGGTGGTTGCTCCAGAGTCAACGGACGTCGAACGGAGGTTGCGGACGGCGGTTTGGCGCTACAGTTAGGGTTTACGGCGTAGGGAAAGTGAACGACCAAGAAACGATCTTCTAATTATAATACACAACAACTTACGTATTATAAGAAGGATAAGGGTTTGAGGCGGTTTAGGAGAGATAGGCCGATGGGTAATGTTGGGGCTGGGTTCTTATGTTTGTTGGGCTGGGGTCGACCAAAAGAAAATAGGCAACAGAAAGGAAAAGGGCGGCAAACTTGTGTCAAACATTAGCATATTTGATTGTTATATTTTCTTTTATTTTATTAATTTATATATTTTTTTTTCACAAGAATGAATTAAACATCAACTAATCTAATCTATGCATATTAGTCAAGTTTATGGTTCGGCCCCATAAGTTTCCAGTTATGCGAGTGGGTCGAATCGACATGCACTAAGTTCAAACGCTTCGGGTCGGTTCAACGTGATACGAATAAAATGTAATTATTTCATCAAATAGCAACACGTATGATTTAATAAAAAAAGTGAAACGAACATCATCCCCTACCACAAAGTTACGGGTTGTCACATCATCCCCAAGTTGAAAGAAATTTCGTCCCGAAATTTAGCACGTAGTTACTGGGGAAGCTAGTTAGGTTGCATGGTTTCCTGGGGTGTCAAATCATTCCCCCGTTGGTTTGGAATTTCGTCCCGAAATTCCACAGTAGCTTCAGCCTCAGTAGTGGTTTCATTGTTTTCGCCATCAGCTGATTCCACAACAGGTTGGGTTTCAAGAAGCATCAGGGTTAAGCAGAACAGTGGCAAAGTGATTAGTCACCAAGAACACGTAGGCTACCATGTTGTTATAATCCCGGCGTCGCCCACGCCAATCCCTAATGTCCCTCTATGAGCATCATTTCCCGTGTTGTTTTACTCGTTGCGAGGATTTCCAGTACGGCCGTCGTTCCCTTGGTTGTTGTCGTTGAATTTAACATTGGCCACTCCATGCCGTAAGCACCTTCACTTTCCATACTGTTGGTTACCATTACAAATACCTTGTTGTTGCCGTGACCGTTGCCTCTAATGCTGTTGTTTAAACGAAGCTCTACGACTCTTCACCATCAAGGTCCATCTTTTCACATTCTGAGCCACGTCCTAACGCGTTACTCACTTTGCTGGCAGTCACACCTTCCATACTACCATCAGCTGTCCTCACTTATGCCCCGATTCATAAGAGTTGACTCCCATGAGTTGCTGACGAGAGTTAAGGATTCGTTTGAAGCCAATTCGCTGGTGCTCGTTGCCGGTAACCAGGGTCGTCAAAGTACTGAGGTCGGTAAAATACTACACTCATCCCCCTTTCCATCGATGTTGCAAGTTGTTTGAGTAATACACGGTCTGTTGCGAGGGTATTGCAGAAGTGATCACACTTCGGGATCTAAGATGTCAGTACATGAGTTCCAGCAAGCGAAGACGAGTGAGAAAGGTATCGATTAATCATTTGACGCTACGTCATCCAACCCAGGGATGTTCGTATAAGCACCTAACATTCTATACGGTTCGCCAGGTGTTCAGATAGGTGTTCAGGTAATACTCGATAGCATCGAGATTCGAAAGGATCCAGAGATGAATGAAAAGTTCACATTCGAGTAGGGGACAATCACTGCTATGACCCCTATAGGTTTGTTATGTTTCACATCGGTCAAATAACGGAACGGAACCCCTTTTCCACTTGTCAAGGCTCACTGGGACTCGCATGCACCCCACATTATTATGTGTGCACCCACAATAATATTGCGATTTGCATGCTCATCTCAGTTCCTCCTAACTCATGTCAAATGATTCCTCAAACTCAGATGTCAAACGGAGGTCGTCAATGTAATAAGGTCACAAAAACCTAAGGACTATGGCATACTATCAACGCATCATAAGGTGAGTAAGCAATCCATGCCATCTTGCTATAGCGACGAGTGTGTGTTCGTGTGTTTCGTCATAAACAAATGTGTACTGTCACATCAAAGGAAACATGGGTGAGAGAGGTTCGCGAGAGTGCGATGACAGAAGAGAGTAAGCACACAAGTGTTTTCAAACAATAGTTGTTACGTTTATCTAAGCACATCACGAGCAAAGTTCTATGTAACTAGCAAGTAGGCAATATAAACATAAATCATATCACCTATAGTGTGGAGTCTTGCACGTGGAGCGAAGCGTCGTTGTGGATCGTTGAGCACTGTACAGGCTATAGTCTGGTTTTATCAAAAAACTTTTCCCCTTTTTAAAACCAAGTTCACTATAACCAATGGCTCTGATACCAATGTGTCACACCCCCAAAAATCCACATGCGGAGCATCGCCGCTTGGAGGCGTGACTGACCAGGATCAAGCCACCAATTATATTGAACAATGTATTTAAAATAAATAAAATCCAACCACGCAATATAATTGGTGTTCAAAAACAAGTTAACCAAGTTCAAGTTAAACAGCGGAAGCAATAAAGGTAAAACCAAAACATAAGTTCAATAAGTTTAAATGTTAACATGGCGCACAACGGTCCATGTCCCACAACGACTCCCCTTGCTCGTGCAAGCTCCATAGATACCTAACGACATGCAAGGCATGTAACAACAAATCAACAACAAAGTTGAGCGAGTTCACGGTTGGTGTTCATTGTTAAGTTGTTTCAAAAAAACCAGGAATTCATTTGTAAGTTGTAAGTTAATCAGTTTACCCTGTTTCCCAAACATATCCATAGTTGGTGGGGGCTTCCCCATGTTAACCACTAGACCTGGTTACCATATCGACCACTGACTAAAGTAAGTTGGTGCCCTAGCGTCAATGTCTATCATCATTGACGTGCCCAGATCCATTAGTTCACGCCCGTCCTCTGCGGCATGGTGTGAGGCTTGTCAAACCTAAATAGCGCTATCTAACTAATGACCCGCTCGCCATTGGCCCGGCGATTAAGTCGATATAAAAATGAGGGACTTCATGATAGAGAGTTTTGGTCTAGTATCTGTGTTGTCACCCTTCAGTGAAGAGGGTGTGTACGTAATCCCCAAACCAGGAGATTACGCAGGTTCCGATTATATTCTTATCACGTGTTGTCACCCTTCAATAAAGAGGGTGTGTACGTGTCCCAAGCCAGGAGATCACGCAGTTTTAGTTTAAATCTTTTACCCATTCCCAACCCTTGGGAATCCAATGCCTTGTGGAAAGTGTGATCTCACCTTGGTTTGCTCGGCAGATAGTTTACTTGTTAAAACACTTTAGTCAATCACGTCCTATTACAATTACCACATCTTAATTAAATTAAATTTGTACTTAAATATTTCACGTATGGGTACATGTCAAGTCAAGTAACATACAATATCATGTTCCACTTGTGTACCCATTTACACACATACGGTTTCGTAAACAATTTCATAATCACACTTAGCGTTATTGTATGGCACACCATAAGTTAATAAAATTCACATATAATAAGATGACACAAAAGGTTTGGGGTCATATACTCAACACATATCATTAATAAAGTCCAATTGTTAATATGATTCTTATAACTATTCGGCCCAACTTCCCAAGCAATTTGAGTGACCTGATGATCATCTCGATCATCACTCCTCTTAGATAACAATTTCATGAACACATAATCAACAACAAATATAATTCACATAGCCCAGTCTATAAATGAAGCCCACTTATGCATGAAGTCTAGTTATATATAAAACCCCATTAATGATATTTAACAGTGGCTAACCCACCACCCTTAATCCCATTCGGCTCCCTCCCCATGCAACATGGTCTGTTAGAATTTTTACCCAACCTCAACCCTTATCAATCACACACACATGCATATATCGATTGCACATATAAATACATATTCATAATGGAAACTTCTTTTTATTCAGTACATGTTCAACCAAGCATGACTGTATTCATTTATACAAAGAACTTCACAAGTTTATATACATCGATCATAAGGAGAAACGGGCACACGTTCGCCCGAACCGTCACACCCCTCCTCATATTATACGACCCAATACTAAATCCAATTTCATGACATTTATGCTAACATATAAACAGAGAAACTCTTATCTCAAAACATGCATAATCATGTTATTCAAATGAAAACACACACACCTTCGTGAAAATCACAGTAGGTTTATATGTTCAAATTAGCAAGTTTTGGCAAATTCGTAATAATACATGTTTCCATTGATGACTATTCTATTTATCACAACACGTAAGAAAGAAGATAAAAACTGTTTCACATTCATAACAACATCATGTATCTTCCTATCCCAAAGTCAAGATCAAGATTCATGTACAATCACCCTATAAACGTGCCATCACAGTCTTTAAAACAAGCCTAACTCATCCTATTCATTCATATGTTCACAAAGAGATTTTTAAAACAATTCACATGCGCACATAATATTTATCACAGTTTCATGTGTAAGCACATTCTCAGGCAAGGATTTTAAGTAGAATTCGAATCGGAACCGAGGCAACAAGATCCTATTCATAACTATGAAAAGTGCGGCACTTACGGGTTACGATGGCGATCTTGGGTGGTTGCTCCGGAGTCAACGGACGTCGAACGGAGGTTGCGGACGGCGGTTTGTCGCTACAGTTAGGGTTTACGGCGTAGGGAAAGTGAACGACCAAGAAACGATCTTCTACTTATAATACACAACAACTTACGTATTATAAGAAGGATAAGGGTTTGAGGCGGTTTAGGAGAGATGGGCCGATGGGTAATGTTGGGGCTGGGTTCTTATGTTTGTTGGGCTGGGGTCGACCAAAAGAAAATAGGCAACAGAAAGGAAAAGGGCGGCAAACTTGTGTCAAACATTAGCATATTTGATTGTTATATTTTCTTTTATTTTATTAATTTATATATATTTTTTTTCACAAGAATGTATTAAACATCAACTAATCTAATCTATGCATATTAGTCAAGTTTATGGTTCAGCCCCATAAGTTTCCAGTTATGCGAGTGGGTCGAATCGACGTGCACTAAGTTCAAACGCTTCGGGTCGATTCAACGTGATACGGATAAAATGTAATTATTTCATCAAATAGCAACACGTAGGATTTAATAAAAAAAAAATGAAACGCACAGGTTTTTACCTCAAAGTTACGGGTTGTCACAGTCGTGACCTATACGTGTTTTCTTAACGTTAGTCACTAGACTTGTATCGCACAAGTACAGTCACTATCTCTTGTGTACGTATTCTTGTTTTAGAAATAACTTATATTTTTAACTAAGTGTCTTACTTATATTATTTTCTCGAAAATAATTATAAGTTTCTTGTATTATGCACTTTGCACCCGAATCATGTATTTTGCCTTAGTATGGTGTATGTGTATTTTTTGTGTTTTCACTTCTCATGAGGATTTAGTGTATTCTTAAGTCCTAATACACTATCAAGTATAATACATACTACATACACTTAGAACAAAATATGGCGATCAATAAATATATATTTTTCCTCACAAATATACATACTTATATCCTTTCAGTTTAAATATACAAAATTGGGCTGTTTTCGGGCATTTTAATAAAATAGTTATCTTATTCCAAAAATTCCCAAATTTTTACAGAACGTCTTAAATGATCAAAAAAATATTGTGTAAAAATATCGGGGTCCAGTTCATTACCAATATTTTATAAGAATGTATTTTCCGGACTGCAATCAGATTTGTCGCTTTCTGATTGCAGTTTACGAAATAATTCATTAAAAATTCATCGTGAGTCCGATTTACGAAATTCCAGTGGGAGTATTACAAATGCATCAGTGGTCAATTATGGTATAAATTTCGTGATCAGACTCCACACAGAATACAAGTTATGACAGAAAACAATACACATATTTTCAGCAGAAAAATGCAGTTCAAGATGCTGTTACGAAATGACGTTTTAAAAATAGTAAACGAAGTCCAAAAATTACGATTCCGGTGCCATTAGAACCGTATTTCATAATACATGAACTTAGACTTCAGAAAATACATTTTTCGTTTTATTAAAGTTCTGTTACAGACAGTTTAAGTCGGCTGGAAAAGCGAATCAGCAAGCTGTTTTCAGTTTTAAGCCTTCTAAAGTGTGTTCGATTGATTCCGTTAATCATGTTTAGTGATCACAACAACATCAAACATCAATATTAACCAACAAACCATCAGATAATCAACAAGAATCATGATAACACAAGATCTACATGATTTACACACACATCTACTCTTTATCCAACATATTCATCTTATTTTCAAGTCTTATTCATGTTCTTTAGAGTTTCTTAACTTTTCAACATACTATCATCTATTAACCACGAAATACATGAACAAGATGATGTTTTAGAACACTTACTACTAGCACAAGGCTAGGGAAGTTCAAGAGGGTAAATGAAGTGGATAAGAGCAAATGAAGAAGGTCCTTCGAGATCCGCTTGCACCGAGCTTCGTTAGTGACCTTCTTACGCCTTACTATCACCTTGGAATGGAAGGATGTGGATCGAAAATGAAAGTATATGTGTGTGTGGGTGAGGCCGTAGCCAAGGGAGAAGGAAGAGGAGTTCTTGTTGCTTGAATGGTAAAGTGACAAGGGTGTGTAGGACTTATGGTATTTATGTAAAGTTTTTCCAACATTTGGTTACCCTATGGTCCCTATGTCTTCAAGATATCATACATGATCTATTTTTTTAATTCAAAGAAATCAAGGGGGTGTACCCCTTGTCTAGGGCCGGTTATGGGGGGGTTGGGCATCTAGTTTGGTTGCAATTGCTAGTTACATAAGTTAGTTAGTGTATAAATGAAATATTTAGTGGTTCATGTATGTTAAGCAATCTATAGTGTGTTAGGGTGTTCGGGGACCCTAACTAGCTTAGAAAAATAAAAACAATGCTTCTAGCATTATTTTGGTGTTCCGGGTATTATCTGGTTGTTCGGTTAGACACTGATTCGTTAAAGTGCTAAATCACACTTTTTAGTGTCTTTTAAGTACCCTTCTTGTACCCTTTTAACTCCCAACACTTAGGGAAACATTATGGATGATAAATCATCATTTCTGCACAATATTTCATTGTCATGATGCTGATTATAGCTGAATTTAAATAAATTATGCGCTTAAAGTGCGTTTCGGGTGCTTTTTAGTGCGTATTTTAGCTTCCGGAATGCCTATATTAAAACCCTTGTTTGTACTCTTGGGTTTCAATGCATTCTTGACGTTGGACCTACACCTAGGCTCCAATTCTAATGTCTGACTGCCTTCTGCAGTTCTGTTGACACGATGTGTCTTACCGGTGAGTTTACTAATATTTCTGACGCAACGCTCTCGTTTATGCATAAAGCAATATTTTGTAGTATAAAATGTGCATGAATTCACTTGCATGGAATTCAGAAATTTATTTTTCTGGTAAACCAGATCATGCACAGTCATTTAAGCACAAATTACTGTTCATTTCGTGTACGGAATGTACTGAAAAGTGACGGTTGTCACTGTCACCCCCCGTTAAAAGAATTTCGTCCCGAAATTCAAGCGATGCCATCGGTCGCAGGGGAGTTGTGAAACCAATATGGTCACCTAGATTCATGATTTGTATTTATGTTCCCATGAAATCTCTGGGTCATGTCATGAATTCTATCGTACTCAAGTAAGTCGATCATGAATTTTCTGTATCTTGTGGACTCTTGGTCCATAACCTCAACAGGTTTCTATAGTATCACGGACTCTTGGTCCAAAACCTCAACAGGTTTCTATAGTATCACGAACTCTTGGTCCAAAACCTCAACAGGTTTCTATAGTATCACGGACTCTTGGTCCAAAACCTCAACAGGTTTCTATAGTATCACGGACTCTTGGTCCAAAACCTCAACAGGTTTCTATAGTATCACGGACTCTTGGTCCAAAACCTCAATAGGTTTCTATAGTAATTCTTGTCGTTTGTCATTGACGTGAATCTTATTTGTGGGAACAACGACTGTTCCTTGAGTCAGACTCCTCTACAAACTAGACACATGAATGTGTCGCGATCACTACAGATCTTTCTCTGGGAGTTTTATCTTGTGAACAATGGTTCTGATCCCTACACTGGGGATTCAACCTTTTCGTTTTCCAAACCACATTACGCCTTCTCTAGGCGAGGCCCTCATTAAGCCATAAATTTTGTCTCAAATCCTTACGATTTCTACCGCTCATCGGCGTAATTTTTCTATATTTTGCGGGCTGTCTCGATATGATCACATACCTGAGCGATCTTGCCTCTAGTTTTCCTGGGCCATCTCGGGCTAGTTGATTGTTTATTTCTGGTATCCGTTCAACATGACGGGAATTGACTCATTATGTTCCATCCTAAGCTTTACAAGAAGCGGTTTAGACGACGGTGTGATAAATACTGTTGTAGGAAAACTCTACTAAGGGCAAGTGAGTGTTCCGACTTTTTATCGAAGTTTATCACACAAGCACGTATCGTGTTCATACAGTCTGCATCGTTCAACAGCTCAGTTCATATTCGAGTTCTTACGATCATCGGTGTGCTGCAGTCCTTGTGATTAGTAAAGATCGTGCAGCGTTTTCTTTCAGGTAATGACGTCCAGTTTGCGGCACGCAATTACTGTATCTATCTCAAGGTCTTTTCTCATGATTCCTTAATCAATGTGCCACGTACGCAATGTTGTGGTCTCGTTGCATCGACGTAAAATCAAGACTTTATCGAGAGACGTCACATAATTGCAACCCTAGCTCCTTAGCTCTTGGTTGCAGGGTTGGCATGAATTTCGTTCTTATCCACCATGTATCTTAAAGTTCTCCCTTCGCGAACTCGAAATCCGCTTTTCGTCATCATTGCACATAACTGTGCTTTCTCTAAGAGTTGCAAGGTAAATTGCAGCTGTTTCTCACGACCTTCCTTGGTCGTTGGCCATATAAGAATGTAGTCAATAAGTATATGACTTATCCAGGTATGGCTCACACGTTCGATTCATGAGGTCCATGAATATTGTCGATGCATGTGTCAAGCCAAGTGATACGACAAGGATCTCGTAATGCTCGAAGCAAGTCCTAAAGGTCGTTTTAGGGATATTTCCTCTTATATTCACAGTGGAGGACCTCTTGTCCTCAGGTTGATCTTTGAGTGGTATCTGGAACCTTACGATTGGCTCATTTGTGTCATCAGTCCTTGGTAAAGGATTCTGATTCTCAATTTTCTGAAGTTTAAGTAAAGTGGAGACTACCAACTTTCTCCTTGTCTCCTTAACAAAGGATGTTATGTCCTTAATTTCCTCTGTCTAGCAGCTCTTGCAGTTATATCAGAGGTTCATGCTTCGCTGGTGAAGCTAGTCGGTATGGCGTCATTCGTCCCTGGTGCTGCCCTTGGCACACGATTTATCCTGAACTCCTCCCGTCGCTATGGAGAGGCGTTCCTGGCAAGTCTTCCGAAAAGGCTACTGGGACTTCTTCTGTTACGGGGATGTTCTCAGGCTCTGCAGTCTATTCGGAGGCGTTTCTATGCCTCTTCGACCAATGAGGGGTGTCGTAGATCTGCCGCCTTGTGGGGTCTAGCATCCTTGCACCTATTGCAGGAAAGTTGGGTTTCATCATCCGCAAGAGGGATGCGTCTGATTTTCTCATATCGAACGACTTCAGCTGTATACTTGGATTTCTGATTCATGCTGACTATCATATTATGACTTTGCGAATCAATGGTAACAGAAGGTTCCGGCCTTCTGAGTCCCTAAATACAATCCTTAATCGCTTCGACTATTTAACTAGTCTTCTATATGCCCATTTCTAAAGAATATGGAACGTCTAATTTATTTAAAACTAGGCCAGGCAGTTTCTTAAGTTCTAAGCATGTAAGGTTAAAGTTGATGCCAGTATTAATTAAAAGTAGATGCATTAGGTTGGTTAATAGGGAACGTACCCGTAACCGCATCTGGATCCTGGCGTGCTTCACGAGTTTCAATCGTGAAAACCCTTCCTTGTTTGTTTCTCCTTAGGGTAATCTTTCCTAAAGTGCCATGCTTCACCACATCTGTAGCAACCTGGTATTATCTTATTTCTCCCATCTGGGTCCCTTGCCCAACAGGCAACCTTGCCGTGTCCTTCTTTTCCACACTTTCCGCACTTAGGCCTCGGACATCGACCATCGTGGTGAAAATTGCATTCTCCGCACTTTGGTTTAGTCCCCGAGTATATTTTACCACCAGCCTTGTTAGTGGCTCCATCAGTTTTCCTGTCATGCGGCGGTTTCACCTTCTTTCTTTTGTTTGCTTTAGAGCTTCCATAGCTGGCTTGGGTGTTTATCTTTAGATTCGAAGACTTCCTGGGTGGCATTCTCTTCTGCCAAAATGGTATGAAGTAGGTTAGACAACATTCCAATTGTCTATGAGATACATAGCACCATAAGCCATTATGTAATCAGCCAATTTCACACGTATATATAATCAGTGTATAAGCGAGGAAACAGTTATTGAGCCTTCACATAGGCTTGCCAACTTGGCTTATTGTTTGAAATGAACTCGAGGCTACATCGCCTTGGTTATTTAAGTTTTAGTTTTTTCCTGCTACATTGGTTTTCTTAGGTCCTTAGCTTTACTGGTGCGTATATTTCCCCTTTGATGGGGTTGTTTGTGTAGAGGTGATAGGGAGTGTATCGTCGCTGATTCTTTTTGAATGTTATTCCACCTCTCTTGCTTAAATATCGTTTTCTCAAATGTCTCTTATGCAGGTAGAAGTGTCAGTCACGAAGTAGGCTAAGACATGCTTCCTACTTTCTAACGTGCTAAAGCACTGATCTATGTGTTGTTCTATCAGATGAAGGTGAGGACACCTATAGATTAATTTTGTATGGTTTTCATTAGCTTGACCCGCAGAGTCCACCAGGATTTCTGTGGACTACAAGTCGTTATTACGTGGGCCCCCGTAATAATAAATTGTCTTGCACAGTTACCCCGATTTTCTCTCGTCCAAGCAGATGATCAATCAAGGAGGGGACACTACTGTCCTTATACCTCTGTCATGGAAAGGACCTTTGCGATGGTCCACGCGCTAACATTCGTTATCGTTACGCGCGGATAGGCACGATGATTAGATGGAATAGGGAGCATTCCTAGTAGTTGGAGGGGCACCTTCGTGATGAATTCTTCATCTTCCCTTTTCTGGTCAAGTATGTCGTCAATCTTGCTTCACATAAGTCGTAGGGATCTCGTCCCGTTGATTGAGAATTCGTTCAAGGTTGCCGCCTCTGCCTCGTCATCATCACCGTAGTTAGGCATCTTCACGATCGAGAGGGAAGAGCAGCCATCTCCTACGGAAGCAAGCTCAGCATCTTGTTTGGTAATCACTCCCAGCCATGAGCTTTGCAAAGGACGCGAGGTCGGTAGCTTCATCGTGCGAGTCATGTACAGTAATAGGAGTCGGAGTCGAAAGTATCTTATTCACGTCAATAATCATTCCGTACACTTATTTATATGTATATCAATAACATATATGCAACTTAGCATAATCAAGCAATTTAATGCATTATATCACGTATAACTCTCGTTTTTTGGGGGTCATTTTGTTTTTGGCAAGTCTAACTCGTGTAGACTATGCTTTGGTTGGCACCTTATTTTAAAGGTATTCTTCACTAATGTCCTTGCCTTGTTACTTTTTGAAAAGTGTCTGACTTGTGGATCTTGGCGCTTTCGTGAATGCAATGAAAACCTTTTTGTAAAATGTTTTTGTGAGAGAACTCTAGTGATTGTAGTCTAGACTCGAGAAAGAATCCTAGTTCACTACAATCGAAGCTCTGATACCAAACTGTCACACCCTGTCTTTTGCGGAAGCGTATGATGTGTGACTAGCTTGTTATCATTGCATTCAATCATAGTAAACAACTACATGATCAAAACGATGTTCATCCATTCATGAAAATTTGAGTATTACAACCACTTGTTACTTAAGTTTTCACAACACGACCATTGACCAGGTTACAATTCAACAAAAGTGGATGACATCTAAACTTGTAGTCTACTTCTAGTTACGACACTTGCGCCCAAGATCCATCCTGTCACCTGAAATACATGTAATTTCGGAAAACATCAACATAAAGTTGAGCGAGTTCATGCGTTTTTGTATTTCACGTTTTTATACTTTGTATGAAAACATAGTATGTGTCATGTATAATTCAAGTCTTTCTTGAGTACCCCACGTACTCAAGTATAATTCCCGTTTTCTTGAATACCCCACGTACTCAAGTATCATTCAAGTTTTCTTGTGTACCCCACGTTTTAAATGATTGTTTATACAAGGACAATAAGGCACGTGATGACATAGGGAGCTTTAGTATATTCTCCTTCAAGGCATGTGAGGACATAGGGAGCATTAGTATATTCTCCTTCAAGGAATGTGAGGACATAGGGAGCATTAGTGTTTTCTCCTTTAACTGTGTCGATTACCCTCGACTGTGTCGATTAACCTCGACTGCGTCAATTTCCCTTGACTGTGTCGATCACCCTCGACTGTGTCGATTAACCTCGACTGTGTCGATTTCCCTCGACTGGGACACCGAAGCACTCAAGTGGTCATATAAGGACCATGAGTGGGGCTCGGCCGTACCCGTTAGATCTAACCCTCGTCCCTAATTAAGTATTAATGGCATCTCAATATCTAATTTAAGCTCACATGATCTAGTATTTTCTAGGCATTTCTTAAAGCTCATCATATTGCACTCACCAAGAGTGCTTCTCGTATTCTCAAATCATATTGCACTCGGTACTCGTTCTCACCAAGAGTGCTTCCTGTATTTTTACCATTTGTAAAAATTGTAATATTTGTAACATGTATTTCACCCCCGAAAGATATAAAACAAAAAACAGTTAGAGAAAAGGGGGAGCATGAACTCACAACTTTGCGTTCCTGCGTCGTAAACTTCACCGGATTTGCTTATCTAGCGTCGTTGACACACCCCCAAAAATCCACATGCGGAGCATCACCGCTTGGAGGCGTGACTGACCAAGATCAAGCCACCAATCATAATGAACAATGTATTTAAAATAAATAAAATCCAACCACGCAATATAATTGGTGTTCAAAAACAAGTTAACCAAGTTCAAGTTAAACAGCGGAAGCAATAAAGGTAAAACCAAAACATAAGTTTAATAAGTTTAAATGTTAACATGGCACACAACGGTCCATGTCCCACAACGACTCCTTTTTCTCGTGCAAGCTCCATAGATACCTAACGACCTGCAAGGCATGTAACAACAAATCAACAACAAAGTTGAGCGAGTTCACGGTTGGTGTTCATTGTTAAGTTTTTTAAAAAAAACCAGGAATTCATTTGTAAGTTGTAAGTTAATCAGTTTACCCTGTTTCCCAAACATATCCATAGTTGGTGGGGGCTTCCCCATGTTAACCACTAGACCTGGTTACCATATCGACCACTGACTAAAGTAAGTTGGTGCCCTAGCGTCAATGTCTATCATCATTGACGTGCCCAGATCCATTAGTTCACGCCCGTCCTCTGCGGCACGGTGTGAGGCTTGTCAAACCTAAATAGCGCTATCTAACTAATGACCCGCTCGCCATTGGCCCGGCGATTAAGTCGATATAAAAATGAGGGACTTCATGATAGAGAGTTTTGGTCTAGTATCCGTGTTGTCACCCTTCAGTGAAGAGGGTGTGTACGTAATCCCCAAACCAGGAGATTACGCAGGTTCCGATTATATTCTTATCACGTGTTGTCACCCTTCAATAAAGAGGGTGTGTACGTGTCCCAAGCCAGGAGATCACGGAGTTTTAGTTTAAATCTTTTACCCATTCCCAACCCTTGGGAATCCCATGCCTTGTGGAAAGTGTGAACTCACCTTGGTTTGCTCGGCAGATAGTTTACTTGTTAAAATACTTTAGTCAATCACGTCCTATTACAATTACCACATCTTAATTAAATTAAATTCGTACTTAAATATTTCACGTATGGGTACATGTCAAGTCAAGTAACATACAATATCATGTTCCACTTGTGTACCCATTTACACACATACGGTTTCGTAAACAGTTTCATAATCACACTTAGCGTTATTGTATGGCACACCATAAGTTAATAAAATTCATATATAATAAGATGACACAAAAGGTTTGGGGTCATATACTCAACACATATCATTAATAAAGTCCAATTGTTAATATGATTCTTATAACTACTCGGCCCAACTTCCCAAGCAATTTGAGTGACCTGATGATCATCTCGATCATCACTCCTCTTAGATAACAATTTCATGAACACATAATCAACATCAAATATAATTCACATAGCCCAGTCTATAAATGAAGCCCACTTATGCATGAAGTCTAGTTATATATAAAACCCCATTAATGATATTTAACAGTGGCTAACCCACCACCCTTAATCCCATTCGGCTCCCTCCCTATGCAACATGGTCTGTTAGAATTTTTACCCAACCTCAACCCTTATCAATCACACACACATGCATATATCGATTGCACATATAAATACATATTCATAATGGAAACTTCTTTTTATTCAGTACATGTTCAACCAAGCATGACTGTATTCATTTATACAAAGAACTTCACAAGTTTATATACATCGATCATAAGGAGAAACGCGCACACGTTCGCCCGAACCGTCACACCCCTCCTCATATTATACGACCCAATACTAAATCCAATTTCATGACATTTATCCTAACATATAAACAGAGAAACTCTTATCTCAAAACATGCATAATCATGTTATTCAAATGAAAACACACACACCTTCGTGAAAATCACAGTAGGTTTATATGTTCAAATTAGCAAGTTTCGGCAAATTCGTAATAATACACGTTTCCATTGATGACTATTCTATTTATCACAACACGTAAGAAAGAAGATAAAAACTGTTTCACATTCATAACAACATCATGTATCTTCCTATCCCAAAGTCAAGATCAAGATTCATGTACAATCACCCTATAAACGTGCCATCACAGTCTTTAAAACAAGCCTAACTCATCCTATTCATTCATATGTTCACAAAGAGATTTTTAAAACAATTCACATGCGCACATAATATTTATCACAGTTTCATGTATAAGCACATTCTCATGCAAGGATTTTAAGTAGAATTCGAATCGGAACCGAGGCAACAAGATCCTATTCATAACTATGAAAAGTGCGGCACTTACGGATTACGGTGGCGATCTTGGGTGGTTGCTCCGGAGTCAACGGACGTCGAACGGAGGTTGCGGACGGCGGTTTGGCGCTACAGTTAGGGTTTACGGCGTAGGGAAAGTGAACGACCAAGAAACGATCTTCTAATTATAATACACAACAACTTACGTATTATAAGAAGGATAAGGGTTTGAGGCGGTTTAGGAGAGATGGGCCGATGGGTAATGTTGGGGCTGGGTTCTTATGTTTGTTGGGCTGGGGTCGCCAAAAGAAAATAGGCAACAGAAAGGAAAAGGGCGGCAAACTTGTGTCAAACATTAGCATATTTGATTGTTATATTTTCTTTTATTTTATTAATTTATATATTTTTTTCACAAGAATGTATTAAACATCAACTAATCTAATCTATGCATATTAGTCAAGTTTATGGTTCGGCCCCATAAGTTTCCAGTTATGCGAGTGGGTCGAATCGACGTGCACTAAGTTCAAACGCTTCGGGTCGGTTCAACGTGATACGAATAAAATGTAATTATTTCATCAAATAGCAACACGTATGATTTAATAAAAAAAATGAAACGAACAGGTTTTTTCCACAAAGTTACGGGTTGTCACATCATCCCCAAGTTGAAAGAAATTTCGTCCCGAAATTTAGCACGTAGTTACTGGGGAAGCTAGTTAGGTTGCATGGTTTCCTGGGGTGTCAAATCATTCCCCCGTTGGTTTGTAATTTCATCCCGAAATTCCGCAGTAGCTTCAGCCTCAGTAGTGGTTTCATTGTTTTCGCCATCAGCCGATTCCACAACAGGTTGGGTTTCAAGAAGCATCAGGGTTAAGCAGAACAGTGGCAAAGTGATTAGTCACCAAGAACACGTAGGCTACCATGTTGTTATAATCCCGGCGTCGCCCACGCCAATCCCTAATGTTCCTCTATGAGCATCATTTCCCGTGTTGTTTTACTCGTTGCGAGGATTTCCAGTACGGCTGTCGTTCCCTTGGTTGTTGTCGTTGAATTTAACATTGGCCACTCCATGCCGTAAGCACCTTCACTTTCCATATTGTTGGTTACCATTACAAATACCTTGTTGTTGCCGTGACCGTTGCCTCTAATGTTGTTGTTTGAAACGAAGCTCTACGACTCTTCACCATCAAGGTCCATCTTTTCACATTCTGAGCCACGTCCTAACGCATTACTCACTTTGCTGGCAGTCACACCTTCCATACTACCATCAGCTGTCCTCACTTATGCCCCGATTCATAAGAGTTGACTCCCATGAGTTGCTGACGAGGGTTAAGGATTCGTTTGAAGCCAATTCGCTGGTGCTCGTTGCCGGTAACCAGGGTCGTCAAAGTACTGAGGTCGGTAAAATACTACGCTCATCCCCCTTTCCATCGATGTTGCAAGTTGTTTGAGTAATACACGGTCTGTTGCGAGGGTATTGCAGAAGTGATCACACTTCGGGATCTAAGATGTCAGTACATGAGTTCCAGCAAGCGAAGACGAGTGAGAAAGGTATCGATTAATCATTTGACGCTGCGTCATCCAACCCAGGGATGTTCGTATAAGCACCTAACATTCTATATGGTTCGCTAGGTGTTCAGATAGGTGTTCAGGTAATACTCGATAGCATCGAGATTCGAAAGGATCCAGAGATGAATGAAAAGTTCACATTCGAGTAGGGGACAATCACTGCTATGACCCCTATAGGTTTGTTATGTTTCACATCGGTCAAATAACGGAACGGAACCCCTTTTCCACTTGTCAAGGCTCACTGGGACTCGCATGCGCCCCACATTATTATTATGTGTGCACCCACAATAATATTGCGATTTGCATGCTCATCTCAGTTCCTCCTAACTCATGTCAAATGATTCCTCAAACTCAGATGTCAAACGGAGGTCGTCAATGTAATAAGGTCACAAAAACCTAAGGACTATGGCATACTATCAACGCATCATAAGGTGAGCAAGCAATCCATGCCATCTTACTATAGTGACAAGTGTGTGTTCGTGTGTTTCATCATAAACAAATGTGTACTGTCACATCAAAGGAAACATGGGTGAGAGAGGTTCGTGAGAGTGCGATGACAGAAGAGAGTAAGCACACAAGTGTTTTCAAACAATAGTTGTTACGTTCATCTAAGCACATCACGAGCAAAGTTCTATGTAACTAGCAAGTAGCCAATATAAACATAAATCATATCACCTATAGTGTGGAGTCTTGCACGTGGAGCGAAGCGTCGTTGTGGATCGTTGAGCACTGTACAGGTTATAGTCTGGTTTTATCAAAAAACTTTTCCCCTTTTTAAAACCAAGTTCACTATAACCAATGGCTCTGATACCAATCTGTCACACCCCCAAAAATCCACATGCGGAGCATCGCCGCTTGGAGGCGTGACTGACCAGGATCAAGCCACCAATCATATTGAACAATGTATTTAAAATAAATAAAATCCAACCACGCAATATAATTGGTGTTCAAAAACAAGTTAACCAAGTTCAAGTTAAACAGCGGAAGCAATAAAGGTAAAACCAAAACATAAGTTCAATAAGTTTAAATGTTAACATGGCACACAACGGTCCATGTCCCACAACGAATCCCCTTGCTCGTGCAAGCTCCATAGATACCTAACGACCTGCAAGGCATGTAACAACAAATCAACAACAAAGTTTAGCGAGTTCACGGTTGGTGTTCATTGTTAGGTTGTTTCAAAAAAACCAGGAATTCATTTGTAAGTTGTAAGTTAATCAGTTTACCCTGTTTCCCAAACATATCCATAGTTGGTGGGGGCTTCCCCATGTTAACCACTAGACCTGGTTACCATATCGACCACTGACTAAAGTAAGTTGGTGCCCTAGCGTCAATGTCTATCATCATTGACGTGCCCAGATCCATTAGTTCACGCCCGTCCTCTGCGGCACGGTGTGAGGCTTGTCAAACCTAAATAGCGCTATCTAACTAATGACCCGCTCGCCATTGGCCCGACGATTAAGTCGATATAAAAATGAGGGACTTCATGATAGAGAGTTTTGGTCTAGTATCCGTGTTGTCACCCTTCAGTGAAGAGGGTGTGTACGTAATCCCCAAACCAGGAGATTACGCAGGTTCCGATTATATTCTTATCACGTGTTGTCACCCTTCAATAAAGAGGGTGTGTACGTGTCCCAAGCCAGGAGATCACGCAGTTTTAGTTTAAATCTTTTACCCATTCCCAACCCTTGGGAATCCCATGCCTTGTGGAAAGTGTGATCTCACCTTGGTTTGCTCGGCAGATTGTTTACTTGTTAAAACACTTTAGTCAATCACGTCCTATTACAATTACCACATCTTAATTAAATTAAATTTGTACTTAAATATTTCACATATGGGTACATGTCAAGTCAAGTAACATACAATATCATGTTCCACTTGTGTACCCATTTACACACATACGGTTTCGTAAACAGTTTCATAATCACACTTAGCGTTATTGTATGGCACACCATAAGTTAATAAAATTCACATATAATAAGATGACACAAAAGGTTTGGGGTCATATACTCAACACATATCATTAATAAAGTCCAATTGTTAATATGATTCTTATAACTACTCGGCCCAACTTCCCAAGCAATTTGAGTGACCTGATGATCATCTCGATCATCACTCCTCTTAGATAACAATTTCATGAACACATAATCAACATCAAATATAATTCACATAGCCCAGTCTATAAATGAAGCCCACTTATGCATGAAGTCTAGTTATATATAAAACCCCATTAATGATATTTAACAGTGGCTAACCCACCACCCTTAATCCCATTCGGCTCCCTCCCCATGCAACATGGTCTGTTAGAATTTTTACCCAACCTCAACCCTTATCAATCACACACACATGCATATATCGATTGCACATATAAATACATATTCATAATGGAAACTTCTTTTTATTCAGTACATGTTCAACCAAGCATGACTGTATTCATTTATACAAAGAACTTCACAAGTTTATATACATCGATCATAAGGAGAAACGCGCACACGTTCGCCCGAACCGTCACACCCCTCCTCATATTATACGACCCAATACTAAATCCAATTTCATGACATTTATGCTAACATATAAACATAGAAACTCTTATCTCAAAACATGCATAATCATGTTATTCAAATGAAAACACACACACCTTCGTGAAAATCACAGTAGGTTTATATGTTCAAATTAGCAAGTTTCGGCAAATTCGTAATAATACACGTTTCCATTGATGACTATTCTATTTATCACAACACGTAAGAAAGAAGATAAAAACTGTTTCACATTCATAACAACATCATGTATCTTCCTATCCCAAAGTCAAGATCAAGATTCATGTACAATCACCCTATAAACGTGCCATCACAGTCTTTAAAACAAGCCTAACTCATCCTATTCATTCATATGTTCACAAAGAGATTTTTAATACAATTCACATGCGCACATAATATTTATCACAGTTTCATGTATAAGCACATTCTCATGCAAGGATTTTAAGTAGAATTCGAATCGGAACCGAGGCAACAAGATCCTATTCATAACTATGAAAAGTGCGGCACTTACGGATTACGGTGGCGATCTTGGGTGGTTGCTCCGGAGTCAACGGACGTCGAACGGAGGTTGCGGACGGCGGTTTGGCGCTACAGTTAGGGTTTACGGCGTAGGGAAAGTGAACGACCAAGAAACGATCTTCTAATTATAATTCACAACAACTTACGTATTATAAGAAGGATAAGGGTTTGAGGCGGTTTAGGAGAGATGGCCCGATGGGTAATGTTGGGGCTGGGTTCTTATGTTTGTTGGGCTGGGGTCGCCAAAAGAAAATAGGCATCAGAATGGAAAAGGGCGGCAAACTTGTGTCAAACATTAGCATATTTGATTGTTATATTTTCTTTTATTTTATTAATTTTTATATTTTTTTTTTCACAAGAATGTATTAAACATCAACTAATCTAATCTATGCATATTAGTCAAGTTTATGGTTCGGCCCCATAAGTTTCCAGTTATGCGAGTGGGTCGAATCGACGTGCACTAAGTTCAAACGCTTCGGGTCGATTCAACGTGATACGGATAAAATGTAATTATTTCATCAAATAGCAACACGTAGGATTTAATAAAAAAAATGAAACGAACAGGTTTTTACCTCAAAGTTACGGGTTGTCACAGTCGTGACCTATACGTGTTTTCTTAACGTTAGTCACTAGACTTGTATCGCACAAGTACAGTCACTATCTCTTGTGTACGTATTCTTGTGTTAGAAATAACTTATATTTTTAACTAAGTGTCTTACTTATATTATTTTCTCGAAAATAATTATAAGTTTCTTGTATTATGCACTTTGCACCCGAATCATGTATTTTGCCTAAGTATGGTGTATGTGTATTTTTTGTGTTTTCACTTCTCATGAGGATTTAGTGTATTCTTAAGTCCTAATACACTATCAAGTATAATACATACTACATACACTTAGCACAAAATATGGCAATCAATAAATATATATTTTTCCTCACAAATATACATACTTATATCCTTTCAGTTTAAATATACAAAATTGGGCTGTTTTCGGGCATTTTAATAAAATAGTTATCTTATTCCAAAAATTCCCAAATTTTTACAGAACGTATTAAATGATCAAATAATTATTGTGTAAAATATCGGGGTCCAGTTCATTACCAATATTTTATAAGAATTTATTTTCCGGACTGCAATCAGATTTGTCGCTTTCTGATTGCAGTTTAGGAAATAATTCATTAAAAATTCATCGTGAGTCCGATTTACGAAATTCCAGTGGGAGTATTACAAATGCATCAGTGGTCAATTATGGTATAAATTTCGTGATCAGACTCCACACAGAATACAAGTTATGACAGAAAACAATACACATATTTTCAGCAGAAAAATGCAGCTCAAGATGCTGTTACGAAATGACGTTTTAAAAATAGTAAACGAAGTCCAAAAATTACGATTCCGGTGCCATTAGAACCGTATTTCATAATACATGAACTTAGACTTCAGAAAATACATTTTTCGTTTTATTAAAGTTCTGTTACAGCCAGTTTAAGTCGGCTGGAAAAGCGAATCAGCAAGCTGTTTTCAGTTTTAAGCCTTCTAAAGTGTGTTCGATTGATTCCGTTAATCATGTTTAGTGATCACAACAACATCAAACATCAATATTAACCAACAAACCATCAGATAATCAACAAGAATCATGATAACACAAGATCTACATGATTTACACACACATCTACTCTTTATCCAACATATTCATCTTATTTTCAAGTCTTATTCATGTTCTTTAGAGTTTCTTAACTTTTCAACATACTATCATCTATTAACCACTAAATACATGAACAAGATGATGTTTTAGAATACTTACTACTAGCACAAGGCTAGGGAAGTTCAAGAGGGTAAATGAAGTGGATAAGAGAAAATGAAGGTCCTTCGAGATCCGCTTGCACCGAGCTTCGTTAGTGACCTTCTTACGCCTTACTATCACCTTGGAATGGAAGGATGTTGTAACAACTCTCATCAAAAGTCATAATTATTATTTTAATTTGGTCAATAGGAAAACCTTAATTGAGAAACCCAAGTGATTCTGAACAAACCCTAAAATTTTCATAATTTTCAGAATCAGGATTAGGGCCCCTAAAACTCAGGGGGGGTAAACCCTAATTGATAATTATCCTCAAATTCTCGTTGTAAAATTCAGAAATTACGAAACTACTGACTCAGCATAGCTAGTCCCAAACGTGGCTACCCTATAGCCTATTATTTAACCTTACGGACCGCAACACTACCAAGCTTACGGTCCGTATGATGCCTTACGGACCGTGACGTTGGGAAGCTTACGGTCCGTAAGCTAATCAAATTTTCACTATAAATAGCAGACATCGGGACTTGAAATTTGGCATAAGTTCGACGAAGAAATTCGTTTTAGAAATCGAATTACTTTCTGTATACTACAAATTAACACACACTAATCACGAAGTGCTGCCGCAATCAGGGTAATAACTTGATCACTATTACGATTCAACGTCCGATCGATTATAACTATCCAACGATTGTTTAAGTGCCGCTCAAATTGAGTTTATACTTTATTTGATTCAATGTGATTTCAACTTGAATGTTTGAGTACTGCTCGAATTCGGACTATACTCTGTCATTCGTTGTGAATCCGTTGAATTGTTAAGTATTGCACTAATAAATCATTGTGAGGGTTTAATCTCGTGAATTGTCGTAACTGCTGTATTAGTTACTAACCTATTGTGTATGCATTATTATTTAAATTAGGTTAATTCAGGCTAATCAGTAGGCTTATATTCTGCTCGTTAAAATCTACAATGTGAGTCATTCTCTTTTTATCAAATTACTTTCAAAATCATGTTTATTTTCAAGATTATAATTGCAGTGATTAAGTATATGTAGTCACCAAATTACAGCCGGTATGTGGGGTATTGTGCACATTACTGTTTTTTTATCAATTTAGGTGGGCGAACCTAACTAATGATACTCGTTACTATTGGGTGAACGGACTCAATAGTAATATGACCACAGTCACCGAAACGAGTCGATGACAAGTACTGTGGGTATTTGGTTGAAATAAACATTGTAATCTCTCTTAATACTGTGAATTATAACAAACGAGTCATTTTGGTAAAATGAATGATTCACTCAGTATTTCCCTGCTGACAAAACCTTTTTCAAACATGTTTCAGGTGATCTGTTGTGAGCACAGGAAAAGTGCCATGGAGTACTGCAAGCTTAGAAAGTGGCTCAATGTAAATAAATAAAGAAACATGTTTTTATGAAATAAAGATTTCCCAACGAAATCACTTTATTGTAAAAATTATGGGTATTATCCCTAAATTATATAAACGAGCAGTTTTAATATTAATTGATCCTATTTAAAAAGACTTCCGCTGTCATTAAATTAAATACCATCGGACTTCCTGCCTCGCGGCTCTGGACCGGGTCAAACCGGGGCCATGGGCCGTGACAGGAAAAGGTGGTATCAGAGCCACTGATTTAAGCTTACTATTGATTTTAGCCTATTAAAATAATTAGGAAATTTAATTGCTATGCTATGGAAATATGTTTTATTAACTGATTAATTGTTAAGTTACAGTATGGGTAAACACAAGATTTCTGCTATCTATCACAAATTAGATACTGCACCCACAAGAAAAGGAACCTCTTCCTCCAAACACCCAGCAGATCTAGATGAAGGGATTTTTGTTCATAAAGTAAACTATGAAAACCCTCTCACCCAAGAAAAAAGAAATTTGATTCTTAGAAAAGGACAAGAGAAAATAAAGAAAACCCAAGCCAAGAAAGTGAGGTTTAATCCAGAAATCCAGGAATTAGGCAATAAGTCACCTTGGGAAGATACCTTAGATGAAAAATGGGCAAACCTTTATATGCTAGCTACAGTAGCAGAAAATGCAAATCTCTAAATTTTAAATCCTAGTCTAGTAGAAAAGTAAATCAATAAATTATAGTGTGATCACTTCCCTGTAATCTTTTGTACAAATCCGTATGCAATAAACTTAATGTTTATTTGTTAAACTTTGTTCCAAAGTTTTAACTTAGCATTTTTGTGCATTTTGCATATATGCTGTCCAGCATGAATGAGATGTCGGAAGCATTTCAGAATCTCAACCTCTACCCAGTACCAATTGAAGTCTCCCACGACTTTACTGGTTATATTGCTGACATAGAGGAACCTGTGGAATTCCAAGCTCCACCGCTGGAAAAAGCAAAATCTAAAAAGAAAAGAAGATATGTAGGATGGAGGAAAGTGCGTAGGAGAAAGCCAGCTACTAGGAAACTTCCTAAAATAGAAAACCCTATAAACAAAGGAAAGGAAATCAAAGTCGGAGAAAGTTCCAAACCAGCAGAATTTAGGGAGGACTATAAACAAAAAGGAATAGAGATAGGAGAGAGTTCTAGACAAACTAAAGATATCACATTTCAAGACGAAATCGACCGTCTACTGGCAAATTGTGATGTTATTAGCCCTATCCATAATAATCTATATCCTTGCCTAGAAACCCAACTACCTGTCAATCTGGAACCAGCTATTCCAGATCCACTAATCCACACTCTACCTTTAGGTCAAATGGAAGAATGGTGGACAAATGACTGGCAATTCGAGAATATTGTCAACAGTCCTTATTCTTTCCTTCCACAGTGGGAGCCAGACCCTATCCCCAATCCTCCAATGAGTAACGAAAACTTAGCCGAACTCCGTCAGTACGGTGAAGAACTGATAAATACAGGAAATAGGATTAGGGATATGGGAGAAAGGATTACCTGGAAGTACGACGAAAGGGAACGTCGCTACTAAACTTATTGTGACCAGAGAATAGTGGGGTTGGAAAAAGTGTCTGTATATTAATAATAATAAGTAAATATAACTCTGTAAAATGGGAAATAAAACATTGTAAGATAAAAGGTGTGTATGGATGCCTATCTAATATATATAAAGCAAAATAGAAGTCGAAACATCGACAAATTTTGGATATATATCTGTGTTATCAACCAGATTTTATGCGATTCTGTGAAATTGTTTATTCATTACTCAGTACTAATATTTATATTTTTAATAATTATCAGATGGAAAACGCTAATAATGAACCAGTTAATGAAGGGAATCAATCTGAACAAAATCAGGAAAACCAGTATATGACTAGACAAGATATAGAAAATATTGTTGCACAAGGGATAGCCAATGCTATTCCAGCATTCGTTGCTGCTGTTAAAAATCCAGTAGAACCGCAACAAATCATTCCTAGTAAACGTACTCAGGAAGATAATTTTAGTCACAGTGTAAATGGAGGCAGCAATCATGATGATAATAATCTACGACAGGCTCCACCTCCTAAGAAAATGAAAGCCGCAACACCTGGTTGCACTTTCAAAGAATTTCTTGCTTGCAAACCTGCTGAATTTGCAGGTAATGAAGGAGCAACTGCAGTACTGCGTTGGTTAGAGAAAACTGAAGCAGTAATTGCAATAAGTAAGTGTTCAGAAGAAGATCAGGTGATGTATGCATCAAATTTGTTCAAAGAAGGAGCATTAGAATGGTGGAACACGGTGCTACAAGCAAAAGGAAGAAGGATGGCTTATGCCATGAAATGGGAAGAATTCAAAAATCTTGTAGAAAGGAAATATTGTCCTGAATATGAAAAGGAACAAATGGCAAATAAATTCCTAAATCACCGGATGATAGGAGTGGAGTGTCGCAGTTATACTTCGACATTCTTTGAATATGCTAGAGTGGTACCAACACTGGCTTCGCCAGAACCGGTACTCATTTCTCGATACATCTGGGGATTAATTGGTGAAATCCGCAATATTGTTAAAGCTGCGAGACCTCGCACTATTGACGATGCTGTGGAATTAGCTAATACCCTAACCGACGAACTAGTACGCACGCAAGATGAAAACAAAAAGAAGGAATTGGCTCAGAAGATTACCCAGGGATTTCGTACGGGTAATAATAGTAATTTCAAAAGAAGAGGAACAGTGCAATCTTCAACTCCACCGTTCTGCAAAAATTGCAAAAAGAAACATTTTGGAAGATGTGGTGTAACTTGCAATTTTTGTAAAATGGTAGGACATCGTGAAGAAAATTGTAGGAAGAAATCCACAATCTGTTACAATTGTGGAGAAACAGGACATTTCAAAACCGAATGTCCTAAACTGGCCAAACCAGCAGATAACAAAGCTAAACCAGCTGACGGAAATACCAAGAAGAATGTCCGAGCCTTTCAATTAACTACTCAAGAAGCAGAACTCATTCCAGATGTGATAGCTGGTACGTTCCTAGTTCACAACGTATATGCAAAAGTATTATTTGACTCTGGTGCAAACCAAAGTTTTATCAATACTTCATTTTGCCAAGCTCTTAAGTTACCGTTAACAACCCTTAGGCAAATTTTTACAGTTGAAACGGCAGACGGGAATTCTGTTAAAATAAATAAGGTTTTGCAAAAAGGAAAGATAGAATTGTTAGGCCATAAGTTTTCTGCAAACCTGTTACCTATGAAATTAGCTGAATTCGATGTCGTGTTAGGAATGGATTGGTTGATAGCCAACCATGCTAGAATCCTTTGTGATCAAAATTCCATAGAAATTCAATCACCCACAGGAGAGGTAATTTTAATTACCGGAGATAAACCACGAAAGCCACTAAAGTTCATATCAGTAATGAAAGTTGCTAGTTATGAACGAAAGCAAGGAATAGTGTATATGATTTCTGTAATCATTAACACTAAAAGTAAGGAACTTTCGGATATCCCTATAGTTTCAGAATACCCAGACATCTTTCCAGAAGAATTACCTGGGTTACCACCAGATAGGGAAGTAGAGTTTAGAATTCATCTAATTCCAGGTACTACACCAATAGCTAAGGCACCTTATCGGTTAGCACCCACAGAAATGTTAGAATTAAAAACGCAATTAGATGAATTACTAAGTAAAGGATTCATACAACCTAGCTCATCCCCTTGGGGAGCGCCAGTGTTGTTTGTAAAGAAAAAGGATGGTTCGATGAGAATGTGTATCGATTATAGGGAATTGAATAAGGTTACAATTAAGAATCGATATCCATTACCTAGGATTGATGATCTATTTGATCAACTTCAAGGGGCTAGATATTTTTCTAAGATAGATTTACGCTCCGGACATCATCAATTGAAGGTACAGGAAGAAGACATACCTAAAACTGCTTTCAGAACTAGGTATGGTCATTATGAGTTTACAGTCATGCCCTTTGGATTAACAAATGCACCTGCTGCATTCATGGACATGATGAATAGGATCTGTAAACCATATTTGGATAAATTTGTAATCGTATTCATCGACGATATACTTATTTATTCCAAAAGTCAGGAAGAACATTGCAATCATTTGCATGCACTCTTAACCTTGTTAAGAAAAGAAAAGCTTTATGCAAAATTCTCAAAGTGTGAATTTTGGTTAAAGGAAGTGCAATTCTTAGGACACATGGTGAATCATGAAGGCATTCATGTAGATCCTGCTAAAATAGAAGCAATTACTAAATGGAAGGTCCCACAAACAGCTATGGAAATTAGAAGTTTTATAGGTTTAGCTGGGTATTATAGACGGTTTATTAAGGATTTTTCTAAGATAGCCGTACCATTAACTAAGTTAACCTGTAAAGCCACTAAGTTTGAATGGGGACCCAAGCAAGAAGAAGCTTTTAAGATTTTGAAACACCGATTGACGAATGCTCCAATTTTAGCATTGCCCGAAGGAACAAAAGATTTTGAAGTATATTGTGATGCCTCAAAATTAGGATTCGGATGTGTGTTGATGCAACGCAAGAAGGTAATTGCGTATGCCTCTCGGCAGTTGAAAAAGCACGAGGAGAATTATACGACTCATGACTTAGAATTAGGAGCCGTAATTTTTGCCCTTAAAATTTGGAGACATTATCTTTACGGAAGTAAATTTACTGTCTTCACAGACCACAAAAGTTTAAGATATATATTTGGGCAAAAAGAGTTAAACATGAGGCAAAGGAGATGGATGGAAATCCTAAGTGACTACGACTGTGATATTCAGTATCACGAAGGAAAGGCAAATGTAGTTGCAGATGCCTTAAGTCGTAAGTATTATGAGAAACAACGACGAGTTCGTGCTCTCAGATTAAATTTACAGATAGATTTAATGGAACAATTGAAGAATGTTCAAAATACAGCCATCAAGGATGATGCTGAAGGAATGAAAGGACGAATGAAGGAACTAGAACAAGGAGCAGATGGAATTTGGAGATTCCACAAAAGTAGAATTTGGGTACCTAAGCAAGAAAATTTAAGACCTAAGATTTTAGAAGAAGCTCATAAATCTAGGTATACTATGCACCCAGGAAACAATAAAATGTACCAAGATTTAAGAAAGAATTTCTGGTGGATAGGCATGAAAAAGGATATAGCACGGTATGTTTCTAAATGTCTTACTTGTTCCCAAGTTAAGGCAGAACATCAGAAACCCTCAGGGTTACTACAACAATTGGAAATGCCAGTATGGAAATGGGAACTTATAACAATGGATTTTGTTACTAAATTACCCAAAACCAGAAAAGGTAATGATGCGATTTGGGTAATTGTGGATCGATTAACCAAATCAGCTCACTTTCTACCAATGAAAGAAACCTTTAGCATGGAAAGACTGGCTAAATTATATGTAGATGAAGTTGTATCCCTACATGGAGTCCCACTCTCCATTGTTTCGGATAGGGATAGTCGTTTTACTTCTCATTTCTGGAAAAGTTTCCAGCAAGCTATGGGAACTCGACTCAATCTGAGTACTGCATATCATCCCCAAACAGACGGACAAAGTGAAAGGACAATCCAAACTCTGGAAGACATGCTCCGAGCATGTGTAATAGATTTTGGTGGAAATTGGGATGATCACTTATCTCTGATTGAATTCTCCTATAATAACAGTTATCATTCAAGCATTGAAACTGCTCCATTCGAGGCACTTTATGGAAGAAAGTGCAGAACTCCAGTTTGTTGGGCAGAAATAGGAGAAAGTCAGTTGTCAGGACCTGAGATAGTGCAAGAAACGACCGACAAGATTACTCAAATCAAGGAAAGGTTGAAGACTGCTCGAGATCGTCAGAAGAGTTATGCAGATAATCGACGAAAAACTATAGAATTTCAAGTTGGAGATAAAGTACTCTTGAAAGTTTCTCCTTGGAAAGGAGTAGTTAGATTCGGAAAGAAAGGAAAGTTAAGTCCAAGGTACGTAGGACCATTTTCAGTGATCCAACGTATAGGATTAGTTGCTTATCGTTTACAACTACCAGAAGAATTAGCTGGAGTACATAATGTATTTCATGTATCCAATCTCAAGAAATGTTTATCAGATGAATCTTTGGTAGTACCTCTTCAAGAAATAGAGGTAAATGAAAAACTGAAATTTGTAGAGAAACCTCTTCAAATTGAGGATCGAAAGATCAAATTTCTCAAACATAAAAGACTAGTTTTAGTCAAAGTTAGATGGGATTCAAAGAGAGGAGCTGAATACACTTGGGAGCTGGAATCAGAAATGAAGCAAAAGTATCCTCACTTATTCCAGTAATCTCGAGGACGAGATTTTATTAAGGTGGGGAGAATGTAACAACTCTCATCAAAAGTCATAATTATTATTTTAATTTGGTCAATAGGAAAACCTTAATTGAGAAACCCAAGTGATTCTGAACAAACCCTAAAATTTTCATAATTTTCAGAATCAGGATTAGGGCCCCTAAAACTCAGGGGGGGTAAACCCTAATTGATAATTATCCTCAAATTCTCGTTGTAAAATTCAGAAATTACGAAACTACTGACTCAGCATAGCTAGTCCCAAACGTGGCTACCCTATAGCCTATTATTTAACCTTACGGACCGCAACACTACCAAGCTTACGGTCCGTATGATGCCTTACGGACCGTGACGTTGGGAAGCTTACGGTCCGTAAGCTAATCAAATTTTCACTATAAATAGCAGACATCGGGACTTGAAATTTGGCATAAGTTCGACGAAGAAATTCGTTTTAGAAATCGAATTACTTTCTGTATACTACAAATTAACACACACTAATCACGAAGTGCTGCCGCAATCAGGGTAATAACTTGATCACTATTACGATTCAACGTCCGATCGATTATAACTATCCAACGATTGTTTAAGTGCCGCTCAAATTGAGTTTATACTTTATTTGATTCAATGTGATTTCGACTTGAATGTTTGAGTACTGCTCGAATTCGGACTATACTCTGTCATTCGTTGTGAATCCGTTGAATTGTTAAGTATTGCACTAATAAATCATTGTGAGGGTTTAATCTCGTGAATTGTCGTAACTGCTGTATTAGTTACTAACCTATTGTGTATGCATTATTATTTAAATTAGGTTAATTCAGGCTAATCAGTAGGCTTATATTCTGCTCGTTAAAATCTACAATGTGAGTCATTCTCTTTTTATCAAATTACTTTCAAAATCATGTTTATTTTCAAGATTATAATTGCAGTGATTAAGTATATGTAGTCACCAAATTACAGCCGGTATGTGGGGTATTGTGCACATTACTGTTTTTTTATCAATTTAGGTGGGCGAACCTAACTAATGATACTCGTTACTATTGGGTGAACGGACTCAATAGTAATATGACCACAGTCACCGAAACGAGTCGATGACAAGTACTGTGGGTATTTGGTTGAAATAAACATTGTAATCTCTCTTAATACTGTGAATTATAACAAACGAGTCATTTTGGTAAAATGAATGATTCACTCAGTATTTCCCTGCTGACAAAACCTTTTTCAAACATGTTTCAGGTGATCTGTTGTGAGCACAGGAAAAGTGCCATGGAGTACTGCAAGCTTAGAAAGTGGCTCAATGTAAATAAATAAAGAAACATGTTTTTATGAAATAAAGATTTCCCAACGAAATCACTTTATTGTAAAAATTATGGGTATTATCCCTAAATTATATAAACGAGCAGTTTTAATATTAATTGATCCTATTTAAAAAGACTTCCGCTGTCATTAAATTAAATACCATCGGACTTCCTGCCTCGCGGCTCTGGACCGGGTCAAACCGGGGCCATGGGCCGTGACAGATGTGGATCGAAAATGAAAGTATATGTGTGTGTGGGTGAGGCCGTAGCCAAGGGAGAAGGAAGAGGAGTTCTTGTTGCTTGAATGGTAAAGTGACAAGGGTGTGTAGGACTTATGGTATTTATGTAAAGTTCTTCCAACATTTGGTTACCCTATGGTCCCTATGTCTTCAAGATATCATACATGATCTATTTTTTTAATTCAAAGAAATCAAGGGGGTGTACCCCTTGTCTAGGGCCGGTTATGGGGGGGTTGGGCATCTAGTTTGGTTGCAATTGCTAGTTACATAAGTTAGTTAGTGTATAAATGAAATATTTAGTGGTTCATGTATGTTAAGCAATCTATAGTGTGTTAGGGTGTTCGGGGACCCTAACTAGCTTAGAAAAATAAAAACAATGCTTCTAGCATTATTTTGGTGTTCCGGGTATTATCCGGTTGTTCGGTTAGACACTGATTCGTTAAAGTGCTAAATCACATTTTTTAGTGTCTTTTAAGTACCCTTCTTGTACCCTTTTAACTCCCAACACTTAGGGAAACATTATGGATGATAAATCGTCATTTCTGCACAATATTTCATTGTCATGATGCTGATTATAGCTGAATTTAAATAAATTATGCGCTTAAAGTGCGTTTCGGGTGCTTTTTAGTGCGTATTTTAGCTTCCGGAATGCCTATATTAAAACCCTTGTTTGTACTCTTGGGTTTCAATGCATTCTTGACGTTGGACCTACACCTAGGCTCCAATTCTAATGTCTGACTGCCTTCTGCAGTTCTGTTGACACGATGTGTCTTACCGGTGAGTTTACTAATATTTCTGACGCAACGCTCTCGTTTATGCATAAAGCAATATTTTGTAGTATAAAATGTGCATGAATTCACTTGCATGGAATTCAGAAATTTATTTGTCTGGTAAACCAGATCATGCACAGTCATTTAAGCACAAATTACTGTTCATTTCGTGTACGGAATGTACGGAAAAGTGACGGTTGTCACAGTCACCCCCCATTAAAAGAATTTTGTCCCGAAATTCAAGCGATGCCATCGGTCGCAGGGGAGTTGTGAAACCAATATGGTCACCTAGATTCATGATTTGTCTTTATGTTCCCATGAAATCTCTGGGTCATGTCATGAATTCTATCGTACTCAAGTAAGTCGATCATGACTTTTCTGTATCTTGTGGACTATTGGTCCATAACCTCAACAGGTTTCTATAGTATCACGGACTCTTGGTCAAAAACCTCAACAAGTTTCTATAGTATCACGAACTCTTGGTCCAAAACCTCAACATGTTTCTATAGTATCACGGACTCTTGGTCCAAAACCTCAACAGGTTTCTATAGTATCACGGACTCTTGGTCCAAAACCTCAACAGGTTTCTATAGTATCACGGACTCTTGGTCCAAAACCTCAACAGGTTTCTATAGTATCACGGACTCTTGGTCCAAAACCTCAACAGGTTTCTATAGTAATTCTTGTCGTTTGTCATTGACGTGAATCTTATTTGTGGGAACAACGACTGTTCCTTGAGTCAGACTCCTCTATAGACTAGACACATGAATGTGTCGCGATCACTACAGATCTTTCTCTGGGAGTTTTATCTTGTGAACAATGGTTCTGATCCCTACACTGGGGATTCAACCTTTTCATTTTCCAAACCACATTACGCCTTCTCTAGGCGAGGCCCTCATTAAGCCATAAATTTTGTCTCAAATCCTTACGATTTCTACCGCTCATCGGCATAATTTTTCTATATTTTGCGGGCTGTCTCGATATGATCACATACCTGAGCGATCTTGCCTCTAGTTTTCCTGGGCCATCTCGGGCTAGTTGATTGTTTATTTCTGGTATCCGTTCAACATGACGGGAATTGACTCATTATGTTCCGTCCTAAGCTTTACAAGAAGCGGTTTAGACGACGGTGTGATAAATACTGTTGTAGGAAAACTCTACTAAGGGCAAGTGAGTGTTCCGACTTTTTATCGAAGTTTATCACACAAGCACGTATCGTGTTCATACAGTCTGCATCGTTCAGCAGCTCAGTTCATATTCGAGTTCTTACGATCATCGGTGTGCTGCAGTCCTTGTGATCAGTAAAGATCGTGCATCGTTTTCTTTCAGGTAATGACGTCCAGTTTGCGGCACACAATTACTGTATCTATCTCAAGGTCTTTTCTCATGATTCCTTAATCAATGTGCCGTGTACGCAATGTTGTGGTCTCGTTGCATCGACGTACAATCGAGACTTTGTCGAGAGACGTCACATAATTGCAACCCTAGCTCCTTAGCTCTTGGTTGCAGGGTTGGCATGAATTTTGTTCTTATCCACCATGTATCTTAAAGTTCTCCCTTCGCGAACTCGAAATCCGCTTTTCGTCATCATTGCACAAAACTGTGCTTTCTCTAAGAGTTGCAAGGTAAATTGCAGCTGTTGCTCACGACCTTCCTTGGTCGTTGGCCATATAAGAATGTAGTCAATAAGTATATGACTTATCCAGGTATGGCTCACACGTTCGATTCATGAGGTCCATGAATATTGTCGATGCATGTGTCAAGCCAAGTGATACGACAAGGATCTCGTAATGCTCGAAGCAAGTCCTAAAGGTCGTTTTAGGGATATTTCCTCTTGTATTCACAGTGGAGGACCTCTTGTCCTCAGGTTGATCTTTGAGTGGTATCTGGAACCTTACGATTGGCTCATTTGTGTCATCAGTCCTAGGCAAAGGATTCTGATTCTCAATTTTCTAAAGTTTAAGTAAAGTGGAGACTACCAACTTTCTCCTTGTCTCCTTAACAAAGGATGTTATGTCCTTAATTTCCTCTGTCTAGCAGCTCTTGCAGTTATATCAGAGGTTCATGCTTCGCTGGTGAAGCTAGTCGGTATGGCGTCATTCGTCCCTGGTGCTGCCCTTGGCACGCGATTTATCCTGAACTCCTCCCGTCGCTACGGAGAGGCGTTCCTGGCAAGTCTTCCGAAAAGGCTACTGGGACTTCTTCTGTTACGGGGATGTTCTCAGGCTCTGCAGTCTATTCGGAGGCGTTTCTATGCCTCTTCGACCAATGAGGGGTGTCGTAGATCTGCCGCCTTGTGGGGTCTAGCATCCTTGCACCTATTGCAGGAAAGTTGGGTTTCATCATCCGCAAGAGGGATGCGTCTGATTTTCTCATATCGAACGACTTCAGCTGTATACTTGGATTTCTGATTCATGCTGACTATCATATTATGACTTTGCGAGTCAATGGTAACAGAAGGTTCCAGCCTTCTGAGTCCCTAAATACAATCCTTAATCGCTTCGACTGTTTAACTAGTCTTCTATATGCCCATTTCTAAAGAATATGGAACGTCTAATTTATTTAAAACTAGGCCAGGCAGTTTCTTAAGTTCTAAGCATGTAAGGTTAAAGTTGATGCCAGTATTAATTAAAAGTAGATGCATTAGGTTGGTTAATAGGGAACGTACCCGTAACCGCATCTGGATCCTGGCGTGCTTCACGAGTTTCAATCGTGAAAACCCTTCCTTGTTTGTTTCTCCTTAGGGTAATCTTTCCTAAAGTGCCATGCTTCACCACATCTGTAGCAACCTGGTATTATCTTATTTCTCCCATCTGGGTCCCTTGCCCAACAGGCAACCTTGCCGTGTCCTTCTTTTCCACACTTTCCGCACTTAGGCCTCGGACATCGACCATCGTGGTGAAAATTGCATTCTCCGCACTTTGGTTTAGTCCCCGAGTATATTTTACCACCAGCCTTATTAGTGGCTCCATCAGTTTTCCTGTCATGCGGCGGTTTCACCTTCTTTCTTTTGTTTGCTTTAGAGCTTCCATAGCTGGCTTGGGTGTTTATCTTTAGATTCGAAGACTTCCTTTTCTTATTGCCTGATGACTCCACATGAGTCTCTTTCTTGTTCTCCTCAGATTCTGAAAATTTTCCCGCACGTAGAGCTTCTTCAGTAAGAGCGACACTCATATCGATAGCCTCTGCAATGGTTGAGGGCTTTGAGGTAGTAACCATGCTCCTGATCTGCGGTGCAAGTCCCCAAATGAATCGTTCAACCCTTTTGAATTCTGGTTTGACTAAGTAGGGGACGACCCTAGACAAGTCGTGAAATCGTTGGACGTATTCAGGAATCTTCGGTCCGTCCATTTTCAAGTTCCAGAACTCCACCTCAAGTTTCTGGATTTCAGCCCTAGAACAGTATTTCTTTTCCATCATTTCCTTGAGCTCGTCCCAGCTCAGTGCATAAGCAGCATTTGCACCAAGGGTTTGAACCTGAAGGTTCCACCAGGAGAGTGCGCCATCTACGAATAACCCTGAGATATAAGTAACACTCTGTCGGGGCGAACAGTTACTCATTCTTAGAATGGAGTCAGTCTTTTCTGCCCAACGAACAAATGCAACGGCACCTCCTGTGCCATCAAAATTCAATGGCTTGCAGTCCAGGAATTGTTTATAGGTGCAGCCAGTTGGAGGGTTATTTTCAGCAGTGCCATCGCTGTGCTTAGAGCGGAGGGCTTCATGTCGGGCAATCGCCTGTGAGATGCATTCTTGCAGCTCGGCTTCTGTTCTTGGCAGCGTACTGGTGTTTGTGTCTCGCCTGGGTGGCATTCTCTTCTGCCAAAATGGTATGAAGTAGGTTAGACAACAATCCAATTGTCTATGAGATACATAGCACCATAAGCCATTATGTAATCAGCCAATTTCACACGTATATATAATCAGTGTATAAGCGAGGAAACAGTTATTGAGCCTTCACATAGGCTTGCCAACTTGGCTTATTGTTTGAAATGAACTCGAGGCTACATCGCCTTGGTCATTCAAGTTTTAGTTGTTTCCTGCTACATTGGTTTTCTTAGGTCCTTAGCTTTACTGGTGCGTATATTTCCCCTTTGATGGGGTTGTTTGTGTAGAGGTGATAGGGAGTGTATCGTCGCTGATTCTTTTTGAATGTTATTCCACCTTTCTTGCTTAAATATCGTTTTCTCAAACGTCTCTTATGCAGGTAGAAGTGTCAGTCACGAAGTAGGCTAAGACATGCTTCCTACTTTCTAACGTGCTAAAGCACTGATCTATGTGTTGTTCTATCAGATGAAGGTGAGGACACCTATAGATTAATTTTGTATGGTTTTCATTAGCTTGACCCGCAGAGTCCACCAGGATTTCTGTGCACTACAAGTCGTTATTACGTGGGCCCCCGTAATAATAAATTGTCTTGCACAGTTACCCCGATTTTCTCTCGTCCAAGCAGATGATCAATCAAGGAGGGGACACTACTGTCCTTATACCTCTGTCATGGAAAGGACCTTTGCGATGGTCCACGCGCTAACATTCGTTATCGTTACGCGCGTATAGGCACGATGATTAGATGGAATAGGAATAGGGAGCATTCCTAGTAGTTGGAGGGGCACCTTCGTGATGAATTCTTCATCTTCCCTTTTCTGGTCAAGTATGTCGTCAATCTTGCTTCACATAAGTCGTAGGGATCTCGTCCCGTTGATTGAGAATTCGTTCAAGGTTGCCGACTCTGCCTCGTCATCATCACCGTAGTTAGGCATCTTCACGATCGAGAGGGAAGAGCAGCCATCTCCTACGGAAGCAAGCTCAGCATCTTGTTTGGTAATCACTCCCAGCCATGAGCTTTGCAAAGGACGCGAGGTCGGTAGCTTCATCGTGCGAGTCACGTACAGTAATAGGAGTCGGAGTCGAAAGTATCTTATTCACGTCAATAATCATTCCGTACACTTATTTGTATGTATATCAATAACATATATGCTACTTAGCATAATCAAGCAATTTAATGCATTATATCACGTATAACTCTCGTTTTTGGGGGGTCATTTTGTTTTTGGCAAGTCTAACTCGTGTAGACTATGCTTTGGTTGGCACCTTATTTTAAAGGTATTCTTCACTAATGTCCTTGCCTTGTTACTTTTTGAAAAGTGTCTGACTTGTGGATCTTGGCGCTTTCGTGAATGCAATGAAAACCTTTTTGTAAAATGTTTTTGTGAGAGAACTTTAGTGATTGTAGTCTAGACTCGAGAAAGAATCCTAGTTCACTACAATCGAAGCTCTAATACCAAACTGTCACACCCTGTCTTTTGCGGAAGCGTATGATGTGTGACTAGCTTGTTATCATTGCATTCAATCATAATAAACAACTACATGATCAAAACGATGTTCATCCATTCATGAAAATTTGAGTATTACAACCACTTGTTACTGAAGTTTTCAAAACACGACCATTGACCAGGTTACAATTCAACAAAAGTGGATGACATCTAAACTTGTAGTCTACTTCTAGTTACGACACTTGCGCCCAAGATCCATCCTGTCACATGAAATACATGTAATTTTGGAAAACATCAACATAAAGTTGAGCGAGTTCATGCGTTTTTGTATTTCACGTTTTTATACTTTGTATGAAAACCTAGTATGTGTCATGTATAATTCAAGACTTTCTTGAGTACCCCACGTACTCAAGTATAAATCCCATTTTCTTGAGTACCCCACGTACTCAAGTATCATTCAAGTTTTCTTATATACCCCACGTTTTAAATGATTGTTTATACAAGGACAATAAGGCACGTGAGGACATAGGGAGCTTTAGTATATTCTCCTTCAAGGCATGTGAGGACATAGGGAGCATTAGTATATTCTCCTTCAAGGCATGTGAGGACATAGGGAGCATTAGTGTTTTCTCCTTTAACTGTGTCGATTACCCTCGACTGTGTCGATTAACCTCGACTGCGTCAATTTCCCTTGACTGTGTCGATTACCCTCGACTGTGTCGATTAACCTCGACTGTGTCGATTTCCCTCGACTGGGACACCGAAGCACTCAAGTGGTCACATAAGGACCATGAGTGGGGCTCCGCCATACCCGTTAGATCTAACCCTCGTCCCTAATTAAGTATTAATGGCATCTCAATATCTAGTTTAAGCTCACATGATCTAGTATTTTCTAGGCATTTCTTAAAGCTCATCATATTGCACTCACCAAGAGTGCTTCTCGTATTCTCAAATCATATTGCACTCGGTACTCGTTCTCACCAAGAGTGCTTCTTGTATTTTTACCATTTGTAAAAATTGTAATATTTGTAACATGTATTTCACCCCCAAGAGTTATAAAACCAAAAACAGTTAGAGAAAAGGGGGAGCATGAACTCACAACTTTGCGTTCCTGTGTCGTAAACTTCACCGGATTTGCTTATCTAGCGTCGTGACCTATACGTGTTTTCTTAACGTTAGTCACTAGACTTGTATCGCACAAGTACAGTCACTATCTCTTGTGTACGTATTCTTGTGTTAAAAATAACTTATATTTTTAACTAAGTGTCTTACTTATATTATTTTCTCGAAAATAATTATAAGTTTCTTGTATTATGCACTTTGCACCCGAATCATGTATTTTGCCTAAGTATGGTGTATGTGTATTTTTTGTGTTTTCACTTCTCATGAGGATTTAGTGTATTCTTAAGTCCTAATACACTATCAAGTATAATACATACTACATACACTTAGCACAAAATATGGCGATCAATAAATATATATTTTTCCTCACAAATATACATACTTATATCCTTTCAGTTTAAATATACAAAATTGGGCTGTTTTCGGACATTTTAATAAAATAGTTATCTTATTCCAAAAATTCCCAAATTTTTACAGAACGTCTTAAACGATCCAAAAATTATTGTGTAAAAATATCGGGGTCCAGTTCATTACCAATATTTTATAAGAATTTATTTTCCGGACTGCAATCAGATTTGTCGCTTTCTGATTGCAGTTTACGAAATAATTCATTAAACATTCATCGTGAGTCCGATTTACGAAATTCCAGTGGGAGTATTACAAATGCATCAGTGGTCAACTATGGTATAAATTTCGTGATCAGACTCCACACAGAATACAAGTTATGACAGAAAACAATACACATATTTTCAGCAGAAAAATGCAGCTCAAGATGCTGTTACGAAATGACGTTTTAAAAATAGTAAACGAAGTCCAAAAATTACGATTCCAATGCCATTAGAACCGTATTTCATAATACATGAACCTAGACTTCATAAAATACATTTTTCGTTTTATTAAAGTTCTGTTACAGCCAGTTTAAGTCGGCTGGAAAAGCGAATCAGCAAGCTGTTTTCAGTTTTAAGCCTTCTAAAGTGTGTTCGATTGATTCCGTTAATCATGTTTAGTGATCACAACAACATCAAACATCAATATTAACCAACAAACCATCAGATAATCAACAAGAATCATGATAACACAAGATCTACATGATTTACACACACATCTACTCTTTATCCAACATATTCATCTTATTTTCAAGTCTTATTCATGTTCTTTAGAGTTTCTTAACTTTTCAACATACTATCATCTATTAACCACTAAATACATGAACAAGATGATGTTTTAGAACACTTACTACTAGCACAAGGCTAGGGAAGTTCAAGAGGGTAAATGAAGTGGATAAGAGCAAATGAAGAAGGTTCTTCGAGATCCGCTTGCACCGAGCTTCGTTAGTGACCTTCTTACGCCTTACTATCACCTTGGAATGGAAGGATGTGGATCGAAAATGAAAGTATATGTGTGTGTGGGTGAGGCCGTAGCCAAGGGAGAATGAAGGGGAGTTCTTGTTGCTTGAATGGTAAAGTGACAAGGGTGTGTAGGACTTATTGTATTTATGTAAAGTTTTTCCAACATTTGGTTACCCTATGGTCCCTATGTCTTCAAGATATCATACATGATCTATTTTTTTAATTCAAAGAAATCAAGGGGGTGTACCCCTTGTCTAGGGCCGGTTATGGGGGGGTTGGGCATCTAGTTTGGTTGCAATTGCTAGTTACATAAGTTAGTTAGTGTATAAATGAAATATTTAGTGGTTCATGTATGTTAAGCAATCTATAGTGTGTTAGGGTGTTCGGGGACCCTAACTAGCTTAGAAAAATAAAAACAATGCTTCTAGCATTATTTTGGTGTTCCGGGTATTATCCGGTTGTTCGGTTAGACACTGATTCGTTAAAGTGCTAAATCACACTTTTTAGTGTCTTTTAAGTACCCTTCTTGTACCATTTTAACTCCCAACACTTAGGGAAACATTATGGATGATAAATCATCATTTCTGCACAATATTTCATTGTCATAATGCTGATTATAGCTGAATTTAAATAAATTATGCGCTTAAAGTGCGTTTCGGGTGCTTTTTAGTGCGTATTTTAGCTTCCGGAATGCCTATATTAAAACCCTTGTTTGTACTCTTGGGTTTCAATGCATTCTTGACGTTGGACCTACACCTAGGCTCCAATTCTAATGTCTGACTGCCTTCTGCAGTTCTGTTGACACGATGTGTCTTACCGGTGAGTTTACTAATATTTCTGACGCAACGCTCTCGTTTATGCATAAAGCAATATTTCGTAGTATAAAATGTGCATGAATTCACTTGCATGGAATTTAGAAATTTATTTTTCTGGTAAACCAGATCATGCAAAGTCATTTAAGCACAAATTACTGTTCATTTCGTGTACGAAATGTATGAAAAAGTGACGGTTGTCACATGGAATAACCCCCTTGGGCTTTATAAGGACACCTCAGCGTCACGTAGGCGCCACGTCAGCCAGAGGGCTTTATAACGCCCCCCTTTAACTTGCACGATGTGGGATGGAGCCATCTATTAAACAAAATTATAAAAAAAAAATTTGATTGGATGACATTCTGTGGGCCCCACCTGAACAGCCCCTTCTTCCTCGTTAACAGCTTGGCGAGCTCACCTATAGCGCCCCTCTTGAATGGCTCGGTGTGGGGGTATAGCGCTGGCGGCGCCATAGATGGTGACCTGGCGGTGGTGGCGCCCCCCACACCCTCCGGCCTAAGTGATAAAATCAGGAAAGTTCTAGAGAAAGTGAATACGGTATTGGTATTTTTCTGTTAAATATCGCAAATGAAATCGAGTAAGATCCTTATTTTATCAAAACCCCTAAATTTTGACGGAAATGGTGAGGGTATTGGTATTATGGTATGTGATTTCTATTATGAAACCATTAAGTGATAAAAGGGTAAATTACTTTTTGAGTCCCTGTGTTTTATGAGTTTTAACCACTTGAGTCCAAAAGCAAAAAGTTTAATGACCTGAGTCCCCATAAGCATTTTCTTTAACCATTTGAGTCCAAATTTCTAACACTGTTAGAATTTTTTGGTTAAGTATTGTTAAATGACCAAAATACCCTTATAATTAAAAAATAAAAAAAATCTTTGTCTCTCTTTATAACCCCTTATCTTTTTCTCTCTTTAAATTCTCACCTTCATCTCTCCCTCTGATCTTTCATTTGTCTCTCTAGACCACCATCAATACCACCACCGTCACCGTCACCACCATAGCCACAACCACCACCGTCTCCAACCACCACCGTCTCCAACCACCACCTCTCATCTTTCTTTCTCTCTCTGCACGCTCATCCCCCCAATTAACCCAAGATCTAACGTTTGAAATTAAATCTAGTAGTGAATTAACAGGCACTCCCATCAAATATCGAAACCGCTCATCGAAAACTCGTATAAAAACCCGAATTATGGTTATAGTTATATCCTATGTCAAGACTGTCAATCAACTAACGAATGTATACCTATAGAACCCAAAAACTTGAAAAACAAATTGGGCTAGGAAAAATTACAAGTTTTGTCCTTTATCTTTATAGTACTTTACAGGCGGTGTCCTTTTTTTCAAATGTTGACAGGCGGTGTCCTTTATAGGGAATTTTGTTGCAAGTTTTGTCCTTTGAGCCTAACCCAGTTAGATTTTTTTGTTAAATTTGATTACCCAAGGGTATTTTAGTCTTTTTACTTATTTAAAGGACAAAACTTGTAATTTATTCTTTAATTTATAAATATTAGAATATCTCTCTCTACAAAAACACACAGTTCTCTCTCTCTTTCTCTCTCACCTTTATCTACCACCACCATCTCCCACCTCCCACCATCCGCCACCCTTCTCAACCGTCATCCACCACCACCTCCCACCACAGTCATCTGCCGCCGCCCCTGTGTACCACAGACCTCCACATGAGGGTACTATTGTAATTTCACCTATTTAATTTAAAAATAAAAATTGCATTATACAAACCCAGTAACTTATATGAATTATTAAAAACCCTTCAAGTTTGATTCTCTGCAGTCACACCATTAAACCAAACACAAACAACAAATTTTCACACTGAACACCTTTTCATTCTATAAAAACAAACAAAAACACAAAATCCCACAACGAAAAATCAAAACTTGAACAACACCCACTTCAATTTCTTATCAATTTAACCAAATTTCAAGGGAAATATGAAAAACAAACCCAAGAATGTAACTGGGTGTTTCAAAAACCGTAACCGGTCATCATCACTCTCTCCAAACAACGTAACCAGTTGGTTCAGCAACGGTAACAGGCGAATAACCTCTTGTTTCGTTAATTTCAACGAATCCATTTCTGGTTCATCGGTTATCAGAGCTTTTGAAGACGAAACAGCGGATTCAGGTTTTGATTTTGATGAATCGATGTTTTAGTTAGTATTTGATGTGTTCGGATCTAACGGGTTTGAGTCGTTTTGGATTTGATTTTGACGGAGGCGTTTGGCTTCTGCCTCTCGATTTTCTTCTTCCCGAAGCTTTTGGATCCGTTTGAAGACTTTCCAGCCCCTGGTTTCCTCCGAGAGTGCTTGCCGTTTCTTTAGAAGCTCTTGTTTTATGAGATCCATGGCGGTTTAGGGTTGAATCTAGGGTTTGTGAAGTTGTTGTTAGGGTTCAGATTGGTGTTTGGATATGCATGTTTTGCTAATCAGTATGACACACATGTATTGAGGAGATTTGGGGATGAATTGAGGAGGTGGTGGCGAAGACGGTGGTGGCGGCGGCATATGGTGGTGTTGATGAAGACGGTGGTGGTGGCAACATATGGTGGTGGTGGTAGGTGAACTGGTGGAGGGAGAGAGAGGGGGAGGGGGGTAAATATCTGTGTTCATTGTTATACACATATATATGTATATAATTTTTTTTGAAATATTTTTTAAAGAATAAATTACAAGATATTTAAAGAATAAATTACAAGTTTTGTCCTTTAAATAAGTAAAAAGACTAAAATACCCTTGGGTAATCAGATTTAACAAAAAAATCTAACTGGGTTAGGCTCAAATGACAAAACTTGCAACACAATTCCCTATAAAGGACACCGCCTGTCAACATTTGAAAAAAAGGACACCGCCTGTAAAGTACTATAAAGATAAAGGACAAAACTTGGAATTTTTCCTTGCAAATATTAAGGCTGTTTAACAGATTAACAGTTTTCAAAGGAATTTTAAAAGATGCTTCATTTGTGCACTTCACGCCTTACAGTATTCAAAGGTATTTTAAAAGATCCTCCTTATCTTCTTATCATTTTCATCTCTGACAAATCCTCCGGCAGCTCTGAATCAACTTCCGGTGATCCTCCTCATCTTCTTATCATTTTCAATCCAAAATGGCAGATTCTCACCAAATACAATTTCTCATCTCAAATTCGCCTAAATCCTCATTTGATCCTCATCGTCACTGTGCCATGTAATCATTCCTTTACTTAAATCTCTACTGAAAACCATTATGTGGGTTGATTTTAGGATGATTTAGTGGTAATGGTGGGGTATTGGAGGTGGTTGTTTGAGAAAGAGAGAAAGAGGGATGAGAGAGAGGGCGGATGAGACAGAGAGATTGCATATCCTTTTGATTTGTTGTGAGTATTATAAAAAGGTGAAAGAATACCTTATAGAGACCTGTATTGTGTGTAAATGACTAAATTGCCCTTGTAGTTAACAGATTAGGTGGATGGTGTTACAAATTTAGACTCAAATGGTTAAAGAAAATGCTTATAGGGACTCAGGTTGTTAAACTTTTTGCTTTTGGACTCAAGTGGTTAAAACCCATAAAACACAGAGACTCAAAAAGTAATTTACCCGTGATAAAATAAGGAAAGTTTTAAAGACACTGAATATGGTGTTGTGATTTATCTAAACTAGTGTTTTTCATCGTCGCGCGTTGCGCGAGTGACACGGTAGGCATGCGTATTGGTTCTATTGTTCGTATTCAAAAGGTGCCAGTTGCGTACTAAAACGGGGTCTTTGGTAGGCATGCGTATTGGTTCTGGCTATCCATATTCAAAAGTTGCCAATTGCGTCCATATTCGAAAGGTGCCAATTTCGTACTAAAACGGGGTCTTGGCGAATAGGTAAAGAGCTGAAACATTAACCACACGTTGAGACCTGCAATGTAAAAGAAAGCACCTCTTTTAGCTACTGAATGTTGATAAAATATAACTAAAGATTGAAGGATCCAATTTTGTTGTCAAACACAAACACTTTTGTGCTTATGATGATACTGCTATTTTTTTTTTATTAAGACCACATCATGACATTCATTTAACACTCAAGATCCTAGTTTCATGAAGAAAATTATATCTTATACCCAATATATTGATGATGGGTAATCTACTGTTATAACATACACAATTTTCACTATTTATTTTGGTAAAAAGGAAAGAAATGTGAAGATTGAAATCCACATAGTTCAAGGTTATAACTTATAAGTAATAAAACATGTATACAACCCTTTAAAAGTAATTTTTTTTACTGTTGATACATGAAACACCTCACCTTCAAATGAAGAGGATAAACGCACATTTGTAAGCAGCAGACCCAGATAGGCTTTATAATCCATAAAATGTTGGTAACTCCTAAATAAGCCTGTGCTGATGGTTGTACTTTCTGCACATCTTTCATGTAGTGCTTTGTGCCCACCCTAGCAAGAGCTCCACCAAAACTTGATTTATCGCATACAAACTAATCGCATTCGTTAAATCTAGCCACGTTCTCTACAACAGATCCATAATCAACAAACCATACACAACAAAACTTTATATAAATCAAAAGTTTAATTAGTTTGAGCGTTTGTGTTTATACCTCTCTGAATCCTCCGGTTCTATTGTTGAACAAATCTAACCCGTCTCGTCACCGTTGTCTGAGTTAACCAAATGAAAGAGATCCGTATAAGGCTCATAGCTTTCGGTCACCACCCGTTCATTATCCAAACCACCACCCTTGACAACCATCTCGGTAACCACCATGTAACCTCCATTTTTCCACCGGCCTGTGGTGGTTCTGTCACCGAAAACATCACTTGTACTCGTCGTCAAACATCATCACTCCAGCCATCGTGTAAATCTCTTTTGGTATCCATAATTCAAGCTAGCCAACCCATCAACAACAACCACCACATTAACCATCACATTTCATTCTAAATCACCGAAATCACCTTACATGTAATCGGTTAAATAAAATTAAGCAATCGGGTCTCAACTTGGCGATAACCATCACCTCAACATCAATGTCACGGTCGGAACCCTTGTCAGAAACCAAACAGCTATCGTTGCCATTAACGCCACCACCGTCATCATTATCGGACCACCGCTAAACTACACAAACTTACCTATCGATTAAGACCAAATGACTCAACAAAGAATTAACACCAAATTTACCAATCGATTAACACCTAATCTGTTTTCCTTATCACAAATCAACCAATTTAGCGAAAAGCATACCACAAACACATGTATCAACACATTTGCAAACATCGGAGAAACATTAAAAATTAAAAGACACAATAAAAACAAATCTAAGGCTCAGAGTTCCAAAAGAAGCTGGCTGCAAGGTGGGTTGCAGTTCTATACCTACCATCCACTACCCTTGCCGCGCCAACTTTATGAATGATTCTATATGAATTTGATACACCCGAGTCAAACATAAACCGAACCTGAACACCCGAGTCAAACATAAACCGAACCAAACTTTGAAGCATCTAATCTGAACCGAAACTTACCTGAATAACCTGAACTTGAACCAATCGGGCCCGAAACCGGTGTACTTCGCCGGATAAAGACAATGTTCGCTGGATCGAGACAAGGACCGCCGGTCCGAGCCGCTGCCACCGTGCCCTGCCGTCGTTCCGCCGCAGACGGCGGTGCTGCTCCGCCTCCGTCTTTCTCTCTCCTCCCGAGTCTCTCTCTCTCTCCTTCTCGTCTCTCCCTCTCGGTCCTCCTCTCGTGCTCGAAACCATCTCCGCCGCAGACGGCGGTGCTGCTCCGCCTCCGTCTTTCTCTCTCCTCCCGAGTCTCTCTCTCTCTCCTTCTCGTCTCTCCCTCTCGGTCCTCCTCTCGTGCTCGAACCCATCTCCGGCACCACCCACCACAGTGCCGCCGCCTGTGGTGGTGGTGGTGGTGTTGCTGTCGCTGGTGTATCACCGGTGACCGGTCATGAAGAAGACGAGAGAAAGAGGGAGCCGGTTGTGGTGTGTGTATCTTGAAGGAGATAGAGATTCAAAAGAGAAGTGGGTGTTTGGCTTTGTGTTGAGTGAGATCAAGGAAGAAGTGAGTGGAAAAATGGTGATTCTTTGTGGTGTCTGCATGTATTCGAGAGAGAGAGAGAGGTAAAGTAAATGTGGTGTGTGTTTGTTTGTCTGAAGAACTGTTGATCAAATGGCAATATCGTAAATATATACCACTATTCATTCAGTTTGATTTTTATTAGTATATAATTTTATTTTATTAGTATATAATATAATTTAGGTCACTCAAATTTCAAAAGTGTTCCAATCAGGTCACTCAACATTCATTTTTCATTAAAATTAAGGGTTTTTTTTATCAATTTCATAAGTAACCATGGTGATCTGGATTTTTGTTTCTTTTTTCCCTTTTATTTGATGCTAACTTTGAGTGATGACGTGAATTGTAACTTGTTTTTTTTTTAATTTTTAATATAATTAAAGTGTTTTTATTTTTAATAAATATAATTTCATATATTAAAATAAGTCGACCCAACATCTTATTCTTCATTTTTTTCTTGACACATAGAAAAAAAGACATGACTCGATTTGAATGTTAAGTTATCTTATTGGGACAAAAACGATACGAGTAACCTAATTAGAACACTTTTGAAACTTGGTTACTATTCTGTGACATATTCCCTAATTTTAATCTTAATTATGGTCCATTTTTTTGTTTGCTGGTTAACATTTTGAATTTAAATTTCAATGATCATATACCTAAAGGTTTGCGGGAATAGAATGGGAGGCTATAAAATGAAGCTATCATATCCCAACTGAAATTATATCTCTTTATTTTGGACGGATGGACAGAGAATGATTTATTTATCGGAATATGATAAGACTAGAAGGTATGGGGCTCGTCCTCATGCCCGTCCGCTGCTCGTCGCCCCAGCCTCGTCCCCATCGTCCGCAAGCAGCCGACCAAGCCGGGCCTCATCCCCTCTCACACATACACACATACACACATACATGCATACATGCATGCATACATGCATGCATGCATACATACATACATATATATAAAGGGGTTCATCCCCACCCCCTAGGTCCATCCCCTTTAGTCCCATCCTCACACCCGCTTACGTGACGGTAACGTGACGACTCATCCTCTCCACACCGTACCTAGCCTAATAGTGGTACAAAAGATTATTGTTTGTTTGTTTGTCATCTTGCTCAAAAATCAGGTTTGTCTCTTTCACGAGTTAAATGCTTGGTTGGTCCCTGTGGTTTGCAAAAATTGCAGACTTGGTCCCAAATGTTTACTAATTACACGCGTGGTCCCTGTGGTTTTCAAAAATGCACTCGGTTGGTCCCTAGCCCTAACATCAGTTAAATTTCTCAGTTAAGTCCATGTTAAATGACCAAAATACCCTTCACTTGATCAGAACTTTATCATCTTCAACATATACACATTTGTAAACACCCCCTTTATATCCAGAACTTTCTTCAACTTTATCATCTTCAACAAAAACCCAGAACAAAAATCAGTTGAGGATGAGCAATAGTTGGGTGTTGACCCCCTCTGCAGCCCATGATCTCCAATTTCCCCCCAATATTCAACACCCTTCCTTCTTCCAGATTACATCTGGGATTGAACTCGGGTCTTCTGATATTCATATCGGTTGTGATCTTGACCTGGGACTGTGCTTGTTGACTATCTTACTCTGCTTTTCTTTTCTTTTACCGAATACGGTGAAATTATCTCAACACTGCATCTGATCTTGATCTTGACCTGGGACTGTGCTTGTTGACTATCTTACTCTGCTTTTCTTTTCTTTTCTTTTACCGAATACGGTGAAATTATCTCAACACTGCATCTGATCTGATCTTGTCTACTGTTAAATTTGAAGTATGAGTAAGTTGAAAGTGAAATTGCTGAGATGAATGAGGCTCCGGTGAGAGAGATCTTGGTTTCATCTGAGAGAGTTGCCGATTTCTTGCCATTTGATCAACCGATTGAATATGAGCCCATGATTTCGTCTTATGACATGTTTGATTAAACAACTCTCTTCTTTTAATGGATTGGAGGATGATGGATGATTATGTTGTTGTTGCTGCTGTTATTATTGTCCCAATTAAAATGGCTATGATGATGGAAATTATTGAGCAAACTCGCAATTTACAGATCTGATTCATATCTTGGCTAGGCAACTCGGTCGGTATGTTCTGGGTTAGGGTTATGGTGAAGAAGAAAGGGGGTTATGGTGAAGAAGAAAGTGGGTTGCGGCAGTGGAGGATTTGGGGTGGTTAGGGTTAGGGTTGATGCAGGTTTCCGGCGATGGTTCTAGACCAGGAATCCATGATTGATCTGAGTGTGGCGATGGTAATTGAGAGGTAGGAGGGGTGGACCGTTTGTTTATAGAGAGAGAGAGAGAGAGAGAGTAGAAGATGAAGAAGATGAGGGTTGATGAAGAAGATGAGGGTTGGTCCTTGTGGTTTTTATAAAGAGGGTAAATAGGCAAGGGTATTTTGGTCATTTAACATGGACTTAACTGAGAAATTTAACTGATGTTAGGGCTAGGGACCAACCGAGTGCATTTTTGAAAACCACAGGGACCACGCGTGTAATTAGTAAACATTTGGGACCAAGTCTGTAATTTTTGCAAACCACAGGGACCAACCAAGCATTTAACTCTCTCTTTCACACTACTCTTAGGTTTCTATTTGTCTAATCTTGCTTTGTTCTTTTTTGATTGTTCATTTTGTTTTTTTTTTTTACTTAGTTGTGAATTACCAGAATTGTGTTATTTCATATAACCAGAATGTTGATATTTCATCGTTGGAAACGTGTTTATATAGGTAAATAATTATTAGAAAAAATTTTAAAAGTTTATATAATTATATTCTTTTTTTTAACCAGCCAACTTCTATAAAAATATAGAAACAAATGGGCCATCTTGGACGGGATTCTCTCTTGAATCGCCCTCCACATGAATAAGTTGACCTTGGGCGGAACGCATGGGTTCTAGAGGGCCCAAACTCCATTCTCTCCACTTTCTGACTTGCTACATAGAGCCTCTTTGATCATGGTCACAAAAATCTCTTTGTCCGGCTTTGATTTCCAAACCCACACATTTTTTTACCCCCAACTCGGTACCGTTTAACAAACCCATGAGCAAACTCAATTGCGAAATTTCCTCAGCCTCTATCAGTGGTTTTTTCCACTGAAACACCCAACGATTCTGTGAACGCGTTGTAGGATCGTGTTTAACTCCCGAACGATTGTGAACGACACGTACGACGTGCGGAATCCGTGCACGTGTGGACCGAACACCAGAACAAAATATAACGATGATTCAATTATAGATCTAACAATGTTTACACCTTGAATCACCTCTTTGCTACTTTCTCTCTCTAGACCTTGAAAGCTCTCCAAATGTAGAAGGTTGCAAAAAGTTCTAAAAATCTCCTTCAAAACTCAACCCCAAACACCCCCTAAGTTAACATTTTTTTTACGTTTTGCAATTAAACATTATGCTTAAGTAGTTGGAAAAAAAATTCAAGAAAAAAAATCTTCCTTCAATTTTCATGTTAAGACCCATTTGTATTTGATCTTTACACGTTATAATTACTCTATTAGTTTAAATACACATTTTTTTTAATTCTGGGAATAAAATACGTGCTTGGCAAGATGGGAACTTTTTGTTTTCAAAAAAGGTGATATTAGAGTAGATTGACTCACACTAGTAAACAGGGTAATTGAACAGTAAAAGATCTGATGACAAAAACCTGTTTTTTATTACCACTTAAATTAACCTACTTTTCAGCACCATGTCTATGTGGGGTTCAATAAATTGATTAAATTGAGTTTTGTGAAACCTAGAACCCAAAACTTGGTGGTTGCGTAACACTAACCACATATTCCCTGTGGAGACGACCTTACTTACTGATACTATTATAGGTATTTAAGTCATAAAATACTTGTTTTTTATTAGCCCACGACAGTTACATAATCAGGATACTTTTGGCTGTTATTTTTTTCCATCCTAAAGTTGTTTAAATTGTATATATACGTCTTGTTTTGTTATTTTGGTATATTATGTCTTCTGTCTTAGTGGTTTGTATGGTGTAGTGTTATAGAAAGGGTGTCGGTTCGAATCCGGCTTATGTCTTTTTTTGCGCTACACATGTTACTTTTGGGGACAACCTGTGCACATTTATTGTCACTTCTCGTGTCACACTTCGACCCACAGCAAATTATTGATCGAGCATGATGATTATTCATAACTCATGACGACTATTAAAGTTTAATACTTATTCAAATAATCCAAACAAAATCCAAGACATAAAACATATAAAGAAAATATGGTTTATTGTCTAAGGCAAATTCCTATGTATCTTCATCCTCGTCACATCAAACCTGATCATCTGTATCATGTGTAAAAGGTAATTTTGAGTCAACATAAGTTGGTGAGTAAATATAAGTTTGATTTTTTTTTTATTAAAATTTGTTAACATACAATTTAAATGTAAATGGGACAATTCACGTATAACATCACCATCAACAAATAAATAAATAAAACCAATAGCGAAACATGTGACACAATATGATACAATGCGAAACAATGGTAGCGATACCAAGTTCAACCCATGGCTGTGACGAGCCGGTTAGCCAGTGAATCCACGATGTGAAACTGCCACACAAAGCAAGTAACAAGTAACAAATATGTAACCAAAATATATAACACATAAACCACACATTTAATTTGAGTGTTTGTAATTGAATTAAATGAAAAACATGAGAAATAACGTGAAACATAACACACTTCAGAAGTTTAATAAAAGGGGGAAGTAGAGATCTACTCACGGTTTACGTTTATTGTTCTTAAGTAAAATACCGCACGAGAAACGAGGAAAACACTAAAAGATAAGAATCACCCTAATTATAACATAACAAAAGAAAATACTCTAAACATAAACAAATTAAACTTAATCCTATTATTTGGAAACTCTTGTAAACTTAAATATATAATACTTTTTCCAACTTGAATAATAAGTTAACATTTGTAAAACTAATAACTGCGATTAATTTTTATTATTATCCATTTAACATGTTATAAAAGTTAGAAGAATTAGGTTAATTCATAATACAAGTTCATAAATCTGGTTTGATGATTTTTATGCATTTTTTATTCGAAATAAATTCGTAAAGAAATCTACTTTTTTCAGATCCTTTTTATTACAAAATAATTACTCAAAAATTATAATAATATATTTATAAAAATTAAAAAGTCCATGACATAATTATTTACTGAAATAATCAGAATTAATCTTCGCAAGGTTTTATTTTAAAATCCTTGTATCTATCTATACTATATAATAAAAGAAACCATTTTAGGACACTTGTCATCATATTAAGCAATTTCTTATGGATAATTATTATTTTAGTTTAATCTCTTCTAATTAATTATAGATAATCCTTCTACTAAATATTATTTAGTTTAATTATTACTTTTATATTTATCTATTTACTTCAAATTCAAACTTAGTTATCTAATTTAGTATTAGAGTAAATTACGATTTTGGCCCCTTTGGTTATATCACTTTTACCCTTTTAGCCCAAAAAGGGATTTTTTAACATCTGAGCCCTAAACGTCTTTTTTTCTAACCCTTTTGGACCCCAACGTCTTTTTTTCTAACCCTTTTATTAAACTAAAGTAGTTAAGGATAGAACTTAGACAAAATTGCAGAAAACAACCTTTATGTTTGCTTCAAATTGCACTTTATACCTTTCACTATGAAATCGGCAAAAACCAACCTTTATGTTCATGTTTTATTACACCCTATAACCTTTAGCACTAACTACGTCAAAATATTCAGTTAAATGAACTCACATGCCTTGCATGTGAGGGCATTTAAGTCTTTTAATATATCCCTTTAACTCACCTTCTTCACCACCAGACTGTTGGACCAATCACCCACAATGTTCAGCCAAACCCTCAGTTCCTTCCCAAAACCCAACCTTGAAATTGACCAAGATTTAATTAAACAAGACTTTGGCAACTGGACAACTTGCCGGAAGGTGTGCCGTTGATAAAATTAATGTACAAAGAGATTAGCTTCAGTCCAGTGAGCTGGAAAGTTACTGTCAAAACTCGCTGGCGATATTGGCATTTGACAAATCAACAGCTTCAAGAAAACCCAGTCAACAACTTCAACTTCCACCCATCGATTAAATTAATTAAATGGAGCAGGTTTTGAATTATTGTGAATTTGTGATGCAAGAGATAATTTAGTAATTATGCAATATAAGCTGATTCGAAGCTGCTCATAATACAGAACTAGATAGCATCAAAAGGTAATTCATTTTTTAATTTTAAATACCATATCACTTTAAACAAATGGAACAATATATGCTACAAGCATAATAATGTGATTTGTCCAAGAATGTTAAAAGAATTCTGTTTGCATCATGAGTTCAATCTATGCAATATATAACTTAAAATTCCATTAATCCAGAATTCCATGCTACTCCGACTTCGTGAGAGGGAATTGGAGGTAGTTGTCCGATTAGAGCTCTCCGATTAGGTCGTTCGTTTGGTGTTTGCGTTTTGTGAACCAGAATCACAGGCGGTGATCTATACATTCTATGTTCAAAATTTATCTGAAAGATCAGCCGTTGACGTTGAACGTCTTGTTAGATGTGTCAAAAAGGTGCTGTCATGGCTAAAGTTAAGGAGATTGAATTTGATGATGATGGTAAACATTTGACTCCCACTTCTTAGTTACAAGTACTTAAATGATGTTTTCTTCAAAGAATTGGAAAAGAAAAGTATGAAAATGTGGTTGGATATCGGCTGAATCAATTGTCGATAGTTGGTGGTTAAATGAAGATGGTCTGTGTTGATGGGTTTGTGTGGATGTTGGAGAAGAAGGGATGTATGGCGGCAAGAAAAAGAGAGAGAGAGAGAGATTGTTAAAAAACTAATTTAAAAAAGGAAAGTAAAATGACCAACAAGCCCTCACATGCTTTGCATGTGAGGTGACTTAACCAAGAAATTTAACGGTGTTACTGTTAAAGGTTGACCCTGTAACAAAACATGAACATAAAGGTTGGTTTTTGCCGATTTCATAGTGAAAGGTATAAAGTGCAATTTGAGACAAACATAAAGGTTGTTTTTTGCAATTTTGTCTAGAACTTATTTCAAAATGTTTATAAAGGGTAAACAAAAACATTAATCAATGTTTACTAGTTCTATACTTTTATTTTCGTGTTCAACTCTCAACGCAAATACGGTATTCATTATGTTTACGTGCCATTTATAAGAAGGGAATAGGTGGGGAGATGGTGGTATGGTGATTTAGAATAGACTTGTATTATGCAACTAGTGTAATACATCGGGTTTTTAAAAATATAACTTTTTTTATTATGTGGTATATAAAATTAGATTTATTCAATCCGTATAATACACAGGGTTTATAAATCCCATACAATACATGAGGTTCTTAAAAATTTAACTTTTTCATTATTTAATATATAAAATTAAATTTACTCAACCCGTACAATACACGGGGTTCTTAAAAATATAACTTTTTTATTATTTAATATATAAAATTACATTTATTCAACCCATGTAATAAACGAGGTTTTAAAAGATATATTGTTTTATTATTTGGTATATAAAATTACATTTATTTAACCCGTGTAATAAACAAGGTTTTTAAAGATATATTTTTTTATTATTTGATATATAAAATTACATTTATTCAACCCGTGTATTACACGGGGTTCTAACCTAGTATTTTTATAAATCTATACTATATAATAAAAGAAACCAATTTAGGGACACTTGTCATCATATTAGGCCATCTCTTATAGATTATATAATAAAAGAAACCAATTTAGGGACACTTGTCATCATATTAGGCCATCTCTTATAGATAATTATTATTTTAGTTTAATCCTTCTAATTAATTATAGATAACCCTTCTACTAAATATTATTTAATTTAATATTTTGTATTATAGATAAACCTCTAACTAAATATTATTAGTTTAATTTTTTATTAAAAATATTGGGGTTATTGGATTTTAATAATCCCAAGTTTCACCAGTTGGCCGATAATAATCCCAACTTTAAAAATTCCCTCCAATAATCCCAACTTGTAAAAGTTTGGCCGCCATTGATCCTTTTCAAACATATAAGAATTTGGTCTCCTCAATAGATTCAATTACACATAGAGACTCCTTAATTGAGATTATTGGAGGGAATTTTTAAAGTTAGGATTATTATCGGCCAAATTCTTATATGTTTGAAAAAGATCAATGGCGGCCAAACTTTTACAAGTTGAGATTATTGGAGTGAATTTTTAAAGTTAGGATTATTATCGGCCAACTGGTGAAACTTAGGATTATTAAAATCCAATAACCCAAAATATTGAACTATCAAATGGGTCCGCATACTGATCTTAATATGTGAAAATGTGCTTAGCCCACTTTTGATTCAGTCTAACTTAATTAGAACTAAAACAATTTAAACCTTAATTATGTCTAGCAATTTTATTAAAGTATGAGATATTTTATTACTATAAAGAAGCAACAAATATAGGCATCAAGAGTTGTAACTTGTGCTTAGGGCTTTTTTCAAAAAAAACTTGATTTTTTTACTTTTAACCCAAAATGTTTTTATCTTTTACAATTTTGACCCTACATAATTTGTTTTTTTAACTTTAACCCAAAACATTTCATTATTTGCAATTTAACTTCACAAATTTTGTCACTTATACTTTTCATCTTTCGTAAATTTTCGTTTTACGTATAGTTCTAAATTTTTCGAGTTAATACGACGCAACGTGCATGTGTGGTTCAACGTTTTTACCTCTATTTTCCATGTTTGACAGGTTCGTCGCAAGACGCATATCCTAGGTCGAGTCAGTGTTGGTGGTCGATGACGGTTGTGTGACATTAGTACTATTTGACACCGTTTTACGCCCCGCCGCAACGCGGGGTGTGTTTTGGGGGTTTTTCAAAGAAAAATGGTTATGCATATGGTTGTCGTAACGTTGGCTTTGGGGGTTTTCAAAAAAAAAATTGATTTTTTTTACTTTTTACCCAAAAATATTTCATAAATTACTTTTAACCCAAAACTATTTGTTTGTTTACTTTTAACCCAAAACTTTTTATCTTTTGCAATCTATCCTCATAACTTTTTTTACTTTCAACTTTGGTCCTTTATAGTTTTCATTTTACGCAAATTTTTCGCTTTATGCTTGGTTCTAAATTTTGTGACTTAACACATTGCAACGTGCGTCTTTGGTTTAACATTTTTACATTTTGTTCTAAATTTTGCGAGTTAACACGACGCAACGTGCTTGTGTAGGTGAACGTTTTTACATCGTCTATTTTTCCCCGTTTGACAGGTTTAACATAACATGCAGGTCCTAGATCGACTTAGTTATAACTAAAGAATCCCCGCCGCATTGCGGCGGGACTCAATCCTAGTTAATATAAAAAACTTAATCTATCTATACTATATAATAAAAGAAACCACTTTAGGGTTACATTTACGGAGTTTTAAATAAAGGGTTAAATTTATTGAGATTTCGTTAACAAATTTTGCAACAACAGAATAATCTATTTTTATCACGAAAACCAAACTTTGTATTAATATATTAAATATTTTTATTTTCACTATACAAATTACATTTACTCGACCCATGTAATACATGAGGTTTTTTAAAATATAAATTTTTATTATTTGATATATAAAATTAGATTTATTCAATTCGTACAATACACGGGGTTATTTTAAGAATATATATTTTTTATTATTTAGTACAGAAAATTACATTTATTCAAACCGTGTAATGCACATATTTTTAAAGATGTAATTTTTTTATTATTATTTGGTATATAAAATTACATTTATTCAACCCGTGTAATAAATGAGGTTTTTTAAGTATTATTTTATTATTTGGTAAACAATATTACATTTATTCGAGTTAATTACATGGTTAGTCCCTGTGGTTTGCCCAAAATTACATACTTAGGTACTAATAGTTTAAAATCACATTCGAGGGTATTAACTTTTCATTTTGTAACGTTTGGAGGTATTAACGTTATTTGTAGGTTTAAAATCACATTCTATTAGTACGTAAGTATGTTATTTTGTGCAAACCACAAGGACTAACTATGTTAATACCCTAGAAGTTAATACCTCCAAACGTTACAAAATGAAAAGTTAATACCCTAGAAGGTGATTTTAAACTATTAGTACCTAAGTATGTTATTTTGTGCAAACCACAGGGACTAACTATGTAATTAACTCCATTTATTCAACTCGTGTAATATACGTGGTTTTAAAGATATAACTTTTTTATTTGGTATATAAAATTACATGTATTCAACCCGTACAATATGGTTCTTATAGATATAACTTTTTATTATTTAATATATAAAATTATATTTATTCAACCCGTACAGTAAATGAGGTTTTTAAAGATATATTGTTTTATTATTTAGTATATAAAATTTATTTATTCAACCCAGTGTAATACACGGGGTTATAACATAGTTTTCCTTATAACATAAAGAATGATAAATTAACCATAAATAAATCAGCGTCCAAAATTCCTCAAAATTACGCAAGTTACCCAATATGGGATATTTCTTGGTCTCGCAATATCAAAATACACCTTTATATCCATTCTAATTTGGTTTTTATTTTTCAATAGAAATTTTACCAAAATAGAACATTTTTTTAAAGAAATTGTATGTTTATATTTATTGCATCTCATAGTTATTTGATAAGAATTAAATTCTATTTTGAATAAAAATAAGAAAAACAAAAAATAATATTATTACAAATTTTTGAGGTGTAAGAGAGGTACCCCTAGTTTTAAAACAGAAAAAAATGCATTAGTTTTGAAAATATAAGAATATTTAAACAAATAATTCCTCAGTCATACATATGTGATAGATATGTGTCGCCAAATAATGACCAAAAGACAGAAAATTGAAATCATCCACCATAAAGAAAACGACATTTAAAATTTGAAACCACATTTCTACAATTTATTCAAAGTCTTTAACTTTGTCACATATTTTCAAGAAAATATGGCCTCAAAACAACTTCTCTACACCCTCCTCTTTCTCTACATATCTCTAAATTCTCCGGCTACCACGGTGGCTCAATGCCCCTACCCATGCTACCCGCCACCAATCCCCGGCGCCAACACGCCGCCAACAATAACCATGCCACCTCCGGGTACAACGCTGCCTCCCCCTTGGAGTTACACGCCGCCAACAATAACTTACGCACCGCCAAAGCGTGTTTTTCCTTATAACCCTTCAACACCAACCTACTATGGTGGTGCACCACCACCACCGGACCCTATAGTCCCGTGGTTCCCTTTTTACTACAAGGACCCGCCACGTAACCCTGGTAAATCGTCGTCGGATAGGCCAAGTGGATCAACAGTTGTGATTTTCTTGTTACATGTTGTTGTGTTACAATTGTTGTTTAGTTAGGTGGCATGTAATGATCTTGATGGTGTATGGTTGTGGTTGATGATATTGAGATGTGTGTTGTAAAGGGATAAATTTGGTAATCAAGACGGAAAGTGGCGGTGGTGGGTTTTTGACGGCGAGCTCCGGCGACGGTCCGATTTACTAGTAAGTTGACCCTCTCCGATTTACCAGCACGGTGGTGGGTTTGACGGCGGCGGTGGTGTTTGAGGTTTGACGGAGACGGTGGTTGTGGTGGTGTTGGGGGTAGGGCTGTAAACGAACCGAACGAACACGAACAAGGCCTTGTTCGTGTTCGTTCGTTAAGGAAATAAATGTGTTCACGAACGGTTCATGAACACTTACCGAACGAGATTTTATGTTCGTGTTCGTGTTCGTTCATTAAGGAAATGAGCGTGTTCGCGAACGGTTCACAAATAAATTTGGTGAACGCGACGAAGGATAAAGATAGATGGCCCAGAGAGTAGCACTCGAACTTGAATCCCTTATTGTGGAACGGAGGTCGATCGTATTCGTGGATGTAAATAATGAGAAATGAAAGGGAAATGATGCATAAACAAGGTGAAAGTGGGTTTCCTAGTTTAATTGTTAGGGAAATAAAAAAATAAAAGTTTAATAATATAAAAAGTACAAATAAAATATAAGAAAGTACAAAGATCTTCAATTAAAACACAAACATACGAACATAAACGAACGCAAATCAACGAATGTTCACGAACACCTTACCGAACGTTCACGAACACAATCGAACGAACGAGACCTCTATTCATGTTCGTTCATTTAACTAATCGAACGAAATTTCTTGTTCATGTTCGTTCGTTTATTAAACGAATGAACATAAACGAACTTTCCGCCGAACGGTTCACGAACTGTTCGCTGAACGTTCGGTTCGTTTACAGCCCTATTTGGAGGCGATGGCTGTGTGAGCGGTGGTGTCGTCGATGTCAGAGGTTCCTTGAATATGTGGGTATTTGATTCTCCGGCGGACCGCCGGCCGGTCAACCTTTCGTGAGTCAAAAGGTTCGATTTGTTTATGTTGTATTACAATTACAGAAATTTGGTTGTTATTGTTGCTGGGTTTTCCTTTGATTTGATTTTTGGTATGTACAGCTTGTTTGGTTGTTATTGTTGTTGGGTTTTCCTTTGATTTTGGGTATTCTTTATTCTTTGGTGGGTGTGGTGGTATGTACAACTTGTTTGTTTGTTATTGTTGCAGTGGTTGATTTTGGGTATTCTTTATCCTTTGATTTTGGGTATTCTTTATTCTTTGATTTTTGTGGCTGATTTAGAGTAATTGTTTAATTTTTCTGGTTGAAAACTTGATTTAGAGAAACTGGTGATTTGTGGTGCCGGTGATGCCCCGTGGTGCCCGTGCGGTGTCGGTGGTACCCCGTGGTGCCGGTCGTTGATTGAAGTGTGGTTTTGGATGTGCGGCTGTGATGATGCAAAAAAAAAAACAGCATATTTTGATGACGATGGCGCGGCAAGGACGGCGGAGGGTAGGTTTTTTGAACCTGCAACCCCACTTTTGCAGCCTTTTGATAATCGGATAATCTGAGCCAAACCCCGTTTTTTTTTTCGAGAAACACTTTGTTTTGATGTTGTTGTTTTTCCCCCCTAGTCGATGATGATAACGATATATCTGAGACACCTCCCGAGTGTGTGATTTCTGGGTGCGTTCGTTTTTGCGTAAAAAAGTTTTTGTAAAAAAAAAAAGTTAAACCGTAAACTTTTTAACGTAAAACGTAAAAACGTAAAACGTAAAAAGTTTTACGTAAAACGTAAAAAGTTTTACGTAAAACGTAAAAAGTAAATTTTTTTTACGTAAAACGTAAAAAGTTTTACGTAAAGCGTAAAACGTAAAAATTTTAAAGTAAAACTTAAAACGTAAAAAGTTTAAAAAGTTCAACGTAAAAAGTGTAAAAAACGGCGCGTCAAAAAAATGTGTAAAAAACGGCGCGTTAAAATTACGGCGCTTGAAAAAACGGCTCGTTAAAAAAACGACGATTGAAAAAGCACGACGTGTAAAAACCGGCGCGTAAAACGTAAAAACGTTAACGTAAAAACGTAAAAAGTAAAAAGTATAAAAAATCTTTTTAAAAAAATCTGAATTTAAAAATGCTTTCAATAAAAAAATTATGTTTAAAAAATAAAAACTAATATAATAATACAAAAAACTAATAAAAAACAATAAAGACAAAAGAATAAAATAGAGTCATTTTACTAAATTACCTTTTTGATTAAAATATTAAAACATAATAAGACAAAAAATATTTAATATTATTTTTAGTTACTTTTAATCTCATCCATTGATATTGAAGATCTAATGGCTAGGAACTGGTTCTCGCGATTGTTACAACTTGAGTTGGTTTTCATTTTAGCGGTAATATTAATTATTTGTTATTATATTGCTAAACATGCAAATGTATGGAAGTAACATAAGGGTGAGAGGGGCACTTCTCTCTTAGGGGAGTGACCTCTCTTACACACACTCAATCAGCACGCGCCACGTCAACTCCCCTTTTAAGTCCCTATTTTGCACTCAAACGTTGGCATCACTCCACTCACACAATTATTTTTTTTATAAAAAAAGAAGAAAAAAATATGATTGGTGGAAAAAGGGTGGACTCACATTAACAACCAATCACCCCCCCTCTCTCTCCTCTCTCTCAAGCGGTGACCACTTACCGAGCCAAACACAAACCGCGCGGTAAACCTTTGTTGGTGGCGGTGTACCCGCACGGTGAAAGGAGTCCCCACATGGGGTCACCGAAGGTGCCCCGCTTACCCTAACTTTCTAGAGGATTGTCATTTGTTAGATCATTTTATCTGGTTTATATTGGAAACGGAGATGAAATACAATGTCTCAAAAAGTTTTTTGTTTTATTTTTATTTAGAGCGAGTTAAATTTATTTCGACACCTAAAAAGTGGAATTTAAATTTATGCCTTTTCTTCATAAAAGAAACTAGCTAACAATCATCATTGGCAACTTCATGACAGTTAAAGTGAAGCTCATGGGTCCGAGTTTCTTGTGAAGCAAAATTGTACTTGTTTGAGTCTTAGGTTTTATCATAGTGAGCCTTTGGGTGGTGTTTTTTTTTTGAAATGGTGGCAGGACGGGTTACCAACGACGTCTTCGTTCGTAGGCATGTGTGATCTTTTGTCATTGGGTTTACCCGGATGACCAGGCTTTTGTTAGTAGAAAATACCGATTACGTATTACAGGACTATAGAAGACAACCCGATTTATTTTTTGATTACCACAAGAGAATACCGATTTGCGTATTGCAAATCAAATCTTATTAATTAAAAAAAAAACAAAAATTAATATTTTAGCTCTTTGAAATTCTTTTGGCCTAAAGTCCTAGTATAAGTTTTTGCTGATAGAGCTACTGTTGTCAAGGGCGTAGCTTTCAAGGGGCCGGGAGGGGCGCCCGACCCCCCGAACTTTTCGCTCAGTAGTGTTATGTATATACGTTTCGTGTAGAATTTTTTAGGTATATACGTTTTCGACCCCCCCGTTTTATAAAAACATAAATTTACTAATATAGAATTTTTAGGTTCAGTGACTTCCGACCCCCCGGTGGAAATTTTCAAGCTTCGCCACTGACTGTTGTTTAGTATCTCACGTTTATGGTAAAGGTGTAAGGTATTACACATGTTATATAATACATGCGAAACAATGATGAGACAAAAAAAAAGTTATAAGACTATCCTAGCTCTATAACATAATAATACTTTTTTTTTTTTTTTTTGAAAATACCACAAAACACTATAATTTGCAAAATTAAGTATGAACATACAATGCACAAAATTATTCAGAAAGTTTATCACTCATTTGAAAGGTCTTATTGTGTGCTATAATTGTGGTGGAAAGACAATAAAGTTGAATAGGTCGGTAATCTGTATGACGTTTGATGGAAATAAGAAGACATAAGAACATCGTAGTGAAATCAGGATGGTGGAGATAGGTGGTTCTCACCACAAGAACATCGTACGTAGTGAAACATGATAAACTAAGAAGGATGAAAATCCATTCCACAAAGCACAAGATTGAACACCATTGATGACAATCGACCTCAGATTGATGATACAAAACCTCTGCTAGTAAACTCTAACAGCACTTATATTTGAAATCGTGTATATCTTCTCTTTCCTCGTGAATGATACAATGTACACCATATATCGAGATGTGTCCCTAACTGTCCTCCTATATACAAGGTAACTATCCTAATCTACAACCAATGATATAGAAACATATTTTTTTTTGAACGGCAAATTTGGATCACTGACGGACCACTGAAGTATCATCGTGCCACCAGCAGAACCACCTGATCATATCAATCTCCACTAGGCAATAATGCCTATACACCAATTCAGGAGGAAACCCAATAAATCTGGGAAAACCCCCTTTGTGGGAATCGAACCCATGACCTAATGGTCATAAGCATATTAATGAGAATAATAACAATAATGGCACAATCTTCGGCTGGTAATATCTTTGGCTGATACTCCCCCTTAGCTGTACCGGGAGTGACGACAGACGGTCAAGCTAGAACGGAAACTTTCAAACAACTGTTTCGAGAGACCTTTAGTGAAGATATCTGCATATTGATAGGAGGCGGGCACATGAAGAACGCGAACTTGACCTAAACGAACTTTTTCTCGGACGAAATGAATGTCAAGTTCCACGTGTTTTGTTCTTTGATGTTGAAAGGGGTTGTCCGACAAATAAACTGCTGAAATATTATCACAATAAACGACAGTTGCTCGTGTAACGGGAATATGTAATTCTAATAATAAATTACGTAGCCAGCTAGTTTCGGCTACAGTATTTGCAACACCTCTATATTCCGCCTCGGCACTTGATCGAGAAACCGTTTGCTGCCGTTTAGAGGACCAAGAAATGAGATTATTGCCGAGGAAAACACAAAAACCGGATGTAGAGCGCCTGGAATCAGGACAACCAGCCCAGTCCGCGTCAGAGTAGGCGACAAGGGATGAGGTGGCGGATGGTGTGAGTCGTAACCCATAGTCTATAGTACCCTTGATGTAACGAAGAATGCGCTTTAAGAAAGCAAAAAGTGAATCCCGAGGAGCATGCATGAATAAACATACTTGTTGCACTGCATAGGAGATGTCTGGCCGAGTAAATGTAAGATATTGGAGAGCCCCGGCTAAACTGCGATAGAATGATCCGTCTGATAACAAATTGCCGTCTTCGGCACTTAGCTTTGAAGCTGTGTCAACCGGTGTGTTACAAGGTTTACAATTGGTCATGTTGGCACGATGCAAAATGTCACGAGCATATTGAGACTGAGATAAAAATAGGCCTTTGGTGTCACGCCGGACGGATATGCCCAAAAAATGATGCAGGGCTCCTAAGTCAGACATTGCGAACTCTCGTGAGAGTAGGCCGATAATGTTCTTCAGCAGTGTACCTGAGGAAGCCGTTAAAATAATATCATCAACATATAGTAACAAGTATGCAGTGTGACTTCCTTGTCGAAACACAAACAATGAACTATCGCAAACGTTGCCTTTGAAACCGTGGGAGGTGATAAAATTGGAGAACCGTTGGAACCATGCCCGGGGTGCCTGCTTGAGTCCATATAAAGATTTGCGTAACCGACAAACATGATTGGGTTTGGTTGAGTCAGTAAATCCCGGTGGCTGAAACATGTAAATTGTCTCCTGTAGGTTTCCATGTAAGAAAGCATTCTTTACGTCAAGTTGATGAATAGGCCAGTTGTTATTAAGAGCAACAGATAGAACTGTGCGTATAGTGGCTGGTTTTACAACTGGGCTAAACGTATCTTGACAGTCAATGCCAACTGTTTGTGATTTTCCATTAACAACGAGTCGGGCTTTGTACCTTTCTAGACTGCCATCCTGCTTGAATTTGTGGCGAAAGAGCCACATGCACCGAATAATGGGGTGGCTAGCGGGCCGTGGAACCAATTCCCAAGCATCGTTATCAATTAATGCTTTATATTCAGTTAGCATAGCCTGTTGCCAATGAGGGTCGGTCAAGGCTTTGAGGTGTGAGGTTGGTACAGGGGAGATCGGTTCGGCCATAGGTGCTGTGAGAGTGTATTTAGGATTTGGTTTAAGTATACCATCTTTCCCTCTAGTGGTCATGTGGTGAGAGTTTTGGGTGGGTGGGTCCGGTTGTGTGTGTGGTATGTTGGGAGGCTGAGGCAACGGGTGAGACGGGTTGGGAGGGTGGTCGTGTTGCATGGGCTGGGTTGTGTGGGATGTGTGTGGGCTGGGGACGGATGGTGGGCTCGGCATAGTGGACGGTCCGGGACTTTGGTGAGGGACAGTAGGTGTGGTAGGGTGTGGAGTAGATGGGTGCGGTTGGTTTGTAGGGCCGGTATTTGTGGGTGGGCTGGACGGTTGGGTTGGGCTGGTGGAATTAAACCGAAAAGTGTTGGTGGGTAGAGTGTCATCATCTAAAAAAGTATAAGTGTTAGGTGGGGGAGTTGTGGTGAAGGGAAACGTGGACTCGTCAAAGTCCACATGTCGGGAAATATGGACTTTACCAGTTGAAGGATCTAGACAGCGATAACCTCGAAAGTTGGGTGGGTAACCTAGAAAGATGCACCGGACAGAACGTGGGTTTAATTTATTCGATTCAGTGGCAGAAAAGTTAGGGTAGCAAGCACACCCGAAAACCCGAAGGTGATCGTATGTGGGGTGACAAAGATACAAGGCAAAGGTGGGAGTGTTGTAATTGAGGCAGGTGGTGGGGAGAATGTTGTGAAGATAAGCAGCCGTGTGAAGTGCCTCAACCCAAAAAGTAGGAGGGATGTGAGCATGTGTGAGGAGGGCACGTATGATATCGTTAATGTGTCGAATCATACGTTCAGAACGGCCGTTTTGTTGGGAAGTTTGAGGACACGAAAAACGAAAAGTGAATCCGTTGGAGGAGGCAAAATTGTGAAAGGCATGGTTATCAAATTCTCCCCCTAAGTCACATTGAAATGCTTTGATATTTTTATGAAATTGAGTTTGGATGAGTTTATGAAATTTAACAAATGTTGGAAATGTTTCTAACTTGAATTTTAAAGGGTACACCCAAACATAGTTGGAAAAATTATCAACCAAAACCATATAATATTTATAAGCAGCATTACTAAGCACGGGTGAGGTCCACAAATCGCAATGAATTATATCAAAAGGAGCATAAGTAAAAGAATTTGAAGCAACAAAAGAAAGCCGTTTACTGTTAGATAAATGGCAAGAGTCACAAAAACCAAACGATTGTCCATTACAAGGAATATGAAAAGTACTAGAAAGAAATTTTAAAACTTGTGTGCCAGGATGTCCAAGACGATCATGCCACTTATTTGATTCAGCTGCTAAAAGGACTTGACGAGGTGGGGTGAATGGGTAAAGGTCGCCGGTGCTATCATGGCGCGAAAGAGGTTGTCCAGTCTTGAGATCCTTCAAAGTAAAACCATATGGGTCAAATTCAACAGATACAAGGTTATCCCGGGTAAATTTTCGGACTGAAATTAGGTCTTTGACCACTGTGGGGGCATAAAGGATATTGTTTAAATGGTAAGTGGTGTTAGGTGTTTTATGGTAACCCTTACCCGATCCCAAAATTGGCAAAGATTGGCCATTACCAACCAAAATGTTAGCATTAACTGAATTAGATAAAAGGGAATCGATTTTACCTGGGTCCGAGGTGAGATGCGAGGAAGCACCGGTGTCCATGTTCCATTGTGGCATTGGTGGATTGAGAGTTAGGGCGGATAAGGCGGTACCGAGTTCTGTTGGTTGTAATGGGTCAATAGGTGGTGGTTGATGGTAACCGGTTGGATTGGGGTAGGGGTAGGATGGGTTCGGGGCTGTTAGGCCGTAGCCAGCAGGGGGTTGGGGTTGGGTATTGGGCTGCTGTGGAGGTATGGTTTGGGCCGGTCTGTTCCAGTTGGAGGTCCAAGGGGATTGGGCCGGATGTGGGCAGGGGGGTGGGGAGGCCCACCAAGGATAGGGAGAAAGGTTTGGTTATAGTGAGAAGGTGGAGTTTGGGCTGGAGGGGTCGAGTAAGTGGGCTGATTGTTTGGGTAATAGGAGTAGCGACCACGTCCGCGTCCCCGATAGGAGTTACGGCCACGGCCCCTTACCCGGTTTTGGTTTTGTGTGCGGTTGTCGTATGTTTGGGCCGGATGATAGGGTTGAGGAGGAGGTGGGTTCGGGTTAGTAGTAGGGTTGGGGGTTGGGTTCGGTGCACCATTGGTGACAGTTAGAGCCGCTTGAATGGACTGTCTAGCGGCTTGGCGACGCTGCTCGCGTTCAATCATGTCACGAGCGTCGTCCCACGATTTGTCAGCTTGGGTAATAAAAGAGGCAACAGTGTCATATTCTTGTGGCAAACCGGTGACCATTTGAAGTACTAAACGAGATTCGCTTACCGGGTGATCGACATCATTGAGTTGGTCAGCAAGATCTTTGATTCGCTGAAAGTATTCATTCAGAGAGGGGCAGGAAGCCATGGTGGTTGTGGTAAATGCGTGTTCGAGAGTGGCGGCGCGGGCATTTTTGTTGTTGAGGAAAATAGTGTGTAGGCGATCCCAGGCTTGTTGTGCAGTGCCGACATTATCAATGACACGTTTCAGGTAGTAGTCCGATAAAGTGCCATAAATCCACTGAAGGACGATGGCGTCAATCTTAGACCATGACTCGTAAGTCGGATCTGTTTTGGCAGGGGGTTCGGAACCGTCTATGTGCGTCAGAACCTCATAGCGACAGCATGTAATCTGAACAGTTTGACCCAATCGGAATAAGTAACCTTCTCGCCATCGAGCGTACGGACTTTGTTTTGTATGTTCGTGACCAAGTATACGGGGTGAAGGGATTTGGTTTGGGTATCGGCTGCAACAGAGGGGTTTTTATCAGTCATTGTAGTGTCTCGAAAAACACAGAAGAGGAAAAAAAATGGTGGCAGTAAGGGTTTCAGAAGTGAGTTGGCTGTGATACCATGAAATCGTGTATATCTTCTCTTTCCTCGTGAATGATACAATTTACACCATATATCGAGATGTGTCCCTAACTGTCCTCCTATATACAAGGTAACTATCCTAATCTACAACCAATGATATAGAAACATATTAATGAGAATAATAACAATAATGGCACAATCTTCGGCTGGTAATATCTTTGGTTGATAATATTTGGATCACAAAGTGGGTTCATTTAACCGTTTAAATTCGGATGGATATCAGAGATAGCTCATTTCACTATCTGAATCCATGTTTGAAATTTAGGATATCGGAAGATACGAATTCGAATAATGAAAAGGGTTTCCAAAGTTATGACCTTTTCTAAATAAAACCGATAACGCATTCCCAGATTCAACTCGTAATGCATTCCAAAATTCAAACCGTAATGCATTCCAATATTCAAACCTTTTCACCTAGAAACAAAAATGGCCCCACGAAAAACATTCAAAATTCTCACCTTCTTGACATATCTCTTTTCACCGTAGCCCACGCATACCAGTCATGCTTGTTAGGGCTGCAAACGAACCAAACAAACACGAACAAGGCCTTGTTCATGTTTGTTTGTTAAGAAAAATAGCTGTTCACGAACACTTACCGAACGAGCTTTTTTGTTTGTGTTTGTTTGTTAAGGAAATGAACATGTTCGTGTTTGTTTGTGAATTTTAGGTGTTAGGCAAATGCGAATGCAAACAAACACAAACGAACGTTCATGAACGCAATCGAACACAAACAAATGTTCATGAACACTAATGAACGTAAACGAATACAAACAAGCATTCGTGTTGGTGCACTTGTGTCTGTACTTTGTCTGTATTTCGTCATGATACAAAACGATGTCTTTAATGTAAGGTTGATGTAAGTTTGACCAAGTCAACCATCCTCCTGGTTTGACTTGACCAAACAGTTAGCACATGGTTTGAAAGATGTTGGGTCGAAGGATAAGTCATCGAAGGATTGCTTATATCCTTCGATGATGATGAGCTCGAAAGATAGCTTTCGATAGATGGACCTCGAAGGATATCATCCTTCGAGGTACATATGGATCATTCGAGCTGTTTCTGGTCGACAGATGATCTTTCGATCACTCTGTCTGATCCTTCGACCAGATGATCTGTGTCGGGTATAAATACCCATGTAGTGTGTTGTGTTCAGCAAGAAGAAGAAGTAGACACAAGAGAGATAAGGCAGAGAGAGACAGGAGAGCACACACACACTGTGAGAGTTTATAGAACAGATCTGTAAACATTGAGCTTGTAACCGGACCCTTCATTCGTATTAATACACGTGGTGTTAATCGGTGAATCTTGCGTGTTGTGTTTGTGCTTGTTCTCGTATAAATTCTCGGTTGCGTGCTAGCTTGGATTCCGCACTCGCTAGTGTGTTTGATATAACAAGGATAAGGTTTTATCTCATCCTCGAGAGGGACCTACAAGTGGTATCAGAGCTTTGGCTCTTCTCCTTGTTAAAACCGAGGTGTTCTTGGCTGTTTTTCGGGTTTTGAAAGTTGTATTTTTCTGAAAAACTTTGTTTTATCGGGTTTAAATCTTGTTCGGAAGTTTGTTGTTTTACCGAAAAACCCTTTGTGTTCATAATATCTTCAAGTGCTCTTCAAAGTCTACATTCTTTGATCTTGTTTAGTTATTTTCGAAAGTTGTTGGTGTATTGGAAAAGGGAACTGATTAAAATAATCATACAAATCTGTTTTTGCAGAAAATCATGGTCTGACCATACTTTCTGCCGAAAGATTTACCAACCCATCACCTTTTTCACCAACCTGTCACCCGTTGTCAACTGTGTCAGAACCGATCGAAAGATATCCTTCGAAGTCGAAAGATCATCTTTCGACCAAAGGAGGTTCGACAGATAGTCATCATTCGAGCATCCTTCGAGTGTGAGACTTATCTTTCGTTCCAAGGAATATTTTCGAAACATACATCTTTCGGTCTTCTGCTCATTTTCGAAAGACTAGGATCCTTCGATTGGGGAGTCTTTCGAAGTCATCTTTCGTGTTCATCTTTCGGTCTACAGTCCTTTTTCGAAAGATAAGGATCCTTCGTTTGGAGAATCTTTCGAAAAACATTGTTCGACACTCAACAGTGATCTTTCGAACACTGTTGATCTTTCGAACAGGTGTTGATCTTTCGATCCTTGTCTGTTTAACAGATTGTGCTTTTCAGGTCTTTCGATTCTTGATCCTTCGGCTGGTTGTTATCCTTCGAGATTTTTAACATAGTTTGTGAAAATTAAATTTTCAAAAGGAGAAAACTTATTTTTCAAATTTTAAATCAATTTTCACTTAATATATTAATTTTTCATAAAATGGGAACAAACGGTCAGTGGGATCCAACCGCGTGGACTCAAATAACTTCGACTCCACAATCATCAGCTATGCAATCTAAGCAATCTACGTCAGATTTCGACAAAAATGCATGGATGCGAGCTATTGCCCCACCTCAAGCTGCAATGATAACTGCAAATCAATGGGCTTTGGTCACAAATCAAAGCAACAGCATTCAATCTATGATGCAGAACGACAGTGAAACTGGTACAAGCACAAAACCGCCAAAGTTAAATCACATCAATGATTGGGGCTGGTGGAAAGAAAGGCTGAGGACTTATGTTCAGGGACAAGGTCAAGATCTATGGATGTGCTTCTTCATAGCTTTTGAAAATGAGTTGGAAATTGCAGGATCTAATCCACAAACTTACAGCACTTTGTCTGAAGAAGATAAAAAGAAGTTTGAGTTAGAAAAGAAAGCATTCATGATTCTCACACAAGCTCTTCATAAAGACATTTACCACCAGTTTGTTTACTGCACGACTACTAAAAGCTTGTGGGATATGCTCACATTACGGTGTGAAGGAAATGCTCAATCTAGAAAGATCAAGCAAGAATTACTGAAGAAAGAGTTTGAAGGATTCACGTGTTTGGAGAATGAGACTTTGGCAGACTTATCTACAAGGTTCCATCACTTGTTGAGCGAGATGTTTGCTTTTAAAGTCACTGCCACTCCACAAGAATTGGTGAAGAGATTCGCTGATAGCTTACCAGCAAAGTGGAGCAGTTATCTTGAAATTCTCAAAGAAAATGGTGTTTTAGAAACAATCACCGTTTATGAATTAATTCAAAGATTGGAGAATAAGGATGTAGAAGAAAAGCTGAAAGCCAAAAGAACACAAACTCCTCAAAATCCAGAAATGTACTTTGGGATTGCAGGAGGTATCAGTGGAGAAAAACCAGCTTCTCAACACGCGAAGCTTCAAACAGCTTTCATCTCAAGCACCGGACCTTCCACAACAGATCAGTTTGATTCTTCAGCATACACGATGATGTATTCAAGACCAGATGTGCAACCGAACGCTCAGCAGCAACAACCGCAACAGCAAGGGTTTTATGGAAGCTCTTCAAACTTTCAAGCCACTTCCAATCCTAACACAGTCAGATTAGACACTTCCAACTTTTCCAAAGTCAGTGTCGAAGTAGCCAAGGAGCATATGGAGATGTTGAATACCTTGGTTAGTGCTTACAGTGGATTGATCGCAGGTCAGATTGGGAATATCAATCTAACCAATGAAGATTATCAGCAAGTGGATAAAGAAGAGTTTGAAATGATGGATATCAAATGGGCTCTTGCTAGTGCAATTCGAAGAGCAAAGGAGTTTATGGAAAGGACGGGGAGAACCAACTTGGAAAACAAGAAAGACACCAAGTATGGGTTTGACAAGAAAGCTGTCAAGTGCTTTAATTGTGGCGAACGGGGTCATTTCAAAAGGGAATGCACAAGACCAACTCAGCATGGAAATCAAAATCCGTTCAGAAATCAAGGCAACCAGAACGGGAACAATGTTCGTACGTTGATACCTGTCAACAACCAAGGCCAAGCAGGGTCATCAAATACCAACCGAGGGCTGTTGGTTCAAATAGATGAGGGTTGTGATTGGTCACTTCAGCTTGGAGAAGGAGGAAATGGTGGAACAGCATGTTTTGCTGAAGTCGTAAAGGATTTAAAGCACGCCAGTGGTGGAGAATCTTCCACCAATGGTGCTGCATCTTCTGAAGATGAAGAAAGTTCTGGTTATAGTGGAAGCTCAGATGAAGAATCCTCCACTTCAATAAATGATCATGTGGACGAGACATCAAGTGCGTCAGTCGATGCAGATATTGATGAGCTTTTGGAAGAAGCTGCAGCAGGAACTGAAAGAAGATCTAATTTGATGGATCAAGCTGCTTACTCTTCGTCTTCTCTCCATTCAGCCTTTATGGCTAATGTCGACAGTTCATCAGGTCAGGTATGTGTCGATGAACCCACTGTAGTTAGCTGTGAAAATTGTGATAGTTTAAATGTTAAATATGCTGAACAGGAAAGTCAGATTGAAATCCTATCCAAACACAATCAAGAATTGATTGTAGATCTTTCTAAAGCAGCTGAAGCTAACGTGTTTTTAACCAGAAATGAAAAGGAATTTAAAACAACAATTGCGTCATTAAGACATGATGTTTCAGAATTACAAAAAGCTGTTTTGCGAAAACAACATGCTAACAATGATCTTATAGACACAATTGAAAAGCAGATGGTAGAATTGGCAACCGCTCGATGTGAATGTGAAACAATCAAGCAGAAATTGGAAAGTTATTCCAATTCCCGCTATGTATTGGATCACATTATTGATGTTCAAAAGAAAAAGGGGGATAAGAAGTGTATGGGATTCAAATCATGTCCTCCCCCAATGAATCACAATTACTCCAAATTGCCTGATGACGAGGATATGCCCCGTTTTGAACCTACTGTGCCACTCGGTCTAGATGACTTTGCAGCAGGCCTCGGGTTCACAACTGGTACATCATCCTCGGGCCAATCTGAAACTGAATCTGAGAATGTGACAGATTCATCATGTGTTAAGGAACAGAGTCCTCCCACTGTTGAGGATGCTGATTCTTCGGATGATGAATCTGAAGTAATTGTGAAACAACAGTCTAACTCAGTTACAACAGATATTCCAATCGAGAATCACATCCTGTGTGATCCACCAGTGAAACCGAGTAAGACTGATATGTCAAAACCAATGGAGTCCCTTGTATCTAGCAGTGAAGAGAATAACTTGTTGTACACGCTCAAAGGAGATAGCAAAATCTACTCTAACAAAGATTTTCCAATTAAAAATGTAAATCAAGATTTAATTGAGCAAATTTTTGAAGGATGCACTGATAAGTTTTTGGGGAACAAAAGTGGCAAAGTTACTGTCACTCAATGTGATCCAATTCCGTGTGAACAAATTAGAAAACAGTACGGAAACCAAAAACTACAAGTTGAGCGAAAACAACAAGTCAATTCCGGAAAAGGTAAGGTACAGGGAAAGAAGGCTCAGAACAAGAATTTTCAAGCACCTAAGGTTCAACAACAATGGGTGCAAAACAAAAGAGCTCCTGTTAAGAAAAGAGAACCGAAAGTGAACTTTGTTGGATCCACGGGTTCAGACAAACTTGAAACATTTCAGGATAAATCTAACCTTGATTTTATAAAACAAGTTAGAATTTTAAAACGAAATGATCAGAATAACTACACCCAACACACCAACGGAGGTGATTTAGGTCCAAGCACGTCTAGATCACAAAGTTCATTGTCTGGTTCTCCGTCTGATCATCAACATGTTTCTCCGAGGTTTGTAGAGCGGAGAATGTGCTTTGAGTGTGGCACAATTGGGCATATTGTAAGATACTGCCCATACCTGCAAAAGTTGAAGGCAAAAACAAGTGCTCCCCAAGAAATCAATTACCAAAAACGTTCATTTTCCCCGAAACAAGACCCACGTGTCTTGAAAGAAAGGGAAAAGAAGTTAAAACAAAAGAATCAAAAGGTAATTGAAAAGGCCTTAAAATCAGAGGTCAAAGAAGAAAAACCTGTTCAAGCAAAACCTAAAACTGTAAAACTAGTAAATGTTAAAACAATTAATACAAATACTGGTAAAGGACAAACAGCTTGGAAACAAAAACAGGTAATTCAGTCAGGGGGAGCACCACAGGTTCTTTTTCCTAATCATCAAGTGATTGAAATCACTTTTCTTGATGATCAAGGACGACCCAAGTCCACAAAGGCTTGGGTCCCTCTCTCCAACTAATTTTTGAGTAAGTGTGTAGGATATTCCAGGAGGAACTTTCGATAGTCGTAAGATTGTTGATAGTGGAGCATCCTTGCACAAAATAGGCAACAGAAGAAATTGCTGCCTTTGATGGAGAGAAAAAGGAAAGGGAAACAGAAATGTCTGTTGAAAAAGATTGAAAAGCTTCGACAAAATGAAAATCTTTTCAAAATGTGAATGTTCAAGGCTTTGATCGGGTCCCCGGGATAGATTCAAATGAAATGTATGCTCGTGCAGCACGTCTGAAGTTCACAATCTACAAGATGAACGTGCAGTGTACATTTCTTTGTGGTATGATTGAAGAAAATGTGTTTGCTGAACAAGCCAACCAGGTGTGCGGATGCCTTGGAATGGATTGCACAACCGCACACTACTTCTCAAGAGAAAGATAAAGACCTTCGCTGGTACAATGTGGACGACCAGCCGGACCCAAAGGTTTCTGATCTTGTTGCTGTGAAGAGATTTATAAGTAGCTACAAAGAATCGACTTTGAAATCCACACCGGGTGGATATTCAGTTTGGGAGAGCTCTCAGATTCCTTGCAATGCACGATGCAGTTGCAGGATACGGTTTTAAATTTCTAATCTCTCCTATACTTGTCGATATTTAAGCTGCTTTGTGAATTATTATCTCGTACAGCACTCTTTGGCCAGACAATGCTGTCATGGTCCGCACCGCAAACCGACATGCCAACTGATTTTTCCAAAATTCGCTAAATCATTTCTGATTAAAACATAATTTTGGTAAACGGCATTGAGGTAAAACATGAGTTAACCAACATCGGAAAATCATTTTTGTAAATACCTTTGTGTTTTAAATTTATTTTAGTTTGTTGATTTTAGGGGGAGTAATCCAAAAATTTGAAAATCCTAAAACATCGAAAAATTTCAAAAACACAAAAACAATAGAAAAGCAAAAATGAGTTTCCTGGCGAGCAAAAGAGAATATGATAGTACATCAGTGGTCTGTCTAAACCTCTTTAAACCTTAAATTGAAAAGCGATAAGCAGCTCTATATAAGATGTATCGGTAGGCTCACAATCATTTTAAAGTGTGCAGGGTGATATAAACTTAAATCGACTGAAGACTGGGTGGGAACCATTCATTGGCATATGGTCTTAGTACCGAAATTTCGTTTGAGAGATTGCCGAGGTTCTGAGATATTCGGTCTTTATGCTGCTTATCATCTGGGTATCATGGTTGTATCTTTTACCGAAAAATAACGGGGACGCAAGTCTAGATCTTCCATGATACTATACATACGTGTACATACTGCATACGACCTCAATAAGTGATCAACAATCACATGTCCAAACAAAATAAGTGATAATATATCACATTCTTCCGGGAGTCAAGTTCGTCTCTCTGCTGTACGAAAGTACTGACCTGTTCACGGACTTGCTCTTGTGCCCTCATGCATCGAAAATCAAGTTCCTCATCAATAAGTGATTATATCACATAGGGCTGGCAATAGGTAACCTGTAGGTAACCTGCTAAGACACGATAACATAAAAATACACCATGTGATTTTTTACGTTTTTAAAAATAATCAAAATTTGAAAGTTATGATCCATTATTTCTCCTTCTAGGTGCATAAAATATACATCTGTCTTATATACATTGGATATAACGTAGTTAAACGAGTTGTATTCATGTTTAAAATTTTTGTTGTTCGCGTTATCAGATACCTGTTAAACCTGCTAAGACACGATTTGCCAGCCCTAATATCACACAGGGCTTGTTTTCAATCAAAATAAGTGAGAATCTCACATCATATACGGTCAAACAGATGATAATCGGTATACTCACCGGTAAGATGAATCCTCGTGCATACCTTGATACGGGAATGTGTCGTGATGTGGATGAACACCGGTCGATAAGTATAAATTATACCTTAACGTATCCCCTCGCCATGATTACAAATGATAAGTTGAGCTTATGTGGACAACAATACCGATAATTGTTATAGGATGCTTATCTTAATGTTAACTAATTGAACAACAAGAACGTTTTGACATGACCGTACACTGATATGATTCTCTTACCCTCGAAACTCGCAAAAAGAATGTCTGTAAATATTTATTTAATGTTTCCTGTTTATGCATCTTTGTATATATTTATTTATTGTTTTCCGTCTTTACATTGAAAAATGAAAATTTCAAAAAGATTTTAGGTGTGTTTTAATATAAACTTTATAAAATCCAAAAAGATTTTGCTTCTAGTTTATTTTTGATTGACCGATGTTGGAACTCGAGTCTATCCTACCCAAAATCCTGATCGTAAGCTGGAAAACAATTGCATCTTCATAAACAGTCGAAGTTAACGAGTTTTGAAAGTTAAAGAATTAAAATGAATATTTTTCTAAACTTTCAAACTGCTGTCGGTTGGTGTTTGATTGAGATTTTATCTCGTATGTGTCGTTAGTTTAAATGTTAACTATATTCCAAGCGGTTGTTCTCATTATGCGTTTAGCTTTCTTGCATGTGCAGATGCTAAATGCGAGGAGAACATGTTCGATGAAAAGCTTTGGAATGAAGACACGAAGTGGAGGCACTCAAAGGATAAAATGATCGAGTTGCCGCTGTCCCTTCATCAACACCACAAGGATCTGAAGAATTGTCAAGTCAAAAGATTCACGAGCATGACTCAATGGAGAGTTCAATCTAAGGGGGAGTTTGTCAACACACTTTCTACATGAAACGGGGAGTTTGTTGATACACTTTCTGCTTACGACGCGTGAAAACTTTGAAGATCCTCCGACATGAAAGACATAGAAGACGAACCATCACGAGTAGCGTCCAAGGGGGAGTTTGTTGATGCACTTTGTGTGGACGCGACTCGGCTCGGTTGGACTCGGCCTTGAAGACTTGAAGACACGAAGATCGAGACAAAGCTACAGCCAAGGGGGAGTTTGTTGGTGCACTTGTGTCTGTACTTTGTCTTTATTTCGTCATGATACAAAACGATGTCTTTAATGTAAGGTTGATGTAAGTTTGACCAAGTCAACCATCCTCCTGGTTTGACTTGACCAAACAGTTAGCACATGGTTTGAAAGATGTTGGGTCGAAGGATAAGTCATCGAAGGATTGCTTATATCCTTCGATGATGATGAGCTCGAAAGATAGCTTTCGATAGATGGACCTCGAAGGATATCATCCTTCGAGGTACATATGGATCATTCGAGCTGTTTCTGGTCGACAGATGATCTTTCGATCACTCTGTCTGATCCTTCGACCAGATGATCTGTGTCGGGTATAAATACCCATGTAGTGTGTTGTGTTCAGCAAGAAGAAGAAGTAGACACAAGAGAGATAAGGCAGAGAGAGACAGGAGAGCACACACACACTGTGAGAGTTTATAGAACAGATCTGTAAACATTGAGCTTGTAACCGGACCCTTCATTCGTATTAATACAAGTGGTGTTAATCGGTGAATCTTGCGTGTTGTGTTTGTGCTTGTTCTCGTATAAATTCTCGGTTGCGTGCTAGCTTGGATTCCGCACTCGCTAGTGTGTTTGATATAACAAGGATAAGGTTTTATCTCATCCTCGAGAGGGACCTACAATTCGTTAACAAAAACTAACACAAATCTTTCATCATAAACATGGCATAGATCTACCCAAGATATACTAACCAATTATCCAAACATAATTGACATAAGATTAAATAATATATCGGTGCCAATTTTGATGTGTTAAGTAAAAATTAATTCTTAATATCCCTAATAAACTAACAAACAAACGAACCCAAACAAACATAAATGAACACGTTACCGAACGTTCATGAACACAAATGAACGAACGCGGCATTTGTTCATGTTCGTTTGTTTGACTAAACGAACGAAATTTCTTGTTCGTGTTCGTTCATTTATTAAACAAACAAACACAAACGAACTTCCCGCCGAACGGTTCACGAACTGTTCGGCAAACGTTTGGTTCATTTGCAGCCCTAATGCTTGTTGTTGACCATTTGCATTAAGGTTACAAGCTGATGGAGGTGCAACTGGCCATTTTTGTAGAATATGGGTTACAATTTTAATAAAACTAGGATTGCGACCCGCCGCAATACGGCAGGGATTATTTAGTTATAACTAAGTCAATCTAGGACCCGCACGTCATGTTAAACCTGTCAAACGGGGAAAAATCGACGATGTAAAAACGTTCACCCACACACGCACGTTGCGTCGTGTTAACTCGCAAAATTTAGAACGAAACGTAAAAACGTTAAACCAAAGACGCACGTTGCGATTTGTTAAGTCACAAAATTTAGAACCAAGCATAAAGCGAAAATTTGCGGAAAATGAAAACTATAAAGGACCAAAGTTGAAAGTAAAAAAAGTTATGAGGATAGATTGCAAAAGATAAAAAGTTTTGGGTTAAAAGTAAAAAAAAACAAATAGTTTTGAGTTAAAAGTAATTTATTAAATACTTTTGGGTGAAAAGTAAAAAAAAATATCAATTTTTTTTGGAAAACCCTCAAAGCCAACGTTACGACAAACATATGCATAACCATTTTTTCTTTAAGAACCCCCAAAGCACACCCCGCGTTTCGGCGGGGCGTAAAACGGTGTCAAATAGTACTAACGTCACACAATCGTCATCGACCACCAATACTGACTCGACATAGGATATGCGTGTTGCGACGAACCTGTCAAACATGGAAAATAGAGGCAAAAACATTGAACCACACATTCACGTTGCGTCGTATTAACTCGAAAAATTTAGAACTATACGTAAAACAAAAATTTGCGAAAGATGAAAAGTATAAGTGACAAAAGTTGTGAAGTTAAATTGCAAATAATGAAAAGTTTTGGGTTAAAATTAAAAAAAAAAAACAAATTATGTAGGGTTAAAATTGTAAAAAGTAAAAAGATTTAGGTTAAAAATAAAAAATCAATTTTTTTTTTGAAAATCACCCAAAGCACAATGTACAAGTTATAATGCACAAAAAAGTTGCAAACTTATATATGAAATAATATTATATAAATAAATCTAAAAATAGCAAAGATACTTTCTTTACATATTTAGGAAATTATAGTAAACTAGTGGTTACACCCGCGTTTTGCGGCAGTACCACCCTATTTTTAACATACTTTAAATGGAAACATATACGCAATTGGTGTTTTCGGTCGACATACCAATACCAATATCAATGTTTTCGGTCGTTGACATAAGTACGGTTCATAACGGTACCACCACGGGCACCGTACCAACACTCATTGTGACTTACAATAAAAATATACTCTAATGCGAATAAAACTTCGTTTTCAACAAAATTTATATATGCATAAGATTAAGCACGTCACAACGGTGTACTCAAAACTTTATAAAAAATGTTGTATATTATTAGAATAACGAAGATAGTAAAACGGTTCCAATTTAATGTGAGGTCACTTTAATAATATTTACGTGTGCGCTTATCGAGATGTAGATAAAAATAGGCACGTCGCTAAACATACTTGTAATTTTCAAATACATCGTACATTAAAAGTTATAAGAAAAAACAAAATATACTCAAAATTAATTATAAGAAAAAAAATTAAGTCTTTAAAAATTTGTAAATCTACGCGACGCGAATTTGGTCGTAAATTATAAAAATAAAAACCGGTATCGGTACTACTTTTGTTCGGTCGGTATCAAGCCGATTTGTTTTGTTACCTGTACAATACCGAATGCGATTGAAAATTAAAAAAAAAACTAAAAATGACAAAAAAGGATAAAGAAAAATAGCAAAAAAAAAAAAAAAAACCAAAAAGATGACAAAAAGATAAAGAAAAATAAATTATCATAAGGACAAAAAGTGCAATGTAGCTAAGAAGTTCATCTATTATATATATATATATATATATATATATATATATATATATATATATATATATATGGGAAGGTTAAAATGAGAACCACATCGAGTTGTAAGAACCAGTGAGAACCACCTCCGCGGGGGGCCGTTGACCACGATTTTTTTTTTACAACTAGATGTGTATATTTTAACACCCTACGTAAAGTTTGGGCTTAAACGGCGCGCCCGAGGGGGTAGTTTTTTACGCCCAAAGTTTGGGTTTTTTTAATTTCTTTTAATTTTTCTTTTTTTTTAAACCAAACTTTGGGCGTAAAAAACTACCCCCTCGGGCGCGCCGTTTGAACCCAAACTTTGCGTAGGGTGTTAAAATATACACATCTAGTTGTAAAAAAAAATCGTGGTCAACGGCCCCCCGCGGGGGTGGTTCTCGCTGGTTCTTACAACTCGAGGTGGTTCTCATTTTAACTTATTCCTATATATATATATATATATATAGAAACATAAATATTTACAGAACTCGCAGAACTCCTAATAAACAATCTTTTTATTTATATATTTTTATGTTTAGGATAATTTTATCATTTATTATGTGTATTTTTACGATTACATACAAGTTAAGAGTAATTTTATCATTTTTATATGTAATTTTATAATTAAACATATGTAAACTTGTTTTTTTACATATATGTAATTAGTTATGACACATATATATAATTTTGGCAATTAAACATATGTAAACTACTTTTAACATGTATGTAATCAAAGAAATACATATAATAGATGATAAAAAGATCCTAAATACAAAAACTTATATGTAAAATGATTGTTTATTAGGAGTTCTGAAAGTTCTGTAGTTATTTAGAGTTCTGAAATGAACTCCACCATATATATAATAATGTACCGTGTACAAATCATAACGAAAATAACTTATAATACAACATATGTAATTAAATTGATTCAAGCCATAGTCTTCAACAAGAGTTTTAACTGTGTCTTATTGTATGGTCCGTTGTGTAGTCTTCAACGAACTCTTGAATAGCGTCTTTTATTGTATGATCCGTTGTATACGCTTCAACGAGGTCTTGAACCGCGTATTCTTGTACAATAATTTGCTACAAAAAGAACAAACAAGTGTTGACGGTTGTCGTTGAGGCACGTGTTCAACACGCTTCCCATAAAACAGATTTCGCGTCTCTACTAAAGATGACACGTCTATCTCCTAGGGTACAACAGCCGATGCAGTCTATACTGCCGGAAATGACCAGGGGCCGAGGTTACACCGGATACAATTATAGCCTTAGAACTTGTGGAAAAATAAGGATACGGAGGTGATGGAACCGAGTAGAGAAAACTTATCTCTCTAAGTACCCAATACACGAGCTTTCAAGCATCTTCAAGAACTCTTCTATTCTTTCTTCTAAAGTTCTACTTGCAATTCTCTACTTGTAATTAGCTTCATCAAGTTAGCCACATAACCAACTTTACATACAAGAGATACGGGGTGGAGAAGAGTCTTACTTTATTAGAGACATAAACTCTAATAAAAACTAACAAATTGACAAAAAAAAAACTCTACTTAAAAGTTTATCACCCATATGAAGAGTCTGGTAAACAACTATAATTTTACTAAATTATAATTTCACTTAATGTAACACCTCGTAAAATCACCACCAATATAATAAAGACACGTGTCATGGAGTTTAAACGTGTAAGGATTTGATTCTGAGGGACTAAAGTTGTCAAACAATGTAAATATGTTAGAAAAAGGATCCAAAGTGTGAACATGCCATTTTAACAAACCCAAAAACATTGTAATAAGTAAATATTTTGCCCTCAAGAATATAGGATGTTAATTTTATGGAGTTTCAAAGAAAACAAGACTTTTCGGGTGATCGTACGACTAACCGGGAGCTTAACGGAGTTAGTTTACAACCCAAGACCCTAAATAGTTAACTATGGGGCTAAATGCAATAAATGGAAGTAAAATAAAGTTTAATTGGACCAGGGACTAAAATTGCAAAGTTGGCAAACTGTTTACCGGAAATTTCCCTTTACGCGGGCCGCGTAAACCTTAGGCCAACTCTTACGCGGGCCGCGTAAGAGTGCCAGATGCAGAAAAATCTGCACAGCTGCAGGTTAGTCAGTTCCACCGCCTTTGCATGCTAGATTTCGATACCAGGGACTGTGCCAACAGACTTTCATGCACTAGGGACACTTGTTAACATCTGGGATCAGTATAGGGTCATGTGGAATGATCTTGTGAAGTGAAAAGTCATATATAAAGGCTCTTGTTCAAGAATTCATTTGCACACTCTCAAATTTCTCATTCAAACTCTTGCTCTGGAGCTTCCTGGAGTTCAATCAAGTTTTCCTCAGTTCTATTTTCGTGCTAAAGACCATAGTAAGTGTTCTTAGCCTCTTAAGTTCAAGTTTTATTAATTAAATTGTCACACCCAACCGATGGCGGAAACATCGGGATGAGACGAAGTGTGTAGATTGCAAGAGATTTCATAACGCTATTTTGTGTCAAGTATTTAATAATTACATTTTACATGGTTTGAGCTAGAATACCACAAGATTAAAATAAATAATGCACAATAAGTATTCAAATAATTAAATTTCATTTCCTTGATAGTTAATTATTACAAGTATTGGAAACAGATTACAACAGGATGGAAAACAAATTACAATACAACGAACAATAAAGTTTGAATGCGTTTCTAGGCAATCCTACTGGATTCATCTGTCACAATCCTGCAACATGTATTAAAAGCATGGATCAGTACAAAAGCACTGGCGAGCATACAAGTTTGAATATAATTATAAGTATAAAAGTTTGACTCAAATTCACATAGCATTTATTATTCACATCGAAACGAGCATACATAAACAACTTAAACATAGCAAATAGTATGAAATTATGATTTTTAAACTAACATGCATAAACAGCCTAAGCATAACGATATCATGGGAATACAAAGTTGAAACTAATGAGTATTAACAACCTAAGTATAACAACGAACATTTCGATGAATTGTGTGTTTGATTATAATCGATGATGTAAAGTGGATTTTGTATACATGTTGCACCCCAAAAAAATTGCGTTAAAACGTAAAAAAGGGGTCAAGTATGCTCACTGTTTTGCGAAGCTTCCTTAGGTAGCTCCGTGAAGAGTTGAAGGTTGCATGATGGGACGCCGAGGTCGCATCTTTGGTTCTCGAAGCATGTGAGACTTGTCCTCGCAAATGCGAAGAATTAGAGCGGATTCGGAGATTGTAGGAGTATTGTTAAAATAATTATACATTTATTTTTATTTTTATAAGGAGTATTTGAATCCGATGATTTTCATTTTATAAATTTTAACGCATTACGAATTATAGATCTTTACGAAAATCGGGCAGAGTTTCCTCTGTTTTTGGACGAACCCGACAACACAAGTTGTCGATGTTATTCTCCAAAACTCAACAATTCGTTAACTATGTATTTATATATGTAACTTTCGTCGACAATGAATATAAATATATATAATTTTCATCAACAATTTATGATTATATTTCATCGAGAGCGCAAAAAAAAATAAATAAACTTGTCGAATGCTAAAACATATTTAGTTTTGTATTTATATACGCCATGATATGTTGGTTTGATCTCGGTTCATGTTAAACATAATATACATAAATAACATATAAAAAATTGCGACGTTAAAGGTATACCGAGTCGTGTGTCGAATCGATGACCGGTTGGCTGTGTTAACTGCAGTTGACCATAGTTGACCGAACAGAAAGCGAGACCCGGACCAACTGAACCGAGTTAGCCCGAACCAAACAGAGCCGAGCTTGAACTGGAGTGAACCGAGAATGAAATAACCCGAGACCAACTTGAAACAGAACCCGAGTTCACCCGAGTGAACGGAACCTCGAAACAAGTCACCCATCTCCGCCGATGCTGTCAATGTAGCCGGAGCCACCACCGTCGGCTGTCGAACCTGAACCGAGACTTGAACTGGAACCGAGTTGAATCGAAATAACCCAAAACCCGAACCAGCTCTAAATCGGAAGGTGAAGCCTGATTGTCACCACTTCCGTCCGCCGTGGTCGCCGGAAAACCGTCGCCGCCGCTACCAGGAGTGGTGTCGGGTACTTGCTGAAGAGAGAGAGAGAGAGATGAGCTAGAGGTGGAGGTGTTCGTGCGTGGTCGGAGAAGAAAGGGGCACTGGAAAGTCACCGATCAACGCTGGTTCGGCCGGTGGTCTTCGTCGAGAAAAGAAAGAGCGAGATAGAGGAACAAGGTGATTCAGGGTGTGCGTGTGTTGGGGTGTCTGATCGGAGGACAGCCGCTGGAGATGTGGAAGGATGATGGTTGAGGGTGTGGCTGCGGATGTGAACGAGACGAAGGGTTAGGGTTTTTATTTGTTGAAGAAGGTGAACAGTAAAGTCTAGTGTGTTGTCTGCACGTATAAATCGAGGGGAAAGTAGGGTTTGTGTAATTCAGTTTTTAGGAAAGGCCAATATGACCCCTTAACTTAGAAAGGTTTAATGAATTAGTGGTCAAATTAACTTGGTTAATTTACATAACCTTGAAACTTAATTAAAGTTAACTAGGTTACTTGTTATTTAACCAAAACTAAATATGTTGATTAATAACTTTTAAAATCTTTTAAATTGAAATATTTATTTAATTTAATTAATTCAACAATAAATAGATAAATAACCATTTTTTATAACGAATTAAATTAGGATAAAGATCCTTCAACGATTACTCATTTCGCGAAAAATCTACGTTGGTTCAAGTTTAGGATTCGAATTTCAAAACGGGTCGGATTTCGGGAATCCATTTTGACGGATGTTACAGTCTCCCTTACTTTAGGAGATTTCGTCCTCGAAATCTAAAAGGAAGACCCTTGAAAAGGTGGCATCCAAAGATTCAACAGAGAGAATAGATGAGACTTGATCACGAATGGGGTTCGTATAAAAGACATGGAATAAAAGACATCGAAAAATAGAGAATAGTGGGAGTATGGAAGTGAACGATCGACTCATAATATATGCAAGTATAAGAATGGCATAAGTATTGGATAAACGAAAGCAATGCGTTAAGAATGAAGTCTCGTCGTGGATAATCGGATATACTGCTTTTGTGAGTTGTTTAAAGTTTGAATCAGGTCCAAAAAGGTCTACAAAACACTGAATTTCTCATGGCACTTTTACGAAAACTTGGCAACATAGTGAAAACACTTATATATAGGAAGTACCAGCGGCGTATCCACCATGTTTTAACCATGTTACATCGGTCGCGTATTCGGTGTCATGTTACGTTTCGTGTCTTGTCATACACAGTAGTACACTCCATGATTCTCATGCGCCTATCACTATAATCCCGTGTGCACTCGCGATTATACTGATTGTCGCATGATCCACATAGCTTGTACTAGTTACGTATGAATTAGGGTATACATAAATTTTGAAAATAAGAATGAGTACGTATAGGAATGTCGTATGTAAGCATGATTGGTATTTAAGTATGAGAGAGGTTATAAATATGAGTATATGTATGAGTATGATTAAATTCTTTGAATAGTCCACACGAGATATTTTAGTTAACTAGATTAACGCATTACTGGCATGTGATCTCACTGGTCAAACCATCATGTCCGCAAGTATGTATGTATGTATGAATGTATGAATGACTTAACATGACCGCAAATCCATGCGGCGGGCGTTACTCCTATAGCGCTACACAAGCGCTATATATGTTAAGGTGTGGCTTGATCAAAGTTAATGACAAAATGTCAACCCAACGTTTAACGCAAGCGTCATCTATTCATGGCACATGTCATCATTTCGTTGCCATGAAAAGATCCGTAATGTATAAAGCGTCATCTAATCATAGCACATGTCATCATTTCATTGATATGAAAAGATCCGTAATGTATAAAGCGTCATCTAATCATAGCACATGTCATCATTTCATTGCTATGAAAAGATCCGTAATGTATGAATGAATGTCTTGACATTACCACAAATCCATGCGGCGGTGCGCTACTCCTATAGTGCTTCACAAGCACTACATATGTCAAGGTGTGGCTTCATCCGAAGTTAATGACCAGTTTATCACATAAAGAATGTCCAGTAATCCCAAATCAAGCATAACGTATTAGTAGGCGTGTATTAAAATGATGATTAGGTAACAAGTATTAAATCGCATAAAAGTTAAGTTAATATAAAAGAGAGGCTTGATAAGTATTGGAGTGCTTCGGGTTTAGAAACTTCGACTATTCCACAGTGAATCGCAAGTCCTTCCGAATTAGGGAGACATGCTTTGGCCTAATAAGTATAATACTCTCGTCTCCAGGCGATTAACGGTATTTTACCCTTCCAGTTAGTACATGTCCCTAATTTGATTGAAAATACGAAACTTTGGCGAGATTGAAAATCGTAGGTGCGGGACCAGTCATCAAGGTGTGGATATCAATCCTAGCTTGACAATTTCGTCCCAAAGATAGTGTTTTTTGAACGAAACAAGATAAAATCTCAAGTCGTCAGTAAGGATCCACTAGATTATGATATGGAATTTCTCATCAAGATATGGATATCACTCCTAACTTGATGGTGAAATTCGCGTAAAGTATCAGGTAAGGTGGATTGAAATTCGTCACCAAAGGTGAGAATCACCCCTATTTTGATGAGTCATTTCGATTGTGGAATACGAGTGTCTTCAAATATGCGTTGCGTATAATGCCTTAGGTAAAACACTTTGTGTTGTTAAGACAAAAGAAGAGATAGAAACAAAGTAGGAAGAATAACGTTTTAGCATGAATCAAGAATGGTCAAAGTTTGGTACTTAAACTATAGACTAGGTCGAACATGGCAATTCTACCTAATTCCCTATAGTTATGGCTCTGATACCAATCTGTCACACCCCAACCGATGGCGGAAACATCGGGATGAGACGAAGTGTGTAGATTGCAAGAGATTTCATAACGCTATTTTGTGTCAAGTATTTAATAATTACATTTTACATGGTTTGAGCTAGAATACCACAAGATTAAAATAAATAATGCACAATAAGTATTCAAATAATTAAATTTCATTTCCTTGATAGTTAATTATTACAAGTATTGGAAACAGATTACAATAGGATGGAAAGCAAATTACAATACAACGAACAATAAAGTTTGAATGCGTTTCTAGGCAATCCTACTGGATTCATCTGTCACAATCCTGCAACATGTATTAAAAGCATGGATCAGTACAAAAGCACTGGCGAGCATACAAGTTTGAATATAATTATAAGTATAAAAGTTTGACTCAAATTCACATAGCATTTATTATTCACATCGAAACGAGCATACATAAACAACTTAAACATAGCAAATAGTATGAAATTATGATTTTTAAACTAACATGCATAAACAGCCTAAGCATAACGATATCATGAGAATATAAAGTTGAAACTAACGAGTATTAACAACCTAAGTATAACAACGAACGTTTCGATGAATTATGTGTTTGATTATAATCGATGATGTAAAGTGGATTTTGTATACATGTTGCACCCCAAAAAAATTGCGTTAAAACGTAAAATGGGGTCAAGTATGCTCACTGTTTTGCGAAGCTTCCTTAGGTAGCTCCGTGAAGAGTTGAAGGTTGCATGATGGAACGCCGAGGTCGCATCTTTGGTTCTCGAAGCATGTGAGACTTGTCCTCGCAAATGCGAAGAATTAGAGCGGATTCGGAGATTGTAGGAGTATTGTTAAAATAATTATACATTTATTTTTATTTTTGTAAGGAGTATTTGAATCCGATGATTTTCGTTTTATAAATTTTAACGCATTACGAATTATAGATCTTTACGAAAATCGAGCAGAGTTTCCTCTGTTTTTGGACGAACCCGACAACACAAGTTGTCGATGTTATTCTCCAAAACTCAACAATTCGTTAACTATGTATTTATATATGTAACTTTCGTCGACAATGAATATAAATATATATAATTTTCATCAACAATTTATGATTATATTTCATCGAGAGCGCAAAAAAAAAAAAAAAACTTGTCGAATGCTAAAACATATTTAGTTTTGTATTTATATACGCCATGATATGTTGGTTCGATCTCGGTTCATGTTAAACATAATATACATAAATAACATATAAAGAAATTGCGACGTTAAAGGTATACCGAGTCGTGTGTCAAATCGATGACCGGTTGGCTGTGTTGACTGCAGTTGACCATAGTTGACCGAACATAAAACGAGACCCGGACCAACTGAACCGAGTTAGCCCGAACCAAACAGAGCCGAGCTTGAACTAGAGTGAACCGAGAATGAAATAACCCGAGACCAACTTGAAACAGAACCCGAGTTCACCCGAGTGAACGGAACCTCGAAACAAGTCACCCATCTCCGTCGATTCTGTCAATGTAGCCGGAGCCACCACCGTCGGCTGTCGAACCTGAACCGAGACTTGAACTGGAACCGAGTTGACTCGAAATAACCCAAAACCCGGACCAGCTCTAAATCGGAAGGTGAAGCCTGATTGTCACCACTTCCGTCCGCCGTGGTCGCCGGAAAACCGTCGTCGCCGCTACCAGGAGTGGTGTCGGGTACTTGCTGATGAGAGAGAGAGAGAGGTGAGCTAGAGGTGGAGGTGTTCGTGCGTGGTCGGAGAAGAAAGGGGCACCGGAAAGTCACCGATCACCGCTGGTTCGGCCGGTGGTCTTCGTCAAGAAAAGAAAGAGCGAGAGAGAGGAACAGGGTGATTCAGGGTGTGCGTGTGTTGGGGTGTCTGATCGAAGGACAGCCGCTGGCGATGTGGAAGGATGATGGTTGAGGGTGTGGCTGCGGATGTGAACGAGACGAAGGGTTAGGGTTTTTTATTTGTTGAAGAAGGTGAACAGTAAAGTCTAGTGTGTTGTCTGCACGTATAAATCGAGGGGAAAGTAGGGTTTGTGTAATTCAGTTTTTAGGAAAGACCAATATGACCCCTTAACTTAGAAAGGTTTAATGAATTAGTGGTCAAATTAACTTGGTTAATTTACATAACCTTGAAACTTAATTAAAGTTAACTAGGTTACTTGTTATTTAACCAAAACTAAATATGTTGATTAATAACTTTTAAAATCTTTTAAATTGAAATATTTATTTAATTTAATTAATTAAACAATAAATAGATAAATAACCATTGTTTTATAACGAATTAAATTAGGATAAAGATCCTTCAACGATTACTCATTTCGCGAAAAATCTACGTTGGTTCAAGTTTAGGATTCGAATTTCAAAACGGGTCGGATTTCGGGAATCCATTTTGACGGATGTTACATAAATGGCCAAAAGTCAAAGCCATCGTAATTAAGCTTTGACTTAGTGATTAATCACTAATGGTCCAGCCATTATTCGAATTGAAAGTGGCTATGAGTTGGTAATTATGTAGGTAATAAACCCTTAAAAGGGCACCTACTGATTTTCACTCTAACTTGGTTAATTGTCGAGTCAAATGTTAGAGGATGGGCCTTGGATGATCAGAAGTGTACCGATTATTTTAAAGGAGTGGTCGGCCTCTATCAAGATGGAAAAAGAGGATATTAAAGTTGTTCCAGTATGGGTCAAATTGCATGATGTGCCGTTAGCGGCATTTACCGAGGATGGTCTTAGCTTGGTTGCTTCTAAGATTGGGATCCCTAAGATGTTGGATTCGTATACTGCCACGATGTGTGCTGAGTCTTGGGGAAGAAGCAGCTATGCTAGAGCGCTTATTGAAGTTCAGGCGGGGACCGAGTTAAAGAAAAGTGTTACTATTGCAATCCCATCTTTGGATGGTAATGGTCACTCAATGGTGGAGGTCAAAACTGAATATGATTGGGAGCCTTTAAGGTGCTCCTCTTGCTGTGTCTTTGGTCATGATGATAGCTCGTGCCCAAAGAACCCTCAGGTAACTTCAAGTGGGGATTCTGAAAAGAATATTGATGATTTTCAGATTGTGGGTGCCAAGAAGAAGAAAGTTAATAACCAGGGCCTCCATATGAAAAATCAGAAGCCTAAGTTAGTTTACAGACCAGTTGTCAAGCCTAAACCAAAATCGTCCTTGAGGAGTACGATGAATAACCAGGTTTCAACATCTAACCCGTTTAACATTCTCAAGGACGATGATGGAAATCAAGGAGGTATCACTGTGGGTCGAGTGGAAAAGAAGGCTACGCATTCGTCTAGTGACAAGCAGGAATCGGATGAGGAGGAGGTCGTTGAAGTCTATAATGAAACTAGTGAATTTATGACTTCGGGTACCCATTCTTTATCTTCGAAAGCAAAGGCAAGCACCTCTTCCACAAAGTTCTCCAATGGATAGACTCTTAATGGTTCGTGTGAAGGGGTTGCCGGTTTGTGGCAATTTCATTTTTGATGATGGCGGATGAGGGCTTATTTTTTTGTTGTTTTGTTTTGTCTACTGATGTATAGTAGGCTAGGTTATGGGGTGTCATAGGTGTTTTGTTTTGTTTGTTTTACATATATAGGGCATGTCCTGTATATGAACTAGTGTGGAACACATCCTCACTACTTGTACTTAATTGCGGTTTGTTTCAATAGAATCACCGGGGTAACCCTTTACCCAAAAAAAAAATTGTCGAGTCAAACTTATTAATAAAAAGTCAACATGATCAATTTTTTACAAATAAATCCATAATTGATAATATAGAAGTTATGGAACATGTTTAAACACTAAAATAACTTGGTAAATAATATAAGAACATGTTTAGGCATGTTCAACCCGAAAATTCTAAGTTTTGGCTCGGTTCGGAACCGAAAGTCGCAAAAGTAGACTTTTGCTTTGACTTTCAGTTCTGACCCGATTTAACTTAGTTTAGATATGCCTTAGAGTTCCTTTAGGACCATATCATAGGTTAGTATAACCCTCTGAGGTTATACAACTTGGTTCCATAGAAATCCTAGTTCATTGCATAATTCGGTTATTTGCTTAAAAGTTGACCATTATGCCCTTTTGATATTAAAACGAGATTTTTGAAAATGTGAGAGGACAAAAACCTTTATTACTAATTTATAAGCATGTCCTAAAAATTTGACATCAGTTTGTGGTCTAAATTAGGAGTTATGCTCAATATCGTAAATGAAAGCCTTTTTATTAATTAAACGACATTTTCGACATAAATCCTATTTAAAACCAAATTTTGACACCAAAACTTTTACCCACTGATGTAATATAATATTTGGGGATTTTTAGAATTTTTTATTAAATTTTTAACTGATCATAACATAAGGTTCTTGCATTGATTCGGTAATTGACGGTTATACCCTTTTTGCTAATAAAATGAGTTTTACACATCCTTTACATGTCAAACCTTTTTCTACTGATTTTATATAATAAATAAGTTATTTTAAACTGTAAAGGCTGGTCAAAATCTCAGATTTCTTTAATAAACCCGAATATCGTCGAATACCGACTTTTATGCGATTTAGGCACATGGTATGGTTTAAAACCATATTAGGCACCTAAGGCTTGTTACCTACTGATGTTATGAATCAATTTTTATACTTTAACAGTAAATAAAAGTTTTGAACTTAGATTTTCAAATTTGACCCTTAAAGCTTATGTGAAATGACCAAAATGCCCCTACGGTGCATAGTTTGGACTTAAATGATAAATTTCACACATATACAATATCCTACTGATATAACTCACTAAAATAAATATTTTTACTGATCATTTTAGACCATAAACTCATATTACTATTTAACCTCTTTTATAAGCTTTAAAATGACCAAAATACCCTTACGGGGCTTAAATTGATTTTAAATTCGTTTTGGGCATAATGGAAGGTATCCTACTGATATCATAACACATTTTAAGCATATTAACTTAGGGAACCTGATCATGACTCATTTGGTTACCCGTTATCCATTTTTTGCGTTCGGTACGGTTTATGTAACTAGTTTACATAAATTAACCGAAACGGGTCAAACCTTATCATTTTCACTTCAAAATCCAGAATGTGTTTGGTTTACCCATATTAAACAAGTCTTCATACTTGTCAGGTCTAAATCACATTCTAATCCGGTCTTCGCTTAATCTTGCGTTTTGAACCGTATACATTTCTTTAAAACTAACCGTTCTAAGTTTAAACTTAAGTAAGACCCGTTAGGAATCTAATAGGTTATTAAAACCTTCGTTCCAGATTTACGAGACCAGTAAAAGCTACCGTACTTGCTGCTTTGTCATACGGCTGGGATTAAAATTTATATTTTAGCTCAGGTAAATACTTTTAACTTATTTTCCCTTATACGGGCTTGGGGTACGGTATTTAATAATACCGCTTGGTCGGGTATTGAATTTTTAATAGAATAATGGTTAAATTATTGAGATAACCCGTTTAATCTGTTTTGTTTGTTTTAAGCCTTTGGGGGAATTAATGACCATGTCCTGGATATCATCGGCTCATTCATTGAAATGGCCACGACTTAAGCACGGGGTGTAGGCATACACCTGCCGGTGTGTATGTAAAAAGATAAACCCGCTTGTTGAGAATAACTCGCCATGGGTATATTATGTGGTGTGTCTATTAATCTTTTAACCCGGTACTTCTAACCCGAGCTACTGAACGTATGACAAACATATAAATCTTTTACAAGATTATTTTTAAATAATTATCCCAAGTTATAAATGATTATTGTGCCTTGTGCATCTAAATCAATTTTATAAACACTTTTCAAAATGATTCGGTTAATTGTATTTACCAGTGAAAACTGACGTATTTTCCAAAAAGATTAAGTGCAGGTACTAAGCGAAATGGGCTGGCTACTCCTAGTATCAAATAAAAAGTCTTGCAAGCTTTTGATGCTTAGATCTGTTGAACAATATTTCTTTTGTTTTGATCCGCCTGTGGATCCTTTTACAACCCGTTGTAATATTTAATTTTACTTTTGAATCGGTTTGTAATATTATTACTTTTAGATTTCCGCTGCGCGTTGAACTGTGATTATTTGACTATGATGATATCAACTACGTCACGATACTCACCACCGGGCCCACCGGTAATACGTGAAAATATTGGGGTGTGACACTTAACTAATATCCATTCACACCATCTAAACTTTCAATAATCCCCCACATGAACGTAGATTGATCGAAACACACAAAATTTCCAATGCAACCTCGACAGTTGAGTATTGCAGGATAGGTATGTATTAGCTTTGAACCTTACTTTGTGAAGCATACTTAGTCTCCTATCAATTTAGAAGACAATACACCTTCACACAATACTCTCCTTAGCCGGGCCATGCCCTCATAGTCGTGTCAAATAATGGTCGTGGAACACTTTCCTAGTACTGCAGAGCTCTAGGAATCGTGCCCCTAATTCCATTCGAAGTGACCCCATTTCTCTCTAACATAGGTGATTCTTCTTAAATCTTAAAAGCATCGTGGTTACCATCAAACTCATTTACCACAGAATATGCTTAGCCTCACAATTTGTCACTGAATTTCATATGAATGAATTAGGACGTATTTAAACACCGTTTTATAGTATAGGGGTATATATACCCATACATACTAGCTTATGCGTATAAGCTATTCCCCTACAGTGACCACCCTTAGGCATATGAATTAATTGTCCTATTGAACTTAGATCCTAGGATCTCCTGTACTAAGTTAGGTTTCCTTCACACACACCCTTTTTTCAATGGCTTTAGTCTCATTCCATAAATTGATCTCCAATAAACCTTCAGGTTTTTGGATTCATAACATTATCTTTGACTTTATCAAGTCACTACAAATAACTTTACGCATTTGAGATCAATTGTCATGATGTGTTCTTAACTCGTATGTTAATTTTTCCTATTATCAACTTCTAAGACTATAACCTCAGTGACCACCTGACCACCTGAATCTGGTTATAACATCTGTCTTTGAAAGACACACATGTCATTTATGGCAAACATATACTACAACTTTTGTGTCCTCTACTTAGTCATGTTTTTGCAATGTTAGATTCAATCACATACTTCTTATGGTCAAACTTTTATGATACAAATGCAAGACAACCCCACATTTAAGTGTTATTGGATAATATCCATATGGGGTAATGAAAACCATTTCTACATAACCTTAGGTGTTATTGGCTCCTCCCCCACATTTCTTGCCATTTGATCAACATTTTTGTAACTTCACTTATGATGACATTTATACACCTATAATTGAACAAGATTAGCCTCATTGTATCAATTAATTCAACTCATATTCGAGCCTATCAACGCAACATATGACATTGTCATAAGTTTGTCACCAACTTATAATTATTCTAATTTACCATATAGAATAAGCTTAGACAATGCGTTCTCCTCATTAGATTTTCGAACAAGCTATTCAAAAGGTACATATCTTTTCCTTATAATGAATGAGAATTCTCCCTCAACTTTGTCTATACATAAATTCTTTTGTGTTCATACGCATTTGAATGTTTAGAGTTAATTAGTTTCCGTCAAGAAGCATAATTAACCAAGTACTAGTCTAACATGCTTTAGACTACAATACTTTAGCATGTGAATAGAAGATGCATTATTCTGATTCTTTACAGCCCCAATGATATCATAATATCACTTTACAACATTCATCCCTTGTTAAGACAAAATAATGAGACTTATTCATAATCCTAAAACATCAGTATTTAGGAAGATCTCATAAAATATTGTATATAACACATAACTAACTGTTATCATTCAATTAAGGAACATAACTTGTTTACCTTTGATCTCCAACGCTTCACCATTGACTCATAAGGTCTTAAACATAAGTCTTAATCCAAGTCATTTTGGTGAACTCATTCATCGTTAACAAGACGAATGTTCCTCGTCTACAATCACTATTATGTATGAGATAGAGTCAACTAGATCGACACTCAATAACATGGCATTCAAAATTTTGCTATAAGTGATTTGCATACTTCTATTGTTATTCATTAGGAGATATGTATACTTAGGATGCTCTCCCAAAACGAAGGTAAAATCTCCATATAGTTCTAACAATAATCAAGTGGTAGACGCATCTACATATAGATCACTTGGAACAAATCTCACAAGATTGATCAAATGTATCGTGATGAAACATAAATGGGTTGGTTAAGTAAGAATAAAGACCAAGTAAAACCGAGACAAATGGCTAACTTTTTTTCTTTTTTTTTATCTTTGCATATTTATACTATAAAATAAAATAAAAACTTGTACATAGGAACAAATTTGGATAACTGGCGCGGGTCAGTTTCAGGTCAAACCCACAAACATATTTTGCTAACAGCTTTGTTATAAACGTTATCAGACAACAATTTTCAAGATGTGAGGCACAAATCCACAAAATCTACATTTACAATCAAGTTTGCAGAAGAAAACTCTCCTTAATTAAATATGCTTAAAAACACTTAAAACGATCAAAATACGTATATGTAACTTTATCAGGCTTGCAATAACCTTTGTAAACCAACCCATCTTCCTTAGCCTCGCATTTAATCAAAAAAGCCAGCTCTTTCCCTTCAAAATTTCGTACACAACCTCCCCAAAAACCCTAGCTTGATCACAAAGTGGTTTCCTAATTTACAACCCCTCAAACCCTAACTTTCTCTCAGAACTTATTGTATATAGATCTCTACTTGAAGAGCCCCTTCCCTTCACTTTCTCATACACAATTTTGAACCATTCACGGACTATTAGATGAAAAGTACGTTTATCTAACATCAAATTCGTTTCATATTATAGCTTAGTCCTTTCTTTTCATAAATTACATATATGTCCCCGTCATATAGTTAGCACACTCGATCATTTTTACTAACTAAAGTTGATAAATCCATTAAAATATGAAAGGATTAGATCTTTATGTTTTTCATCGGACGCATATTTATCACCTCCGACGAATCACATGCGCATAATGGTCGCTTTAAGTTTTTTAGGTATTTTGAAAACTCATTAGTACATATTGTAATTTTTCGAGTTTGACTAACAATAAGTAGATAATTCGTTTAGAAATGAATTTGCCTGCCAGATACATGTATGTTGCCTATGGCATTATAGCCTAGTCACATAAGGCTTAAGGGTCATTAGGTTTTGAGTTCAATTACAACTAAGGTTTTTTCCATATTTATTGGGTTTCCTTCTAAATTGATATATATGCATTATTGTCAAGTGAAGATGGATATAATCGGGTGGTTCCGATGATAATACGATTATACCCCAGCGGTCCATCAGTAATCCAAAATTGTCGTTCAAAAAAAGAGCATACCCGCGTGTTCACACACTAAGAGGAGGGGGGCGGTGCGTTATAGCACCGTGATACACAAACATAATGCGTGGAAGTCCACCGCCACCTAAAAGTCCACGCGTGATAAAGTCCACGAATTCAAATTTCGTTATTTTCTTCACGGCGTGATGGTATTTTTTTGTGAGGGTAATTGTTGGATGGGGAGAAATTGTTGGGTGTGGTGGTGAGTGATGACCATTGCCACCAAAAAAAGTTGTGAGACTAGTGGGTATGGAGAGCCTCATCCCCAAGGGGATGGGCCGCCACGTCAGCGCCACGTAGGCTCGGCTTGGAGGGGATGGACCTAGGGGGTGGGGGATGAACCCCTTTATATATATATATATATATATATATATATATATATATATGTATGTATGTATGTATAGAAGTGTGTGAGGGAAGGAGGGGCGTCGAGATCGGCTACCAGCGGCCGGTTTTCACGGGCCTGGCCTGGCGCCGGAGCAAGGGGGTGGGAAGATGGGGCGGCGACATGGAGACGGGCCGAGGGACGAGCCCCATTCCCTCCGGTCTGAGTGATGGAAAAATGGTTGATGACATGGCGGAACTTGATTGGGTGCTTGTGAGTGATAGAATTCTATCACTAGTGACCACCCCCACCCCCCTAATCACTTAATCAGTTCAAACATTAAATACATCACTATACATTAATCCACAAATAATAAATTTTCTCCTTAAATGCAAAATAAATCACTTGTATTAACTTCATGAAAATATGCAAATTCACATCACCATACCTTTAAAATGTATGTAACAACACAAAAAGACAACTTCCTGAAATTCAGGATAAATGTTATCAGTTATTTTATAGCATTTAAAAGCATGATGCAAAAATACCATAAAGTGTTTTCTTAATTACAAGACATTTATTTTAGCTACAAACTTTTTTGCAAATGTCATTTTCTCTTAATTCCATGATCGGTCAAAACCCCAGTCAATGTCTTTTTCCGGTGTTCATACCACGGTCAACCAGACGTATACGACTCCACAAACACACATACATTATATATAAGGGTTCTACACCCATACATATTTATATTAGTGGGATATATACCTCCTTTCTCCTACTAAATCAGTCACGTTATTTCTTTATTTTTAAGGGGTACGTTTAACTTCACCCATAACTCTGTTTCGAATACAAAATGATCACCGGCCGTGACTTTTACGCCATCGTGACCGCGATGGTGCCGCTATACGTCGCCATGATTCTCGCTTACGGCAGCGTAAAATGGTGGAAAATTTTCACACCGGACCAGTGTTCGGGCATCAACCGTTTTGTCGCGATCTTCGCTGTCCCGTTACTCTCATTCCATTTCATCTCAATGGGCAATCCATACGCGATGAACTGGAAGTTCATCGCGGCCGACAGCCTCCAGAAAATCATCATGCTGGTGGTGCTAGGGTTTTGGGCAAAATTCACAAAAACCGGCAGTTTTGAATGGATGATCACCATCTTCTCCCTCTCAACGCTCCCGAACAGCCTCGTGATCGGAATCCCATTGTTGACGGCGATGTATGGTGAGTTGACGGCACCACTGATGGTTCAGGTGGTGGTGATGCAATGCATTGTTTGGTATACGATACTTCTGTTCTTGTTCGAGTTTCGTGCGGCGAAGGCGTTGATTATGGAACGGTTTCCTGGTGCTGGAGGCGATATCGGTTCGATTAAGGTTGATTCGGATGTTGTTTCGCTTGACGCGCAAGATTTTCTTGAAACAACCGCGGAGATGGGAAATGATGGGAAGTTACATGTCACGGTGAGGAGGTCGAATGCGTCGAGGCGGTCGGTAGGAGCCGGTTCGGTTCTTTCGGGTGCGGAAATTTATAGTTTGAATTCATCTGCTATTCAAAGTCCAAGAGGTTCATATGCTAACCACTTGGACTTTAACTCTATAGTAGGGTTTCCTGGGGGCCGGTTGTCTAATTTCGGCCCCGCAGATGATATATATTCGATTCAGTCGTTAAGGGGTGTTACACCTCGGCAATCGAATTTTGAAGATGAAGCGCGTCGGTCGTCTTTTAGCATGGTGCCACATTTTTCGGTGTACTCGGAAACGCATATTGGCGTTACAAAAGGTCAACAACCACCACAAATGATGCTACGTTTAAAGCCAGAGTTGCAACAAAATGGGTCGCAAAAGAAGCCAAACCATGACGACCATATGTTTGGTCGTAGCTCGAGTGCGCCGATTATTTCCAAAGGTGGTCGGTCTCGTTCCAAACTCTACGCGGCGACGGAACAATCGTCTCGACCGGATCATGGAAAACTTGGAGGTACATAGCGAATTCTCACTACTACGAAACTAACTTGTTTCTTATGAGTTTTGCGACAGAAATATTTTTAAAACATTTCAGACAATTTTCTAACGAAGTTCCGACAAAGAATTGGTTTGGGTTTTTTTTTTTTTTTTTTTTTTTTGAACGGCAAATTTGGATCACTATCTGATTTTTCTGCACAATTTTTTTTAATAGAAATCTAGTAAAAAAAAATTCAAATTTTTTTATAATGTTTCCCGTGTGATTTTTTTATTTGTAAGTTTCTAGGACGCTTTTTAAACATGTTATAAGCGAACTGCCTTGAAGGCAAATATGTTTCAAAAACATTCTATAAACTTCTGTCAATTTCCAAGACCACCTACAAATAAAGAAGAATAGTATTTTTTTTATTTTTTTTTTTACATTCGTGTTCTAAAACGGTAGAATTTCGATATTGATGCAGAGTTGAAGGAATTTGACATCGAGATCGGGGGAGATCAAGAGAAGATCAAACCGGGTGTGGTGGACTCTACGGCAGAGCACCAACCGAGCACGGTAACAGACCCAAATGAAGGGTCAGGACAACAAATGCCGTCGGCGCGTGTGATGAGCCGATTGATACTATTGATGGTCTCGCGGAAACTGATTAGAAACCCGAACACGTACGGCAGCATCTTAGGTCTTGTTTGGGCTCTTGTGTCTTTCAGGTAAAATTACTAACTTGATGATACTAATATACTAACTGCTAACCTGATTAGCGATATTTTAACCGTACTATGTTCAAAAAAGAAATATTAATGTTGGTCGGATGGTGTTCTCTTTTAGAGTAAAAATTAAGGGTGTTGCTAAATGCACCCCCTATTTTTTTATTTTTACTGGTTACACCTCCCCCTTTAACTTTTAAACTAAATACAAATAAACCTTTTATTTTGTTTTCTTACATTTGTTTTAAGTTTGAAAAGATATATGTTAGTGATTAAATATCATAATGAACTCTTTATTTATAGGATTTTAAAAAAATGAATTTCTCACCACAAAATCGTCATCACCATTCATACTTATATCAACATTTTATGTGTTTTGAGTTTTGTTTTAAATTCAACTAGACCACCGATGCCTTTTGTATCATTCTTAAAAATTCACGAGCTAATAAACTAATTAAAGATAAATACAAAATGTTTTTAGCCGTAGTTTTATATTATAAATTCATAATATCAGTGATACCCAATACTCGTATTTTAATATTTATCATCAGAATGATACTTTTCTTAATTTGAATTTATCTTCAAAATGGTTATCATCGCCGGACCTTATATTAATTTATTCGATTCTTTTTACTACCGTTCAAACTATTATATCACCAAATCATAGGCAAATTGTTATCACCGTAACACAAAAGATGTCTACATTTTCTATCGATCATGTATAATTTTTATTCCAAGAGTTTAGGCGTGATAAGTTGGTACGGGATGAATTGTTTTTTTAAGTGTTAATATAAGAGATGAAATGATTAATTTTATTTATTATTTAAATAAAGAACCTATAATTTGTGAATAGAAGAATTAAAAAAGAAACATTTTTAAAAAATAAAGGTTTTTAAAGGGGTGAATTTGATAATTTTAAAGTGTTAATTTTTGCAAGGGGGTATAAACAGTAAAAGAGGGGGTGCGTTTAGCCAACCCCAAAAATTAAATGTTGGATCAAATTAAAATAATGAATTACTATCTTTAATAGGGAGTTTTTATTGCAGGTGGCATTGGGTAATGCCAAAAATAATAGGAAATTCAATCTCGTTGATCTCAAATGCTGGCCTTGGAATGGCTATGTTTAGCTTAGGTAAGTTATCTTTTTTTTATTTGAATCATGCATATAGATATAGAAGAATATATATTATTACACATATAAGGTAATAGAATAGGATTTTATTATAAACTTAAAACTAAAACTATGAACGTAATATCATTTAGTTGTCAAGTAAAGATTGGATTTTGTTACATTTAGAAATTAGTTGTCTAGTAAAGAATGGATTCTAGTACGTAAATAATATTTAAAATCCATTATCTTAAGTATAAACCGATTTTGTTTATATATTTGCTTTGCATTGAATTTGGATGTTGGGATATTTCGTGAACGTTACAAAAACTTTATCCGAATATTGAATGAACATTAATCTATTTACCTTTAGGATTTTTTTTCTTTTATGTACATTTATGTCGTGTTAATTATCATCTTACAACAATTTTCTTTAATATATTGACTCTCCAATTTTTCTTTGTTTTAAAAGTATCTGTATATTTGACAATTAAGCATTTTTTTTAAATGTTTACATTTTATTACCCACCATCAATACCGTGGTCAATAAAGTCATGTTTTTGTGATAATTTTGCTGAAAGACGCCTTCTTGAAATATCATTTGTTTTTGTGACTAACATGAAGCCCCTTTGTTTAATATCGTGAATTATGATTTTGGCTGTTACAAATATAAGCAACATAATGCCAAAAAGTCTGGGAACGACATAAATACGATAAAGTTGTCGTGTTTTTCGCAACAGTGTTGTCGACGTTGTCCCTTAAAGCTCTATACGTGTTACATCATATATGTGAACCCCTTTGTGTCGTGATTGTCTCATAAAGTTCTATACCTTTAACGTCATACATAACTTACTTTTCTGTCGACGTTGTCCCTTAAAGCTCTATACGTTTTACGTCATATATGTAAAACCCCTTTGTGTCGTGATTGTCTCATAAAGTTCTACACCTTTAACGTCATACATAACTTACTTTTCTGAACTTTTATTTTTCATCTCTTAGTTTCCCATGTTTTTAATCGCTCTGCTTTCTTTTCTTTTCTGTAAACTTACCGTTTTTTATTAAAAAATAACTAACTTATGTTTTGTATGTCTTAAGGTTTGTTTATGGCCCTTCAACCTAAGTTAATAGCATGTGGGAGATCAAAGGCTTTGCTTTCTATAGTAGTGAAGTTTCTTATAGGACCGATAGTAAGCGCATTGGCCGCATTCTTGGTTGGCCTCCGCGGTACCCTCTTTCATGTCACTATTGTGCAGGTAGTTTTTTTTTTTTTTTTTTAATTTCTATAACTTAAGATTACTTTTAATCTAATAATAGCTTTTTTTCTTTATATTCATAGGCAACACTATCAGTAGGGATTGTACCCTTTGTTTTCGCAAAGGAATATGATGTTCATGCAACGATTCTCAGTACTTCGTAAGCATATAAGAACTGCTTGTTGTCATGAGAAGGGGTTGTATCTTTGTTTATTCCGATATATGAACTCATATCAAACTTTTTTTAATTTGTTTCAGGGTTATCTTTGGAATGCTGATAACGGTGCCTATAACATTATGCTACTACATCATTCTCCAACTCTAGGCATAAAAGATAAGCATTTAGAGTTGATCTTTGATGAAATATGTTTAGAAGGATGTAATCAGATGATTGATTCTTGATGATACTTGGTAGAATCCTCAAGGTCAAGTGATCTCATATGACGATAAGATCTTGCATAGTTTGTTGTAGTTGTTTTCGTTTTTGTAAAAACTTTATTAGTTTCTTAAAAAATTGACTAGTGAGTTTTGTGCATTGTGTTTTCAATCCAAATCAATTACCAAAATGGGGTTTGTATAGTATATATTCAAATATAGTCCGAAAGTACAACCATGCTAGCCATAAATGGGTATGGTCTCCTGCGCCGGCCATACGAGTCAACCTCAGGTCGTGCGCGAGACCATACCCAAAATAAACCAAAGTGTTGGCTTCCTCGACCTTGCGCCGACTATAAAGGTGTGCCCAAGGTTGCGCGCGAGGTTAGGACCAAGATAGAACCATTTCTGACACTTAGTTCCTTTAACAAAAGACCTAGCTCCCTTGACCTTGCGCCGACTACTCGGGGTTACCCCATGTCACGCGGGGACAAGACGCGCATGGTAATGTCGGACAGTTCAGAAAGTACGAGTGGCAGAGTAGTATTCCAATAGGCGCCCAACAGGCTGTATTCTATTGTGCTTCACGATGAGCAATCGCGCAGGAGAATAGAAGTACACAAGGACATTTACGTAGAACCAATCAGCTTGCGCTGACCACTGCTCCATGATTTCCACAGCACTACTAATGACAGACCAGACAACAAGGACAATCGTCAGGACACGTGGATCCATTCAGCATGCGCTAGCTACCCTCTCGCCTTGAATCACTAACGGTCGTGACAGAGGAGACAGATTGGATATTCCTTGTTGTCGATTTCAGGCCGAAGGCCCATCAGCCCATATCCTTCACAAATCACCTCGGCTATAAATAGATAACTTCACCTCCAGGTTTAAGGATCACACTCTTGCTCTCTCACTTACTTTACACACTTTTATCCTCAAAGCAAGTTCTTATTCTCACGCCGGATGGTGGTTACAAGTAGGGCTGGCATAACGGGTCAACCTGATCTTTTAAGACACGAACACGATAAGACACAAACCCGAAACACGTAAACACGAACCCGGCAAGAAATCTTATCGTGTCAGATTTTCGAAACACGAACACGAACCTGTTAATAAACAGGTTACACGAAACAACCTGTTAAGACACGAAAAAATTACCAACGTATCATACGACGTGCTAAGACACGAAAACAACCTGTTTAAGAACCAAACACAACCGAATTGAGGAGACTGTGAACCGAATTGGGAATGGTGGTGTATGTGAGAGAAATTTAAAAATTTGGGTTTGGGTTGTGGAAAAAGAACCGTGTGTGTATGTGTATAATTCATCCCAGGTTCCATGACTGATGACCCTATGTCCACACCTATATATAATATTTTTTTAACTTTTAATTATTAACATGTACTTAACGGGTCTTAACAGGTTAACATGTTTTAACCTGTTTAGACACCAAACATGTTAAGGTCTTATCATATCGAGCTGTTTTAGACACGAAACATGTTAAGGTCAAACACGAAACCTGATAACTTCGTGTAGGTTCGTGTTGTGTTATCGTGTTCGTGTCAGAATTGCCATCCCTGGTTACAAGGAGAACCCCCTATTTCCTCCTTGTAACGAGCTTCACGGTGTGTTGATTGTTTTGCAGGATTAACTTGATGTTTCTTCAGAAGAATGTAATCATACGATTGATTCTTGATGATACTTAGTAGAATCCTCAAGGTCAAGTGATCTCATGTGACGATAAGATCTTGCATAGTTTGATGTAGTTTTTGTTTTTGTAAAAACTTTATAAGTTTCTTAAAAAATTGACTAGTGAGTTTTGTGCATTGCGTTTTCAATTCAAATCAATTACCAAAATGGGTTTTGCATAGTATATATTCAAATATAGTCCGAAAGTACAACCATGCTAACCATTAAACAAGAGAGATCCAATTGAAAAGTAAATATCTAATCTATAAAACAGATATATCACTGATGTTGGGTTCGAATGAAAAGAATTTTTTTGTAAAAATAAAAAATAAGAAATTTTAATTAATAAAAATATTACATTTAATATTTGTATTTAATGTTATTGTAAATATATATATATATATATATATATAGGGTAATGATAGTGTAAAAAGGGCCTAAAGTGTGAGAAGTGTATTATAACACTATATATAATACTATATAACACCATATAAACACCGTATAACAATATGTATCACCATATAATACCATATAACACTATGTAACACTATATATCATTATATAACAAATATAACACTATACATCTATCATAGACATGCTAACAGATAACCTATAGTGTTATATTTGTTATATAATGATATATAGTGTTACAAAGTGTTATATGGTACTATATGGTGTTACATATTGTTATACGGTGTTTATATGGTGTTATATAGTATTATATATAGTGTTATAATACACTTCTCACACTTTGAGCACTTTTTACAGAATCCTCTACCTATATATATATATATATAAAGTGTAACATACAATAGGACTTATCGTACGAGCGTACACGATGTGAATTCGCATGTTATAAAAAAGGTGCGTGTATGGAATTTGCAAAATCACATGTTGGTATATATACAATGAAATCGCATGGGGGTGTGTATTTCACATGGGGTAAACACGAGTTCGCACGTTGAAAAAGCCTCGCGTACGCTCGTACGATAAGTCCTATTATACGTTAACCGACATATATATATATATATAGTGGGGATCCTGTGGAAAGTGTGTTTTTCCTAGAAAGTCTAGGAAGCGATCTGGGCCATCCAATGAGTGTGTTTAAAGGTTAAGGATAATCAATGGCAATCTTGTAATATTTGACTTTAATTAATTGATTGTTTTAAATGAGTAGGGGCAATTTTGTCAATGATCGTGTTTTAAATCAATCAAATAACCGTCAAGCAATCTCAACTCCTATTTCCACGCGAATTTCCCTCTCTCATACCAAAATCATACCAAAGATACCTAAAATCATGGATGAAGATATGAGATTTTCCTTGTTCTATATACGTAAGATCAAGCTGTCACTGTGCTACATGTTTTACAAGGCGATTACTGGTGAATCGTGTTTGACATTGACGGGATTTCTTGTTTGCAGGGAAGAGATTCAAAAAGCAGGAAACTTTGGAAATGATGGAGAGCACCGGAACAGTTACTGGAAGCCGATCGAAAGTCCCCAGAGTCGTAGGTATGTGTTTCAACTTAAAGAGGTTGGTAGGTTTAAAGTTCAATGGCGATAAATGTGTTTTTGTACTTATGTTTATGGTAGGGTTTAAATATTAGCGATAAATGTGTTTTACAATGTGTTTATGTGGGTGTGTTTTACAACCATACTGGATTTGGGAACATCTAAAACGTAAAGTTAAATGTGTTTTATAATGTGTTCATGTGGATGTGTTTTACAATCATACTGACTTGTAGCTGTGTTTTAAGGAAATGTGTTTTACGATGTGTTTATGTGGGTCTGTTTACAATCATACTTGATTTGGGTACGTCTAAAACCCTTATGAACTGTGTTTTATAATGAGTTAATTTGGGTGTGTTAATTGTGTTTTATAAAATGGGTGTAATTAACAAGAGGTTTCCATGACAAGCTATGGTGCTAAACCAATGTAGAAGGTGTGTGTGTGTTTTAGCATTGAATATAAGGTTGATGTAAAAAATGAATGCTTAAAAAATGTTTTTCAATAAGACGGAGAAAGAGTGAAAGATTAAAGGGAAAATGGCTTTCGAAAAAACCCAAAAACAAACCTGACAAACCAATTAGGTTGGACGAATCAGACATGGAAGAATCATCACCTATACAAGGTGCGGTTACTTGTGGGGGTGGGGGTTGGGGGTTACTTATATAGTTAGTTGTCCGACCACTTGTGTTTTTTGTTATAAACAGTTAAAGCTGTTAACAAAACTACTGAAACGGTAGACAACGTAGGAGACTGTGCACAACCACCACCTGTTGGCACCCTTCTGTCTGACATTGAAAATCTTTTCCCATACGTAATGGATAGAAATCTCGAGTTACAATCGGAACCCCTCCAAAATCGTGAATTGCCTATATGTAAGTTAGAACTACAATCGGCAAACCATATGCTTGTTGTGGTAAACGCAATGCAAGACTAACATCACCTTTTATGTGTTTTTTTGCAGCCGACGTGAATCAGAAGAGTATCGATACTGGTAAGAAGCGGAAGGACAAGAAAGCTGGAATCGAACCGAATCAAAAGAAGGTTGCGGTTATACCACCAGTTAAAAAACCTGATGAAGTAGCACACGGTAACATGAAAATTATACACTAATATTATTTAATAATAAAGTTTGACTTGCTGATCCGCTTTATATGTTGTTGTGTTGTCAGATGCCATGATAGAAGATTCTGATGATGATTTTGACAACCCACCATGGAAAAAAACGAAGACGGATCCTAGCCAACCAGTAATTGAAAAAACACGACCCCCGGTTGCTAAGTCAAGCGAAAACTCAAAAACACGCAAAAGGTCAACAGCGATCAAAAGTTACCTACCACTTTTAGATGGGAAACTAACATTGCGAACCGCTCTTAAACACATGGGGGAGCTGATGGAATCTTTGAACGAAAATCAACAGGCGGCTGTCAAAAACATAGGTTTCGGGTCAATTCTTGGGTTTAAAATAGGTCAGATTTCATCAGCTCTGGGATGGTCGTTGGTAAAAAACTACGACCCTAAAACACGGGTCTTAAATTGCGGTAGCCACCACATTCAAATCACGGAGGAATTGGTGAACGATATCTTCGGCGTACCGAGAGGGAAGGTAGAAATAAAGGAGGTTGAGAGAGCAAGGGTGGATTTCCACGAGGTTGTGGCGGAATGGAAAGGCCAATTCGAAAACGCTCCTGCACGTTTGACACCTCTTCAATTCAAGACATACATGCAGGCCCAAAAAGCGAGCGGGAGAATTTTTTTTGTTGAACCTTTTGCTATTCTACAACACATTGCTAGGAGAGACAACTACCAATTCGTCAATTAATATGAGGTTTCTACTAGCCTTGCGTCGAGGGATGGAAATCAGGAGTTTTAACTGGTGTGAATACATGATCAGGTGTCTGGATAGAACAGTGGAAGCATGGTCACCAAAAGACTGCTTTCTTGGGTCGATGCCTTTATTCGTGGTATGTTCCGAATGCTTACATAATTTTCTAAACACACACTTGGATTATGCATTAAAACACATCTTAACACACAACTTAGACTTGTGCATGTTAAAACAGAGTCTGATGTAAAACACAAGGTAACCCTTAAACACACAATATTATGGAATGGGGCATAGACAACAACATAAAACACATTCATAGAGTTTTAAGTTGCAAAGTATTTGTTAAACTCCAAACTAAAACACTACCTATTGTAAAACACATTATGATGTAATGTGAACATCATAAAACACAATGTGTTGTAATGTGACATAGAAAATAACATAAAACACAGTCAGAGTGTTAAATTGCAAAAGAACTGTTGTCACACCCCAACCGATAATGGAAACATCGGGATGAGACGAACAAATTGCTCAAAACTTCATAACACTATGTGACAATATGAATTTAAATTAAATTTCATAAATTACTAAAAATTTCATACAAGAATCAAATATGAACAACATTATTTCAAACATACATTACAAAATAGATTAATCTAAGTATGTTTCTAAGTCCACTTAAATCTTGTTTCTTCACTTAGCATCATCTTGTCTATCAAACCTGTAACATGTATTAAAATACAATCAACAAAAGTTGGCGAGTATACAAATTTTCATACATAGCATAATATAGAGTAAAATAGTTTAACGGCTCATATCCAACATGAATCACAATATGCAAGTTACTAATATGTTGAAACGATGTAAGCTATATGTTCAAACCCAAGAATCCAATGCGTTAAAATAGCCTATCCCAAAGAATAACGGGAGGTTAACATGTTTAACTTAACAATACCCCAAGACTCGTGGGCGGTGCATTACTCCTGTAGCGCTATAATTGTTAAGATAGGCTTGTACGAAGTTAATGAGCATATAGACACGAAAAGTTTACATAACATACGAGATTAACAAGCATCATATAGTTTCATGTTCAAACATGGATAGAGAGTTATTCAAATAGTTTCAAGTGTTTCGTGTTTTTATATAGAATACATGTTGCACCCAAAAGTGTTTAAAAGTAAAATGTGTTCGAGTATACTCACAAAATTGCATATGCTTTCTGTTTATCCAATGTGATGAAGTCGAAGAGATTCGAAAGGATGAATGTGTTTGGTTTGGAGTTTAAGGGAAAGTTTACATTCGGTTTTAAGGATTCGGAGTTTAAAGTGCATTAAAGTAGACATATGAGAACGTAATCATCTAGCACACATAATACTTGTTCTAGACACTATGAAGCTCAAAAGAGTTTGAAGATTTTCATGGGTCAAAATGCCCATTAGAATCGTGACAAGCATTATGGTCCTTAGATGATATAACCTACTATCTTGACAAATGACCACTAGTTCATCCTCAAAAGTTTGGTTACTTGAATATATTATATAAGTTATATTAGTATATCATATTGTCATATAAGTCAAGCATGAGGTAGGAGGATGAATCCCCCATTTAGGAACCTCTTTGTATTTCATACAAGTCATGCATGAGGTAGGAAGAACAAGTCTTCCATTTAGGTACCTCTTTGGTGTTCACCACTACACTTGTTGTCATAGACAAAAAGAAGGGTTATGAACATACAACTAAGAAAGAAATAACTACAACTAATCTAAGAAAACATCAAGCAATGCGTGGATTTTCAAGTAGGATAGCCCAAGCTAACCTTATAATCACACAAACATCAAGCTTTAAGCTAGTTCATTACTTGTGGGTTAAGACCCTAACCAAAATAGAATGTTTATGAGGATTGAACCTCTGATTTCACATGTCACAACCTTGTTTTTAAGCCTAACTAACCATAGACTTGATTATGAGCATAAGGACATAGGAATGTACGAAGAAAACATGAGTTTTCTTCCAAAACATGAAGATAAAAATGAGCAGAATTTAGGTGCACTTTGGACCTCAAAAATGGTGAGGTTTCACATTAGTTTGCCCAAGAAAACTTGTGAGAACCTTCCTAGAGGTTATCCAAGTGTTGTAGAAGAAGAAACAAGAAGAAAATTGAAGTGGAAGTGAGTTAAAACTCACTTTTTATGGCTGGAACTTTCAAAAACGTGGCTGAAACTCAATTGTGTTCGGGAGAGTTTTTGAAGTGTTTGGAGGCTTGTAAAAGTGGGATAAAGGATGGGGAAATGTTTATTATATAGGGAAGGGATTAGGGTTTCAATGGGTTGGGCTTTGGAAGTGTTTAGAAGGGGTTACACATTGTAACAAGCCACAAAACTCAGCCCAAGGGGGCTGTTTTGGGTGCTGAATTTAGCCCTATATTTCCTTTTTATTTTTTTAAACATTAAAATGTGTATTTTTTTGCTGATTAAGTTCTGTAATTAATATGTAACAATGTTCCCCTAACTTGTAACAAGGTATAGCATGAGATAAACGCGATTTAACTAGACAAAAAGTGTGATGTATAAGTATGTAACATGATTGTAAGTGACAAGTATATGTAACATATTAGATGATTAATCGTTGTGTATTTTATGTATTTAAGGAGTATCAATTGTATATGTGTCAAGTATCATGTCCTAACATACATAATCAAACATGAAGTGAGGGTTTAATCAAGTAATTGAACATGGGTTCGGTGTTGTAAGAACGAATGAAATGATGTAACAAGTATATGTAGCAAGTAATGAAGTGTTGAATGTGTATAAGTCTCGAAATTGAATAACCAAATGTTTTGTTTACATGGAACGTTTAAGAATTACGAATATACGCTAGTTGTTTATGATTTAAATTTATGTTTATGTGAATTACGAATCATGTATCAAACGAATCCACATATCAATGTATAAACGATGTATACAAGATTCATTTCATTACGATCAAAGTCTCGGATTTACAATGGCTCGAAACGAAATACGATTACAATGGGAAACAAGTTTCCGAAAATAGAATTACAAGGTGAACTTTCTAAAAATGGAAAGCATGAAAAAGCAGGGCGTTACAACTGTTAAAACAAAACCTGATTTATATAAAAATCCTTAAAACATAGTCATTATATAAACCAAGTAAAAACTGACTTCAGTTGTTCGTCTTCTTTACAGGCGGCGTTGATAGGTGACCAAAAGAAATTCAAGGAAGATGAGCCAAGATCAGTTCATCTCATTGAAGATATCACACAGGACGATATCAAGTCACTTAGCATCAAATTGGACACGGTAAGGTTTGCGCAAGTGTTAGAGAATGAAAAGGGTCTGCATCCGGATCAAAGATATCCGTTTGAAAAAAAGGAAGATGATGGAGAATTAGCTGGCACAAACCCTGTGAAGATGGTTGAACAAAAGGTTCAAGCAAGTGAAGGGAAGGAAGATGAGAAAGATGTATAAAAAAAATAAAACCCAATACCAAAACTGCAATGGTGAAAAGGAAAAAGATTGTTGTGAAGGCAACCAATAAAACGCATGGTAAACCTACAGAGTTAGGTGTACCGAAAAAAAAACAGATTGAAAAAGTTGGGGCGAAAACTGCTCCTGTTGTGAACAAGAAATCTGATGTTGAAGCTGGGCCGAAAACTGTGCCTGTTGTCGATGAAATTCCCGTTGATATGGGAAAAAAATACTAAGGTTGGAGAAGACATGAACGAAGAAGGTGGAACAACTGCTGCTGATTACAATGTAGCCGATATAGAGAAATACTACATTGAAATCGGCGAGTACAAGCAAACACAGCAAAGTCAGCCAGGCATTAACATAGGGTTTGATGGAGAAATTAGGATACCAATGGTATCTCAATATGGATCGACACCACAAGTGAGCCAGAGCGACGAAGTACTTTCAGAGCGTTTTAATACATGTTAAAGCATAGTCTTAATACACAACTTAGACTTATATATGTTAAAACACAATCTGTTATAAAACACAAGGTAAAACACCTTAAAACACAAGGTAACCCCTTAAAATGCAATCTTATGTAATATGACATAAACAAAAACTTAAAACATATTTCAGAGTGTTTTAAAATGAAAAGGATTTGTTAAACTCTAAACTAGAACACAACCTGTTTAACAGATTGTGTTAAACACGTTATGATGTATATGTGAACACATTAAAACACATTCAGAATGTTTAAAACATAGTCTTGATACACAACTTAGGATTATGTATGTTAAAACATAATCTGTTGTAAAACACAAGGTAAAACACCTTAAAAACACAAGGTAACCCTTATTACACATTCTTATGTAATGTGACATAGACAACTCCTTAAACCACAATCAAAGTGTTTTAAAATGCAAAGGATTTGTTAAACTCTACACTAGAACACAATGTCATGTAATGTGACACAAATCTCATGTTGTTGCTTGATGCTAATGTGTTGAGTTTTAATGATGTAATTCAGGTGCATGCGGGAATGTTGGAAGTGTTCTTGAATCAGTTTGACGAATGTGTGAAAAGGATAAACGACCATTTTACGAAAGGGTTTCAGTTGTACCCCGAAAGTGAGAAAATAAAAGAGAAACACACGATGTGGACTGAAATGCTAAAAAAGGTTGCGTCCACATGTACGACGAGTGGACAACCACATACTCCTACCGATAAAACACCGGAAAAGGAAACAAATAAGGAGAATGCGGAACTGTCGCAGTGGACACCTTCATTTGTCGAAGAGATAATTAAGACCGTTGACAAGACAACCACACCGCCGACTCAGCTTGTTGAAGTTGTGGAGCAGCCCGCACTCGTCGTCACATCGATCTCCCAAAAAACAGCTAAGGAATATGAATTTTCGATTAGAAGAGGGCAGGTTATACATGAGTTTGACCTTGGAAAGCGGAAAGTAAGGCCGCAAAGACAAACAGAGTTGACTGACGCTCTAAGGTCTCCATACATGAAGCGGGCGGTAGAGCTTAGGTCGAAGCTTGACAACGCTGAGGTCTCGGTCAGCTCATACATGTTTTCGGCCTGGGGTTCAATGTGGTATGTAAATTTTTTTTAATTTATATTACCAACATATAAAAAAGATGTTAAAACACAAGGATTGTAACTGATTGGTTTGAAATTATAATAACACATTGTTTAAGACATGCTTTGTATTTGTTAGGGATACTGTGTTTAAAATTACCAAAGGTGTGCCAGTGATGAGGTCTCCGCTCGAATCATTGATGCCGGGAATGGAATTGTATATATTGGTAACAAGCGCATGGGCGGATTTGCTGAACTATGAAGAAAAGTTCAGGCAAAAGGGAAGCATCGCACACCTGTTCTATTCAGTGAATATGTTGGAAGGTATGATCATAATGACATTGTAATGAAAGTTTACTAGATTTGTAATACTATTTCACACAATCACTTTAAATGCAGAATGAAAAAGATTACAAGAAAATTGAGAAAATAAGGTCAACAACCTTCGTAGAAAACATGGAACCGGTCTTAAAATCTGCTGATCTGAAAAAGATACCTGACAAGTCGCTCATCTTTGTATCAGTCTTACACGACGATCATTTCTATTGTGTATGTTTCAATTTGAGGGATATCAAGGTAGAGGTTTTGGACAACAGCGCTAAGGATGTGTTGATGAAAGCGAAATACAACGAACGGCCGGAAAAATTGGTATGCCCCTCTTTATGTAAACTACAAATGTCCTTTGTTAAAAAAATGCATGATATCTGATGTCCTTGGTTATAAAACAATTAAGAAACTGCATGAACTTGTTAGTATTTTATTTTCTCTGTTAATCACTTAAAACACAATTCATACCGAAAACATATCTTATGACCTCTGTTAGTAACTTAAAACCCAATTTGATGTGATACTGCATGAAATTCTTATGTATAAAGTTTGAGATTAAAACACAATGGATACTGAATGATACCTTATGAGCACTATTAATAACTTAAAACACAGGTTGATGTGACACTACATGATACCACTATTGTGTACTTAAAACACACTTCATCAGCATGATAAATTATTCCCTCTATTAATAATTGGTATACGTAAACAAAACCTATATCACAAATGGATAATCTATGCTGGTACATCAATTTAAAACACAACCTGATTAAAATGTTTATCATGCAGGATGATGCTTTGTCAGTGTATTTGGAAAATATTTGGCATTCAGCGGGCGGGAAGATCAGTCAAGTTGAGCCAGTAAGATTGGAGATGCCATGGCGTACAAAGCATAATGTAATCGACTGTGGCGTTTTCTTGATGCGCCACATGGAAACGTACAAGGGCGTGACTGGAAAAGCTTGGGAATGCGGATTCTCAAACGAGTGCACTGATGCGGGTGAGATAACGTACAAGCAGCGCAAAGAAATTGATGATCTTAGGCATAAGTACATTGCGAAGATGCTTCTAAGTGACGCAAACACGTTCAGAAGTTTTGTTGAAGCTGACTTTGCTAAATATAAAAACCTGTCGGACGATGAAAAAAGCGGCAGCCTTTGACGCAATCAAGGGAAGATTTGACAACTGAATTAAAATGGGATGTTTTCAAAAAACAATAATAACATTTCGTTGGTGGTGGTTTCTTGAAGTAATATGGGACGTGTTTCAAAAACAATTTTAACATTTCGTTGGTGGTGTTATTTTGAATTGTATATCTTAAAATATGTTCGGTTATGTTTTTTTGAGTTTCCTAGCGATAAAAATGTCATCTAGAACAGTTTGTACCTGTTTAAACATTGTGAAATTATGTCGATAATGTTAGTTTGTTTGGATCCACAATAGAAATACAGTTTGTAAAAATGTATAACAGCTTAAAACACAACTAATACACATTATGATATAATGTGAACTACAAACCAAACTAGTTATTTCATGGTATCTATAAACTGTGAACCAAGTTAAAACACATTCTTAAAGCTGTAAACGTAAATTGTATACCAAATTAACTAGTACAAGGGATATGTAAAATATGTAATACACCTTAAAACACAACATGAATCATGTAGAGTATAAGACCAGGTTTACATGGCATCACAAATTACATAAAAAAGGGTGGTATTATAATGTGCGTGATAAGTAAACCACATTACCACATCCTTCAAAACCCCAAACCCTGTACAATGAATACAGCAGATAAAACACAGGGAGCAGTTTAAAAACAAAGTTACACCTAAAACACAAAATAACAAGAACACATAAGATCTTAATAAAATGTTCAACCCAACCAGTTTTAAAATCAACAAATTAAAATCCAATCAAACACACGGGAAAATTAAAACACAAAAGTGAAAGTTCAACAAAACACTTATTTTTTTATAAAAAAGGAACTACTCTGCCATGTCTTCGTCATCCAGATCTGCATCATTTCCTGATGTGTAAAACACATCATCAACATCGTTGGAACTAGGACCATCACTTTCAACAATTATTGCAGCGTCACCTTAACTGATTATAGTTGCATTACCTTCAGCATTCCACGAAGTGCCTGCCTCAGGCACAACCACGGTGTATTTCCAACATGTTCGATTGTTATGACCATATTTTTTACATATTGAACATTGACGCCGTTTACTTCCAGACTGACTTATGGCTCGCTCCTTTTGAGATTAGAGGTGTTTATGAGAACCGCAACCCTTGAACCTGGTACCAACTGGAACACGGATAGTGGCTGTGCTCACTGGAGCAACCCCCAGCATTTCAGCAAATCGATTACGTCGTGTCTTGGGAGGTGCATTTATCTGAGCCTCGTCGGCGACTGACATAAACTGCTTATATGTTCACGAAAAGTACACAACTTATCAAATTTTGAAATCAACTTGTTCACGACATACACAATTGCGTGACTAATCTCACGAACACAATGGTTGACCTCCTCGCTACGATATGGATCACCGCCATCAGTAAGAATGGACCCGGGGGAACTATTTGGAACAGCTTCATGTGTCCATCGCCTCAATATATATTGTTTCGAAAACTCCCTTACATCAAGAATCCTTAACACACAAAAAGTGTGACTGCACAATAATCCAAACTGCTCAAACCTGTTGCAGTTACATTTAACAGTTACATCCTCCTCACGTATCATAACCTATAACATTGCATATCCAAAAAAGACAGCGTATAAATCAGATGGCTACTTAAAAAAGCAAAATAATGTAGAAATAACATAAAACACAATATCACCTAGCAAAATAATATAGAAATAACATAAAACACAATATCACCTCAAAGAACGCAGAGCATGGCTGATCGAGATCCTTAATAAAAAACTTAATGAAATCACCGACATGGCTAATCTGACGCTAGTACAAGTATGAATTGCATGTTGAATCTCAAGTTGAACGTCAAAAAATATAGTTCTGGTATATATCTGAACTGCTTAGTTCTCGATAACAAAATCACTCCACAGATCAGGGTTGGTGTATCGAGTATCATGATCGTTTTTTCGATGCTCATGTCTTTGCGATTCGATAGTTGTGTCGAAGTGGCTAAGAAATTCAACCAAAGTGCACTTTTGATTGCTAATCTTACCAAAAAGTGATTCTCGCTTTCGGATCTAGATGACGTCCGCATAAGTCCAGACATTTCTTCTTTGCGATAGTAAGTTGGAATCCATGATTCACGGAGCCCGTATATATACGTCAACCATTCATGGTCGGTTAATCCGAAATCATTTAAGATAGCTGCCCATTCAGTCTCAAATGCTTCGGGTAATAAAGAATCAGTCCAAACAACTGCAGACAATCTTTTCCTGAAATCGGTATTTTTACATAGGGTTGCCCCGACCTAAGCAACATTTTAGGGTGTAGGTTAAAAAAATAAAACACAGGAAAAAAAAAACACATCTAAAAAACACTAACATAAAAAAAGGACCTTTGTAGTGAGTTTATCCATGATGTGCCACATAAATAACCGATGCCTCGACTCAGGCCAAACATCCGCTATAGCCGTTTTCATCGCAGGGTCTTGGTTAGTAACGATTACGGGAGGCGCGTACCCATATGCGTCCTTGAACACCTTAAGTAACCAGCTATACGTCTCTGCCGTTTCAGAACCAAGAATTGCAGCACAAAGTGTGACGTTCCTGTTGTGATTATCAATCCCAGTGAAAGGGACAAACATCATGTTATACCTAAAAAAATCAGTGAATCACAAAAAATCATAATGTATTTATAACACAGCAGGGCTAAAACACAATGCATATAGAAAAAATGAATCTCGTCGTTACTTGTTCCGCTTGTAGGTAGCATCAAATGATACAACGTCTCCAAACATATAAAAATTCCTCTTCATATCCTCGTCAGCCCAAAAAATACACTTCAACACACCTTCGTCCGTTGTTTGATATTCGCAAAAAAAGTTCGGTAAAAACTCCTTTTTCCTCATTAGTCGCTTGACAAACATTTCAGCATCAAACTCTCTGATGAACTGATTTAATTCTTTTTTGAAAATTTTGAAATCAACTTTGGTCGCACCGACTTTGTCAAACCCGCCATACACTTCATAATATTAAATGCTCGAACAAGACCAATGTTAAGATTTGACATCTTATTTATCATCTCTTCGTGCGCATGATTAACAGCTCTGTTTTCCTTAAGAAGATGTAAATCTTCTTCGTGCACAAAATCATGGTTGTGCGCCTCTGTGAAATGATATAGCTCATACTTCTTGGCATCGTTCAGCTTTATTCTGATCATCGCTTGGTATCTAGTCCTTTTTGATGGTACCCTACGTACCCACCTGTCAAAAGGTTGTTCGGATAAAGTATCGACCGGTCGAAACTCTTTGTGGCCCTCTTTTGAACAAAAAAATACTTATTTATTACAATACCACGATTTTCATGCTGTGTGCCCTTCCTAACTGTCCAACCTCCAGCATCTGCATAAGCTTTGTAAAAGTTATACGCAACATCAACTGTGTCAAATAACATGACCTCTGCTGGAGTCAACGAAGATGGTGAATCTGGAATATATCTCTTTATTCCTGAGTTAGGAGAAACTTGTTCCACGCCACGTAATTGGTAATTGGGAGCATTTACAAAACATGACAAAAAAATCCATACACATCATTAACGTACACTAAAAGGGTTTACCACACACACAAAAAGAAACCTACACAGAATTGAATCTTAAAACACATTTGACGTAAAAAGATAGAAAAATCAAAACTGTTTTAAACACAAAAATAAAACACAAAGACAAAGACAAAACTGATTTTTAAACACTAAAACACACTGATCTTACAAAAATGGGGTTTGATATAAATAACAACAAAACACAAGCTACCATAAAAAGCCTAGTAGATTTTTTAACACTTAACACACAACTGATTTAATGAGCATAAAACACATTGTGTTGACAAACAAAACCACGTTCACCAGCATTACAAACACATTGGATTAACTTAAACAATGAGCATAAAACACAATGTCATGAAAACACAACAAAAACCAACAAAAAAAGTTCTCACATGTAAAAAACTAAAACCAACCATAGTAAAACACATACTAATCATGCTATCTACTAATGAACTTATAAAACACATCACAACACAAAATTCGAAAACTACGAGCTAAAAACTGATAACTAGTGAGCTTTGAATAAAAACATCAGAATGGAAGTTAAAACACACCATCCAATATCTAAAAAAAAGTGATTTGTATACTACAAAACATCATTCATATTATGGGATCTATTAAAACATTGACTTTAACCCTCTAACTGTTTAAACACAGCACCAAGAACATGCTGATGGTTTTCCAGATAAAGGTTAATAATCTACACACAAAACTACAATAGTAAACAAAAAAAGAATTGTAATTACCATCTCCACAATCAACAACTGTGTTTGAAGCAATGATTTTTCTCTCCGTAAAAAAAAATTGATTATCGCTGAAGCTTGTGAACAAGAAAACGAGCGAATGATTGATATTTACATCTGATTAGAATTCGAAAACAAAAAATTCCAAAAATCATCGACACAATCGGTTACATTCATGTACGTGGATAGTTAGTTAATGAAGATAACTTCCAAAAATAAAAACAGAATATGAAAGTACATAATTGCCCTTCTAGTTAAAATCCTTCAATGCCACATGTCTCATTCTTATTGCTTCCTAGACTTTATAGGAAAAACACACTTTCTACCCAACTCCTCCTATATATATATATATATTATATATATATATATATATAGTGTGAGGTTCATTGGGGAACACTAAAAAAGTGGGGAACAGTGGGAAACCGACTCAAACGAACTCCGATTGGACTCATTCCAGCGGCATTGGAACCGGCTCGTCGAACCCTAAGTAGGATCTCTTAACCCAAAACCCTAAATCATAACCCCTAAACCCTAAACGTATTAGGGTTTGGCTTTTAGGGTTTAGCTTTTTAACCTTAGGGTTTAGCTTTAGGGTTTAGGGTTTAGCTTTAGGGTTTAGCTATAGGGTTTACCTTTAGGGTTTAGCTTTTGGTTTAGCCTTTAGGGTTTAGCTTTTAGGGTTTATAGTTTAGATTTTACGGTTTAGCTTAGGTTTTAGCCTTATTTTTTAGCTTTAGGGTTTAAATTTTAGGAGTTAGGATTTAGGGTTTAGGGTTAAGAGATCTTAGTTAGGGTTCGACGAGCCGATTCCAACGCCGCTGGAATGAGTCCAATCGGAGTTCGTTTGAGTCGGTTCCCTGCTGTTCCCCACTTTTTTAGTGTTCCCCAATGAACCTTCCCCTATATATATATATATATATATATATATATATATATATATATATATATATATATATATATATATATATATATATATATATATATATATGTAAACTTACATATATCATTAATTTGTAGTCTACAACTTTAATAATTAACTACATTAAATTTGTAACTTATTTTTAAAATATAATTTAGAGTGTAAGATAAATTACTAGGAGTATAGGATAAATTTTAATATGTGTAGCATAAATTTTGGAATGTGTAGAATAACTTTTGATGTATGTAGACACAAAAAAATTTAGTGCAGAGGATGATAGTCTTTATGACTAATTAATTACTAAAAGATAATAATAAACAAAATAAGAGGAAAAACTATTTATTATTTTACAATTGTATAATTTGATTTTTTTTCTTCTCAATGAAATTTTCTTCTTAAATGATATGCCCCCTATATCACTAAATCCAATAACTAATTCAAATATTCTTTTTATATTCACATGTATAAAAGGAAAAATTACAGAAACAACCATTGACCAAAACCACTTTCAAAAAAGGCCGCCTCACGCGTAGTTGGAGCAACGCGTCACAGATCCCTATGGATGGGATGCGTTTGGATGTGGCCACTCATTATCTTCAAGCGTCCATCAACAGAAAAATGACACGTGTCCGGAGAGTTTTAAAGCGTCCATGGGACGCATCAGCGCCACAATGTGGGTGCGTCACGAATAGCTTGCTACCGACTTGTAACACCTCGCAAAATCATGTCCAATATAGTATCGACACGTGTCATGGACTTTAAACGTTTAACGGATTGATTACGAGGGACTAAAGTTGTCAAACGAAGAAAGTAGGTGTGTAATAGGATCCAAAGTGTTAACATGTGAAAATTTTGCCTTTCAACGACCCTACACGATGTTTATACCCTTAAACGAATGAATCATGAATCGTATGAAACCGTTTGTGAAAGAAAGTGAAAGTTTACAAGACGCAAGGGTTAAATGTGTCAACATGTTTAAGTTATACCTCTGAGTGACCTTTTAATGAACCCGAAGCCTTGTAATGATTAATTATGCTCCCGAGAATAAGTGGTAAAAATTTCACAAGGTTTTGATATCGTATGAGGAAAATACGTTAACATTCGTAAATAAGGGGTTAAAAGCGTCAACGTTGAAATTCAGGACTTTTCGGTGATCGTATAACTAACCGGGAACTTAACAAAGTTTGTTTATGACTTAGAGTCCTTAAAAGTCAAGTTTGGGGGTTAAAAGTGCAATAAATGAAAGTTAAAACATGTTTAGAAGGACCAGGGACCAAAAATGCAAAGTCTGAAAACTTGTTGACCGGACCTGACATCCATACCGGCCGCGTAGGCTTTGGCCAGAACTTACGCGGGCCACGTAGGACCTGCAAATGCAGAAAAAGATGGCAGATGCCTGTTACAACAGGTTACACCGCCTTTGCATGCTATTTTTCGAATCCAGGAGCTCAGCCAACAGTTTTTCATGCATAGGGACACCTGGAATTCATCAGAGATCAGTTGTAGAGTTATGTGGAAGGATCTTGTGAATTTTAATGTCCTATATAAGCTCTTGTTTGCTATTAGTTCATTTGCACACTTCAAAAAATATTCACAACTCTCCCTCTGGAACTTCTTGGAGCTCAAGCAAGATTTCTTAAGCTTCTAATTCGTGCTAAGAGCCTTTGTAAGCATTCTTAGCTTCTCTAATTCATGTGTTTAGTAGTCTAATGACCGAAAGTCAAAGCCATCGTAATTAAACTTTGACTTAGTGATTAAACACTAATGGTCCAGTCATTTTTCGAATTGAAAGTGGCTATGAGTTGGTAATTATGTGGGTAATAAACCCTTAAAAGGGCATCCTCTGATTTCCACTCTAACTAGGTCAATTGTCGGGTCAAACTTAATATTAAAAAGTCAACAGAAAGCTATTTTGCAAATAAACTCATAATTAACAATATAGAAGCTATGAAACCTGTTTTAACTTAATGTAAGAACATGTCTAAGCATGTTAAACCCGACAATTTTGAGTTTAGGCTCGGTTCGGAACCGAAAGTCGCAAAAGTAGACTTTTGCTTTGACTTTCAGTTCTGACCCGATTTAGCTTAGTTTAGATATGCCTTAGAGTTCCATTAGGACCAGGTTATAGGTTAGTATAACCCTCTGAGGTTATACAACTTGGTTCCTAATTAATCCGATTCATTTGCATGTTTTCGTTAATTGCTTAAATGTTGACCATTATGCCCTTTTGACCTTAAAACGAGATTTTTGAAAATGTGAGAGGACAAAAACCTTTGTTACTGATGTATAAACATGTCCTAAAAATTTGACATCGGTTTGAGGTCTAAATTGGGAGTTATGCTCAATATCGTAATTTGAAAGCTTTTTATTAATTAAACGGTATTATTAGCATAAAGCCTATTTAAACCCGGATTTTAACACCAAACTTTCTACCCACTGATGTAATATAATATTTTGGGATTTTTAAAGATTTTTATTTATTTTTAAACTGAACATAACATAGGGTTCTTGCTTTGATTCGGTAATTGTCGGTTATACCCTTTTTGCTAATAAAATGAGTTTTACATAACATATTGATACCAAATATTTTGCTACTGATTTTACATGATAAATAAAATATTTTAAGCCTTCTGGGCTGATAAAAATCTCAGCTTTCCTTATATAACCCGAAAATCACCGAAAACCGACTTTTTACGCGTTTTTAACGCATAGTATGGATTAAAACTATTTTTAACATATAACACTTAATACCTACTGATGTTTTAAGTAAACTTTTATACTTTAACAGTAAGCAAAAGTTTTGAACTCAGATTTCTAAATTTGACCTTTAAAGCTTATGTGAAATTACCAAAATGCCCCTACGATGCATAGTTTGGTTATAAATGATAAATTTCACATATACGCAATACCCTACTGATATAACTTATTAAATTAAATATTTTTACCGATCATTTTAGACCAGAACCTCAGATTAATATTTAACCTCTTTTATAATCCTTAAAATGACCAAAATACCCCTACAGGGCTTAAATTGATTTTAAATCCGTTTTGGGCATAATGGAAGATATCCTACAGATATCACAACATATTTAAGGCATATTAACTTAGGAAACCTGTTCATGACTCATTTGGTTACCCGTTATGCATTTATCGCGTTCGGTACGGTTTATGTAACTAGTTTGCATAAATTAACCGAAACGGGTCAAACCTTATCATTTTCACGTCAAAATCCAGAATGTGTTTAGTTTACCCATAATATACAAGTCTTCATACTTGTTGGGTCTAAACCACATTCTAATCCGGTCTTCGCTTAATCATGCGTTTTGAACCGTATACCTTTCTTTAAAACTAATCGGTCTAAGTTTAAACTTAAGTGAGACCCGTTAGGAATCTAATAGGTTATTAAAACCTTCATTCCAGATTTAGGAGCCCAGTAAAAGATAGTTGCACTTGCTGATTGTTTACGGCTGGGAAAATTTTGTATAATTTGCTCAGGTAAATACTTTTAACTTATTTTCCCTTATACGGGCTTGGGGTACGGTATATAAAATACCGCTTGGTCGGGTATTGAATTTTCATCGTATAAAGGTTAAATCATTGAGATAACCCGTTTAATCTGTTGTGTTTATTCTAAGCCTTTGGGGGGTTAATGACCATGTCCTGGATATCCTCGGCTCATTCATTGAAATGGCCACGACTTAAGCACGTGGTGTAGGCATACACCTGCCGGTGCGTATGTAAAATAATGTACCCACCTGTTCGAGACTAACTCGCCGTGGGATATATTATATGGTATGTCTATTAATCTTTAACCCGGTTTTCAGCCCGGGCTACTGATTGTATAATAAACGTGTAATTCTTTAACAAGTTTATTTTAAAATAATTATCGCAAGTTATAAAAGATATTTTGTGTCCTTGTGCATTCAAATCAATTTTCTTAAACATTTTCAAAATGAGTCGGTTAAGTGTATTTACCAGTGAAAACTGACGTATTTTCCAAAAAGGTTAAGTGCAGGTACTAATCGAAATGGGCTGGCTACTCCTAGCATCAATAAAGAGTCTTGCAAGCTTAGATGTTTATAAATCTGTTGAAAAATGTTCCTTTTAACTTTGATCCGCCTGTTGATCCCTTACAACCGTTTTTGTAATAATTGATATTACTTTCATTCGGTTTGTAATGTTTTTATCTTTCGACTTCCGCTGTGTATTAAACTGTGATAATTTGACTATGATGATATCAACTACGTCACGATACTCCCCACCGGGCCCGCCGGTAATACGTGGAAATATCGGGGTGTGACAGGTTGGTATCAGAGCCAACATTGAGTGAATTAAACACTAGCCTTTTGTGTCTAATCTCAATGACACACTTTGCACATTCCTCGACTTCCGAGTCTAGACAAAGAACTTAGGACTAATCCTAATTTATTTTATTTTGTCCTTTATTGTTTTTCCTTTGTTGTTTCTTTTGTTTGTTTTGACAGGATCTACAAAATGCCACCAAGGTTCCGAAGAGGAGGACGAGGAAAGGGGCCATTCAACGCCCCCAACGATAACGAGGCCGGACCTTCCCACCGGCGAACTCCGTCTGTTACAATGAGCACCAGTCCTCAAGAAGACTGGAGGACCTACTTAGAGCCTGCTAGGCGTTCTGTCTCACTTAGCTCCTCACCTTCCTACCATGATTCCTTCGGACTCCATCAAGGCAACGAGTCCGACCATTCACGCCATTCCTACCTACCACTACAACGGTCGGGGTCACACCGCGCGTTTCAAGACCCAACCCCATATTTCCAGAGCCAGTTTAACCCAGAAAATCAGATTGAAGAACCAATGGGTCATAACCCATTGGGCCCCGAAGACCATTTCTCTGAAGCTCAGGACATGTAGATGGATGATGACCCGAATCCCGCCGAGCCACCGTCTGGGATACCGACTCACCCCATCGAGATTTCGGATGGGTCGTCTTTTCATGGATCACCTTATCGTGGTCCAGACAACTATGAGGCAAGGTTTACCCAATACGACTGGGTGTTTACTCCTTCTTACAACCCATCACAGCAGCAGCAGCAGGATCCCTCTGAGGATTCATGTTTTGTAGCGGTCACTCCACCGCCACCACCGCCGCCAGAGCAACAACCGCCTCCGGAGCCACCGAGGCGTAGGAGATCAGGAACACGGATGTCCGTGCGAGGGGGATTCCATTTCAGCACCCCTCAGCATTCAAGTGGCAGTCATTACCCGCCACTATATGAAGACCCACAGATGGGTGGGCCTTCAAACCCCGTTTCCGAGGTGGACACTGCGCCAGTCGCACCGCCACCAGTGGGTTATGATAACCCAATTCCTTCATACGCCGGTGCAGCGGCGTATAACCCTTTTGAGCAGCCAGCCCATACTAACTACAACTACGCCGAAGTTGACCCATACCTTGTAGCGGCTAACTACAATGCTCTTCATCCTGAGGGGCCCTATGGAGTCCCATATCAGACTGGGTACCCGGCCTATGGGTACCAATACCCGCCAGCTCCTCAACCTCCACAGCAGCCGCCGCAGCGGTCACTGATAGCGCCACCGCAACAACAGGAGATTCTTCAGAGGTTGAGCCAGGTGGAGCGGGAGGTCCAAGAAGAGCGTAGGAGCCACCGGGGATTTCTCAAGGGTCTGGCGAATCTAATCAAGGGAAAGAAGAAAAGGGATTTTTGAAGATTCTTTATTTATTTGTATTGTAATTTCCTTGTTTCAATCAAGTCCCTGCACGGACATCTATTTATGTATTCAGTCCCTGTGAGGACTTGTATTTTCAGTTTAGCCCCTGCGTGGGCAAGTTATTTCTATTAAAGTCCCGTTTAGGGCATTTATGTACTCTTTTTATTTTAATTATGGAATGTGTTGAAATTAAAATTTCAATTATCATTATATGAATGGAAATAATATATATGAAATAAAATAAAATATCATTCCTTTTAAAGAGTAATATGCCATTATGTATTAAAGAAAATCTTAAAGGCAAAAACTAGCCATGTGTCGTATTAAGACAGAGCCATGATGGTAATTCCTTGTAAGATTCAAAATCCTTGTTAACATCTGAAAACATGTTAACACTCCTGGCAAATGTGATTCGATAAAATCACGTAAGTCATCCTTATATTGGATCCTTCCAATTCCTTTCTTATATTCAACATCCATTAGTAATGTAATGCCTGCGGGCCATAATCATTGTCATATAAGACAAAAGACAGTTGTAGTCTATGAATCCCTGTCAAGAAAGGTAATGAACTACGATTCAATACCTTGATGCCTCGATCCTATAAGATCATGGCTTATAAATCAAATTGTCCCTGTGACTTGGCTTTTGTGCCATTATAATATATTAATAAATTATAACTGAGGAAAATTATAATGAAGAATCCTGAATGAATATGCTTAATAAATTAACCAATATGGTTTATTAATACCATGGTTAATAAAATTATCAAGGTGATAATTCTATTATAGACTTCTGAATGAATCATTATCATTATTTTATGTAGCAAACAAGCTACATGGCAAAATCTGAAGAAATCAACAGACACCCTATAGAGAATCATGATGCTACCAGAATCCACGTAACTGGTGCGGAACTTCAAGCATTGATTGATAATGTTGTTTCTAAAGCCATGGACAGGCAATTTAGAGAGTCTAGTGGTACATGCTCAAAGACTCACTCTGTAGCTCATAGTAAGCCATCTTCTAAATCTCACGAGTCAAAGAAGGATGATGACCAGCACTCTTCAAATCAGCATAGCGTTCCATCTAAGAAGATTTTATTTGATAAGGAGCCACGAGCAAAAACCTGTTCTTATAAGTATTTCGTCTGCTGCAAGCCCAGGGATTTCACTAGGGGAAAAGGAGCCATTGATTGCATGACGTGGCTAGATGAGATGGATACGGTAGTTGATATTAGTGGATGTGCAGAGCAAGATGTTGTGAAGTATGTTTCAAAATCATTCAAGGGAGAAGCTCTAGCTTGGTGGAGGTCCTTAATACAAGCTACTGGAAAGATTCCGTTATATAACTTAACGTGGGCTCAGTTTGTTGCTTTGATCAAAGAGAATTTATGTCCTCAACATGAAGTTGAGAAGATCGAGACCGACTTTCTGACATTGGTTATGAAGAATTTAGACTTTCAGGCGTATCTCACGAGCTTTAATACCATGTCTCGATTGGTTCCATACTTGGTGCCACCGGAACCAAAGCGTATAGCCCGTTTCATCGGGGGTTTAGCCCCGGAGATCAAAGCGAGGGTAAAAGCATCAAGACCTACTACCTTTAGGTCAGTAGCTGATTTATCATTATCTCTTACCCTTGATGCGGTCAGGCAGAGATCGCTTAGGAATTCTGATGCTGGGAAGAGAAAACGTGAGGATGATAACTCACACCGTTCAGACAAGAAGCACAAGGGGAACTCTGATCACAAGAAGAGTTCAGGGTTCAAGAAAGATGACCAACAGTTGGGTGAGAAGCCCAAATGCAAGACCTGCAAGAAGCGCCATCTGGGAAAGTGCATGTATGAATCAAAATCCCAATCACAGCCAAGAGCTTGTGGGATCTGTAAGTCTTCTGAGCATAAGACGTTGGATTGTAAGAAGATTAAGGATGCAACTTGTTACAATTGTAACGAGAAGGGGCATATCAAGTCCAACTGCCCAAAGTATGCGAAGAAGCCTGAAGAAGGCAAGAAGACCAATGCTCAGGTCTTCCAAATGAATGCTCAAGAAGCAATCCAGAATGATAACGTGATAACAGGTACCTTCCTTATCAATGATGTTTATGCAAGGGTATTATTTGATTCGGGTGCAGATAAGTCATTTGTAGATAATAAGTTTTGTAAGTTGTTAAATCTGCCTGTTAAAACCCTAAGCATAAAATATGAAGTAGAATTGGCCGATGGTACCATAGAAACTGCTTCAACCGTGTTAGATGGATGTTTCATATCCATTAGGAACCACTCTTTTCCATTGTCTTTGCTTCCTTTGAAACTCGCTGGATTCGACATAGTAATAGGCATGGATTGGTTATCTCATAACCAAGCTCAGATCGTTTGTGACAAGAAACAAGTGGTTATCAAGACTCCGTATGGTGAACCACTTACCATACAAGGAGACACTCAGCATGGGTTGCCTAAGCAAGTGTCTATGCTTAAGGCATCAAGGTGCATGAAGAAAGGTTGTGTCATTTATATGGCACAAGTGACAATTGATGAACCAAAGCCCAAGATCGAAGACATTCCCATCATTTCTGAATACCCTGATGTATTCCCTGAAGAACTACCTGGTTTACCCCCAGATAGGCAAGTGGAGTTCAGAATCAACATTATACCTGGAGCAACACCTGTTGCAAGAGCACGTTACCGGTTGGCCCCAACTGAGATGAAAGAGTTGAGAACTCAGTTGGATGATTTGTTGGCAAAAGGATTTATTCGACCTAGCTCATCTCCTTGGGGAGCACCAATCATGTTTGTGAAGAAAAAGGATGGATCAATGTGTTTATGCATTGATTATCGAGAGCTGAACAAGGTTACAATCAAGAACAGATATCCATTGCCCAGGATCGACGATCTGTTCGATCAACTTCAAGGAGCAAGTTACTTCTACAAGATTGACTTAAGATCAGGTTATCATCAGCTGAAGGTTAGAGATGAAGATGTGCACAAGACTGCATTCAGAACTCGCTATGGTCACTACGAGTTCTTAGTGATGTCGTTCGGGCTCACTAATGCACCAGCAGCATTCATGGATCTCATGAATTGCGTTTGCAAACCCTACTTGGACAAGTTTGTCATTGTCTTTATTGATGACATCCTTATTTACTCAAAGAACCAGGCTGATCATGAAAAGCACCTACGATGTATTCTTAAACTTCTTCAGCAAGAAAAGCTCTACGCCAAGTTTTCGAAGTGTGAGTTTTGGCTTCGTGAAGTCCAATTTCTTGGACATGTGGTTAGTGAGCGTGGTATCCAGGTGGAACCCGCTAAGATTGAAGCCATCATGAATTGGCAAGAGCCGAAGACGCCCACAGAGATTCGCAGCTTTTTAGGTCTGGCAGGATATTACAGGCATTTTATTGAAAACTTCTCAAGGATTGCTGCACCCCTAACTTCATTGACTCGCAAGAGCATTAAGTTTGATTGGGGTCCTAAGCAACAAGAATCCTTTGATATTCTTAAGCAGAAGTTGAGCAATGCTCCTGTGTTGACATTGCCTGAAGGAATTGAAGAATTTGTGGTTTATTGTGACGCATCGCACACAGGGATGGGATGTGTGCTCATGCAAAAAGGCAATTTCATTGCCTATGCATCCCAACAATTAAAGGTGCACGAAAAGAATTACACCACCCACGAGTTAGAATTGGGTGCCGTTGTATTTGCACTAAAACTTTGGAGACATTATTTATATGGTACCAAGTGTGTGATTTATTCTGATCATAAAAGCCTTTAACACTTGTTCAATCAGAAGGATCTGAACATGAGACAGCGTCGATGGATGAAGACTTTAAATGATTATGATTGTGAAATTCGCTACCATCCAGGCAAAACGAATGTTGTAAATGACGCTCTCAGCAGGAAGGAAAGGATTAAGCCCATTAGAATCAATGTCAAGAGCATTGAATTGAAGAATAGCTTGAATGAAAGATTGCTAGCCGCTCAGAAGGAAGCTGTATTAGAAGCCAACTATCCGAATGAAAAGTTGGGAGTAACTGTTGAACAGTTATCGTATGGAAAGGATGGAATCCTAAGATTGAATTGACGAATATGGGTTCCAATTCATGGAGGACTTAGGGATGTGATTATTCAAGAAGCCCATAACTCCAAGTATTCTGTTCATCCTGGCTGTGATAAGATGTACCAGGATTTGAAGGCAAATTATTGGTGGATAGGCTTGAAGAAGTCTATAGCCACTTATGTGGACAAATGTCTGACATGTGCTCAGGTTAAATCCGAACACCAGAAGCCGTCAGGTTTGCTGAAACAGCCTGAACTTCCCACCTGGAAGTGGGAAATTGTAACTATGGATTTCATCACTAAGTTACCAAAGACAAAGCGAGGAAATGATACTATTTGGGTTATAGTCGACAGATTGACCAAGTCAGCCCACTTCTTACCTATTAAGGAAACACACAGCTCAGATAAGTTAGCTCAGCTGTACATGGATGAGATTATATCTCTCCACGGAGTGCCAGTGTCTATTATCTCTAATAGGGATACGAGATATACATCGCACTTTTGGAAAAGCTTTCAGCAATCCTTGGGCACTCGATTAAACTTCAGCACTGCATATCATCCTCAGACGGATGGTCAGAGTGTGCGTACAATTCAAACACTGGAAGATATGCTAAGGGCTTGTGTTATTGATTTAGGTGGAAGTTGGGATAATCACCTTCCATTGATTGAATTTTCATACAATAATAGTTATCATTCGAGTATTCAAGCTGCACCTTTTGAAGCTTTGTATGGAAGGAAGTGAAGGACGCCCGTTTGTTGGGCAGAAGTTGTAGATGTCCAGCTAACAGGACCTGATATAGTCCTGGAGACGACAGACAAGATTGTGCAGATACGTGATCGTCTCAAAGCTGCCAGGGATAGGCAGAAAAGCTACGCAGATAAAAGGCGTAAACCTCTAAAATTTGAGGTAGGTGACAAAGTTCTACTTAAGGTATCACCCTGCAAAGGGGTAATGCGATTTGGCAAGAAAGGCAAGTTAAGCCCAAGATACATAGGACCATTCGAGATCATCGAATGTGTCGGAACAGTGGCTTACATGTTAAACCTACCTGAAGAGCTCAGTGGGATTCATAATGTGTTTCACATCTGCAATCTGAAGAAATGTTTAGCTGATGAATCACTAGTCATGCCACATTCGGATGTGCATATAGATGAGAGCTTGAAATTTGTAGAAAAACCCTTGTCGATTGAGGATCGACAGGTTAAGAAACTTTGAAAGAAGCACGTACCGATTGTGAAGGTTAAGTGGGATGCCCGTAGAGGTCCCGAATACACGTGGGAGGTTGAATCCACAATGAAACAGAAGTACCCTTATTTATTTCAGTAAATCTCGAGGTCGAGATTTCTTTTAAGGGGGTGAGGATGTAACACCTCGCAAAATCATGTCCAATATAGTATCGACACGTGTCATGGACTTTAAACGTTTAACGGATTGATTACGAGGGACTAAAGTTGTCAAACGACAAAAGTAGGTGTGTAAGAGGATCCAAAGTGTTAACATATGAAAATTTTGCCTTTCAACGACCCTACACGATGTTTATACCCTTAAAAGAATGAATCATGAATCGTACGAAACCGTTTGTGAAAGAAAGTGAAAGTTTACAAGACGCAAGGGTTAAATGTGTCAACATGTTTAAGTTGTACCTCTGAGTGACCTTTTAACGAACCCAAAGCTTTGTAACGATTAATTATGCTCCCGAGAATAAGTGGTAAAAATTTCACAAGGTTTCGATATCGTATGAGGAAAATACGTTAACATTCGTAAATAAGGGGTTAAAAGCGTCAACATTGAAATTCAGGACTTTTCGGTGATCGTATAACTAATCGAGAGCTTAACAAAGTTTGTTTATTACTTAGAGTCCTTAAAAGTCAAGTTTGGGGGTTAAAAGTCCAATAAATGAAAGTTAAAACATGTTTAGAAGAACCAGGGACCAAAAATGCAAAGTCTGAAAACTTGTTGACCGGACCTGACATCCATACCGGCCGCGTAGGCCTTGGCCAGAACTTACGCGGGCCGCGTAAGACCTGCAGATGCAGAAAAAGATAGCAGATGCCTGTTACAGCAGGTTACACCGCCTTTGCATGCTATGTTTCGAATCCAGGAGCTCAGCCAACAGTTTTTCATGCATAGGGACACCTGGAATTCATCAGAGATCAGTTGTAGAGTTATGTGGAAGGATCTTGTGAGTTTTAATGTCCTATATAAGCTCTTGTTTGCTACTAGTTCATTTGCACACTTCAAAAAATATTCACAACTCTCCCTCTGGAACTTCCTGGAGCTCAAGCAAGATTTCTTAAGCTTCTAATTCGTGCTAAGAGCCTTTGTAAGCATTCTTAGCTTCTCTAATTCATGTTTTAGTAGTCTAATGACCGAAAGTCAAAGCCTTCATAATTAAGCTTTGACTTAGTGATTAAACACTAATGGTCCAGTCATTTTTTGAATTGAAAGTAGCTATGAGTTGGTAATTATATAGGTAATAAACCCTTAAAAGGGCACCCTCTGATTTCCACTCTAACTAGGTCAATTGTCGGGTCAAACTTAATATTAAAAAGTCAACAGAAAGCTATTTTGCAAATAAACTCATAATTAACAATGTAGAAGCTATGAAACCTGTTTTAACAGTTATATAACTTGGTAATTAATGTAAGAACATGTCTAAGCATGTTAAACCCGACAATTTTTAGTTTAGGCTCGGTTCGGAACCGAAAGTCGCAAAAGTAGACTTTTGCTTTGACTTTAAGTTCTGACCCGATTTATGTTAGTTTAGATATTCCTTAGAGTTCCATTAGGACCAGGTTATAGGTTAGTATAACCCTCTGAGGTTATACAACTTGGTTCCTAATTAATCCGATTCATTTGCATGTTTCCGTTAATTGCTTAAATGTTGACCATTATGCCCTTTTGACCTTAAAACGAGATTTTTGAAAATGTGAGAGGACAAAAACCTTTGTTACTAATTTATAAACATGTCCTAAAAATTTGACATCAGTTTGAGGTCTAAATTAGGAGTTATGCTCAATATCGTAATTTGAAAGCTTTTTATTAATTAAACGGCATTATTAGCATAAAGCCTATTTAATTTTGACACCAAACTTTTTACCCACTGATGTAATATAATATTTTAGGATTTTTGAAGATTTTTATTTATTTTTAAACTGAACATAACATAGGGTTCTTGCTTTGATTCGGTAATTGTCGGTTATACCCTTTTGCTAATAAAATGAGTTTTACATAACATATTGATACCAAATCTTTTGCTACTGATTTATATGATAAATAAAATATTTTAAGCCTTCTGGGCTGATAAAATCCTTAGCTTTCCTTATATAACCCGAAATCACCGAAAACCGACTTTTTACGCGTTTTTAACGCATAGTATGGATTAAAACTATTTTTAACATATAAGACTTAATACCTACTGATGTTTTAAGTAAATTTTTATACTTTAACAGTAAGCAGAAGTTTTGAACTCAGATTTCAAAATTTGACATTTAAAGCTTATGTGCAATTACCAAAATGCCCCTATGGTGCATAGTTTGGTTATCAATGATAAATTTCACATATACGCAATACCCTACTGATATAACTTATTAAATTAAATATTTTTACTGATCATTTTAGACCAGAACCTCATATTAATATTTAACCTCTTTTATAATCCTTAAAATGACTGATGCGTATGAAGTGTTATATATATTAGGTGTGTATTTTAAGCCCCTTTAACACTTATTTTTAGCCAAGTTTTAAATTTATAAAACACGATATTTTACTAACACTAAACACACATATGGGCAAGTGCACCCATCGTGAGCGTAGTATAGTGTTGGCAAGATACCGAGGTCGTCCAAGGACACAAGAGCTTTTAGTACCGGTTTATCCTCAACGTCTAATCAAAATAAAAAGTTTAGAAAAAAGGTTTTAAACTAAGAAAAATAAAAACTAACTAAAATGCTGAAAAATAAAATAAAAAGAAAAACAGATAGACAAGATGAATCACTTGGTTCCGACTCGTATCTAGTGTAACCTTTGATTATTTCCGCACTTTTGCACATATTTAAGAGATTATCTTAGTTATTGTAGTAGGCCCCTCTTTTGAAGGCGACGTTACCCTCACCCCAGTAGTTTGAGTCAGCAAGGATACAATCCTAAAAGGGTGGATTATTGGAAGATAATTAATTAAGTTATTAATGCAATATTATGGTAGGCCCCTCTTTTGGAGGTGACGTTACCCTCGGCTAAGTAGTCTGAGTCAGCAGGGATACAGTCCTAAATAGCCGGGTTATAGTATTAATAGTAGTTAACTTATGAGGGGATCCAAGAGTTTGGACCCCCGCAATCCAATACCGTTAAGTATTGAAGGAGGTCCTACTAAATTTGACCCAGGTCCATTGCAGGACCTCTAAACGCTGAACAATGGCAAGACCTTTACCAAACCATTCCCTTAACCCCCGACCAGGTAGCCAACATACCTCCATATAGACCGTGGAGATATGAATGGTGAAAATCTTTTATTTTATATAGACAGTAAAATAATGCCAAGACACCACGGACAAACGATAAGGAAAGATCACCTTCAACATAAGCAACTAGTTATTAAAGTCATTAATACAAAATCAAATAAAAAGTGCAAAAGATTAGAAATAAAAAGTATTACACTAGACACTTTGTCTTCACCAAGTGATGTAAGAGACTTAGGCAAACATGGCCTTGATTGTCAAGAACTCTTACGATCAATCTTGGATCCCGAGACGACTCACACACTCTACGATGGACAATGGATGATGGTGGTGGATGATGATGGTGTTATGGTGGTGGTGGGTGGTGGGTGAAGTGAGAGAGAGGTGGTGTGCCAAGGGATGGTTTGAGCTTGAGCCAAGCACTTCTATTTATAGGCTGAACAGAAGCTCGGGCACGGCCCCGTGTCCAGTGGGAACGGCCCCGTGTCCACATCCTTCTCTTTCTTCATTTAATGTTGTTTTGTCTTTTTAGTTGACCACGCCCCCGTGTCCGCTGAGCACGACCCCGTGGTGCAGAAGAATCTTTGTACTATGCAGATTTGCTGGATTGTGCGAATCTTATAGTTGACCACGGCCCCGTGTCCGCTGAGCACGGCCCCGTGGTGGGCAATAGAAGCTTCTACCACTTTGTCTTTTCTACTGACACTTGGGCACGCCCCCGTGCTGGCTGAGCACGGGGCGTGTTCAGGCTTCTGATCTCTTGTTTTGCTTGGGAAGATGCTGTCGTGGGGTCGGGCATGCCACGTCTTGTTCCTTTTCTTGTATTTATGTTAGATTTTGATGTCTTTTTGCTTCTTTTGTTAATTTGAGCTCATTTAATTCTGGAAATACAAAAGGAAGACAAAAGCACACTTTTTCCAACATTAGTACTAAAAAAAGCGTTAGTTTTATGCCTCATTTGATGAAATTTATATGTTGCATTTTTAACACATCAAATACCCCCACACTTGAATCTTTGCTTGTCCTCAAGAAAAACTCTTTAATATGTGGCTATTTACACTCCCAAATGGAATGGGTAGAGAAGAAGGTTTTTGGGCTTGTCGTAGAGTGTCGGGATTTCCAAGATTCTTTATTTAGTTTTATTTTTATTTATTTACAATCCTATTCGTCATGATTTATTTAAAACTTTTCATAAGATAAATTACTTATTAGGGCATAACATGCCTCTTTAAAATTCTATTTATATACAAGTTCACATACCTCACGGGGATCACTCAACACTCGGCCGAAAATGTATTTTTGTGGATCACTCGAGAGCGGCATGGAACTTACTCCTACCATAGGCTTGCCAAGCAATCAATCCTCCTCCATTTTAACCTATATACCTTTGTAAATATCAAGAGGACTTTGTGGGTTAAGGGTTAGGCTTGGGTTAAAGGTAGGTGGTTGGGTTGGTGGTTAGTGGTTAGTAGAAAAAGGGCGAAAAGCGTAACAAGTGTCGGTTTTCGTATGACTTTCTATTTTTGTAACTTTTATTTTTGATGAAGCTATTTATTCAAACAAAGTTATTTTTGATGAACTTGTTTGTTTGTTTTTCGTTTGCTTCATCATCAACAAAATATTTTTTTTTTTTTGAATCATACGAAAAATCGAACTTGTTACTAAAACAAAGGGGTAAAAAAAATGAAAAAGGTTTTGGTGGGTAAAAAGGGTGTTTGGTTTGGGTTATGAAATGAAAAGGTTTAGGCTCAAAGGGGCTAACTAGGGGGATTTTGGGTAGGTGGTAAAAAAAAAGAAAAATAATGGTGTAGAAATAAAAAGGGTTAGTCCTAATGTCTCCATCATTTACTTACTCGGGTTTAAGTTGGTAAGGATTGGGAATGTATCGTCATGGCAAGTTCTAGAGTCGTAAGAACCAAGCGGCTATTCACACAAGAAACGAAAATGAGCATTTAGTCCAATGATATGTAATTGTATGCTCAATAAAGGCTCAAAACTCACTTTTGTGGGAATGGGTTTTTATGTGATCAAGTATATATAATTAAATTTTAACTAAGCTTGTCATGCCTTTTCATAATTTTCTTATGTTGGTTCTTTTTATCACGACGCAATCGGTTGTAAATTTGTAAAAATATAACCTTTTTAAGAACTTGAATTTCCCGAGTTAAACCTAGACAAGTAAAAAAATGAAAATTTTTGAAAAAAATTTGGGGTGATTAGCGGTTCCAATAGAGTTTTGTGTATGGCTTGTATTTAGGACTTGCAAGATTCAAGGTTTTAGCATCCCCCCCACACTTAAATTACACATTGTCCTCAATGTGTCCCAAAAATAAGTTTTTAGGTTGATTGAATGTGTAAAAAGGTGTAAAAAGCAAAAATTTTGTGTTACTGGGCGCTGAACACGTCCCCGTGTTGTCCGGGCACGGCCCCGTGTTCAAGTGCCAGTAACAAAATCAAAGCAAGAGAAACAGAAGTCTGGACATGGGGGCGTGTTGGGTGAACACGGCCCGTGTCCAGTTACCTGAACTGGGTCTTTTTCTGCAGACTGTGCAGCACGGGGCCGTGTTGAGTGGACACTGCCCGTGCCGAACTTACTGTAAACGAAGAAATTTGTCGGACGGTTCTGTTTTCCCGCATAGAGTGCTGATTCAAGTCTCCCTTGCATCCTTTGCCATCTCAAGTGTGTTTTATTCCTGAAATTTAAAACTAACTAGAAAACAAGAAAATTAATCTAAACTAAACTAAGGATAGTTCCGCGGAATGCCTCCGTGGTGCGCCACGTTTATAAGGGTCCTTGGCTAGACCCAAAGCCTGGTCACATGTTACCCAAGTGGGATGTATTGCATCCCATGTTACACCGTCGGAGAGCGTCATCCAAGCTTGAGTCTATGACCTTCATGTAGTTGACCGGGTCTTCTTCCTCTACTTTCTTTCCACATTCAAATTTTATTTCCTCATCCCCAAACTTCAATGTTAAAGTTCCGTCATTCATATCCACCACTGCTTGGGCGGTGGCTAGAAATGGCCTCCCGAGGATGAGAGGGACATCGGTGTCTTCTTCCATGTCTAGGATGACAAAGTCGGTTGGAAAGACGAATTTGTCAACCTTGACCAGCAGATTTTCAGCGACACCTTGTGGAAATTTGACGGACCTGTCGGCGAGTTGTATGCTCATCTTTGTAAGGTTTGTTGTTCCTAGGCCGAGTCGCTTGACGTGGGCATGAGGTTAATGCTAGCCCCAAGATCGGCTAAAGCATTACGGACGGGGGACTTCCCAATCGAGCAAGGAATTGTGAAGCTCCCGGGGTCGATTTTCTTTTGTGGAAGTTTGTTGAGTACTAATGCTGAGCATTCTTCGCCTAAGTTAACTAATTGCAATGATTCAATTTTCCTTTTGTGGGTGAGGAAATCCCTTATGAATTTTGCGTATTTAGGCATTTGGGTTAGGACCTCAATAAAAGGAATATTGACATGCAATTGTTTAAGTAAACTTTCGAACTTTGCGAATTGCTCGTCGGTTTTTTGACGATTTAACCTACCGGGGTATGGAATTGGAGGAGTCTTAGTGGGCTCTTGATTTGGTGAAGAAGCCTTTTCTGGTTGAGGTGTAGGTGAAATCGTGCTTGGGCATTGACTTCCTTCAACCGGTGATAATGGGGCATCTTCGGGACCCACGGTTTGGTTTCTTAAAGTGATGAGGTGTACTTGCGCCTTTGGGTTGGTTTCGGTATTACTTGGTAACGCGCCTTGTGGTCTCTCGGAGAAATTTTGAGCTAGTTGATTTAATTGTTTTTCAACGTTTTGAATGCTAGCTTGTTGATTTCTAAAATTCGATTCCAATTGTTGAAATCGATCCGAGTTTTTCTTTTCGGTGTCGGAGATGAGGCGAGATACGGTATCTTCAAGCCTTTCTCTTCCACCTTGTTGTTGAGAGAAATTTTGTGGTTGTTGAAAATTAGTTCGTTGGTTTTGTTGGTTACTACTATTGCCGGGATCTCTTCAACCAAGATTTGGGTGGTTACGCCATCCTTGGTTGTAGGTACCCGTTGGAGGACCCGACGGCCTAGGTCTATTATCAATGTAGTTTACCGTTTCTGCTTGTTCATCTAATTCTTTCATACAACTCCAATTTTCATGTGACCCACCACACCCTTCACAAGCCATAACCGAGGCCGTTTTTGTCATTTCTAGCTTTGTGATTTTCGAAGAGAGGGCCTCGATTTGGGCTTGTAAAGAGGTGCTTTCATCAACCTTATGGGCGCCCGGGGCAATAGATTTATTACCTCGGGGAGTGTGCCATTGAAAATTGGTTTGAGCAATTTCCTCAATTTGATTATATATTTCATTTGGGCGCCGATTACCTAAAAGTCCCCCGGAGCTAGAATCGAGTGTTTGTCTCGTGTGTGGCAACAACCCATTGTAGAAAGTGGATACTTGTTGCCACACCGCTAAACCGTGATGAGGACACTTTCTTAGTAGCTCCTTGAACCTTTCCCAAGTTTCATATAAGGATTCCCCATCCTCTTGTGAGTATGTATTAATTTCAGTCATTAATTTAGCCGTTTTAGCAGGAGGGAAATACTTATATAGAAACTTTTGGTTTAGTTCATCCCAGGTGTTTACCGAGCCAACTGGGAGGGTGTTGAGCCAAGCCTTAGCTCGGTCTTTTAGTGAAAATGGGAACATTCGAAGGCGGATGGCGTCATTTGATGCTCCATTGATCCGAAAGGTATCACATATTTCTAAGAAATTAGTAATATGTAGATGGGGATCCTTGTCCGCAAGCCCATGGAAGGTTGCGGAGTTTTGGAGCATTTGTATCAAATGCGGCCGAAGTTCGAAGTTGTTGGCTTCGACATTCGGTGCATTGATAGCGGCGCCGAGATTGCCTACGGTGGGCCGTAGGTAATCCATGAGGGTACGTTGGTCCGCCATTGGAAGTGGGTCCCCCGAAACTTTCTCTTGATTTTTAGCCTTAAGTCTTTTTCTGAGAAAGCGTTCGAGTTCTTCTAGAGGTTCTTTTATGTCTCTACTAGAACTGGAGCTCATGCACTACGTAGGAGGTTCAAATGTGGCGCCTGGGTTCCGAGTCCTGCAATAAAAACAGATTTTTATTTATTTTTAAACTGAACATAACATAGGGTTCTTGCTTTGATTCGGTAATTGTCGGTTATACCCTTTTTGCTAATAAAATGAGTTTTACATAACATATTGATACCAAATCTTTTGCTACTGATTTTATATGATAAATAAAATATTTTAAGCCTTCTGGGCTGATAAAATCCTCAGCTTTCCTTATATAACCCGAAATCACCGAAAACCGACTTTTTACGCGTTTTTAACGCATAGTATGGATTAAAACTATTTTTAACATATAAGACTTAATTCCTACTGATGTTTTAAGTAAATTTTTATACTTTAACAGTAAGCAGAAGTTTTGAACTCAGATTTCAAAATTTGACATTTAAAGCTTATGTGCAATTACCAAAATGCCCCTATGGTGCATAGTTTGGTTATAAATGATAAATTTCACATATACGCAATACCCTACTGATATAACTTATTAAATTAAATATTTTTACTGATCATTTTAGACCAGAACCTCAGATTAATATTTAACCTCTTTTATAATCCTTAAAATGACTGATGCGTATGAAGTGTTATATATATTAGGTGTGTATTTTAAGCCCCTTTAACACTTATTTTTAGCCAAGTTTTAAATTTATAAAACACGATATTTTACTAACACTAAACACACATATGGGCAAGTGCACCCATCGTGAGCGTAGTATAGTGTTGGCAAGATACCGAGGTCGTCCAAGGACACAAGAGCTTTTAGTACCGGTTTATCCTCAACGTCTAATCAAAATAAAAAGTTTAGAAAAAAGGTTTTAAACTAAGAAAAATAAAAACTAACTAAAATGCTGAAAAATAAAATAAAAAGAAAAACAGATAGACAAGATGAATCACTTGGTTCCGACTCGTATCTAGTGTAACCTTTGATTATTTCCGCACTTTTGCACATATTTAAGAGATTATCTTAGTTATTGTAGTAGGCCCCTCTTTTGAAGGCGACGTTACCCTCACCCCAGTAGTTTGAGTCAGCAAGGATACAATCCTAAAAGGGTGGATTATTGGAAGATAATTAATTAAGTTATTAATGCAATATTATGGTATGCCCCTCTTTTGGAGGTGACGTTACCCTCGGCTAAGTAGTCTGAGTCAGCAGGGATACAGTCCTAAATAGCCGGGTTATAGTATTAATAGTAGTTAACTTATGAGGGGATCAAAGAGTTTGGACCCCCGCCATCCAATACCGTTAAGTATTGAAGGAGGTCCTACTAAATTTGACCCAGATCCATTGCAGGACCTCTAAACGCTGAACAATGGCAAGACCTTTACCAAACCATTCCCTTAACCCCCGACCAGGTAGCCAACATACCTCCATATAGACCGTGGAGATATGAATGGTGAAAATCTTTTATTTTATATAGACAGTAAAATAATGCGAAGACACCATGGACAAACGATAAGGAAAGATCACCTTCAACATAAGCAACTAGTTATTAAAGTCATTAATACAAAACCAAATAAAAAGTGCAAAAGATTAGAAATAAAAAGTATTACACTAGACACTTTGTCTTCACCAAGTGATGTAAGAGACTTAGGCAAACATGGCCTTGATTGTCAAGAACTCTTACGATCAATCTTGGATCCCGAGACGACTCACACACTCTCGATGGACAATGGATGATGGTGGTGGATGATGGTGTTATGGTGGTGGTGGGTGGTGGGTGAAGTGTGAGAGAGGTGGTGTGCCTAGGGATGGTTTGAGCTTGAGCCAAGCACTTCTATTTATAGGCTGAACAGAAGCTCGGGCACGGCCCCGTGTCCAGTGGGCACGGCCCCGTGTCCACATCCTTCTCTTTCTTCATTTAATGTTGTTTTGTCTTTTTAGTTGACCACGCCCCCGTGTCCGCTGAGCACGACCCCGTGGTGCAGAAGAATCTTTGTACTATGCAGATTTGCTGGATTGTACGAATCTTATAGTTGACCACGGCCCCGTGTCCGCTGAGCACGGCCCCGTGGTGGGCAATAGAAGCTTCTACCACTTTGTCTTTTCTGCTGACACTTGGGCACGCCCCCGTGCTGGCTGAGCACGGGGCGTGTTCAGGCTTCTGATCTCTTGTTTTGCTTGGGAAGATGCTGTCGTGGGGTCGGGCATGCCACGTCTTGTTCCTTTTCTTGTATTTATGTTAGATTTTGATGTCTTTTTCCTTCTTTTGTTAATTTGAGCTCATTTAATCCTGGAAATACAAAAGGAAGACAAAAGCACACTTTTTCCAACATTAGTACTAAAAAAAGGGTTAGTTTTATGCCTCATTTGATGAAATTTATATGTTGCATTTTTAACACATCAATGACTAAAATAACTCTACGGGGCTTAAATTGATTTTAAATCCGTTTTGGGCATAATGGAAGGTATCCTACTGATATCACAACATATTTAAGGTATGTTAACTTAGGAAACCTGTTCATGACTCATTTGGTTACCCGTTATGCATTTATCGCGTTCGGTACGGTTTATGTAACTAGTTTGCATAAATTAAACGAAACGGGTCAAACCTTATCATTTTCACTTCAAAATCCAGAATGTGTTTAGTTTACCCATAATATACAAGTCTTCATACTTGTCGGGTCTAAACCACATTCTAATCCGGTCTTCGCTTAATCATGCGTTTTGAACCGTATACCTTTCTTTAAAACTAACCGGTCTAAGTTTAAACTTAAGTGAGACCCGTTAGGAATCTAATAGGTTATTAAAACTTTCGTTCCAGATATAGGAGCCCAGTAAAAGATAGTTGCACTTGCTGATTGTATACGGCTGGGAAAATTTTGTATAATTTGCTCAGGTAAATACTTTTAACTTATTTTCCCTTATACGGGCTTGGGGTACGGTATATAAAATACCGCTTGGTCGGGTATTGAATTTTAATCGTATGAAGGTTAAATCATTGAGATAACCCGTTTAATCTGTTGTGTTTATTCTAAGCCTTTGGGGGGTTAATGACCATGTCCTGGATATCCTCGGCTCATTCATTGAAATTGCCACGACTTAAGCACGAGGTGTAGGCATACACCTGCCGGTGCGTATGTAAAATAATGTACCCACCTGTTCGAGAGTAACTCGCCGTGGGATATATTATGTGGTGTGTCTATTAATCTTTAACCCAGTTTTCAGCCCGGTCTACTGAACGTATAATAAACATGTAATTCTTTAACAAGTTTATTTTTAAATAATTATCCCAAGTTATAAAAGATATTTTGTGCCTTGTGCATTCAAATCAATTTTCTTAAACATTTTTAAAATGAGTCGGTTACTTGTATTTACCAGTGAAAACTGAAGCGTCAGCCAGACGCTTGCCATGTGTCTCCTACGCAAGGTTGTCAACCGTACATGGGAGACGCTTCCCATGCCCAAATTCCGTACAATCAGACGCTTCTCTTGCCTCCCCTCACGTGTTAAGATACCATACAAAAAAGATTTATCCTCTTTTATAACACTTTTTTTTAAATTATTAACATATTATTCAAATAGTTTTTTCTTTCTTGAATCAATAAAATATCACTTTTTCTACTAAAGTTATTGGTCAACGAATATGGCTGTTAGATTTGTGATTTATAGCGGTGGGAGCATTGAATATGTAGTTGAATCCGATTCTATTTGACGTGTTTTAGAAACTCCAAATATTTATATCATGGTGTCTTGACAAAGTTTATGACAAAGGTTTATGAGATGTGTCGGCTTCAAAAAAATCAATTTTTATTTGTAAAAACTAAAAACAACAAAAAAAAATTAAAATCTAAAAAAATTTAAAAAAATTAAAAATCAAAAAGTAAAAAATAAGAAATTTTAAAAATAAAAAATATTGAAAATTAAAAAAATCAAAAAACTAAAAAATAAAAATCTAAAAAATTAAAAAAAATACATTTGGATACATATCTTTAACACTGGTCACTATTGAACCTAATTTCTCTTTCTTTCTTTAAATAAATTTCAAGGCCAGATTTCTATTTTTTAATTTTATAAATTTTAAAATTTCTCTTAATTTTTTTTTTATATTTCAAAAATTTTACTTTCTAATTTTTTTTTTATTTTTTTTTTATTTTTTCATTTTAATTTTTTTAACAACAAATAGTTTCTTTTTACATTTGTTGAACAACAACAATAATCATATGATGCGTACCGGATTCGAGATTTGCGGTGTCTCAAAATATAATAGTAAAGAACAGGATATAAAAAATAGAAACGAAATTTGCTACAATTTTTCTTGTATCATTCCATAATGCAAAAGACCAACTTAAATACATGAAATAATGGAAACGTGTGACTGGAAATGTGAAAATGAAGGTGAACATGGAGATAATAGAAATAAGGGTAAATTATTTTTTGAGTCACTATGTTTTAGTGGTTTTAATTACTTGAGTCCAAAATCAAAAAGTTTAACGACCTGAGTCCTTATAATCATTTTATTTAACCATTTGAGTCCTTTTGAGTCCAAATTTTAACCTTTTGAGTCTAATTTTTTGGACTCAAATCGTTATAAAATGAACAAAATTGGACTCAAAACATTATAAAATAAATGACTAGGGACTCAGATCGTTAAACTTTTTGATTTTGGACTCAAATGGTTAAAACCACTAAAACACAGGGACTCAAAAAGTAATTTAACCTAGAAATAAACTAATAAAACTAAGGAATAATTGCATATTTCCCTTTAAAAAACTGTTTAATTGCTTATTTACCCAATTTATAATTAAAATTGCATATATCCCCTTCCTTAACTATTAAAATTGCATATATCTCCTTCCTTAACTAATACAATTACAAATTTACCCATTTTGATTTATTTTATTAAAAACAAATTATATAATGACTTTTTTACCCTTATTTTTACTAAAACTTAAAAAAAATACAAATTTGTTCATTTTTACTAGTCTTTGTGGTTTATGTTTTTACCGTAAATATATTCATTTTTACTAGTCTTTTTTACCCTTTAGACGAAAGTCGCAAAACTGGCCAAACCTCAGGGACGAAAATGGCATTTTACCCTATATTAAAACTTGAAAAGATTTGTGGAAAACAAAAACAAAGTGGTTCTGTGTATGTCACAATCACGTGTGAAATGAAATGCCAATGTACCTCAATTGCACGAACAATGTTATGTTACTATATCCCTTGATTCTTGCAACATCAAGTGCAGTTTGACAGCCATCATTCATCACCAATGCATTAGCTGAAAGTTACGATAGTAAATAATGTATTAAGTGATAATAAACGAACAAGCGACCCGTAGCAGGATCGATCGATGTCAACATAGCACAGTTTGACTAGCAACTAACAAGCACCCACCACCATGTGAAAGCAGTAGATTAACCATCTGCCATAGGCCACTTTATGCAGCATGATGCAAAGGGGTTCCAGCATGACGACCTGAAAAGATTCTTGAAAAAAGTGATATCAGAGAAACTTTCGTAGCAGCTAAAAAACAACACAATTAGATCAAGTTCAATTAATACTCGGGGTGAGCATAGAACCGAACCGAAACCGAAAAAACCAAACCGAAAAAAACCGAACTGCACAAAAAAAATCAAAAAAATCGAAACGAACCGAATAACCTAAAAAATCACTTTTTGATGTTTATTATATATTAATTTAGGAATTATTAGTTTTATTCTTGAATATTAAGTATTTATAATAAAAGCATTCACACGTTTATTTATCCGTGAAATGATTTATCCATTTCCTACAAGAAATAACAAAATTAACAATAAAAATTAAATGAGTTTCAAAGTATTATAAGAGAAATGTCTTAAAAAAAAACATAAAAATAGTTTAGAAGTTAGGTTTATGTGAACAATGTACCTCAATGAATAAATTTGTATTTTTTTAAGTTTTGGTAAAAATAAGGGTAAAAAAGTCATTATATAACTTGTTTTTAATAAAATAAATCAAAATGGGTAAATTTGCAACTATATTAGTTGAGGAAGGGGATATATGCAATTTTAATAGTTAAGGAAGAGGATATATGCAAATTTAATTTTAAGTTGGGTAAATACACAATTAAACAGTTTTTTAAGGAGAAATATGCAATTGTCCCTAAAACTAAACCCAGAGATAATGGAAACGTGGTTAACTATGCTAAGAGGAAATATGCAATTGTCCCTAAAACTAAACATAGAGATAATGAAAACGTGCTTAACTATGCATACATGATTTTAGGAAGCTGTAGGATTTGGCCAGATTCTATTTTTATATATATAACTTTTTTTATATTCCTTTTTAGATTTAATTATTATTATATGTAATCAAATAAAACTTCTTGTATAAATTCTAGTTACTTTGATTTAAACAATATTCACTAAATCTATAAGAAGAAAATCATTTTCTATATTCTTTTCAATTAAACTTACTTTTTATTTTTGTTATTACTAACATAACTTACTTTTTGTTTTTGTTATTATTAACGTAACTATTACGAATTTATTATTAAGGTTTTTTTTTTTAATAAATACGCGGCGGCCCGGCCCAAGTACTTTGGGCTTTTGAATATCCGTTATATGACACTTTTGGGCATGAGTAACTTCTTAAATACTTGTTATGTTAATGATTTAGACTACGTTTGGTTATGATTGTCTTTATCGATTATGATTGTCTTTATCAATATACAGAAACGCTACTTACCGGATCTTCTTCACTTGGCCCCCAGTTTTCCTGGTAATCAGGATCCTATGTATGCTTCATTTATACACGACAATGTCGTGACATTTTACAATAATACAACATTTGGTATCGACAGACACTAGATTGCGCTAAAGTGAATTCCTTTATACCTTAAGGGTAGCTCGACTCATGTTGCGCTACATGCTTAAGATGATGTTATCAACCACCTAATATTGTGTGAACCACACTTATCTGTTGAAATTCTTAAAGGCAACACATTCTTGCTAGCTCGAGTTTTAATAGACATATAGTACAATAAGAGAAAAAAGAGGGCAATGCGTAAACTTAACAGGTTACTAAATCATTCCTGATACAACAACGACAACAACAATTACAAAGATCAAAGCGTATAATAGTTTCACGTGTAGAAGTATACAAGACTCAAGACAATACATTGGAGCCATGAGTGTTATTTCAAACCAGTCAACAGTCTAATGACCAGGAGATAAACTTTGAACACGCTTATTAGCGAACAAACCTCTATCAAGAACCCAATCCTCAATCATTGCTTGAGAATTAACCCCCTGATCAGTTGGCACATAATGACCAGCCCCCAACACCACCACATGGCTCAAATTCTCCGATTTCTGCACATAACCCGCAAGCACATCGTTCACCTTCCAAACACTCCGTTCGGCCTCCAAAAACCTCTGTAACCCCTCCCACTTCATCTTCCTCACCCACGACTCAACCGACACAACACCATCTCTCAAATCGCACTGCCCTTGATACAACAACACCTTAGTATTCTTAACAGCATACTCCACCATATACCTAACACTCTTCATCACATCCGCGTGCAATGCCGCCTCTACCACATCACTACACCTCTCGAAAACCATCGATTCGTTCACTCCCAACGCCCTTTTAACCTCCACGTCTTTTAAAAACTGTTCAACCCAATCCGAACGGTACGGACTCTGCCGACGAAAATCGTACATCGTCACTAGTCCCGTCACATTTTGAAGAAACCTCCAAACGTTGTTCCTTGCATCAGTAGCTTCACTCCAATTACCACTTTTGGCCAACTCTACAGCCTCAATTTGAAGCTTCTCCATATATATTTTCTGTTTCTCATTAATTAATCCAAGATTATAATTATGCAAAGCATGAGTGGATACTTGAACAGCTGGGTCGGTCAACCCGTTTCCAATACCCAACCCGAACAAATTGACCCGTTCCGAAACGGGTAAACCCGGGTTTCTTTTCAAAATATAGTATCCAATTGCAGGCACATATTTCCCAGCATAACTCTCACCGGTAATATAAACGGGTCGGGTTTTAAAAACCGGGTCTAAAGCGATAAACTTTCGGATCGCAATGAACAGATGCTTCGCTACAGTTTGTTGGTCAGTTGGGATCTCTTCAGGTGTGGAGGCGATGCTAAAACCGGTTCCAATTGGGTTATCAAGAAACAAAAGACCGAAAATCCGGTTCCATGAACCGTGATTGGGTTCAAGCACTAGGTGTTCGACTTTATGCGTCAGTGAAGGTGTAACTCGAAATGGGCCGAGTTCGTAGAAATTTCCGGTCATGGAGGAGCACCCGGGGCCTCCTTGAAGCCAGATGACAAGTGGGGTTTCGGATAAGGAGGTATTGGTGGGGTTTTGGGCTTCATAGAAGGTGTAAAAGATGGCGGATTTGGTGGTGGAGTTGACAGTGAGGTAGCCGGATTTGGTGGGGAGGGCTTCGGTGGGGAGGGTGGTGGCGGATGACGGTGGGAGGTGGTGGAAGAGGAGGGTGAGGAGGAAGATGAGGGGTTTGAGAGAGGTTGACTCCATTTGAGTGAGGTGTTTGAGTTTGAATTGATCGATTTGTCATTTTGTAACCATGCAGGCTGAGAAAGTATAACTTTGAATGAAAAGTATAAAAAAAATGTTTTTTAAAAGGGTAGGTTTAGATGGTAGGGGGGGGGGGGGAAATTATAGCCCAACCGAGTCGTGTTAGGGCAAAAATCGGGCTCGGTTTGGCTCAGATTTGAAAAGGAGCTAGAAATCTTAGCTCGGGCTCGGTTTGGTATTAAACCGAGCTGACTCAGCTTGGCTTGACTCGATTTTGAAAAGAAAAATCAATACATAGCTAAGGTGGTGTTTGTTTACAAAAGTTATAGACACATGTTATTGGGTAAAGTATATCAACATCATGACTAAGGTGGTGTTTGTTTTTTCCAAAAAGAGCTTCCTGACCTCTTCTGTCTGCACCGTGCAGACGCGAGAAGAGGTTTAGCCTCAGAAGAGTGTTTTTTTTTTTTTTTCGAGAAGTGCTTTTTACCTCTCCCCAACCTCTTCTTGGGGAAGTGATGAGAGGTAAGCTTCTCCAAGCAGAGGTTTACCTCTTCTTAGCACCACCTCCACCTCCACCCCTGCTCCGCCCCTGCTCCGCCACCACCACCACTGCTCCGCCGACACCATCATCATCATCACCACCACCACTGCTCCGCCACCACCACCACTGCCCCAAATCGACATCACCCAAAACCCCACCTCCGCCGACACCATCATCATCGATGGAAACAAACCCCCCCCCCCCCCGAAACCCCCTGCTCCGCCACCATCATCATCATCAAAACCCCCAAATCATCATCATCAAAACCCCCCAAATCGAACCCCAAATCGACCCCAAATCCCGAGCCAGACGTGACCCCCACCACTACTACCATGCCGTTGCCGGTCACCGGCTGTCATCGTCGGCCACCACCGACATCAACACTCGTGAAACTTTACGATTCGAAAAGAAAAGAGGTGTAGACGGGTTATGGGTGCTTACCGGAGAAGCTAATCGACACCAAACCACCGCCGCCGCTCACGGTGGTGCGTCTCCTTCGCCTCCAGCTCTCTCTCCGCCTCTGATTTCATCTTTATGCCGCCAATACAGATCCGATTCGGATGTGGGTGTGGAGTTGTTTACCAGAAGAACGAGGGTGCGACGGGGGTCGGTCGGAGTTTCTCCGATCACCGGTGATGCAGGAGAGAAGACAGAGGTGATAAAGGTTCAAGGGGAAGGGTGTATCGCCGGAAATCGGGACGCCGGAGAAGAGGTTCAGATTTTAGAGAGAGAGTAGAGAGAGTTTTGTGTGTGTAGAAGAGGTTTTATATAAAAAAAAAAAAAAACAAACCCTCTTCTCCTTGTAGCTGCAGACATTTGGTCCACCTCTTCTCCTGCAGATGTCTGCAGATGTGGCCTGCAGCAGAAGATGTTTTCGTGCAGAAAAAACAAACAGCACCTAAAAGACCACAAAAGTATTTTGACCCGTTCACAATATTAAAGTCCGGATGCTCGTTGAGGGCGATACGGAGTGTGTTCGTTCCGATCTTAGCGTGGCCATTTGACTTGGGGCTTTACCTATAAGACAACAACGAGAGTTATTATCATCTATATATGAATACATCATACTAACATAGAATTCTAACTTTCAATAAACATGATAACCATACTATTTATCGTTTTCATTCTTGTTCTCTTTTCATACTATTACTAACATTCTTTCATTTGACCCGTTCATGGTATAGCATCATACGGCCATCTCTTTTTACATCCTCGTTCTAGTTCATAACGGGTCAACATATGACCGTTCTTTTACATATTCATACTGGTTTGCTCGACCCGTTCGTAGTGGGTGTAACTCATAATCATTCTATAATCTTGACATTCTAGTTCGTTCGACCTGTTCGCAATAGGTCTATTTCATAATCATTCTCTAACGTAACATTCTAGTCTGTTCGACCCGTTCATAATGGGTCTTTTTCATAATCATTCTCTAACGTGTTTCGGTTAAGGTACGGTGTTCCCGGATTAATGATGTGGTTTAGTACTGGCCTTGTAAACTGAATCGGCTGTTTAACTTCTATTATATTTATATTTTTGGAATATGTAGTTATGTATATGTATATGTATATGTATTATAATATTGAATCCTAATTATCAATGGAAAATTTTCATAATATACTAATCGTTTCGATTTTTTTTAAATAGCCGGTTCAAGCCGCCCAAACCGAAGCAAGTCGGTTGGTTTGATATCCAAAGGCTTCGGTTTTGGTGGTTTGACAGTTTAGTTTGGAACTTTGAACTAACTGTGTAAACCGAACAAGTTATTTAACTTTTAATATATACTAGTGGCTTTGATATAGATAAATCACTGGTTCAAACCGCCAAAACCGTAGTTAGCACCGTTAGACCGGCCAGTCTTGCGGACCCATCCAACCCATCCGGTTTAGTTTTACGTTCCCTGAAACCGTCATTAGTGGTTAGGCCTAGAGTTTTCGTCAAAATTGGCCAAACCAAACCGTGAACACCATAATTTGTTAGCTTTTTTAACTTACTTTTCTTGTGCATTTCAACCAGTTTTTTTGATGCACCAGTCAATGGATCTAAAAAAGAATGGAATGAAGCTAGAACTTCCAACTCAAATTTGACTTTCATTTTCGTTTGTTGACCTCAAAAGTCAAAATTATATTTTTGGTCATTTTTCTATTAACTTTTTGAATAATCAGAATTTGTCACATACACAGGCATTTATCTGATTATTACAACTTCAAAGAACAGATGTGTATTCTAACACTATTTGCTACAGCTGGTTGTATTAAATTTTATTATCTTTTTGAAGAAATAAACCAGTGTGTTGATGTTAAATATAACAACTCGTAAACCATTCAAGAGGGGGACGTATCAAACTCAACGTTTTTAACCTGCCTTATCGAAATCTTGAAAGCTTCTCCTTCGGTTTTGCAAACAAAAGCAGCTCCCATACTTAAATTCTTGACGGCATTCGAGAGTTACAGAGAGAAAATCATCTCACTTGATATTGAATCGGCTTTAGATTCCGTTTTCAGGCACAAGTTCTTCAATGGTATGACTCTCGATCTTCACTTGCTAAATATAGTTAGGGGTGTGCATCCGGTCGAAACTTAATGATATCGATCTACTTGAAATAAATGAGGTAAATCAGGTCTCATTCAACAAAAAAAATACAATAAAAATAAATTTCATTTGTGGTCAATTTGAGTTAAAACTACCCATTTACCCTTTAATATTAATATATAAAGAGAATCTTTCATATCTTCCTACAAAATGGTACAATAAAAATAAATTTCATTTGTGATCAGTTTGAGTTAAAACTACGGATTTACACTTTAATGTTAATATATCAAGAGAATCTTTCATATAAAATGTAACAGGCCTTTGCATCCTAATTTGTATATTGTTAGACTAAAGGGTATGGGGACCGGCGCGTCGTCTCCGTCCTCCACACAGGCCTCTCTTTTCTCTCCTCACACACACAGCTATATATATATATAGGGGACCGTTAAAATGAAAATCACCTCCAGTTGTAAGAACTAAGAGAACCACTTTCTAGCCTTTAAATTAAGAAGATGGATGAATGAGATTGAAAGTAACTAAAATTAATATTAAATAGATTTTGTCTTATTATGTCTTTAATATTTTAATTCAAATGGGTAGTATAGTAAAATTACTCTATTTTGTCTTTTTGTCTTTATTATTTTTTTCTTATATTACTTTTTATTTTAAAAAAAAATTATTAAAAGCATTTTTTGAATTCAGTTTTTTTAAACCAAACGAATTTTTTTTGCGCGCCGGTTTTTTGCGTCCCCTATTACCGCGACGTTTTTTTACGTCCCGTTTTTTTCGCGGCGTTTTTATGCGCCGCATTCACGCCTCTTGTTTTTTACGCGCCGGTTTTTGCCGTCCCGTTTTACCGCGACGTTTTTTTACGTCCCGTTTTTTTTCGCGGCGTTTTTATGCATCGCATTCACGCCTCTTGTTTTTTACGCGCCGTTTTTTCAAGCGTCTTTTTTTACACGTTTTTTAACGCGTCGTTTTTTACACGCCGTTTGTTACATGTTTTTCTACACGTCGTTTTAACGCGCCGTTTTTTCACGTTTTTGACGCGCCGTTTTTTACACTTTTTACGTTTTACGTTAAACTTTTTAAACTTTTTACGTTTTAAGTTTTATGTTAAACTTTTTACGTAAATATTTTTACGTTTTACGTTAAATTTTTTACGTGTTACGTTTAACACAAAACTTTTTACGTTTTACGCAAAACTTTTTACGTTTTACGTTTTACGCAAAACTTTTTACGTTTTACGTTTTACGCAAAGCTTTTTACGTTTTACGTTAAAATTTTTACGTTTTACGTAAAACTTTTTACGATTTACGTTTTACGTAAAACTTTTTACGTTTTACGTTAAAACGAACGCACCCATAAATCGCAAACTCGATAGGTGTCTCAGATAGATTGTTATAATCATCGACTGGGTGGAAAAATTAAAAAAACAACAACATCAAAACAATGTGTATCTCAGAAAAAAAAACACGGTTTGGCTCAGATTTTCCGATAATCAGAGGTTGCAAAGCGGGGTTGCACGTTCAAAAACCTACCCTCCACCATCATTGTCGCGCCATCGTCATCAAAATATGTGTTTTTTTTTTGCATCATCATTACCAAGAACGATCTTCAATATCAATTGTCGGCAAAAAAAGTTTCAGTCGGCACAACGGGCACCACCGGCACCAGCGGGCACCACCGGGCACCGCTGTACACAAATCCAACAAACATATTCAAAACAAACAAGCTGTACAGGTAAACAATCCAACAGAAACAAAAATCAAACCTTTGGACCCCCACCAGCCACCTGCACCAGCACCGACTACCGAAGACAGGTAATCAAGCCAACAAAAAATCTAAACTTTTCAAAAATTAATGACAAGATTCAGAAAAATCAGAAAAATCATGTTATACCATTTTCAAACATCAAAAACAGAGAGTGAGATACCCACGAAGAAAAGCAAATCGAGTCTTGATTTGGGGGGTTCTGGCGACTCAACAAACACCACAAAAATAGAGAGTGAGATACCCACCACAAACCCCCCCCCCCCAACTTCATCGGACTTCACGACCATCGCCATCCTTCTCAGCTCCGGTCATCTTCTCCGATGGCCATCGTTCACCGCCGACGACCGTCGTTCTCATACCAACCTTCTCAGCTTCGGCGACCACCATCAACCTGTTCTACCACCTCCACCTCCACACCACCGTCTTCCACCGCCTTCGCCACCGCCGTTAACCCCACCGCATCACCCCCACCGCTGCTGTTTCTTTGTTGTGGGTGTTTGATGAATAAAAACTTGACATCAGATGGTATTAATCACCACCGATCAAAACATTGATCTTGATTTGGGTGGGTATGAGAGAAGATAGGGGTTTTGATTTTAGAGAGAGAATGGTAGGTTTTGAATATTAGAGAGAGAAAAGGTGTCTGGTGGTATTAATGAAGAGAGATAGTGAGAGATTAGACATTTGGGGAAAAAGACAAAAACACCCTTTTAGTTGGCATAATATGATTGGTTGAGAATGGTTCTCGCGGTTCTTACAACTGGAGGTGGTTTCTATTTTAGCGGCTCCCATATATATATATATATATATATATATATATATATATATATATATATATATATATATATAAAGGGGTTCATCCCCCACCCCCTAGGTCCATCCCCTTCAAGCCCCGTTTACGTGGCGGTGACGAGGCGGTCCATCCCCTTGGGGATGAGGCTCTCCATACCCTCCGGTCTTACAAGAAGCTACAGTTGGATCCTCAAAAAGTGAATGTTATTGGAGGAGCTATGGCTATTGGGCATCTTTTGGGAGCCAGGGCAACTTATTTAATTCCTAAAATAACCCTATTTGCATCCTCTCACTTATGCAGCCCACCCCCACCCCCTCCCCCTCATCTTCGAGCACCTCACAGCAGAGCCTCGACATTTTCAGCACAAGCTCAAGGCATGCCTCAACAACAAGCTTTTCCTTTTGGGGCTCAACCATGGCAAGTGCAATCTCGACCGGTAAGTATTTTATATTATTCCAAATTTGAATCTCCTATTTTTGAAATTTTGAGTTGCATAATTGGGACTACAATATATCAGTAACACAACCTATTGTTTTAGGTAGTTTTAATGTTCTTTATTCTTGAAACATAACTAATTAGTGAAAACAATCCGGCTTTTTTTTTCCTTTCTTTGATAGCTTCAGAGTCATCATCATCATCATCATCATCATACTCAGTATATCCCACCAATAGCAAAGCTAAGGTAGGGTCTGAGGAGGGTGAGATGTAGACAGCCTTACCTCTACCTTGTAGGAATAGAGAGGCTGCTTCCAATGAGACCCCCGGCTCAATCTTTGATAGCTTCAGAGTGCAAACGTCAAATCTCAAACTGCCGATTCATTGGTAAGAAGATTTAAAGCTCGTTTGAAACATTTAAAAATGGCATGGAACCGACTTTAACAAGTATAAACTACCCGAAAACAGCTAAAGTGGTATGTTTATGTCGTGCGCCTTGCTTATCTTGGGCCCTCACTTTGTAAGCGTCTTCGCCTAGGCGTTAGTCATCTGAAATGCAACTGCTAAAGGACCTGCTAAAGGAAAGACTTAAGGTACTTCAGTACATGCCTTTCATCACCTTAACTCGACCCATTTAACTATAAGTCGGATGATTTTGGTATTTTTTTTTTTCATTATTTTTTTATAAGTTCTATCTGAAAATGATGCAAATACCTATGACAACTGAATGTATGCAGGGCTGTTTTGCCTAAGATGAAGATGACGACCACGAGAACTGAATGTGTGCAAGGCTGCTTAGCCTAAGATGAAGTACCTAATAGCACGCCTCGACAACAACAAAATTTAATTGGTTTATTGGCTTTCTGTAATGTCTTTTATGCACAACACTTGATTTAACTAATTACCTTAGAAACGCTACTGGCGTCTTTTGATTATATTGGGAAAGTTGCAAATGAAAAATATGAGGTTTATTTTTGTGTTATACACGTGTCAGTGTGTGCGTATAAGAATTTTTTTACTAAACTTATTAACTTGAGAAATGCTATGGTCTTCTCGGATTATACTGGGAAAATTGCAAATGAAATATACATCAATTATGTTTTTATATGTTATGTATGGAGGATCGTTGAGTGTATTCAGCAACTGTTTTATGAAAGGTTCTTTAAAGAATCGATTCTCCAAAATTAATTGATTTAAAACCCTTACCGTCAAGTTTATGCATTAACAAAAAATAATAATAATATATGTAACTTTCTCTAGCCCGGGAAGCAATCCCGGGTGACAACCTAGTTATATATATTGGATTCATATAGGTGTGAAAAGAATTTTTTTTTATTTTTTGTTAATATTTTGGGCGGTCCGATTTCTATAATTGTAAACTAAACCGCATTACTTCCTTTGGATAATCTGGTCTCCTTGGCGATTGAGGAAACCATTTAACATAATTGGATGGTTAAATTTGTAAGTCTTAGGGCAGGCGGGGCGGTCCGTGATGGATCCCCCGTCACTCGTTATTCTTCCACGAACACCGCCGCCGGTACCCCATCACGCGTTAAGTTTTCAACGAGTGAAATATATCACGAGTTGAAAGTTGGAAGAATTCGACCGTTGGCTTGTTTTGTTAGCTATTTTTAATGAAAAGTTTGATGAAAAGTTCAAATTTAGCCCCTCAACTTTTGTTAGCTATTTTAAATAGCTATTTTCTATCACTAGCGACCACCCCCACTACATTTTTATCACTGGTGATAGAATATTGGGTGATGACATGGCATAATTTGATATTGGGAGTGATAGAAATTTATCACTAGTGACCACCCCCTCCCCCCTTAGGCCACACGGGGTGGTCCGTTATACCACCCCCATCACTCGTTAAACAAGAACGGAACACCGCTGCCGCCCACCCCATCACGCGTTCTTTTTGTAACGCGTTGATTGTATAACGCGTTGAAAAGGTTGATGTTGCATGTGGTCATCTCTCACTCAAATGACACGTGTACTATGGGTGACGAAGACTCTGCATGTTTCATGAATATGGAATAAATGGTGACGAACTATGGGTGTTCGTGAGCTTAATTTTAAAATAAAAATTATAAAAATTTGGGAGTGATAAAATTTCATCACTAGTGAACCACCCTCCCTACATTTCTATCACTAGTGATAGAATATTGGGTGATGACACAGCATGATTTGATTGGATAGTGGAAGTGATAGAAACTATCACTAGTGAACCACCCCTCCTCCCCTTATGCAACAATGATAGGTTTTGATACATCAACAAAAATAAAATAAGTAAAATCACTAAATTATGTACAAAATTAAGTTGTAGTTGATTAGAACTGTTCAATCAACAAAACTCAATGTATCTATTGAGTTAACTTGAAAACAAATGAATCAAGGAATGAGACCGCGGTTACAAAACGAAGGTTGTACTTAGGGCCGTTCCAACCTTTTTGGAGGCCCAAGTCGAAATTAAATTTTGAGACACTTTTTCCTTCTTTTATTATTTAAACTTTGGGATTGAACCCAACACGTAAAGTTCATAAATCATTCCTAATACAACAACAATGATTACAAAGATCAACGCGTATTCTAGCGTGTATGCAAGACTCATGACCATACATTGGAGCCATAGCCCATAAGTGTTATTCCAAAGCTTTCAACTCTACTACTACAACAGTTTAACGATCAGGAGATAAACTTTGAACACGCTTATTAGCGAACAAACCTCTATCAAGAACCCAATCCTCAATCATTGCTTGAGAATTAACCGCCTGATCAGTTGGCACAAAATGACCAGCCCCCAACACCACCACATGAGTTAAATTCTCCGACTTCTGCACATAACCCGCAAGCACATCGTTCACCTTCCAAACACTCCGTTCGGCCTCCAAAAACCTCTGTAACCCCTCCCACTTCATCTTCCTCACCCACGACTCAACTGACACAACACCATCTCTCAAATCACACTGCCCTTGATACAACAACACCTTAGTATTCTTAACAACATACTCCACCATATACCTCACACTCTTCATCACATCCGCGTGCAATGCTGCCCCTACCACATCACTACACCCCTCAAAAACCATCGATTCGTTCACTCCCAACACCCTTTTAACCTCCACGTCTTTTAAAAACTGTTCAACCCAATCAGAATCGTACGGGCTCTGCCTCCGAAAATCGTACAATGTCGCTAGACCCGTCACATTTTGAAGAAATCTTAAAACTTTATTTCTTGCATCAGTAGCTTCACTCCAATTACCACTTTTTACCAACTCTACAGCCTCAACTTGAAGCTTCTCCAGATATATTTTCTGTTTCTCATTAATTAATCCAAGATTATAATTATGCAAAGCATGAGTGGATACTTGAACAGCCGGGTCGGTCAACCCGTTTCCAATACCCAACCCGAACAAATTGACCCGTTCTGAAACGGGTAAACCCGGGTTTCTTTTCAAAATATAGTACCCAATTGCTGGCACATATTTCCCAGCATAACTCTCACCGGTAATATAAACGGGTCGGGTTTTAAAAACCGGGTCTAAAGCGATAAACTTTCGGATCGCAATGAACAGATGCTTCGCTACAGTTTGTTGGTCAGTTGGGATCTCTTCAGGTGTGGAGGCGATGCTAAAACCGGTTCCAATTGGGTTATCAAGAAACAAAAGACCGAAAATCCGGTTCCAAGAACCGGGATTGGGTTCGAGCACAAGGTGTTCGACGTTATGCGTCAGTGAAGGTGTGACTCGAAATGGGCCAAGTTCGTAGAAGTTTCCGGTCATGGAGGAGCACCCGGGGCCTCCTTGAAGCCAGATGACAAGTGGGGTTTCGGATAAGGAGGTATTGGTGGGGTTTTGGGCTTCATAGAAGGTGTAAAAGATGGCGGATTTGGTGGTGGAGTTGACGGTGAGGTAGCCGGATTTGGTGGGGAGGGCTTCGGTGGGGAGGGTGGTGGCGGATGAAGGTGGGAGGTGGTGGAAGAGGAGGGTGAGGAGGAGGAAGATGAGGGGTTTGAGAGGGGTTGACTCCATTTGAGTGAGGTGTTTGAGTTTGAACTGATTGATTTGTCATTTTGTAATCATGCAGGCTGAGAAAGTATAACTTTGAATGAAAAGTATAAAAGAAATGTTTTTAAAAAGGATAGGTTTAGATGATAAGGGTGGGGTTACAGGGAAAAATTCATTTGAAAAGAAAATTTAATGGAGAAGAAAAAGAACAAAGGGTAATTTTGTAAAATATTAAATAGATTTTTCACTTATCTCATTTATTATCATTTTTTACTAATTAATTAGTCATAAAGACTATTATCCTCCACACTAACTTTTTTTGCTTAGGCAATCCGTAGTCATAAAGCCCTTTGTGGGGCGTTATGCGACACGTGTCGTGCCACGTCACACAGGGGCGTTATATCACTAGAGCCCGTAGTCATAAAGCCCATACCCATCAATACCTAATTATTAATTTTCGTTTTAATTAATTAATTATAAAAACTTTTCTTTATTTTGATTGGTCCAAACTTTGAAAACAACCCCCATCACCAGCGCTATATATATGGCGCCACCCAACTTTTTTTGTCTCATAAAGCCCCCCGTAGTGGTGTTTGGGGCTTTATAGGGGCTTTATGAAGGCATATAGCGCCCCACTACACATACCCTTACACACATCAAAAGTTATCTTACGTATTTCGAAATTCATCTTACACATTGAAATTTATCCTACACAACTCGTAATTTATCCTACACAACTCGTAATTATCCTACACAACTCGTAAATTATCCTACACTTTAAATTATTTTATTTTATTTTTTTGAAAAAATATATATTTTGATGATAAGTTACAAAAAATTGGGTTATTGGATTTTATTACCCCAAACTATTGGCTATTGGCTATTGTCACCCCCAACTATCATTTTGACGCACGTCACCCTCAACTTAACACTTAGTGTGTTCTTTCATCATGTCGTTAACTTATCACTAACTTTTGATCATGTTACTATAATTTTGGGGGTGTCATAAGATCCCTAAAACCTTCCTACGATCCCTATGACACCCCCAAAAGTATAGTATTAGGATCAAAAGTTAGTGATCATTTAACGACGTGGTGACAGAACATACTAAGTGTTAAGTTGGGGGGTGACTGGCGTCAAACTGATGGTTGTGGGTGGCAGCGGCCAATAGCTAATAGTTGGAGGTGATAAAATCCAATAGCCCCAAAAAATTTAATGTATTAGCTATTAAAAAGGAAGACTACAAATTAATGACATATATAGATTTACCAATGTACTCTTATAGTAACATTAAATACTTATATTAAATGAAGTAAAATAAAGCATTCTTATTGGTTAAAATTTGTTCTTTTTTATTCTTACAAAAAATTTATTCTCATTTGAACTCTCCACGGGGGGTATATTCTAGGGCTCTTCACGAGCCGAGCCGGGCTATATCAAAACTCGGTCTTGTCTCGATTATAAATCGAGCTGGTTTGGTTCGGCTTATATTTGAAACCGAGCTGAAAATCTAAGCTCGGGCTTCGCTTGGTTTTAAATCGAGCTGGCTCGAGTTGGCTTTGTTTTGAAAAGAAAAATTAATACATTTCTCTCAAAATTCAATAATCTAATATATTATTCAATAATTCAAAAGAAAATATCCAAAATAAGTTGAACCTAATATGTTACAAACCAAAATCAAGTTTAACAACACAAAATACGTTCTTAATTTCAACGAAATACAATATTACTTCATTAGCATGATAATCAACCTTTAAATGTGGTATAGATATCAAATTTCACTACTAATCACATGTAAATTATAATAAGTTTTTGTGATATATTATAATGTATATAAAAATAAAATATATTTAATGTAAAATAATCCGAGCTAAGCCGAGCCGAGCTAGTATGCGAGCCAAACCGAACCAATCTGGCTCGTTACAAGACGAGCCGAGCTAGACTCACTTTCTAACCGAACCATGCATTGGAGAACACTAAAAAAGTGAAGGACCGGGGAACCATGCATTTAACATTTTAAAATTCAACGAACCCTCCCATGTATAACACGTAATGAAAGTTGAGTTATTTTAATGAGTAAAATGCATGGATAGTCCCTGTGGTTTTGCAAAGTTTCAGCTATAGTCCCCAGATTTTGAAAATTACACTCATAGTCCCTGTGGTTTGACAGTTTGTTACGCGGATAGTCCCTAGAGTGGATGGGGGTTAGTTTTCTCAGTTAAGTTGGTGTGAAATTACTAAACTGCCCTTACTTAGAATTAAAACATTAAAAAATAGAAAAAAGGACCCACTTTCCACTTCTTCTTCATCTTAAACCACCACACCTAACCTCCTAAAACCATCACCGGCCACCACCGACCACCACCTCCTTAAACCATCACTATCCACCACCACCCTTGTTTCATCACCACCCCAAAATCAACCATCACCTCTGTTTCATCAATCATCAACACTCCAAAATCAGCCAAATATTCTTCATTTTCCCCTCAAAATCCCACCAAAACCCACTAATACCCAATTCCATAAAAACTCACCAAAATCTATACCCAAATTAAAGGATTTAAATACCTCATTATAAGCTAGCCCTCATATCATACATTCTTTTCACAAGACACAGATTCTTCATAGAGAGAGAGAGAGAGTTAAGGGAATCTGACCACCTCTTCGATTGGTCTCCGGTGACCCTTCACAGCATCGGCGATGTCTGATAGTACTTGATGGTTGGAGACGGTGGTAGAAGTCGACTGAGGTGGAGCTGGCCCTAGTAGCGCCGGCCTTGAGAGGAGACGGTAGTAGAAGTCAAGGTACAGCTGGACCAGTAGTGTCGGCCTCGAGAGGATACGGTGATAGTAGTTTTGGTTTGAGGATTACCTCCACTAACACCTTACACTCGAGATTTCAGTTCAGTGGCAACGTTTTCTTCCCTTGATTTGCAAGTTTGTGTTGGATTGAAGAAATGGTACAGGTGGTGATGGATGATTAATTGTTGCAGGTCTTGATGGAGTGATGAAATAGGTGAGGGTTTAATTTTTTAAAGGGAGGGGTAAATAAGTAATTTCACACCAACTTAACTGAGAAAACTAACCCCCATCCACTCCAGGGACTATCCGCGTAACAAACTGTCAAACTACAGGGACTATGAGTGTAATTTCCAAAATCTGGGGACTATAGCTGAAACTTTGCAAAACCACAGGGACTATCCGTGCATTTTACTCTATTTAAAAAAAAAAAATAATAAATAAAAATTAGCGACTTTAGCGTAACAACTGGAAAACTTTCATACTGTTCGGTGAAGTTTTCGTTTTTTAATATATTTACATGTTTATGTTTAGCGTCATGAAATATTTTAAGTTATTTCACGGATCTACATTTTATAAGTTTAAATCTACATTTTAAAAGTTTAAGACATTTGTAATGATATATAATTGACATTATACAAGTTTAAATCTTTACTTTAGACGAAATTTTTTGAAATGATTTTTTTTTTCTTAAAAATGAGTCAATATTGTAAAATGTTATTTCTATGATTTTCTTTGATCTTAAACTGAATATAATATTACTTTAGTTTAAAGTAATAATCATATTTTTATTGGGGCGATGCTTTGCTCTCTCATCTTGCTTTTATGAATGAAGTTCAATAATGAATAGAACATGAGTCTTAAATTAAATTGAAAAAGAAGCCACTTTCTTACTCAATAAATATGCAATGAATATGATATGGCGCATTTTTCTTTATCTTTGACTGGATACTTTCATTTATTTTTTTTTGAAGAAAATGAAAATCAAATAAAATCCAAATAAGTATGTTAATTATTGCCACCATCGACCACCACAAATTCTTTAAACGTATAGGGGTCCGTTTGATGACAAAGTCAAATTCTTAAATATATATGGTCCGTTTGATAACGAAGTTTGATAAAACTCGTTTATACCTAATGTTTTAAACTACGATACTTTAACAAATTTCCGTGTTTTTCACTTAAGAGAAAAATGCCCGGATAGTCCCTGTGGTTTCACCTTATTTCAGCTATAGTCCCTATCTTTCTAAAACTACTTGAATAGTCCCTGTGGTTTTCCGTTTTGTTCTCGGATAGTCCCTGGGTCTAACTTCAGTTACTTTTCTCAGTTAAGTGGGTGTTGAAATGACCAAAATACCCTTTCCTTAAAAGGCCAAACCATAGGGACTATCCGGGCATCTTCTTCATTTTTATTTATAAAACCCCACCACCACACCCTCCTCCACCCTCCACCGTGCCGCCGCCGGTCTCCGCCGCGCAGAACCACCGTCTTCTTCAACCAATTCATCTTATTCCAAACAAAACACTCCCCAAATCACTAACCCACAACCCCCAAAATGCACAGGTTACCAAACCAGATTGATCATCGAAACTAAAATACATGGATTTACATGACTACATAGGCTAGGAAAGTCAAACATATGTGCAGAAGCAATCAAGATTCATAAAATCCACTGCCTTTAAACTCCCAACCAAACTACTGAACTAATTCAATGTATGTTATGAACACCAATGGCAACACAGGTCCCGAACTAACCACAACAGCAGATACGGGTCAAGTACAACAGTGATCAAATTCAACCAATGAGCCACTCGATTGTTTGACCGTCGGACTTGTGACCGAGCACACGAGTGAGCTTTGTGCTTCCATAACAACACTTTAGTTCACAGTTGCATCCGTAACAAATCTGACCCGGAACCTACCGGATTTGACCCGCAACTGAACCAACTGAGCCGAGACTATACCGTGCCTGAGCCGATCACAGAACCACCATAACTCAGCGGCCGGAGGTCATCTTCGACTTGACCGTATCCGACCCGAGCTCGAAATACCCAAATAAAACTCGAAACTCACTTGAAAAACCCGAACCAAGAACCAATCAGAATCGAACCTGCTGGATCTGGGAGCCGAATCACCACCGCCGCCATTGTCGGTGCTTTTGGTCGTCGGTCCGACGACTCGTCGTTTTCTGTCGTTGCCATTGTGTTCCGATCATCACCATCACTCTCTGATTTCACCCTCTCTCTCGATCTATGTCTCTCTGTGCTCAAACCAGCAATCCGACGACACCACATGTCACCTCCGCCACTGATTTAGGTATGTTGTGGGTGGTTGTGGCCGGCCGGTGACCTCCGCCATCTCTGTCTCTCTTGCTCATCTTCGAAATCGGAGGTGTGTGTATATGAATAAGATTGTAGAGATGATGGTGGTGGCGGTGACAGGTTGATGGTGGTGGTGGCGGGTTGATCAATGGTGGTGAAGGTGTTGAGAGGTGGGAGAGAGAGATCTCTGTGTGTGAGAATGGTAGAGAGAGAGGAATAGAGAGAGAAGATAGTTGTGTGTATATATATAAATGAAGAAGATGCCCGGATAGTCCCTATGGTTTGGCCTTTTAAGAAAGGGTATTTTTGTCATTTCACACCCCTCTTAACAGAGAAAAGTAACTGAAGTTAGACCCAGGGACTATCCGAGAACAAAACGGAAAACCACAGGGACTATTCAAGTAGTTTTAGAAAGATAGGGACTATAGGTGAAAAAAGGCGAAACCACAGGGACTATCCGGGCATTTTTCTCTTCACTTAATTTAGTTGATATGAAGTGATCTAAATTCTAAAGTATAAAATCCACAATTTAAACCAGGGAAACTTCAATTAAGATCGTAACTAATTAATGTTGATCTCCTCAAGCCAGAGGGAAACATTGTCAAATGTGGTGCTACAAAGAGTTATAGTAAATAATTATGGCACCACAATAGTAAGCATTGGTTATGGCACAAAAGCGTTCATGGTAAGCCGTATCACAAATTTGAGTTTAAACTTACCTGTCGTCGATTTTCCAGTTTGAACGAGTGCTAGACGTATTTAAGTTACTAAAATTTACCCAATTTACTAAAATATGTCAGTCACGAGTAACATATATGGTTACTTTCACTAACTGGCGTTTAAAGTTATGTGAATTTTTTTAAGAAATGACCAATGTATTATGTATTCTTTATACTTGGCCGATCAATATACCATTTATAGTTTAAAAATAATAATAATAAAACTACCCCATTTCATCTTCCCTGTGACTTACATAACTTATAAAAACAGTTGGTAAAAAGGAAATACCAAATGTGTTACTCCGTGAGTAAATAGTGAGAGCTAATATGTAATTTTTGAAAATTTAAACAAAACTGTAATGTAAACTAATTATATAGACCGTCCATATAGTTAACTCTATATGTTATATTATTTTCTTACATAAAAGTTACCATATCTCTTGTCCATAATCTTTATTTATAGTTTTATCCAATAATTAAAATTAAAAGTTTTGAACTAAATAAGTAAATCATATAGAATGATATAAAAAAGATTGTTGCAACATTGACTTTTTTTTTTTTGAAAGGTGAACTTCTAATGGTGAACATTGACATTGGTTAAAAAGTTATGTACCATTTTATAAAACAAGTGAAATATAATATCGAGTTTGATTTGTTTAATTTACATACTATAAATTCCGAACATGTTTATGCATTGAATGTTATACACCATGCGTAGAGGTGTTTTCAAAAAAATTTTTTTTTTTTTTTTTGATTTTACACTTTAATCCAAAACTATTTAATTTTTCACTTTAACCCAAAAGTTTTCATCGTTTGCAATTTAATCTCACAATTTTTTTTAGTTTTAACTTTGGTCCCCTATACTTATCATATTTCATAAATTTTTTGTTTTACATTTCATTATAAATAAATCTTAACCAAATGATGAAATACACATTATTATTCCAAAAGAAAATGCTCATTCAACAGTAATATTAGTTATTTTAGACACATCTTATTTATATTAATTATTCAATAAATGTTACGGACTACGTTATTATTTACAACTATGTTATTTGGTTTTTTTTTTTTTTTTTTTTTTTTTTTTACAGGTTTAAAATTGCAACGTGTTAAATCCATAACTATCAAAAGAAAATTTGGCCCGCTTCTTAGTGCCATTATGGTACGCCAACCATTTCCATGGTGTGGGTTATACTTCAAATCCCTAGACTGCGGGGTATGGGGCGGGGGTTTGGGCGTGGGTGGGCTGAAAACGCCTAAGCCACCACCCCGGGTGGGCATGGGTTTGGGCGTGGCCCTTCTAGCGTGGGTTTGAAGCCGGGCGTGGGGCGGGCTAGTAGGGCTAGTAAGGTGACATGGCAGGCTCTCAATGGCCAAACCAAACTCATGCCCCCAACCCAAGCCCCACCATACCCCATGGGCGTGGGTTTGTTTGGTGGGGGGGGCCTCCCATTCCACGTGTCAACAAATGCCCCAACCCAAGCCCCCCATACCCCGCAGTCTAAGTGCCCGTTCACCAGGTGTTATTATGGGTAACAAATTGCTTTAAAAAAAAAATCTATAAGAAATATTGGAGGAGGTGTTCATGTTGATATTTGAGGTTAACGAACCGGACGATCAGCGAAAAGTTCGTGAGCCGTTCGGCGGGAAGTTCGTTTATGTTCGTTTGTGTCACACCCTCAAAATCCACATGCGGAGTTTTACCGCGAGGCGTGCGATTGACCAGGATCAAGCCACTAATCATGTTGAGAGGGAGAGGAGAGTGTTACGTTTTTTTTTTGTGGCTACAACTTACACGAACACATACATGCATGCGTACAAGCCAAATGGCCGGGTGGGCTTGGTTGGGGTTGGGCCGCAAGTAGTGGAAGGAGTATGGGGGTTCGGTTTGGGCTAGTAACCAAGTAAGTAGGCCGATGGTAAAGAGGTGAGAGGTGTGGCTTTGGGTCGGGCCGCAATTGGGCCACAAACAAGAAACGGTTCCAAGTTATATGTTTCGAGTACAATTATAAACATCTAGCGTAGATATATTATACCAAGATTAATTAACAAAAAAACAATTGAAAGTAACGTGTAACGGAACGAGAATTATATGTTGATCAGTTCTGTTAAGACATAATGGAAAACATGAAAACATACCTTTGATTGCATCAGTACAGGCCAGTAGAGAATCCAGATGTAGTCGCAGCATTAGTGTTCGACATGATTGTCAGCTTGATCTGGTTCCTCCTTAGGGTGCAATCTACTGATGGTGATGAGAGAACCGATAAAGGGTAATCGGCTATGGAGAGGAGGTTGATTGATGTTATGAGTAATTTGGTTATCTCATTGTCTAACCTTGAAACATCTACATTAGTCTCCTTATATAAGCACCCAGGAGGAAACCTTAATTAGTTAATAAGGGTAATATGGTCCATCAACAATTACCAACTAATTATTTAATAGGATTGTTATATATTTTGATCCATATAATGTAAATGATTATAATGGCTACTAGATTAAATATAAAATAAATATATTTAATCTTACATTCTCCCACTTAGCCGAGTAATCATTTACTATGAGTATTAGGTAAGCCTGATCAGGAGTTAACACTCATTTTAGCCTTAAACAAGTACTATAGCAGAGAAATACAACCGTTGAATCATTATGCGACTCAGGACCCCCATTAGTCATACTATAGCCTTAATTTAAAACCTAATCGTTATGATCAAAATATGCATAAGCCCTTTGTTTGATTTGTAACTTTATTTGTCTATATGCCATTATGTCGACTTAACATATTCTTAGAGACATACAAAATCAAACTGATGAGGAAAATTAACTAATACTTAGTCATTCATAGTACGATATGCAATTGCGCACGGCCATTAATTTATACCCGTTTATGAGCTCTCTTAATAAGACTTATGGGTAATAGCCCTTCAGTTATAGGATCCTTAAGCATATCATGAATGTATTCGATACAAAACTTAGTTTCCTCAATTCGTTCATAAACGAATAATTAATTGCGTATCGAAATTTAATGCAGCACCTCTCGAACTGTTACTGTTCAAGGAGTCATGGTAGCTGACTTTATCACACTAAGTCTTCAAAACATTAATTATATGGAGTTAATAAACTTATGAGTCCACTGATATATTTCCAACAACATTTAGTGAATATATTATGTCGTTATAACTTAGGTTGTTATTATCAGTTTATTATGACTCCTCCATAAGATAGGTTTTGTCTGCTAACATAAGGATATACCCGAAATTACATTTTGTCATCTTTGAATATTACAAAGTTAGAGTAATCAACCGGTTTGAGTTCTCACTTCTTCTTTAAGTTATAGTCTCTCGTTTCTTTTAAAGATATTGTAATACTCCATTAGATGCTTCACATTAATCTAGACATATCTAGTGTGTTGCAATGTGAGTAATATCTAAACGAGTATAGACTTGAACTTACATAAGGCTTCTAATTAATGAAGCATAAGTAAATAATCTCATTTATCCTATTATCCTCTAAAGGAGAGTAGTATTGTTTGTTACATATGTAAGGACCCATTTAATGTTAAACTTATGGAACGGAACTAATGTCCCATTGGGTCTATCTCAGTATGTTATGATATCTATCACGTAAGAGATATCACTGAGATCTATTATATCAAAGTTTGTGTTAACAATGCTTTGACTTATGTAACATATACTTGTCAAAAGAATATCATCTATATAGACAAGTTTATCTTAGTTGCTCCCACTCATTTTGAGGTAGGTATATTAATCCACTTTGATTCTTGATGAAAATAATTACGTTAATATTTAATCGTATTATGATGTTTGCATTAACCCATACATGGATTTTATTGGCTTACAAATAAAGTGTTCTTTAACCTTCAGTTTAGAACTTTCAGGTTGTTTTATGAACATGTAAATATGTCAGCCATTTGTTAAGGAAAATTGTTTTTAATGTTCATCTAATGTAGCTTTAAACTATTATAAGCTACTAGAACAGTGATGATCTTCAAAGAAATCTTTGATAATTTATCTCTTCCTAAGTACAACCTTTGACAATCAGTCATGCTTCTTCGTGTCTTAACGCTTATATTATGATTTGATTGAGTTATGAACACTCTTAGGTAATTCAATCAAATCCCAAACGTTATACGAACACATGAAATCATTTTTACTAGAAAACTATTTTATTCCATTTAGAAGATTGATTGACACTAATGGCTTAATTTTGAAGAGATAGGATCTGTAAACATTTCCAAAATCCATTTCAACTTCAGTTAGGGAGGTTATGTAATCATTAAAGTTAGTAGGTTTTTAAACCTAGATGACCTCCTAAGTTGATTATTGGGTTTGTTAGAAGTTTCAGTTTTATGGATTAGCTCTTGGTTAGGTTGCTATCATTTTCAGGATTCTAAGTTTGTAAGAGTTGGTGCAGTATGGTGTACAAGAGGTGTAATCGGAGTTAAATTTGGAGTGAAATTTAATGACACTCTTCCCCCCGCCTCTTGTATTCCTTGCAAGTCATGATAAGGACTTTGACTGCTCCCACTGACCTTAGAAATCTTTAGGAACTCAGCATGCTTAGGGTCAATGTTTAATGACCAACAAATTTTAATAGAGAAACAAGTTAATGACGTTAGTCGTTGTGATTTCTCTTGTTAAGGATTAGGTTAGTTAGGTAAGAAATCTAAGTGTGCCCACAATTAAGCAACAATAAAACTTTTGTAAGAGTAGCATTAGATTTTAAGGAGACAAGTTATGATAGAACAGTGTCAAGATGGAGCAGTGTCTTGTACAAGAGGTGCAAATTTAGGTAATGTAAAATTTTCACTCCCTCACCTCTTGCAACTATTGCAAGTTATTATTAAGACACATAATGCTCCCACTGATCTTTAATATCTCTAGAATGCTACAAGAGAAGTTAATGAGCTACGTGACGTGGGAACCTATCATATATACGTTAGACTTTATTTGATTTCTTTAATGTCCAGATATCATAAGAAACTTTAGGGACATATTTAATAGAAATCTTATTAAGTATATATATGAATAGATTTCTTCTAAGACCGTGAGCCATATGCGACAAAATTTAGATACAAGTTGATAGTCTGTTAAATGATAAATGAATTATGTCTGAATATTCCATTTGGAATAAGTTCCACAAATGTTAATGAATAACTTATGATGGACCCATACTTATTCCTTAAGCCAAGTAATATTTAGGGCTGTAACGTCATGATTTAAAATCACTTAGAATGACATTAGATGGAAAAATCATCCTCATAACCATGTCATGATTTCTCATGAATTTTGGTTGTAATGGATGAAATTTATAAGTCTCATTTTCCTTTTGTCAAATTCTCATTTACATGATGACAAAAGTTGTGAAAAATGTAAGGTATCATCTAGTTTTATCTTAGTAATGTTTCAATCCAGATATTTAGAACAAATAAGATGAGAGTTTAAGATAAGTGTGTGACTTTATGTTGACTATGCAAACCTCACAACTTTCATAACATTGCTTAATTATGATACTATATTCTGATTAATCTTCAGAATATACAAGGTATCGAAAAGCGCTGTTAGAAGACTGCTTGTTATGGTTCTTATAGTCTTAACATTTAATTTTGTTACTAACTCTCATGTTAGTTATTTGTTGACTTCTGGTAAGGAAACCTATGGAACTAGAGTCAACTAATCATGTGTTAATTGGAATATTAAAATTAGTAGACTTAAATATCATTAGTAAGTGACTATCTAATTAATTTATCCAACTGCTCTTTAGAATAATGGATAGTCTCGTTGCTTATGCCTAGTCTAATGGCATAATTATGCAGTGAGATTTTCCTTTGAAGAACCTTAGAGGTGGAATTAACACTTGTAATTTGTCTATGGACCTTAGAACAATCCTCTTTTAAAGTTTAAGTGGTTGTAAGGTGAGTAACAACTTATTTTTCCAGCGTCAAATATTTATTTCTTTGTACATATGTTGCTTATCAACACACTCGTTATACTTTGGTACTTTTGAGTGTTATAGTTGCTCTATAAGGCATCAAATTGTACAAGTGAAAATCTTAGTATGTAATGTACTGGAAAAATGTACTTATTTCCATGCGTACGCCCTTAACTTTATGGGTCATGGTATTATACATTATAATGTATTCACATATACCACTTAACTTTATAGTTTAGAATTTTAAATGAAGGCATGCATCTTAGGAGCTCTTGTGATTATTCCACAATAATAGATTAGTCTTAGGAAAGACTTAATCTGGAATAACTTTAGTGATAGTAATTATGTTTAGAGAGATCTTGATTATCATAAGAGACATCATGTTCGATTTGTCCTATTCATCATGCTCTACTTTTCTTCTGTAGTACTTTATCAAAATAGAGCAATAGGATTATCATGTCTTAAGAGATAATCAAGGATTTAATTTAAGAGCTAATATTATAGAAACTTTAAATAAAGCAAAACATATTAGATTTAGGAATTAGAGTGGATGAGATATAGATTTATAGAAGAAAATTATAGTGAGTAAAATTATGGGTACTAAGAATAAGGCAGACGAAATGATCATAAAAATTAATTAAGGATCATTAATATATGGATAATTATGTGAAGAGGTTGTGATATGTCTATTACTAACATCAAAATAATAGACTTATTCAAAGTTCTACTTAAACGAAGACAAATCAGCTTTGGCCAGAAGTGTAATCATTTAAGCATGTGTGCAAAGTGGTTGTAACAAATCAGCTTTGGCCAGAAATTGAGACAATCACTTTAGTTATGCACTTGTTAAGTATGCCATCTATGAAGGAATTAAATCAGCTTTGTCCAGATATTAAGACATTCATGTTTATGATGCACACTTAACATAGCTTTCGTAATACTTGGATGATAAGTAGATGTATCAAATCAGCTTTGGCCAGAAATGATACATCAGAAGCTCATTCAAGTAAAGCCATTTTGGTTTTGTAAAACATTATTTGATCCTTATTAATTAACTAAGTAATTACAAAAACCAATTATTTAGTAGCATACTACCTGTTAGCGCGGATCGAATAAGTCTTGAAATTTTATGAACACTCATGATTTCGGATGATCTCGGATGATTTCGGATGTGTCCAAGACGCATGATTTCGGATGAATTATGTCTTGGATTCATCCGAAATGGTGATGCTTAGTCCGAAATGATCCGTGACACTAAGTCCGAGATGGTCCGAAATAATCAGACAGTTATTGATCCGTGATGGACGAACAGATGTTCATCCAAAATGGTCATCCCGAATGTTCATCCGAAATGATCAGACAGTTATTGATCCGTGATGGACGAACAGATGTTCATCCGAAATGTGTTCCTCAAGCCACAAATCCTTAATTTAAGCAGTTATTAATTGATAAGATTCAAATCCGAAATTTTAGCGATTATGGGATTAAGTTTCCTGTTTAAATATTCATTATATTTATCTGTTTATTTCGAAAAATTATATCCATTAATAAAATAACAGATTTCGAAAATTCTAATTAGATAAAAATAAATCAAACATGAACAAACACCCAATAATCCTAATTCATTCCAAAACTAAAGGAATTTTCGAATTTTCTCATGAACATGTGATGAACCCTAAAACAAAACTTAATCACTTTATCCGAAATCTGGAAATTTATTAATCAATTTCTTGAAAATTATGATTTCGGAACAGTAAAATTTATGAACTTTCATCCGTAATGCATCCGTAATGATGAAACCCCAGATCCGTAATGATCCGTAATGATCTGAGATAATTAAAGATGATCCGTAATGATCCGAGATGCATTCGAGATGATAAAACCCAAATCTGTAATCATCTGTAATGATGCGTAATGATGATTTCGGATGGCAAAACGGAATTTCATTAGGATTTTTATTATGGTTTTCAATTCTGTTTTCCAGTTTTATTCCAGATTTACGGATACAAAACAGAACCAACTAATCAACATATGCTCTGATACCACATGTTGATCAGTTCTGTTAAGACATAATGGAAAACATGAAAATATACCTTTGATTGCATCAGTACAGGCCAGCAGAGAATCCAGATGTAGTCGCAGCATTAGTGTTCGACATGATTGTCAGCTTGATCTGGTTCCTCCTTAGGGTGCAATCTAATGATGGTGATGAGAGAACCGATAAAGGGTAATCGGCTATGGAGAGGAGGTTGATTGATGTTATGAGTAATTTGGTTATCTCATTGTCTAACCTTGAAACCTCTACATTAGTCTCCTTATATAAGCACCTAGGAGGAAACCCTAATTAGTTAATAAGGGTAATATGGTCCATCAACAATTACCAACTAATTATTTAATAGGATTATTATATATTTTGATCCATATAATGTAAATGATTATAATGGCTACTAGATTAAATATAAAATAAATATATTTAATCTTACATTATAAACATGGCAACGAAAGATGCTAACCTTAGAAATACGGGTTGTCACAGTTTGTGTAGTTAATGAACGAGCACGGACAAGGTATTTCGTTCGATAAACTAAAAGAACGAACACGAAAAAGGTCTCGTTCGTTCGAATGCGTTCGGTAATATGTTCTTACATTCGTTCATGTTTGTTCGTTTAGTTTCGTTCGTGTTCGTTTGTTTATGTTAATTTGTTAAACATTTTAAATGGTTTTTAATATTTCACTTTCCATCTTAAGTTTTATCCCCCCCCCAAACATTAGTTAATAGGTATATTAAAAAAATAGTAAAATGTAAATCATTATCTAAACTTACGAAGAAGTTGGACACTAAAGACATTTTTTTAGGATATGTCTAGATAACTTTATATAATTATGTCTTAACTTAATTAGCTAAACTTGATTTATGATATGGTGCTTGTAGTAGACTTCTTGTGTCGTGAGTTCTAGATTTATCAATTAATGTTTGTATTTGACTACATGTGCCGGATATTTAAGGTTAATAGTGTTTATTTTTTTTAATTTCAAGTTTAATGTTTGTTTGTGTTCATTTATGTTCGGTTGCATTCATTTTGTTTGTGACTAGTGTTCAAGAACCGTTTGTGAATAACTGAAATTCCTTAACAAACGAACACGAACACAAACTTATGTTCGACATGTGTTCGGGAAAACTTCACGAACATCAACATTTTCTTTGACGAAGAACACGAATATGGCCTTGTTCGTGTACTTTCAATTCATTTACAGTCCTAATAATCGAGTAAATGATTAATAGGTGGGGAAGTTAAAATATTTGCCAATCAAGTGGGGAAGTTAAAACAATTGCCAAAATGGAGTTGGCTGCTCGGCTATTTTAACGAAAATGAAGAATTGGGAAATTGTAACACCCGTCTATTTATTTAAATATTTTCGTTTTAAATACGAAAATAAATATGGAATTATATGTAACTACTGTTGAATAATATGGGTGAATTAAAACTTTTACATTTTGAAAATAATACAAATTGATTTCTACGGAATCGCCGTTTAAGATGACGACGAAAATAACGTGCGGAAGCTTTTATCTCTTGTGTTCGGTTCTTGTATGCTGCTTGATCTTCATCCGGGAACACTTGGAATTTACCTGTGATCAAAACCAACCTAAAAGTTAGTTTTGATGCTTGAATAATAGGTTAAACAAGTTTTAAACATCAATCCATAATAAAAAAAAAATCAGTTTGCCAGTTCTGTAGTCTGTCGCGGGCCGCGATAGACTTGATGTGGGCTTACGCGGGCCGCGACACTCTGTCGTGTGTCACGACAGATGTTAGTTCCTCCTTCGCGTGTCGCGACAGATGCACATTTCCAGCAGACTTAGATCTGTGTCCTGCATTTTTCAGCAACAACGGTTTTTACGTAAACGGTCATAACTTCTTCGTTATTGATCCGATTTACGCGATTCTTTTTCCTATGCGCTCGAAATTTTATCCTCCATCATATGGAGTTAAAACCTGTCATCCGGTTTAACAAAATTTTGAGACTTTTAAGCCTCCGGTTTATTCCCTTTTTACAAATTTTAACCCGTTCATGTATTTGTCAAACAAACCTGTTTGTTTGATCCCGATTTCCCATGAACATCATAATTTCGATGTTGCCTATCATACTAGGTTCAATTCATGAGTTTATATGCGTTCTTAAACTCATTTTTACTTAAATGTTAATTTTGACCCGTTAAGGGTATTTAAGTGCTTTTACGCATGATTCACGCTCATTTATTTCTAGCATCTTATTTCCACATTATGATGTCTACTTATATTCCTCCACAACTATATTTATGGTGGTTTTAATACAATAATACGTTTATTCCGAATTTACCCTTCGCTTGGTCATTTTACGAAAGATACCCATTCTTAGACATTCGACCCACAAAGGTTTATGCCCATAACCCTTATACCTTTCAAAGGGTTACACTACCCTAATACATGTTTCTAAACAACCCTTAAGGGTCGTTTAGCTGATTTGTCGATCGGGGGTGTTTTGGTCAACATTGGTTCCTCTTTTCGCAACGAAGAACTTTTAATGAGCTATTTGACCAAAATTGCATATTTAACTATAATCTTATTTACGCGTACCTATGTTGGATCAAAATATTGATCCGTTCTAATAACTTGCCTTAATGATTTGCTAATCCATAGCAATGCAAATTCCGTAAGCCGTTTTGTCCTGTGAGCATTCGACTCAACAAGTACTTATTAGTTGTTATTAGTTAAATGGCGCTAAATGCACCATTTGACCCGCTTAGTCTAAATGACCAAACATTTTGCGCTTATATTTGAATGGTATATATATACATATACCATTTCATTATTTAATTTATTACGGATTTCCCACCATATAGTTCTATCTTTTTAAATCCGTTTCTTACGCGTTCAACCTAACATGACACATGCCATACGGTGTCGTTTAAACGTCAACTTTTTTTTTACCCATCCATACGTGACTGAATCACCATTTTACCCTTATTATTTGCTTAGGCTTACTTTATAAAGTAGCCATTCAAAGAAACCCCCTTTTTTTTTATAAATGTCATCTCATGACTAATTTACCACTTTGACCCTTTTTACCATTAAATATGGTTTTTTTCAACTTTTGATATGTTCCGACCCGTATTCGTTTCGTGTCGGAAACATAATTCAAATATAACCGCAGTTGTATTTACAATCTATAATAATTACATATCTTACGAATAGGGTGTAAGCTCCACTTACCTTGCATCCATGCCACGTTTTCCTTATTGATTCGTTTGACCCGCTTCGTCTTCAAGCTTCCACCTAGCTCGTTTAGCGTCAAACTAACATCATCATTCACAAGGTGGTTAGATTAGTCATAAACAAATACGACTATTCCACCTTACGTATTTTTCTATGTCGAAATCATTATTCGACTTCGTCATTGGTCAGTTTATTTTTCTACTAGTTAACTACCTCTAATCATATGATATGTGAAATTAATTAAAATCCACATTATGATTAGAATCCGTATCATCATATATCACCCCTAATTACCCAAATTAGGAATTTACGCGTTTCGTTCAAAAGTTTGACATACGAACATTCGTTTAGGCATTTTAACAAACACCTAGTGTGCATAATTTTACATATTTACTAACTAGTTCATAACTAGTTATCTTTACCATGGTTAGCATCAATTTACATGAACGAAATTACCAATTTCCTCATAACATACAAAAACCCACTTCAAGTCATGCACAAGCTTTCACTCAAACTTATAATTTGTTCAAGTATCTTGCATCAACTATCACTTATGATGATTTCTAACACAAACATATCATCATCTTCATTATTAAGTCAAAACCCACTTAGCACATAATAGGGTAATTATCAAATCCCTAGTTTTAACAACAATTCATCAAATTTTCTACTAGGGTTTGTTTCTAAACCAAGATATAATCACAATAACACTCATAGAATCAATATTCATTCCAGAATTTTCGATTATGATTGTTCATCATAATCTCAAAGTATCACCAAATCATAAATTTGAACATACCTTGTAATCCCCATGACTAGGTGGTCACGAATTTGTGTTCATACATTGATTTGGCTCTTGATTTGGGCTTCAATCTGATCAATTTGTGGAAGTTAGGGTTTGAGCTCTCCTGAGCTTTCTCCTGATCGACCTCACACACGCACACACTATGTGTGGTGTGTTTTTATTTTTTTGTTTTTAATAACTAAACTTTTTCCATATATCTAACTTTGGTCCCTCATGTTCCGTTAATTATTAAGTAGGTTATAACCTACTTATTTACAATCCATATTCCCTTTTATTAACCGGGTCAAACATTCCTAGTTAGCTTAGCGGGTTCGGGAATATTTATGACTAAGTTTATTTCAGGTCCCGTTAACTCGGGCCTTCTAAGCTTTTATTTCTTAAAAGCTTTTATTCACTTTTTATTTATTATTAGGATTAATTATTTAAATCCTAATATTTGCCGGGTAAATTTTTACCACTAACGGTATTTTACCCGTCAGTAATATTAACGTGGTTTGATTACCAAACCCGTTTTTGGGGTGTTACAAGTCTACCCCCCTTAAAGAGGTTTCGTCCTCGAAACCTTTTCTTACATAATTCATCGAGTTTAAACTCAATGTATTCAATCCGCGAAATATTTTAAACATTACATATACTTTTTAACCAATCGTTAGTATTACCCGAAAAGTACGGTAACATCTTTTTGGTTACTAATTGTCTACATATCTCATACGACATAGTGTAACTTCGAAATAACGTAATCTCGTTATTTCCACTAGTTTAGTTAACTTAGCGATATCCATCGCTTTCATATACTGTCGAATTTCCTTATGAATCCGTTACCTTGACCCGTTTAAAGGTCTTTAGTGAAATCTTTCACTTTTAGCAACAATTTCTTTTGTTTTCAAATTCATTTATTCGGTTCAGTTATGCCGAATCCACCGCTTACAAGCAACCAACTTACTTAAATGACCTTAACCGGTCTCACTAACTAGACTTATTATTCCAGTTGCTTTTTACCGCTCACTTAGTGATAATGTGATTCCACTTCACATTGCATTTCTTGACCGTGATCGTGTCACGTCATGTTTAATTTATATCAACCTTTCATTTTCGAGAATACCACTTTTTCGAATATATCGTCTTGCACCTATCGATGTTAAGACCCATACTCTTTGATATTTGTTATTTCCAAATTCGTCTTATAGTATTCATATTTGTTAAAACGTTGTTTCTTACTAAAACTGAATTTTAGTTTAACGTTTTTCCTTTTAACTATGTCAATTACTCATATTAAGGAAATTGACAACACATAATTTATTCTTTTCCGTTCTCATTTTACGCGGGGAATCATAACTAGTTCCCTTGCTTTACACTATTGACCCGTAGGTTCTTTCACTTAGCCTCATAGGCTATTTCTTTAAATTTTTCACCTTTTTAAGGTGAGACATTAACAACTCGTTTCCTTCTCTTTATGACCCGAGGGTCTTTTTGGTCCCGTAGACCTTAACAATGTGTTTAATCCTGTAGGTTATGATGATCCCGTAGATCATCTTTTATTCTTGTCTATATTCACATGTATATATACATATATAGTTTCAAGGCATCTCTTATTATGTTTGGAATCGTTTATTTTCGCTTTTGAGCTTTAGTTGACCTTGACCGTAGTCTAAGGCTTCATTTGTTTACTTCCGGACTAATCCTCCAACTTTATGACTTCTGACGTTATTTACGCGTCAGTTTGTTCTACGCTTACCGTTTCCCGGTTCATACTTATACTTCTATACAACCCATTACCCGGTTTCTTTTATTTTAATGCTTTTAACATTTTTGTTTCGCTAGTTTGCGTTTTTCCTATATATATTCCTTTATGAGCCATCACGTAGATTCATTAATGTTTCGCGCTTCCATTATTCGGTTTGCGCTTACTTGCACTGCCAAGTTTTTATACCTTATTTATCTCGTTTGACTTGTTCGTGTGAAATTTCATCACTTGTGAACATCAAACTCTATTCTTTATTCAACCCGTTCAACTTTAAAATAGTTGAACGTAGTTATTAACATTTTTGTTTGCAAATTCTCATCATCTTTTAGTCATGACTCTTAATCCGAGTCCTTTGACTTTCTATTTCGCGTACCCGTCTCTTGGTTTACGCATGCTTTCAAAACCCTACCCATCAACCGGGTGTTTTTATCGAAGTCGTTATTATTGCAACCCTTACGCTATGCATTATGACTTCGTTTCGCTTTTATATTCCCACTTTATTCTCAAATTTGGTGTTTTACAAAATCGACCCGTTAAGAGTCATATTTGCATTCTCCGGGTTCGAGTGTAAGCACGCCCCTCCCAAGTGCATACCTTAATCCTTTTACATTAATCTTTGTCCCTTCACTCGGGCTCATCATCCTAATGTAATACGCTTCCGTCACCCGGCTGTGCGTTTACATTATTATCAAATATTTTGCTCATTTGATTCATTTGGGTACTTTTAAGTTAGTCCCATTCACCCCACCCTTACTACATCGGACATAAATGTGTCCATCATAAGAAGTTCATGGTACCACGTGTTCACTACTTACTTGGCCAGAGTAAGCGATCAACACCTGGTATACATGACCTTTTTATAATTTTCACATTACACCCCATCTAAGTAATGCCTCTATTTGTTTTTTTCTTGGAAACAATATCCCGGATAGGTTTTCTATTCAGGTTTTCCAAGTTTTCAATCTGCATATGCAACTTTCAATCTCTACATATTTGTTGCATATTACTATTTATGCAATAATTTAAAACGTGCACCTGATAATGCTTGCTCTAACAAGATCCCCTTGCCATTAACTTATTCGCAATCATTGCGCGATTTAGGTCCTTGGTGAGCATGCTCCCCTTGTCATACTTCGGACCGTTCCTCTATCATATCCGTAATTTGTTCAATCCTCGTCATCTTCAAATGCGAGTTTCCTCCAATTAAAACATTCATAAAAGTTAGTAATGTCAACTTTACTAAATGCCCGTATCATAATACAAGGCTTTTCTATTATACGCGTCAACGCGCGCAATTTCATCAACTATTTTCAGCATTTAATTTAGGTAACGTGTATCACACGATAGCCTTATGTGTTGTTTACAACACTTTAGCGTGCTTAAACTTATTAACATACCTGTACTTACCGGATTTGCGATCAAGCCTCGAACCGAACACCAATCTTTTTCAAGAGCATAAGGTTTAAGTCCAAGCATAGTTCTCCCACCATACTTGAATCTCTTAAACGAAGGCTCTGATACCAACTTGTAACAACCGTCTATTTATTTAAAGATTTTCGTTTTAAATACGAAAATAAACATGGAATTATATGTAACTATTGTTGAATAATACGGGTGAATTAAAACTTTTACATTTTGAAAATAATACAAATTGATTTCTACGGAATCGCCGTTTAAGATGACAACGAAAATAACGTGCGGAAGCTTTTATCTCTTGTGTTCGGTTCTTGTATGCTGCTTGATCTTCATCCGGGAACACTTGGAATTTACCTGTGATCAAAACCAACCTAAAAGTTAGTTTTGATGCTTGAATAATAGGTTAAACAAGTTTTAAACATCAATCCATAATAAAAAAAATCAGTTTGCCAGTTCTGTAGTCTGTCGCGGGCCGCGATAGACTTGATGTGGGCTTACGCGGGCCGCGACACTCTGTCGCGTGTCGTGACAGATGTTAGTTCCTCCTTCGCGTGTCGCGACAGATGCACATTTCCAGCAGACTTAGATCTGTGTCCTGCATTTTTCAGCAACAACGGTTTTTACGTAAATGGTCATAACTTCTTCGTTATTGATCCGATTTACGCGATTCTTTTTCCTATGCGCTCGAAATTTTATCCTCCATCATATGAAGTTAAAACCCGTCATCCGGTTTAACAAAATTTTGAGACTTTTAAGCCTCCGGTTTGTTCCCTTTTTACAAATTTTGACCCGTCCATGTATTTGTCAAACAAACCTGTTTGTTTGATCCCGATTTCCCATGAACATCATAATTTCGATGTTGCCTATCATACTAGGTTCAATTCACGAGTTTATATGCGTTCTTAAACTCATTTTTACTTAAATGTTTATTTTGACCCGTTAAGGGTTTTTAAGCGCTTTTACGCATGATTCACGCTTATTTATTTCTAGCATCTTATTTCCACATTATGATGTCTACTTATATTCTTCCACAACTATATTTATGGTGGTTTTAATACAATAATACGTTTATTCCGAATTTACCCTTCGCTTGGTCATTTTACGAAAGATACCCATTCTTAGACATTCGACCCACAAAGGTTTATGCCCATAACCCTTATACCTTTCAAAGGGTTACACTACCCTAATACATGTTTCTAAACAACCCTTAAGGGTCGTTTAGCCGATTTGTCGATCGGGGGTGTTTTGGTCAACATTGGTTCCTCTTTTCGCAACGAAGAACTTTTAATGAGCTATTTGACCAAAATTGCATATTTAACTATAATCTTATTTACGCGTACCTGTGTTGGATCAAAATATTGATCCGTTCTAATACCTTGCCTTAATGATTTGCTAATCCATAGCAATGCAAATTCCGTAAGCAGTTTTGTCCTCTGAGCATTAGACTCAACAAGTACTTATTAGTTGTTATTTGTCAAATGGCGCTAAATGCACCATTTGACCCGCTTAGTCTAAATGACCAAACATTTTGCGCTTATATTTGAATGGTATATATATACATATACCATTTCATTATTTAATTTATTACGGATTTCCCACCATATAGTTCTATCTTTTTAAATCCATTTCTTACGCGTTCAACCTAACATGACACATGCCATACGGTGTCGTTTAAACTTCAACTTTTTTTTTACCCATCCATACGTGACTGAATCACCATTTTACCCTTATTATTTGCTTAGGCTTACTTTATAAAGTATCCATTCAAAGAAACCCCCTTTTTTTTATAAATGTCATCTCATGACTAATTTACCACTTCGACCCTTTTTACCATTAAATATGGTTTTTTTCAACTTTTGATATGTTCCGACCCGTATCGTTTCGTGTCAGAAACATAATTCAAATATAACCGCAGTTGTATTTACAATCTATAATAATTACATATCTTACGAATAGGGTGTAAGCTCCACTTACCTTGCATCCATGCCACGTTTTCCTTATTGATTCGTTTGACCCGCTTCGTCTTCAAGCTTCCACCTAGCTCGTTTAGCGTCAAACTAACATCATCATTCACAAGGTGGTTAGATTAGTCATAAACAAATACGACTATTCCACCTTACGTATTTTTCTATGTCGAAATCATTATTCGACTTCGTCATTGGTCAGTTTATTTTTCTACTAGTTAACTACCTCTAATCATATGATATGTGAAATTAATTAAAATCCACATTATGATTAGAATCCGTATCATCATATATCACCCCTAATTACCCAAATTAGGAATTTACGCGTTTCGTTCAAAAGTTTGACATACGAACATTCGTTTAGGCATTTTAACAAACACCTAGTGTGCATAATTTTACATATTTACTAACTAGTTCATAACTAGTTATCTTTACCATGGTTAGCAGCAATTTACATGAACGAAATTACCAATTTCCTCATAACATACAAAAACCCACTTCAAGTCATGCACAAGCTTTCACTCAAACTTATAATTTGTTCAAGTATCTTGCATCAACTATCACTTATGATGATTTCTAACACAAACATATCATCATCTTCATTATTAAGTCAAAACCCACTTAGCACATAATAGGGTAATTATCAAATCCCTAGTTTTGACAACAATTCATCAAATTTTCTACTAGGGTTTGTTTCTAAACCAAGATATAATCACAATAACACTCATAGAATCAATATTCATTCCAGAATTTTCGATTATGATTGTTCATCATAATCTCAAAGTATCACCAAATCATAAATTTGAACATACCTTGTAATCCCCATGACTAGGTGGTCACGAATTTGTGTTCATACATTGATTTGGCTCTTGATTTGGGCTTCAATCTGATCAATTTGTGGAAGTTAGGGTTTGAGCTCTCCTAAGCTTTCTCCTGATCGACCTCACACACGCACACACTATGTGTGGTGTGTTTTTATTTTTTTGTTTTTAATAACTAAACTTTTTCCAAATATCTAACTTTGGTCCCTCATGTTTCATTAATTATTAAGTAGGTTATAACCTACTTATTTACAATCCATATTCCGTTTTATTAACCGGGTCAAACATTCCTAGTTAGCTTAGCGGGTTCGGGAATATTTATGACTAAGTTTATTTCAGGTCCCGTTAACTCGGCCTTCTAAGCTTTTATTTCTTAAAAGCTTTTATTCACTTTTTATTTATTATTAGGATTAATTATTTAAATCCTAATATTTGCCGGGTAAATTTTTACCACTAACGGTATTTTACCCGTCAGTAATATTAACGTGGTTTGATTACCAAACCCGTTTTTCGGGTGTTACAGAAATGGGCTGTCGAATTATTCGTGTGAAAGTAAGGTGCTGTTTGTTTTTGCTTATATTGTCTGTAAAGAGCTTATGTCTGCGGGCGGGCAGACATAAGCTCTTGAAGACTGTTTGTTTAAAAAAAAAGATCTTCAAATAGCTTTTAATAGCTTAAAAAAAGCTATGAATTATAGCTTCAAGATCTTCACACACCATCTTCACCCACCATCTTCACACACCACCCACCCTTCTTCTTCTTCTTCTTCTTCTTCCTGCCACCACCACCTCCGCCACCACCACCGCACCACCTCCGCCACCACCACCGCACCACCTCCGCCACCACCTCCACCACCACCATCGTCAAAACCCACCACCATCAAACCCATCAATTTAGGGAGACCGTAGAGAGAGAGAGAGAGGGAGAGAGAGATCTGTGAGAGAGAGAGAGATCGGTGAGAGAGAGAGAGAGATATGTGAGAGAGAGAGAGAGAGAGACCGTAGAGAGAGAGAGACCTGTGAGAGAGAGAGAGAGATCTGTTAGAGAGAGAGAGACCGTAGAGGGAGAGAGAAAGACCTGTGAGAGAAAGAGAGAGAGACCTGCGGTAGTGGTGGCGGAGGTGGTGCGGTGGTGGTGGCGGAGGTGAGGCGGTGGTGGTGGTGGTTGTAGAGAGAGAGAGTGTTCTGTGAGGGAGAGAGACTGTAGAGAGAGAGAGGCGGTGGTGTGATGGCGGTGGTGTGATGGCGGAGGTGGTGCGGTGGTGGTGGCAGAGGTGGTGCAGTGGTGGTGGTGGTTGTAGAGAGAGAGAGAGTTTCTAGAGAGCAGAGAGAGAGCAGAGAGAGAGAGAGAGCTTGTGTATAATGTGTGGTTGAAGTTGTTTTTGAAGAAAAAAAAAACAAACCCTCTTCTCCTTGCAGACTGCAGACCTTTGGGCCACATCTTCTCTTGCAGATGCCTGCAGATGTGGTTCGCAGACTACAGACATTTTACATCTGAAAAAACAAACAACACCTAAGTGGGCTTCAACCAAATCAAGCCTTGAACTAGTAATTTAAAAGGGTTGATGTTAGGTCGTGGTGTGGCCCAGAAAAGAATAATCACAAGTCATGAGGGCTTACAGCCTGAAATCGAGAGGAGATGATGCTGCCTTTGTGACTGGCTTGTTTATAGTAGCACAAACAAAGATAAGCATTTTCATAATTAAGTTAAACCGGCAATCCTGGGCATTGCGTCGGGGTATAGATACAGTGAAAAATATGCAAGGCTCGGTTTCGACCACCTGTACGTTAGTATCAGCCGGTAAAAAAAATTGATGATCTAAATAACTTTATTAAAGTCAGTGATTGCAGTGTAAATTGGTTAAAAAAATTAACTTTATTAAAGTTCATAATTTTACAAAAAATTAGGAGTAGAAATATAAATCAGTTGAAAAAAAGGAAAAATTCTTGAGTAAAACGTAGAGGTAAAACAAAAGGTGTCGAAAAAGAAAAAAAGACAAAATAGCCTCTTTATAGAACTCGGCCTTACGAAAGGTTTTTCAATTTTTATTACCAAGAGTTCTAAAAAAATCAATTTTTCCAAAAAGAAAACCTAGTTTTTTTTTTCAATTACAGCAGCCGTAAATACTGTAAAAAGCTAATGTCATCAACTTTTACAACAGTTGTAAGGGGCCGAAAACACCATTTTGAATTTTTTTAACGGTCTTCTTTGTAATATTTTAATCCCGGGATGTGAAAAAACTGGCAAAACTCGTACGGGAAGACCGAGTTCTCTAAGTTCTCACAACTCGTAGGAGTTTTCCCTTGATCCGAAACCTATATATATGTATGTGTGTGTGTGTTAAGAAAACCAAGAAAACTCAAATGGGTGGACACAAAACATGTCACGTGTTACACCTTTTAGAAGTCATTGTTTTTCTGAAACTGATACGTGTCAGATGAGAGATGATAGAGAATGTGTTACATTTTTTTTTAACTTAACCTGTTATGTTTTTTATGGATTTTGATAGCAGTTTTTCAGATTTTTTGAACTTCACCTGTTACAATTTTCAGTTGAAGTTTTTTTAGTTTGCGGTGCACGTAACAATATGTTACATTTTTTGTAGTAAGTTTTGTGTAACAATTACAAACACTTACACTTTTGTGTCAAACCAGGAGAGAGAAGGAGTTGCACTTTTTGTCAAACTTTTACAACTTCTCGAAAAACATTTTTTGTACCCGATATAGATCAAATGGATGGAAGGTGGAGATGAAGTTTCTTTGTTTTTTTAATACACCAAGGTTTTCTCTATATTATTCATATGAGAAACACTAGGCTAGTTGAGAAACGCGAGAAACATTCTTAACCACACATTTTTCTTAAACAAAAATTGCAAAACAAATAAATAAATGCAAAAAAAATGCAATTGTTTAGATAAATCAGAGCGTTTTTTGTCAATTTTTTATACATAATGTATAGTTTATATATACACATGTGTAAATTGTCAATCTATAACTATACATATATGTATATACATGTTTAAAGTTGAAACATAAGTATTGTACATTTATATTTGATAACGTATATATATGTACAAATGTGTATAAAATGGTTGTACATATATGTATATAAAGGAAGATTATCGTTCTAAATATGTTGTTTCTAATGTACATATGTGTAAAACACGTATTTAAAAGTAAAAAAAAAAGTATCGTACATATATGTTTCATACTATACATATATGTATAGTTTAAGAATTGACAATCTATGTATAGGGTGAAGTTCTAGAGTGAACGCTAGTATATTTGTGAACTGAGTGAACAAATCTTGACCATTGATTTACATCATCAAATCGTAAAATAAACTAGTGTATTTTCATAAATCCTGATCAAATCCTGGCCATTGATTTACACTTGTGTATTAATAATCAAGGGCTAGGATTAGTTCACATAGTTCATTATCAAGGGGGTTGTTCACAAATGAACCTATATATATATATAAAATTGACAATATACATATATGTATATATTCATAAAAAAACTTAGAGAAAATGGGTGGTCCAGAATGTTTCTCGCATTTCTTAATTACCATGTGTTTATCTTAGGATCCCTACCATACACACACAAATATATATATATATATATATATATATATATATATATATATATATATATATATATATATATATATATATATATATATATATATATAGCGTGAGGTTCATTGGGGAACACTAAAAAAGTGGGGAACCGACTCAAACGAACTCCGATTGGACTCATTCCAGCGGCGTTGTAACCGGCTCGTCGAACCCTAACTAGGATCTCTTAACCCTAACCCCTAAATCATAACCCCTAAACCCTAAATATATTAGGGTTTGGCTTTTAGGGTTTAGCTTTAGGGTTTAGCATTAGGGTTTAGGGTTTAACTTTAGGGTTTAGGCTTTAGCTTTAGGGTTTAGCATTATGGTTTAGCTTTAGTTTTAGCCTTTAGGGTTTATAGTTTAGATTTTACGGTTTAGCTTAGGTTTTAGCCTTATTTTTTAGCTTTAGGGTTTAGGAGTTAGGATTTAGGGTTTAGGGTTAAGAGATCTTAGTTAGGGTTCGACGAGCCGGTTCCAACGCCGCTGGAATGAGTCCAATCGGAGTTCGTTTGAGTCGGTTCCCCGCTGTTCCCCACTTTTTTAGTGTTCCCCAATGAACCTTCCCCTATATATATATATATATATATATATATATAGGGGAATGCTAAAATGAGAACCACCCCGAGTTGTAAGAACCGTGAGAACTACACCGTAGGGGGCGCGGTGGACCAAATTTTTTTTTCATAAACGTAGATGCATGTATTATAACAACATTTGTAAAAAATTCAAAAAAAATGTCGTGTGTGTAGTTTTGTGCACCACAAGTTTGTGTTTACGGGTACCGTAAATCTAACCGGAAAATTTACGGTGCCCGTAAACACAAACTTGTGGTGCTCAAAACTACACACACGACATTTTTTTTTTATTTATTTTTTTACAAATGTGCTTATAATACATGCATCTACGTTTATGAAAAAAAATTGGTCCACCTCGCCCCGGATCAAATAGTTCTCGCGGTTCTTACAACTCGAGGTGGTTCTAATTTTAGCGGACACTTATATATATATAGGGTAGAGTTCAAAAGTGAACAAGATTTGTTCATTTGTTTATTTTGTTCACAAAAACAATATGGTTCACTCTTAAACCCTACCATATATATATATATATATTATATCTATGTGTGTGTGTGTATGGTAGGGATCCTAAGATAACACATGGTAATTAAAAAACGCGAGAAACATTCTGGACCACCCATTTTCTCTAAGTTTTTTTATGAATATATACATATATGTATATTGTCAATCTTAATATATATATATATATATATATATATATATATATATATATATATGGTCAGGATTTAGAGAGAACGGTGAAAAGTGTGAGAACGATTTTGGTGGTGACATATGGCATTGATGCTAAATTACACTAAGGGGTAATATTGTAAAAAAAACCCACTCACATGAACTGGCAGTTCAAATAAAACGCCAAAAAAACATCTAATTCAGAAAAACGCCATGAAAAATACCTAGTTAAAAACGCCATAAAACACCCAGTTCAGAAAAACGCCAAGAAAAAACTCAGTTGAAAACGCCATAAAATACTCAGTTCAGAAAAACGCCATGAAAATACCTAGTTAAAACGCCATAAAAACACCTAGTTCAGAAAAACGCCATGAAAAAACTCAGTTGAAAACGCCATAATCAACAACAGATACTCTAATCAGATGCTCTAATCAGATGCTCTAATAGATGCTTTAGTACTAGATGCTCTAACAGATGCTCTAATATGTGGCATGCGTTATTATGTGAGATGCGTTATTATGGAGCAAGTTCAGAAAAAACGCCATGAAAATACCTAGTCTAAAACGCCATAAAACACTCAGTTCAGAAAAACACCATAAAACCCAGTTAATTTTTTTCGAAAAGTATATCAATAGTATACTCATTGGAAAGATAAAAAAACTGAGTTTTATGGTGTATTTTTTTTAAAATAATCACATATAAAAAAGTTATTGTCGTTTAATTATGATGGGGGAAAATGGCAAGTGATTAGCATGTGCACATTTGCTTGGATCTTCCTATTTTACCCTTCCTGGTAGTTCCAAGGCCCCTATTATTTACAAAAATGCCACCACATCAATCTAAGCCACAAACACTAAGATCTTGTAGCTGAGAATTGTTCTCACCGTTCTCACACTTTGAGGCGTTCTCTCCTGATCCTGTTCCTATATATATATATATATATATATAGAGTAGGGTTCCTGCAGAAAGTGTGTTTTTCCTAGAAAGTCTAGGAAGCAATAAGAACGCGACATATGGCATTGAAGGATTTTAACTAAAAGGGCAATTGTGTAATTTGAATATTATTTTAATTATGGATTATTTTATTAGGATAACTAACTAACCAGAAAATTATGGAAACTAAATATTCCATTTAAATCAAATTGACAGTTTCAATTTAAATCATACAAGACGTTGTGTTTCTTGACAATGTGTTTTAACAGCAAGCAGATTTCTTGACGCTGTGTTTTAACAACAAGCAGATTTTCTTGACGCTGTGTTTTAACAGCAAGCAGATTTCTTGACACTGTGTTTTAACAGCAAGTAGATTGCTAGAGGATTCTTGACACTGTGTTTTAACAGTAAGCAGATTTCTTGACATTTTGTTTTAACAGCAAGCAGATTTTCTTGACACTGTGTTTTAACAGCAAGCAGATTTCTTGACGTTGTGTTTTAACATCAAGCAGCTTGCTGGAGGATTCTTGACACTGTGTTTTAACAGCAAGCAGATTGCTGGAGGATTCTTGACACTGTGTTTTAACAGCAAGCATATTTCTTGACATTGTGTTTTAACAGCAAGCAGATTGCTGGACACACTGTCAGTGTCTTCGTCTTCAACACAACCCAGTGTCTTCGTCTTCAACACACTGTCATCATCAACATTAAAATGGTAAAACACATAAACCTTAAAATACACTGCCATCATCAACATATTCAGATGTCATTTTAAAACACAATTACATCTGTAGGTACTGCCATCAAGACGTCTGTAGGTAACCCCAATTACATCTAGAGCCCACTCTAAGATGTCAAGCATTGAGGTCCATTGACTAAAAATAAGAACCCGATTCAATGATAGATAAAAAAATTGAAACAAGTATGAAAAACAACAACCGATAGGGAAACATCACCGGCCGACCAAAGATTCCGACTACTGTTTGAACGACAACCGTCAGCAACATCAACAACACTGATCAACTATCAAACAGAAGGCGTGCCTGATGACGTCATGATCAGCTTACACCTCGAAGGAACCGATATATGACCAATCGGAGAAGAATATTTGCAGGAAATATGGCTGGTTCTTCTTTGGTTGCGGTTAGGGAGAGAGAGAGAGAGAGAGAGAGAGAGAGAAAGAGGGAAATCCCATGATTTTAGGGATTGGTTATTGATATGGCAGTTTCTTGACTGATTTAAAACACTTCCAATTACCAAAATACCCTCACTATATTAAAAGTCTCTAATTATATAACTCAGATATTACGAAAATGCCATCCATTTGATCTAAGCCATTAAAAACACCAATCGGATGGCCCAGATCGCTTCCTAGACTTTCTAGGAAAAACACACTTTCCGCAGAACTCCTACTCTATATATACACACACACACACACTATATTATAATGCATGAGGCAATGGCATTTTAAGATACCCAAAAAATAAGAACTTTTCCCCCCTTTATTTATAGAAAGACCCCTAAAATGAGGGTAGTTTCGTCTTTTAAACACTATTTATTTTTTAGCCCCTAAACTAATTACACTTAAATCCCTAAGGTTTTAACAAAATTATAGATAATTAGTTACAATTCACCCCTCCACAACAAACTTATAATTTTTTTTATTTATTCTTGACATATCTTATAAACTATATTGTTTAAAAAAAATCCAAAGATAGCATGACGACGTACACATTTTTGTCGACGTTTCGGTAGTTGTCTTGTTCAATATTGACGCACGGATTAAAAGGTACAAGTAGATAATGCTTTAATGTACAAGTGATTAAAGAAGAATATAACAACTAATCTATACTATATAATCATTTAATATGTTAAATAAGAGGTTCTATAACATTTTCATTCTAAAATTTTAAAAACTAAAACTATTGTCAAATAATTGATTAAACAACTTCTTTATACTTTAGTCAAATTTTAACAAAACTTCATAATTTTAAGATAGATAGTATAACAAACCTTCTATAAAAAAGGATGGAAAAAACTAAGTGGGAAACAGTTTTTAAAATTTAAAACATATAGTTGTTATTTGTATTGTTTTATAAAGCACATAAGAAGATACTCCGTCGCCATCTCTCTCTCTCTCTCTCTCAGGATACTCTTCAGTCGTCTTCCACCTTCTCCCATTGTTTCGTTTTCTTACTTCTGCTCCTCCGTCCGCCAGAGGCACCGGCTACTAACAAGTCCATCTTTATCATTGTAAGTTTTGTATCAGGTGCCTAAATTCACGAACCTTAATTCTCTATTGAGTTATTTTTGCTGATTGGTTGTTTTAAGCATTTTTTTAGCTAGATCTGGTAAAATAACCCTAGGTGGGCTACTGATTCTTTATGTTTCTAATTAAATCGAATAAATGTTGATTTTGTTTCATAGACTTGTATAGTTTGTTGATGTCGGCCTTATTTGATCATGGTCAGATGCAACTTCGGTGGTGGATTTTTTAAGAGATTAGTCTTCCTCCTATCATGAGTCAACTCCTCTCTTATTGTTGACTCCCTTAACCCTAAGGTTTGTTAATTCATTACTTGATCTTATTTTTTTACTTTTCAGACATGATTTTAGGATTGAGTCATGTTTTTTTAGTTAATGCTTCTAATGTTTGTTACTTTGTTTAATAGTATTGAGTCATGTTTTTTAAACTTGTAATTTTGAATTTTCTGAGGATGGTGAGTTTGAAATAATCAACCTCAAATTAGAACATTACATTTTGCCCTTAAACAAGTAGATAATAGGGTACACTTTTATTCTTCAAAACATTTAAAATTGTTTTTTACATAGGGATATGTTCGCAGTGGAATACTTTCTCCGGCTTAGGTAACTCAATTTACATAGGGTTTGTTTAGGTATATATATTGAAACAGTTGTCAATTATGAATCTTTTATAACTTTTGTATGAAATCAAATACCTTAATGTGCATCATTAAACTTGCAGTGTTGATTCCGTTGAACGAGCATGGCAGATCCTTGGTCAAATTCTTGAAGTGCTCCTGGTGCATATAGTCATAGTTAGGTAAAATTGTTGTCTTTTTATACTTTGAAATGTTTTTTTTACATGATATAGTCTATTATATGAGCTTGTGTTTCATAGTAGTATAATTTACATTATAGGTAGGATATACTTAGGCCTCCATAAGTGGAATAAGCTTGCAAACATTGGTTGGCTTGCTTTATCTTTCACATTCTTTGACGGTGAAATAAAAGAGTGGGAAGAAGGAACAGTAACTACCAGTGGCGGTTCGGAAGAAGGCGCGCGGATGATGTATTTCAGTAATATAGGACATTAATATATTTAACTTCAATTATTTTGAAATTCTTTTGGGTCTATTTCAGAAGTTATATTGTTGGTCAACCTAATGTAATGAGCATTACATTCCATTATCTTTCTTGGCTGACCCTTAGATGGAACCAAGTTTATTTATAGATAGGGTGTATAGTTCTAATTCTACTTAATATCATTTTATAACTTTATTGATCTTTCATGTATAAACTAAATACAACAATAACTTACTAAAACCTCAAATAACAAATTCACAGATCTAACTTATGATGTATGATACCGTAGTTTGTTGATGGATATAAAAACCTTCCTAAAAAATATTCTGACACCCCTAATATATTTAGAAGGTTCCTATACATCCTAAAATACACCCTGTATACGAAATTTGACCCTATATACCTTTATATAATTAAAAATAAAATCAAAATCAAAATTCAGTCATCACTCGCGAGCCGCGAAGACTTACTCTTCGGGTTACGCGGGGCGCGACAGCTCAAGGTCAGGGCGACACCCTGAGCTGCCACGTGTCAGCATCGTGTCGAGTCTACAACTGGCGAATCAGCAACCCTAGCCTCTATAACCCTACGTCGCGGGCCGCGAAGAATTTGCCTTCGGCTTACGCGGGCCGCGAAGAAGCTCAGATCAGCTCCTATAAATAGGGAGCATCGGCTGTTCATTTCAGTCGTTCAAATCTCAAATATTTCTCTCAATTTATCTATAGTAGGCACTATCCCCGAGTATAATACCCCCTAATTAACGAAGTTCTGCCCCGTTGTAACTATTATAACCCCGGTTACGTATTAGATACGATGCCCGATTGATCTAGTACTCCGTAACGGCTGTCGTGGTTCTGCCCGACGTAGTCGTTGGAGTTCTGTCTCGGGGAGGGTATTACTAATGTAAATATTGGGTTATGATACTAACGTATGTGCATTCTTTAAATTATTAGATTATAACCAGGAAACCATCAGGAAAAGTCTAAACTAGCAATGTGAGAAATCTCCTTTTTGTAAACTGTTTTTACAAAACCTCAATGCTTTACATTATAATTAAACAGTGATTGAGTATTTGTAATTCTACAATTATCGTCGGTATGTTGGGGTTTTGTATACAAAATTTGTTGCTACACTGTGAGTAGTAACATGACCACAAGTCGGGTCGACAGTACCGTGGGTGGTAATTAAGGTAGAATGGTAAACAAATGTAATTGCTGATTGCCCTCAATATTGTACAAAGATAAAACTTGTCTTGATTAAACCGGGATTCACTCACCAGTATTTTCCACTGACAAAATGTTTTTAAACGCGTTTCAGGTAACAAAACGTGAAAGCTAAAATAGAAGCCAGCTGGAGAGCACTGAAGGCTTGGAAAAATGTGGCTATAAAAGTTACTAAATAAAGAAAGATGTTTTATTTAATAAAATAGGGTTTATCCCTATAAACATGTTGTAACAGAAACTTGGGTTTTACCCATGTGTTTATTAATATAAAAGTGTGGTGTTTTACTCTGATAAAATTTTTCCTAACTACGGTCCTGATGAAATTTCCGCTGCCAAATAATGATAAACACAGATACCACCATCTCTGAGTAGGCCGCGGCCGCCCGCCTCCTGAGGCAGGGGTCGGGGTTGCGACAAAAGGTGGTATCAGAGCTTAGCCACTAATTTCAGCCAAAGAGGTGTTCTGCTGACATTGAAATTATAAATTTTGTTAGGAAATAGTCTACATAATTATGTGCATACGTGTATATTATTATCTTGTGTTATTTGACAATTTGTTAGTTTACAGTATGAGTGATCAAGGACCTTTGGACGCTTACCGTCAGTTGTCCCACTCTCCTAGGGACGAAGGAACCTCTTCGCAGTCTACCCCCTCGGGGTATTCGGCTGATACCGAAGAAGGGATTTTCGTGTTCAAAGCACAATCTGAAGAGCCATTCCCTCTCAAGAAGAGATGATGGTTCAGCAGAGGAGCTCATGAGCGTAGAAAGAGGATGAGGAAATTGCAATAGCAAAGGGCCTTAGCAGCGGCCAATAGGGAAATGAATGTGCAAACCCATGATATACTCAATAGGAGATTAGCTAATTTCCACATATTAGCAACCACCGCTTCCGACCCTAATTTAGAACAACTCATAGCACCCCAGCTGTGACAACTCGAGTTTCCAAGATTTCTATCTTCGCATTTAGTGCACGTTAATTTTTTTTTTGTTTATGTTGTTTGTTTACACGACTCGTTGTTTCACAACGCTTACATTTGTAATACGTTATATCGTATTTCGATTGATATTTTATACTTGGGATCCATAATATTTATTATATGTGAGTGTGTGTTATTAAGGTTTGTATTAATTAACATGTTAAATAAAGATGGATCTCTTACTGAAAACAAGTACCCATGAAATCACCCAAGTGATGAAAACACTTTGGTGTTTTCGTCCAGCAATGTTTGGCGAAAACAGAGATGGGCCTTGGCCCAGTTTTGAGATATTATATATTTATTTTATCACAATCTTCTCCGATAAGTTTCCCACTTACCAAACCTTATCACTTTGTTTCTCTCTCTACCTCTGAAACCCAACTTGAAAGAATTCCTCATTTGAAACCAGATCACGTCTGTTTGATCTCTGTGTTCGGTTAGTGATTTTACACAGTTAGTTATTTTCAGATTTATATATATGGTATATATATGTGATTTATTGTGATGATATTATTATGTTGACTAGTGTTATCAAAGAGGTTATGAACTGTCTGTATGTTAAATGTTTTGATCAACAGTGGGTATATGTTAATAAAAGATAAACTGATTCAAGTATGTTCTTGATCTCACAAAGTTTTGGTAGAGTATTTGTTTTATATCAATGATTGATTAAATGACTTTGTAGATGATTAATCATGTAACCATAGTGAGATTATAAAGTTTCTGGGTTTTTCATATGTTACAGTAAGTGTTGTTGATGATGATGATGAATAGTAACGAAAACACCCCCCACACATGAAACTGGACGAAATCACTTATGTGATTTCGGCCCAAGTGTGTTTGGCCCAAGATGATTTCGACCCACATAGTGTTTTCGGCACACATAGGGTTTTCGGCCCACTTAAGTAATTTCGGCACATGAGGGATTTCGGCTTTAAGGGGATTTCGGCACCCATGTGTTTTGGGCCCAACTTAGATTTCGGCCCAAGTGTTATTTTTTTTTGCCTGTTAATTTTATTAACTAAGTTATATATGTTAACTCTGTTAGTCTCCTGTTGATATGTTAGCTCTGTTAAGTAAAGTTGCAATTCTGTTAAGTGTGCACCCCTGTTAATTAATTACTTGTTAATTAATTACTCAGTTGTTAAACTTGTTAAGCAATAACTCTGTTAGTTGCAAATCCATTAATTGTTAACTTTATTAGTTCAATTAAGCATGCAACTCTGTTAAGATAAGGGGAGTAATTCTGTTGACTTTACTCACTCAGTTAGTTGCTGGTTCTGCTAAATGCCAACTCTGATTAAGTGTATGATTGAATTGTTATATTGGAATAAACTGTGAAGGACATATATGTGGTACATGAACTATATGAAATTGATTAACTGTTTACATGATACAAGATACTAACTGCCAAGCACACTTTGTGATATTACTGTGATGATAGTTACATGTGAAATATTACGAACGTGTACTAACTGAACATACGTGCACTATAGGACTTGACTGATTAATTGTGAGCACTTAACTTAGCATACCGAGCAAACAAGGTGAGTTCACACTTCTACCAAGGCATGGGATTCCCGGGGTTGGGAATGGGTTGATTGATTATTTATGCTTAAGAGCTATCGGAATTACATACCATAGGCCTCGGGAGAGGAAGGTCAATGGTAGATACTACTAGACTAGTGATACATATACTTCTCTTCGCACACATGCCGGGATCGGCCGCGATACTAGAACAATCTTCGCAAACATGCCTGGAATGGCCGCAAACTATACTTTAATCTTCGCAAACATGCCTGGAGGGCCGCGATACAAATATACCTAGTCTAGTGAACATATGGGAAACCCCCACTAAACTTCGCAAACATGCCTAGAGGGCCGCGATGCTATTACATACGATACATGATTTACTAAACGAACATACGATTTACGATACGAACATTATAACTAAATAACCAACTGTGAACTCGCTCAACTAGTTGTTGACTCTCTGTTACATGCCTTGCAGGACCTTAGGTACTTTTGGAGCTTGCACGGGAGGCACGGTCGTTGTGGACATGGATCGTGAATATGTTATTAAACATTATGACATTTTGTACTTAAACTTATGTTGGGTCTTACATTATTGCTTCCGCTACGCACTTGTTTATGTTTGGTTTTGAAATCACCTATCGTATCGATGAATGACTTTTACTATTTACTTATATGTTCAATATGATTGGTGGCTTGATCCTGGTCATGTCACGCCTCCAAGCGGTGGTACTCCGCGTGTGGATTTTGGGGGTGTGACAGATTGGTATCAGAGCCATTGGTTATAGAGAACTCGGTTTTAATAAGGGGAAAACGTTTTTATTAAAACCAGACTATAACCGAAACAGTGCTCAATGATCCACAACGACGCCTCGCTCCACGTGCAAGACTCAACATCCTAGGTAATATGGTATATGTTTTGTTGCCTACTTGATAGAATTGCATAGAACTTTGCTCAGGGTATGCTTAGGTTAACTTAACACTATTACATGAGAACACTTGTGTGCTTACTCTCTTCTGTCATCGCACTATTCGTGAACCTCCCTCACTTATGTTATCCTTGCTATGAAGATCATGTCTGGACGTATCAACATGACGCAAGCCCAATTGACGGCTCTTATTAACGAGCGAGTTACTACGGCACTTGCAGCCGCACAAGCAGGAGGTCAGCACGCTCAGCCACCTGTTTGCACCTTCAAAACTTTCATGGACTATCGTCCTACTACTTTTAGTGGCACGGAAGGAGCGGTTGGACTCCTCCATTGGTTTGAAAAGATTGAATCAGTATTTGAAATGTGTGAATGCCCTGAGGCTCGCAGGGTGAAGTACGCCACTGGTACTCTAGAAGGCATTGCGCTTACTTGGTGGAATGCGCAAGTTCAGATGTTAGGGTTGGCTGTTGCTAACGCCACACCCTGGAATGATTTTAAGGAATTGATCAAAGAGGAATACTGTAGCCGTGATGACATTCATAAGCTGGAGGTAGAGTTTTACCACTTGAAAATGACGGGGTCAGAAATTGAAGCGTACACCAGAAGATCGAATGAGTTGGCTATTCTGTGTCCTACTATGGTAGACCCTCCTATTAAGCGTATAGAACTGTATCTCAATGGTCTGGTGCCGGAGATTCAAAGTCACGTAACCTCAGCGAATCTTGGCACTATTCAACAGATCGTCAAGCTAGCTCATCGCCTCACCGATCAGGCAGTGGAACAGAACAGGCTGCCTAAACGTATCGGCGCTACTACTACTGCTACCACTCCAGCTACTCCTGCTAATCCCAGTGACAACAAGCAGAAATGGGAAGGGGATTCCAGCAGGGGTTCAGCTACTGTACAGTCTCAAACACAGCAGCAGCGCAAGACTAGTGATTACCAGAGTCCGAGTCAGCAAACGTCTGGTGGTCAGGGGCAGAGTGGATATCGGGGAATTCATCCACTGTGTAACAGGTGCAACAAACACCACAGTGGTCAGTGTCGTAAAGGCCGCTGTCAGAGATGTCTAAGGGTAGGTCATGAAGCTAAAGATTGCAGGAGCTCAAGGCCTGCGAATCAGAACCAGCAACAACAGCAAGGAAATAAGGCATGCTTTCAGTGTGGGGCTGAAGGTCACTTCAAGCGGAATTGCCCCCAGTTAAATCAGAATCAGAATAACAACAACAATAATCAGGGCAACGGGAACAACAATGTGGGAAACAACAACGACAATGGTGCTAGGGGTCGTGCATTTGTGATTGGTCGGGGTGATGCGAGGAACGATCCTAATGTGGTTACGGGTAAGTTTCTTCTCGACGACTTTTATGTTACCGTATTATTTGATTCGGGTGCGGATACCAGTTATATGTCTCTGAAAGTTAGTCAAATGCTTAAACGCGCACCAACATTTTTGAACACCAAACATGTCGTAGAGTTAGCTAACGGTAAAAGTCTAGAAGCCACACACATAGTTCAGGGTTGTAATCTTATCCTCGCTGGTCAGACTTTCTCTATCGATCTCATTCCTATAACTCTGAGTAGTTTTGATAACGTCATTGGTATGGATTGGTTATCCCAACAACAAGCAGAGATCCTATACAAGGAGAAGATCATTCGTATTCCTCGTTCTGGCAAAGATCCTCTCGAAGTTCAAGGCGACAAGAGTGGTGTCGTGAGTGGCATCATCTCCTTCTTGAAGGCTCAGAAGTGTCTGCGAAAGGGCCACATAGCTATTTTAGCACTCGTTACTGATACATCGACGACAGAGAAAAAGATTGGGGATATTCCTGTAGTACGCGACTTTCCTCAAGTGTTTCCTGAAGAGTTACCAGGGCTACCGCCTCATCGCCAGGTCGAATTTCAGATCGAGCTAGCTCCAGGAGCAGCACCCATAGCTCGAGCGCCTTACCGCTTAGCTCCAACTGAACTGGAAGAACTGTCTAAACAATTGCAAGAACTCTTGGAAAAGGGTTTCATACGTCCTAGCTCTTCGCCCTGGGGAGCTCCAGTACTATTTGTAAAGAAGAAGGACGGTACCTTCCGCATGTGTATAGACTACCGCGAACTGAACAAGGTAACCGTAAAGAATCGCTATCCTCTTCCACGCATCGACGACTTATTTGACCAGTTGCAAGGGTCGAGCTATTACTCGAAGATTGATCTAAGGTTAGGTTACCATCAACTGAGAGTCCGGGATGAGGACGTCTCCAAAACAGCATTCAGAACTCGCTACGACCATTACGAGTTTTTGGTCATGCCATTCGGGCTAACAAACGCGCCTGCGGTTTTCATGGATCTTATGAACAGGGTGTGCAAACCTTATCTTGACAAGTTTGTTATTGTTTTCATCGACGACATCCTAATTTATTCGAAGAATCGGGAGGAACATGAGCAGCATTTACGACTTATTCTGGAACTCCTTCGAACGGAACAGCTGTACGCTAAGTTTTCAAAATGCGACTTCTGGCTTCGTGAAGTCCACTTTCTAGGCCACGTGGTAAACAAGGATGGGATTCATGTCGATCCATCCAAGGTAGATTCGATCAAGAACTGGCCTGCACCTCGCACACCAACTGAAATACGCCAATTCTTGGGTTTGGTAGGTTATTACAGACGGTTCATCAAAGACTTCTCAAAGATTGCACAGCCGCTTACATTACTGACACAGAAAGGTATTGCTTACCGTTGGAGTGATACACAGGAAACAGCGTTTCAGCACTTAAAGGATAGACTCTGTAGCGCACCTATCCTCTCATTGCCTGAAGGCACGGACGATTTTGTAGTCTACTGCGATGCATCTATTCAAGGTCTTGGATGTGTGTTGATGCAACGGGATAAAGTTATTGCTTATGGTTCACATCAACTTAAGATTCACGAACGGAATTACACTACACACGATTTAGAGCTGGGAGCTGTTGTTTTTGCGCTCAAGATATGGCGACATTATCTGTATGGCACCAAGTGCACCATCTACACCGATCACAGGAGTCTTGAGCATATCTTCAAGCAGAAAGAATTGAACATGCGACAACGTCGATGGGTCGAGTTACTGAACGATTACGAATGTGCTATAAAGTACCATCCGGGCAAAGCCAATGTGGTGGCCGACGCCCTCAGTCGAAAGGATACTACACCTAGGCGTGTACGAGCGTTGCAACTCACTATTCAGTCCAGTCTTCCTTCACAGATACGAGATGCTCAGGTAGAAGCATTGAAACCGGAAAACGTCAGGGCTGAAGCCCTACGCGGCTCAAGGCAACGGTTAGAACAAAGGGCAGACGGCGCCTATTATGTAACCGGACGCATCTGGGTCCCACTCTATGGTAATTTACGCGAGCTTGTAATGGATGAAGCTCATAAGTCTCTCTACTCAGTACATCCTGGTTCGGATAAGATGTACCACGACCTCAGAACTACATATTGGTGGCCTAGCATGAAGGCCCACATAGCAACTTACGTTAGCAAGTGTTTGACTTGTGCGAGAGTCAAAGCGGAATATCAGAAACCATCAGGCCCACTCCAACAACCTGAGATACCACAATGGAAATGGGAACAAATTTCCATGGACTTTGTTACTGGCCTACCTAGATCTCAACGTGGGAATGATACTATTTGGGTGATTGTGGATCGACTCACAAAGTCTGCTCACTTCCTGGCTATCAAGGAAACGGATAAGTTCTCCACTCTAGCAGACGTATACCTTAAGGAAGTTGTCTCGAGGCACGGGGTGCCCACCTCTATTATCTCCGATCGTGATGCACGTTTTACTTCAGAACTGTGGCAAGCAATGCATAAATCTTTTGGCTCTCGTTTAGACATGAGCACAGCTTATCATCCTCAGACAGACGGGCAGTCTGAGCGTACTATTCAAACTCTAGAAGACATGCTTCGGGCGTGCGTAATTGACTTTGGCAAGGGCTGGGAAAAACATCTGCCACTTGTGGAATTTTCGTACAACAACAGTTACCACACCAGCATTAAAGCTGCTCCATTTGAGGCATTGTACGGGCGTAAATGCCGATCACCTCTTTGTTGGGCAGAGGTGGGTGATAGTCAGATCACAGGTCCAGAAATGGTAGTTGATACTACTGAAAAGATTGCTCAAATACGACAACGCATGGCGGCAGCTCGCGACCGTCAGAAAGCGTACGCGGATAAAGACAGGAAACTACTCGAGTTCCAGGTTGGGGATCGAGCACTACTCAAAGTTTCACCCTGGAAGGGTGTTGTCCGTTTTGGCAAAAGGGGCAAACTCAATCCACGATACGTTGGACCATTTGAAGTCATTGAGAAAATAGGCAAGGTGGCCTACAGACTGAACTTACCAGCTGAACTCAGTGCAGTTCACAACGTCTTTCACGTGTCGAATCTGAAGAAGTGTCTGTCAGATGAGACCCACATAGTTCCTTTGAAGGAGCTAACTATCGACGAACGGTTGCATTTCGTCGAAGAACCAGTTGAAATCACGGACCGGGATGTTAAGGTCCTCAAGAACACCAGAATACCTCTTGTTCGAGTTCGTTGGAACTCCCGTCGTGGCCCAGAGTTTACCTGGGAACGAGAAGACCAAATGGAACTCAAATATCCCCAGTTGTTCGAAAACAATGCAACTACTACTGAGGCTGAAGCTACTACAGAATTTCGGGAAGAAATTCCAAATCAACGGGGGGATGATGTGTCACCCCAGGAAAACCAGTAAACGATAACTTGCCTAACTTCCTCAGTAACCACATGCTAAATTTCGGGACGAAATTTCTTCCAAGTTGGGGATAATGTGACAACTCGAGTTTCCAAGATTTCTATCTTCGCATTTAGTGCACGTTAATTTTTTTTTGTTTATGTTGTTTGTTTACACGACTCGTTGTTTCACAACGCTTACATTTGTAATACGTTATATCGTATTTCGATTGATAATTTATACTTGGGATCCATAATATTTATTATATGTGAGTGTGTGTTATTAAGGTTTGTATTAATTAACATGTTAAATAAAGATGGATCTCTTACTGAAAACAAGTACCCATGAAATCACCCAAGTGATGAAAACACTTTGGTGTTTTCGTCCAGCAATGTTTGGCGAAAACAGAGATGGGCCTTGGCCCAGTTTTGAGATATTATATATTTATTTTATCACAATCTTCTCCGATAAGTTTCCCACTTACCAAACCTTATCACTTTGTTTCTCTCTCTACCTCTGAAACCCAACTTGAAAGAATTCCTCATTTGAAACCAGATCACGTCTGTTTGATCTCTGTGTTCGGTTAGTGATTTTACACAGTTAGTTATTTTCAGATTTATATATATGGTATATATATATGTGATTTATTGTGATGATATTATTATGTTGACTAGTGTTATCAAAGAGGTTTTGAACTATCTGTATGTTAAATGTTTTGATCAACAGTGGGTATATGTTAATAAAAGATAAACTGATTCAAGTATGTTCTTGATCTCACAAAGTTTTGGTAGAGTATTTGTTTTATATCAATGATTGTTTAAATGACTTTGTAGATGATTAATCATGTAACCATAGTGAGATTATAAAGTTTCTGGGTTTTTCATATGTTACAGTAAGTGTTGTTGATGATGATGAATAGTAACGAAAACACCCCCCCACACATGAAACTGGACGAAATCACTTATGTGATTTCGGCCCAAGTGTGTTTGGCCCAAGATGATTTCGACCCACATAGTGTTTTCGGCACACATAGGGTTTTCGGCCCACTTAAGTAATTTCGGCACATGAGGGATTTCGGCTTTAAGGGGATTTCGGCACCCATGTGTTTTCGGCCCAACTTAGATTTCGGCCCAAGTGTTATTTTTTTTTGCCTGTTAATTTTATTAACTAAGTTATATATGTTAACTCTGTTAGTCTCCTGTTGATATGTTAGCTCTGCTAAGTAAAGTTGCAATTCTGTTAAGTGTGCACCCCTGTTAATTAATTACTTGTTAATTAATTACTCAGTTGTTAAACTTGTTAAGCAATAACTCTGTTAGTTGCAAATCCATTAATTGTTAACTTTATTTGTTCAATTAAGCATGCAACTCTGTTAAGATAAGGGGAGTAATTCTGTTGACTTTACTCACTCAGTTAGTTGCTGGTTCTGCTAAATGCCAACTCTGATTAAGTGTATGATTGAATTGTTATATTGGAATAAACTGTGAAGGACATATATGTGGTACATGAACTATATGAAATTGATTAACTGTTTACATGATACAAGATACTAACTGCCAAGCACACTTTGTGATATTACTGTGATGATAGTTACATGTGAAATATTACGAACGTGTACTGACTGAACATACGTGCACTATAGGACTTGACTGATTAATTGTGAGCACTTAACTTAGCATACCGAGCAAACAAGGTGAGTTCACACTTCTACCAAGGCATGGGATTCCCGGGGTTGGGAATGGGTTGATTGATTATTTATGCTTAAGAGCTATCGGAATTACATACCATAGGCCTCGGGAGAGGAAGGTCAATGGTAGATACTACTAGACTAGTGATACATATACTTCTCTTCGCACACATGCCGGGATCGGCCGCGATACTAGAACAATCTTCGCAAACATGCCTGGAATGGCCGCGAACTATACTTTAATCTTCGCAAACATGCCTGGAGGGCCGCGATACAAATATACCTAGTCTAGTGAACATATGGGAAACCCCCACTAAACTTCGCAAACATGCCTAGAGGGCCGCGATGCTATTACATACGATACATGATTTACTAAACGAACATACGATTTATGATACTAACATTATAACTAAATAACCAACTGTGAACTCGCTCAACTAGTTGTTGACTCTCTGTTACATGCCTTGCAGGACCTTAGGTACTTTTGGAGCTTGCACGGGAGGCACGGTCGTTGTGGACATGGATCGTGAATATGTTATTAAACATTATGACATTTTGTACTTAAACTTATGTTGGGTCTTACATTATTGCTTCCGCTACGCACTTGTTTATGTTTGGTTTTGAAAGCACCTATCGTATCGATGAATGACTTTTACTATTTACTTATATGTTCAATATGATTGGTGGCTTGATCCTGGTCATGTCACGCCTCCAAGCGGTGGTACTCCGCGTGTGGATTTTGGGGGTGTAACACCAGCCACTGTAGTTGTTCCCGACACAAATCATGGAAGTAGAGGTTGACCCAGCTGACCAAAACCCTCTACCCGATCTAGACCCAGTTGAAATCCCTAGAATATCAGCACCCCCTCCACCAATTTATGACCCATGGTTTGACGACCATAGAGACTACCAGCCACTTTACCCAATAGAGGAGCCCATGCAAGATCTAGTAGGACCCTACCCAGACCTTGACCCTCTAGACCCCTATTATGATAATGACCAATATATTAGGGAGATTTTAGAGAACCCGTACCCTCAGGAAGAACCCATGCCTCAATTTCCTGACCCAATACCAGCCCCAGCCCCACCCATGAATACTAAAAACCTACAGGAACTCTGCACCTTTGGTGAAGAGATCCTAGAAGGGAGTGAGAGAATGAGACAGATAGGGGAGAGACGCGTCTGGAAATATGACGAGCGCAATATGCAATATTGGATGAACCCCTATCAGTAGTAATAGTAATAATATATATATATGTGTGTGTGTGTATGTTTGAAAAAAACGTTTTTCCAAACTAGGATAAATAACCCTATAGCTATTGATGCATACTAGTATTATTATTTCATTTCCAGTTGTATTTGTAATAAATATAGATGCATAATATAAAAATAGAGTAAAGGTCGCAATGACGAGGATTTTGGATCAATGTGTTGTTATGTGATTATCCGCATTCAATATTATTTCGTGATATTAATACTTGGTAAATGTTTAAAATCCAGATGGCCAACAATGCAAATCAGGAAAACCATAATATTGAAAACCAGATAAATAACAGTGCTATTCGACATATAGTATCCCAAGGAATTAGAGATGCTATACCAGCTATCATTCAAAATGTTAGGGAAGCAGAAAATAATAACAGTAATAGTGGAAGTAAGCGAACCCATACTGAACCTGATCACAGCGTGAACAATGAACCATTAATTCGATTGCCAATTCCAAAAAGAAGAAGAACCATGTCTTATGGTTGTTCTTATAAAGAATTCTGGTCTTGTAAACCAATAGAATTCTCTGGCAATGAAGGAGCCATTGCAGCCCTATGCTGGTTAGAAAAGACTGAAGCAGTCCTAAAAATAAGCAAGTGCGTAGAAGAAGATAAGATAATGTTTGCTTCTAATCTGTTAAAGAATGCAGCTCTAGAAGGGTGGAATACTATCCTCTAGACTAGGGGAAGTAATAGAACTTTCAATATGGAATGGATTCAGTTTAAGAATATGGTGGAAAGGAAATTTTGTCCTCCTAATGAAAAGGAGCAGATTGCTAATAAATTCTTAAACCTTAGAATGACTGGAGTAGACAGCAAGGGTTACATTACTACATTCTTTGAATATGCTAGAATAGTGCCAACCCTAGCATCACCAGAACCAGTGTTAATCTCTCGTTACATCTGGGGATTAATTGGTGAAATTAGGCATGTAGTCAAGGCAACTAGACCACCAACCATAGAAGAAGCTGTAGAACTGGCAAACACCTTGACTGATGAACTGGTGCGTACACAAGAAGAAAACTAGAGGAGAAACCTAGCTCAAAGACTTACCCAGGAATTTCGCTACGGTAATTCCAACCGTGAGAAAAATGTAGGTTCTACCTCTACACCTTACTACAAAGCCTGTAAGAAGAAGCATTCTGGAAGATGCTCCACCTATTGCAACTACTGCAAAATACCAGGACACAAGGAGGAAGATTGCAGGAAGAAACCTAGTAATGGAGTGTGCTTCAACTGTGGAGAAAAAGGACATATCAGGACGAATTGTCCGAAACTAGCTCTAGCCATGAATAACAAGACTACTAAGAATGCTAGAGCATTTGTTTTAACTGCAGAAGAATCAAAGATGATTCCAGACGTGATTGCTGGTACGTTTTTAGTTAATGATGTTTTTGCTAAAGTATTATTTGACTCTGGTGCGAACCAAAGTTTTATTAATACTTCATTTTGCAAACTTCTCAACCAACCATTAACTAAACTCCAACAAGAATATCTAGTAGAAACAGCAAATGGAGAAACTATTCAGATTTCTGAAATCTTGCAGGAAGCAAGAATAGAAATTTTAAATCAAAAGGTTATTGCAAATCTTTACCCAATGAATCTGGCAGGATTTGACGTTGTATTAGGAATGGATTATAAAGCCAGTATTCTATGTGATCAAAAGTCAATACAAGTAAGTCACCAAAGGGTGAAAAAATCACAATTCAAGAAGATAAGCAAACTAGATACACAAAATTCATCTCTGTGATGAAAACTGTAAGTTGTGCAAGAAAATGGTCAATAATGTATATGATTTCTATAATCATTAACACTAAAGGAAAAGAATTAAAAGATATCCCTGTAGTATCTCAGTTTCCAGATGTATTTCCAGAAGAATTACCAGGATTACCGCCGGATAGGGAAGTTGAATTCAGAATTCATCTGCTACCAGGAACAGCGCCTATTGCCAAAGCATCTTACCGTTTGGCACCTGCAGAAATGCAAGAGTTAAAGAAGCAGTTAGATGAACTGTTAGAGAAAGGATTCATACAGCCAAGCTCATCGCCATGGGGAGCACCGATCTTTTTCGTCAAAAAGAAAGACGGGTCAATGCGTATGTGCATTGATTACCGTGAATTGAATAAGGTCACGATTAAAAATCGGTACCCATTACCGAGAATCGATGATCTGTTTGACCAACTGCACGGAGCTCGATTCTTTTCAAAGATCGATTTACGCTCAGGATATCATCAATTAAAGGTACAGGAAGAGGACATTCCTAAGACCACTTTCAGAACAAGGTATGGCCATTATGAATTTACTATCATGCCATTTGGTCTAACCAATGCCCCAGCCGTATTTATGGACATGATGAACCGAATATGTAAGCCATATTTGGATAAATTCATAATTGTTTTTATAGATAATATTCTAATTTACTCTAAGAATCAAGAGGAACATACATCGCATTTGCATACACTTTTAAATTTGCTGAGAAAAGAAAAGCTTTATGCTAAATTTTCAAAATGCGAATTTTGGTTAGAAGAAGTGCAGTTTCTTGGACATTTAGTTAACCATGAAGGAATTCATGTGGATTCCACAAATATTGAGGCAATTACTAGACGGAAAGCCCCTGAGTCGCCAACAGAGGTTAGAAGTTTTCTAGGATTGGCCGGTTATTATAGACGATTTATTCGAGATTTTTCTAGAATAGCCATTCCCTTGTCTAAGCTAACCTGTAAATCTGTTAAGTTTGAATGGGGATCAAGACAAGAAGAAGCCTTTAGAATTCTTAAGCAAAGATTAACCAACGCGCCCATACTAGCGTTACCAGAAGGAACGGAAGACTTTTAAGTCTATTGTGACGCTTCTAAGTTAGGTTATGGATGTGTGTTGATGCAACGTCAGAAGGTTATAGCATACGCGTCAAGACAAGTTAAGAATCATGAAAAAAATTATACAACACATGATTTAGAGTTAGGAGCCATAATTTTTACCCTTAAGATTTGGAGATACTATTTATATGGAAATAAATTTGTTGTCATCACTGATCATAAAAGTTTAAGGTACATTTTTGGGAAAAAAGAGATGAATATGAGACAGAGACGTTGGATGGAATTTTTTAGTGATTATGATTGTCACACCCCCAAAATCCACCATGCGAAGTATCACCGCTTGGAGGCGTGACATGACCAGGATCAAGCCACCAATCATATTGAACATCGAAATTAAGTAAGTAAAACCAACCACAATACAATTGGTGACCATAAGACAGTAACCAGTTTTAAGTTAACAGCGGAAGCATAAAACGTAAGTTCAAAGCATAAGTTCACAGTTCATAAGTTTTAAGACCCAAAACATAAGTTCCATAAGTTTATAAAGTTTAATTAATAAGCATGGGACATAACAGTCCACATCCCACAACAACCTCCTCCTCGTGTAAGCTCCATAAGCATCTAGCGACCTGTAAGGCATGTAACAACGAGTCAACAACAAAGTTGAGTGAGTTCACGTTTGGTTGTTTAGTTTTAAGTTGATTCTGAAAAACGTGGTTTGACTTTCGTTGGCTTATTTGCCGTGGGGGTTACCCCGTAGTTGAAAGTATGTTTAACCAGTTTCTTTTAATTACCCAAACCATATCCATAATCAGTGGGGGCTTCCCCATGTGAACTACTAGACCGTATGATATCGACCACTAACGAATTTTGTTGTGCCCTACGTCAATGTTCTATCATCATTGACAGTTTGCCATAGTCCATTAGTACACGCCCGTTCAGATGACACTGTGTGAGGTTTGTTAAACCTAATAGCGCTATTAACTAATGACCCACTCGCCATCGGCCTCGGCGATTAAGTCGATATAAAATGAGGGACTTAATGATAGAGTTTTGTCTAGTAAGTTTTAAGGTTGTTGTCCTACCCAAGGAGGACGAACGTACGTAGTTCTACCCAAGGAGAATACGCAGGATTTATGGTGGCATCCTACCCAAGGAGGATGGCCGTACATATCCTACCCAAGGAGGATATGTAGATTCCGTTTTAATTTCTTTAACCCATTCCCAACCACCGGGAAAATCCCATGCCTTAGAAAGTGTGTGAACTCACCTCGGTTTGCTCGGTTAGGCTCTCATAAATAGCTAACAGTCAAGGTCGGTCAATCACATCCTAATATGATTACCAGTTAGTCATTTAGTGGTTTCAAATAGAGCACAAAGTTCCTACACGTATTTACAACATAACATGCATTTACTTTAATAGTTCACGCTCATATAAACATTCCACCTATAGCTACTCAAGAACAAGCATACGATATTGCACATATTACTTTTATTGACATAACATGTTAGATCATCCTCAGATAACATACTCGCCATTTAGACACGCAAATTACTACTTATGTCGTTTCAGCTTTAATATTCAAAACCGGGCTGTTTTCGGACATTTTAATAAAATAGTTAACTTATTCCAAAAATTCCTAAATTTTTACAGAATGTCTTAAACGATCCAAATATTATTGTGTAAAAATATCGGGATCCAATTCATTACCAATATTTTATAAAAAAAAAAATCATTTTCCGGACTGCACTCAGATTTATCTTTTTCTGACTGTAGTCCACGGAATAATTTATTTAAAATTCATCGTGAGTCTAATTTACGAAATTCCAGTGAGAGAATTACAAATACATCAGTGGTCATCTACAGTACAAATTTCATGATCTAACTCTACACAGAATTCAAGTTATGACGGAAAACAGAGCGCATATTTTCAACAGTGAAAATGCAGCTTTAGTTGCTGTTAGAAAATGACCCTTTAAAAATAGCAAACAAAGTCCAAAAATTATGATTCCAGTGCCATTAGAACCGTATTTCATAATACATAGATCTAAACTTCATAAAATACATTTTTCGTTTTATTAAGGTCCGGTTACACCCAACTGAAGTTGGCTGTAATCACTAAACAGCTTTCTGTTTTTAGTTCCCTACTCTCTAACGCATGTTCGATTGATTTCGTTAACATGTTTAGCGATAAACAACGATACTTACAGAAGATTATAAGTCCTTCATGTCAGCACATAATCATCATACACCAAACAACATACAACAAGCATAACGACATGAGAACAACATGATATCTTCATCAATATAACACTACTTCCTCTCTAGTTAGTTTATACTTCAAGACTTGTTTATGTTCTTTAGGGTTCTTAGTATTTCACCATTATTTTCACTATTAACCAACAAAATCATGAACAAGATGAAGATCTAAGGCACTTACTACTAGCACAAGGCTAGGGGAGTTTCAAGGCGTAAAAGTGATGGATAAAAGAAAACGAGAGCGGTCCTTGAGCTTCTGAACACACCAAGCTTACTTGTAGGACCTCTTGCACCTTTGGATGTATGTAGAATGCTTAAAGGAAGACTTGAAGGTGGTGATGGTGGTGTTGTTGGGGTCGGCCGAACACACAAGGAAGAGGGAGAGAGTGTTGTTATTTGATAAAGATGAAGATAAGAATGATCATGGACTAGTGGTTTATATAGAGATCTTCCAACATCTAATTACCCATTAGACCATATGTCCCCTAAGTACCTTGCAATTATAATAAACAAATGAGGGAAAATCAAGGGTGGAGGTACACCCTAGTAACCGTAAGGAGGGGGGGTAGAGGGTTGGTTTTCAATGGTTAGTTACAAGTTCTAGTTAGAAACCAAGTGATATAGTTAGGGTGTTATGAGTGTTATTAAATATATAGTGTGTTAGGGTGTTCGGGGACCCTAACTAGCTCAGAACATAGAAACAATGTGTCTGACAATATTTTCATGTTCCGGGTAATGTCCGGTTGTTCGGTTGGGTGTTGTTCCGTTAAAGTGCTTAATTAATCCGTAAAGTGTCCTATATATATATTTTTGTAACATTTTTAATTCTCAACACTTAGGAAAGCATAACGGACTATTTAGTAACTTTTCTGTACACTACTAGTATGTTAACAAGCACATGTAAGTATAACACAGAAATCAGAAAGCATTTAAATGATTCAGCACAGTCATCAAGCACTTTATTTATCATTAATAAATTGTATGGATACAAGGAATTATGCGGGTTGTCACAATGATTGCAATATTCAGTATCATGAAGGAAAGGCAAACGTAGTTGCTGATGCTTTAAGTCGAAAGTATCATGAAAAGCCAAAAAGAGTACGTTATCTTAAATTAAATCTACAAGTAGATTTAAATAACCAGATTAGAGAAGCACAAGAATCAGTAATCAAGGATGATACTGAGAAATTAAAAAGAATGATTAAGGAATTAGAACAAGGAACAGATGGAATTTGGAGATTCCATAAGAAAAGAATATAGATACCTAAATTAGGAAACCTACGCCATCGAATATTAGACGAAGCCCATAAGTCTAAATATACGATGCATCCTGGAAGTGATAAGATGTATCAAGATTTAAGAAAGAATTTCTGGTGGATAGGAATGAAAAAGGATATAGCAACTTATGTTGCTAAGTGTCTAACATGTTCACAGGTCAAAGCTGAACATCAGAAACCCTCAGGTTTATTGCAGTAATTGGAAATGCCTGTATGGAAATGGGAATTGATAACATTGGACTTTGTTACCAAATTACCCAAGATACGAAAAGGTAATGATACAATCTGGGTGATTGTAGATAGGTTAACCAAATCTGCTCATTTCCTACCAATGAAGGAAACATTAGGTATGGAACAGCTAGCCAAATTGTATGTAAATGAGATAGTTTCATTACATGGTATTCCTTTATCTATTGTTTCTGATAGAGATAGCCATTTTACTTCTCATTTTTGGACAAGTTTCCAAAAAGCAATGGGAACCAAGCTAAATCTAAGCATTGCTTACCATCCACAAACGGATGGACAAAGTGAAAGGACAATTCAGACAATGGAGGATATGCTTAGAGCTTGTGTAATTGATTTTGGAGGAAGTTGGGACGATCACTTACCATTAATAGAATTTTCTTACAATAACAGCTATCATACCAGTATCAATGCTGCACATTTTGAAGCACTTTATGGACGAAAGTGCCGAACTCCAGTCTGTTGGGCAGAAATCAGAGAAAAGCAACTATCTGGACCAGAAATAGTGCAAGAAACCACAGACAAGATTATTCAACTCAAGGAAAGACTGAAAGCAGCACGCGATCGACAGAAGAGTTATGTTGATAACAGAGGAAAGTCGTTGGAATTTCAGGTAGGAGACAAAGTGTTAATAAAAGTCTCTCCTTGGAAAGGAGTTGTCAGATTCATCAAAAGGGGAAAGCTAAGCCCTAGGTGTCACACCCCCAAATTCCACCTGCGGAGTACCGTCCGCTTGAGGGCGTGACCGACCAGGATCCAGCCACCAATTATACTGAGCATTGGATAATAGTAAGGATGATCACCAACCATAATGGTTAGTAAGCACCATAGTTTAAAGTTCAAATGTTTAGGTTCAAATAACAGTTAAGTAAGTAGCGGAAGCATAGGTAAAAATAGTTTAAACAAAGTTCATAGTTCAAATTATCTAGAACCCAACACGCGGGTTTAGACGACCACTACACTTCCCAAGCTGCAAGCTCCTGAGTCACTGGTTACCTGCAAAGCATGCAGTAAGGGGTCAACAATAATGCTGAGTGAGTTCACTAGTTGTCCAGTTTTAATTACCAAAAACTTGTTTCACCAGTTAATTTATCCGTTTATACATGCCATGGGGAGCTACCCCAAAAGTTAGCAACTAAACTGTTTTTCCAATACCGAACACTAGGTGACCGTTGCGTATCCGCAAGAGAGTGCCCCGATGTCAATGTTCTATCATCATTGACGGATGCCTGAGTACATTAGTTCACGACCGATCCCATACCTTGGCACGGTGTGAGGTTGGTAAGACCTAAATAGCGCTATCAACTAATAACCCGTTCGCCGGGCCCCGGCGACTAATCGGTATTTAGTAGTAGGGACTTTAAGTGATAGAGTTTCGTTTAGTGCCGTTTGTTGCAATCCGTATAAACAGTAATTAACTAAAAGGTTCCCAATAACAAGGGAAGAAAAGTAGGTTGTATCCCTCATAAGGGGATAGTGTTGTTTTTAGTTCCGTTTCCCAAACCACCGGGAATACATGCTTTAGGTTGTGAACTCACCTTGGGTTGCTCGGTAGGTTAATTACCCGGTTGATCACGTTGGTCACCACGTCCTAGCATGGTTACCGAATATGGGTCAAGTTGGGGTACAAGTAAACACGTATAATCTACACATAACTAACACATAGCATGCACAACATATGATTATCCAATAAGTCATTGGGCCCGTCTAAGTTCTTTAATAGCAACAGTTAGCAGCTAACACGTAGCCCAACTAAACAGTAACAAGCATGTACAGTGAATACACTTAGGCCCAATAACTAACAGCCCAGTCGAGACCAGGACACTCAGTTGCGAGTCGCAACCGGAGGTTGCGGCTTGTCACGTCTTGGTTACGAGTCGCAACAAGTGTTTCGTCCTGTTATGTCTTGGTTACGAGTCGCAACAAGGGTTTCGACTTGTCATGTTGTGGTTGCGAGTCGTAACCGGGCGGTCTCGAGTTGTCAAGGTTTGGTTGCGAGTCGCAACCGGGGGTTGCGAGTCGCAACCTCGGAAACGTGCACAAGAAACCTTCTAGAGCCTGGCAGATGTACTAACCAATACAATTGCAATTTCATGAGATTTTGTACTGGCCAATAAGAGGGCATAAACATGTTTTATTGTCTACTATCAAATGAAAATGGATCAAACAGTGGGTTTTTCAAATATTCAAAGCACATTCAACTCAAGTTCATGTTTGTTCATCATACACTCAAACTACCCATCATGTATAATCCTTCAAAACCGATCCGAAAACATGTCATCCTAGACCTTATACTTGCAATACTAACAGCATTTTCAGCCAAACAATTACCATCATTCAAGCCAAATCATTCATCTAAACATATTCACCACATAAGCATATCATCATCGGTTCGAACAATTATTTCGCATGAATCATTCATTCAAACACAAGATAACACTAACTCATTATGTAGTTTTTCCGAAATCAAGACATGTTAACCGATAATCATCATTATACACATACAAATCATCTAACAAGTATGCATACCATCTTCTATATAAGAAACACCTTCATTACATAAAAACAACCATCTTCATGTATTATCAACCTAAAGAAAACACTAACCGGTTAGATTCAAGGTGTGAAGATGTGAAGGGTTGATGAAAGGGCTTCCGAGTGATGACCACAAGCTTGAACCGAGATGATCCGAGATGATCCGAGAGCTCCTTGTTGTTGTTTCCGGTTTGATCCGAGAGAGGGAGAGGAGAGGAGGTGAGTTTGATGTTAGAACTTTAGGGTTTTAGGGTTTTTAGAGAGAGAGAGAGGGAGAGTGTGTGAAGTGAGGGAGTGTGAGAGTGATGTTGCCAAATGGTGCAAGTTGTGAGGGTGGCCGGTTATATATCTCGAGTGGGTAAGGGGGGTTTCCGGGTGGGCTAAGGTTACGGCCCAACCGGCCCATATCGTTACTTGTTTACTCGAGACCGAGTGGTCTCGAGTCGGGTTCGGTTCGGTTCACACTTATATATATATATATATACATACATAATACACACGACACAATCAAAAGATCACATAATGCACAACAATAAATAACAAGTTCTCATTTAATATTATATCTATGCACATACATACATTTAAAGACGACAGTTGGTTCGGGGGAAAACCCGAAGTGTCACATTATCCCCAAGTTTTAAGAACTTTCGTCCCGAAAGTTAAAGCAGCCACTGACAAGCTAGTGAAAGTGAGGGCGTTTCAACGGGGTGTCACATCATCCCCCCGTTAGTTTGGAATTTCGTCCCGAAATTCAGTTGTAGCTTCAGTGCTGGGGGTTTCATTTGGGAACAGCTGGGGATACTTGCGTTTCATCTGGTCTTCCCGCTCCCAGGTAAACTCTGGGCCACGGCGTGAGTTCCAACGAACTCGCACGAGGGGTATCTGGCTACGTTTGAGGGTTTTGATCTCACGATCCGTGATCTCAACCGGTTCCTCAGTAAAGTGTAGCTGTTCGTCAATAGTAAGTTCCTTGTAAGGAATGACGAGTGTTTCATCTGATAGACACTTCTTCAGATTAGACACGTGGAAGACATTGTGCACAGCACTCAGTTCTTCAGGCAGATTCAACCTGTAAGCGGCCGTACCGATCTTTTCGGTAACTTCAAAGGGTCCGACATATCTTGGATTAAGCTTGCCCCGTTTTCCAAAGCGGACCACACCCTTCCAGGGTGAGACCTTAAGTAGAGCCCGTTCACCAACCTGGAACTCTTGCGGTTTCCTGTCTTTGTCAGCGTAGTACTTTTGACGATCACGAGCTGCCGCCATGCGTTGCCTAATCTGGGCAATCTTTTCTGTGGTGTCCACTACATGTTCCGGGCCTGTGATTTGGCTGTCACCAACCTCAGCCCAGCAGAGAGGCGATCGACATTTACGGCCGTACAATGCCTCAAAGGGTGCTGCCTGAATGCTGGTGTGGTAGCTGTTGTTGTAGGAGAATTCCACCAACGGTAGGTGCTTCTCCCAATTCTTGCCAAAATCGATCACACACGCCCTGAGCATGTCTTCGAGGGTTTGGATGGTGCGTTCAGACTGCCCATCCGTTTGCGGGTGATAAGCGGTGCTCATGTCTAAACGTGAGCCAAAAGATTTGTGCATGGCTTGCCACAACTCAGAAGTAAAACGAGCGTCTCGATCAGAAATAATAGAGGTAGGCACTCCGTGCTTCGAGACTACTTCTTTTAAGTATACCTCTGCTAGGGTAGAGAACTTGTCTGTTTCTTTAATGGCCAAGAAGTGTGCAGACTTAGTTAGGTGATCCACTATCACCCAAATGGTGTCATTTCCGCGCTGAGACCTAGGCAGGCTAGTAACAAAATCCATGGAAATCTGCTCCCACTTCCATTGCGGGATTTCTGGCTGTTGGAGTAGGCCTGATGGTTTCTGATACTCAGCCTTGACTCTTGCGCAGGTTAAGCATTTTCTGACATACGTTGCTATGTGGGCTTTCATGCCAGGCCACCAATAGGTAGCCCTCAAGTCATGGTACATCTTATCTGATCCCGGATGTACTGAGTAACGGGACTTGTGGGCTTCATCCATCACTAGGTCACGTAGATTCCCATAAAGCGGAACCCATATGCGTCCGGCTACGTAGTAGGCGCCGTCTTCTTTTTGTTCCATTCGTTGTCTCGATCCTCGTAGGGACTCAGCCCTGACGTTTTCGGCCTTCAATGCTTCGACCTGAGCATTCCGAATCTGATTAGGGAGGTTCGAGTGGATAGTGAGCTGTAAAGCACGAACACGCTTGGGTTTGGTCTCCTTTCTGCTGAGGGCATCGGCTACCACATTAGCCTTGCCTGGGTGATATTTGATTGCACACTCGTAGTCATTTAGGAGTTCGACCCATCGGCGTTGCCGCATATTCAACTCCTTTTGTCCCATTATGTGCTGGAGACTCTTGTGATCAGTGTAAATCGTGCACTTGGTGCCGTACAAGTAGTGTCTCCAAAGCTTGAGCGCGAAGACCACAGCTCCAAATTCTAAGTCGTGCGTCGTATAATTCCGTTCGTGGACCTTGAGTTGTCGCGAGGCGTAAGCGATAACTTTCTCGCGTTGCATCAATACGCAGCCAAGTCCTTGAATAGAAGCGTCGCAGTAGACGACGAAGTCGTCGGTACCTTCGGGTAAGGAGAGAATAGGAGCACTACAAAGGTTCTTCTTTAGTTCCTGGAAGGCAGATTCCTGAGCATTACTCCATTTGTAAGCAACACCCTTCTGAGTGAGTGTCGTAAGTGGTTGAGCGACTTTAGAGAATCCCTTGATAAACCTTCGATAGTATCCCGCCAATCCCAAGAATTGGCGAACTTCGGTCGGAGTCTTAGGCACCGGCCAATTCTTAATGGACTCAATCTTAGCAGGGTCGACATGAATCCCTTCCTGATTGACGATGTGCCCAAGGAAATGGACTTCTCTAAGCCAGAAATCACATTTCGAGAATTTGGCGTACAGTTGCTCATTGCGAAGAAGTTCGAGAATAAGACGTAGGTGTTGTTCATGCTCCTCTTGGCTCTTCGAGTAGATTAGGATGTCGTCGATGAATACGATTACGAATTTATCGAGGTAGGGTTTGCATACTCGGTTCATGAGGTCCATGAAGATTGCAGGTGCGTTGGTCATACCGAAAGGCATAACGAGGAATTCGTAGTGACCATAGCGGGTTCTGAAAGCAGTCTTAGAGATGTCCTCATCGCGGACTCTCAGCTGGTGATAACCCGATCGCAGATCGATCTTGGAATAATAGCTCGACCCTTGCAGCTGGTCGAACAGGTCGTCGATACGGGGAAGTGGGTAGCGGTTCTTGATGGTAACTTTGTTAAGCTCGCGGTAGTCAATGCACATTCGGAATGAACCATCTTTCTTTTTGACGAAGAGCACTGGGGCTCCCCAGGGTGACGAACTAGGACGGATAAAACCTTTGTCCAAAAGTTCTTGTAGCTGAGTAGAAAGCTCCTTGAGCTCCGCGGGGGCTAATCGATAAGGTGCACGAGCTATAGGCGCTGCTCCGGGAGCTAGCTCGATTTGAAATTCGACCTGACGGTGAGGAGGGAGTCCAGGTAGTTCCTCCGGGAATACCTCGGGATAGTCGCGAACCACTGGAAAATCTTCAATCCTGTTTTCCCTTTTCTGTGTGTCGGTAATGAGTGCTAAGATAGCGGTGTGCCCTTTTCGTAGGTACTTCTGGGCCTTTAAAAATGAAATGATGCCTGTGACTTCTCCGCTCTTGTCGCCTTGGACTATAAGAGGTTTGCCAGGGGGACGGGGAATACGAATAGCTTTCTCCTGGCAGAGGATTTCAGCTCGATGTTTGGATAACCAATCCATACCAATAATGACGTCAAAGCTTCCAAGAACGATGGGGAAAAGATCGATGCGGAATGTCTGACCAGATAATTCTAGTTTGCAGTTACGAATTATGTGTGAGGCCTCGAGGTTTCTACCATTAGCTATTTCAACGGTGTGCTTAGAGCTCAGCGGCGTAAGAGTGAGCTTAAGTTTCTTACTAATACGTAGGGATACATAACTAGCATCTGCTCCGGAATCAAATAGCATGGAAACATAACGATCATTAAGTAGGAACTTACCCGCTACAACGTTGGGGTCATTCCTTGCTTCCCCAGCTCCAATCACAAAAGCTTTTCCTCTAGCACCATTTCCAGCATTGTTGTTATTGTTCCCAGCACCCTGATGGTTGTTGTTTTGATTCAGTTCAGGGCAATCCTTTCGCATGTGCCCCACTGCTCCACACTTGAAGCATCCACGGTTGTTTCCTTGTTGCTGCTGTTGCTGATTCTGCCTAGCTGGGAGCTGGCTTCGGCAGTCTTTGGCTTCGTGCCCCATCTTGTTGCATCGCTGACACTGACCTTTTCCACATGGCCCACTGTGATGTCGGTTACATTTGTTACACTTAGGGTGGTTTCCCCGATAGCCACCCTGTTGCTGAGGGCCCTTGTTGTTTTCAGTCTTCCTTTGTTGAACTGGGGCCTGAGTGGGGTTAGCATCCTTTCCCTGACTTCCATCCCACTTTCGCTTGTTATCGCCAGAAGTTCCAGCAGTAGCACCGATCCTTGGGGGCAGCTTGCCCTCTTCCACAGCCTGATTGGTGAGTTTGTGAGCAAGACGAACCACAGGCTGTATGGTATTGAGGTTGGCTGAGGTCACATGACTTCTGATTTCTGGGACCAAGCCTTTGATGTACAATTCAATTCTTCGGTACATAGGTCGGGACATGTTTGGGCAAAGTGCAGCATAGTCGTTGGACTGTTTGGTGTAGGTCTCAATCTCTGACCCAACCATCTTGAGTGCATAGTACTCGTTCTCGAGTTTGTGGATGTCGTCCCTGTGACAGTACTCCTCTTTGATCATGTCCTTGAAATCTTCCCATGCAGTAGCATTAGCAGTTTCCAGACCAAGCATCTGAATCTGTGCTTTCCACCACGAAAGCGCGTTTCCTTCAAGCGTACCAGTTGCGTACTTAACCCAGTTAGCAGGGGGACACTCGCAGACAGCAAAGACAGCTTCGGCCTTTTCAATCCAGTGCAGAAGGCCTATGGCACCCTCAGTGCCGTTGAAAGGGAGAGGCTTGCCATCCATGAAGGTTTTGAAAGTACAAACACGTGGTTGCGCAGGCGCAGGCTGACCTGTTGCGAGAAATGGAGCGAAATAGGTTTAGAGGTGAAAAGACGATGTGGGGGTAGGATCTAAACATCCTATAGCAACGGGTTTACCTCCAGGGTGAGCCGCGAAAGCTGCAGCCACCGTGTTGAGCAAGTTAGCGAATTGAGCCTGAGTCATGTTAACGCTTCCTCTTCCGCGTCCACTCATTGTCTTCATAACCAGAAAACACAGTATGAGTGTGATGTCGTAACGTAGCGAGAATAAGATAGAAGAGGAAGGTGTATCTATCTAATCAGGCACACTAGTATGTATAGTAGAGCAGCTAACATAAAGTAAACAAGCGAGTAAACACAAGTCCGAGCTACGAGGTCTAGTATGTCGAGTCTTGCCCTTGGAGCGTAGTGTCGTCACGAGTCACGGGTTATAGTCTGGTTTTTTCTCAAAAAGACTTTCCTTTTTAAAACCAAGTTCACTATAACCAATGGCTCTGATACCAATCTGTCACACCCCCAAATTCCACCTGCGGAGTACCGTCCGCTTGAGGGCGTGACCGACCAGGATCCAGCCACCAATTATACTGAGCATTGGATAATAGTAAGGATGATCACCAACCATAATGGTTAGTAAGCACCATAGTTTAAAGTTCAAATGTTTAGGTTCAAATAACAGTTAAGTAAGTAGCGGAAGCATAGGTAAAAATAGTTTAAACAAAGTTCATAGTTCAAATTATCTAGAACCCAACACGCGGGTTTAGACGACCACTACACTTCCCAAGCTGCAAGCTCCTGAGTCACTGGTTACCTGCAAAGCATGCAGTAAGGGGTCAACAATAATGCTGAGTGAGTTCACTAGTTGTCCAGTTTTAATTACCAAAAACTTGTTTCACCAGTTAATTTATCCGTTTATACATGCCATGGGGAGCTACCCCAAAAGTTAGCAACTAAACTGTTTTTCCAATACCGAACACTAGGTGACCGTTGCGTATCCGCAAGAGAGTGCCCCGATGTCAATGTTCTATCATCATTGACGGATGCCTGAGTACATTAGTTCACGACCGATCCCATACCTTGGCACGGTGTGAGGTTGGTAAGACCTAAATAGCGCTATCAACTAATAACCCGTTCGCCGGGCCCCGGCGACTAATCGGTATTTAGTAGTAGGGACTTTAAGTGATAGAGTTTCGTTTAGTGCCGTTTGTTGCAATCCGTATAAACAGTAATTAACTAAAAGGTTCCCAATAACAAGGGAAGAAAAGTAGGTTGTATCCCTCATAAGGGGATAGTGTTGTTTTTAGTTCCGTTTCCCAAACCACCGGGAATACATGCTTTAGGTTGTGAACTCACCTTGGGTTGCTCGGTAGGTTAATTACCCGGTTGATCACGTTGGTCACCACGTCCTAGCATGGTTACCGAATATGGGTCAAGTTGGGGTACAAGTAAACACGTATAATCTACACATAACTAACACATAGCATGCACAACATATGATTATCCAATAAGTCATTGGGCCCGTCTAAGTTCTTTAATAGCAACAGTTAGCAGCTAACACGTAGCCCAACTAAACAGTAACAAGCATGTACAGTGAATACACTTAGGCCCAATAACTAACAGCCCAGTCGAGACCAGGACACTCAGTTGCGAGTCGCAACCGGAGGTTGCGGCTTGTCACGTCTTGGTTACGAGTCGCAACAAGTGTTTCGTCCTGTTATGTCTTGGTTACGAGTCGCAACAAGGGTTTCGACTTGTCATGTTGTGGTTGCGAGTCGTAACCGGGCGGTCTCGAGTTGTCAAGGTTTGGTTGCGAGTCGCAACCGGGGGTTGCGAGTCGCAACCTCGGAAACGTGCACAAGAAACCTTCTAGAGCCTGGCAGATGTACTAACCAATACAATTGCAATTTCATGAGATTTTGTACTGGCCAATAAGAGGGCATAAACATGTTTTATTGTCTACTATCAAATGAAAATGGATCAAACAGTGGGTTTTTCAAATATTCAAAGCACATTCAACTCAAGTTCATGTTTGTTCATCATACACTCAAACTACCCATCATGTATAATCCTTCAAAACCGATCCGAAAACATGTCATCCTAGACCTTATACTTGCAATACTAACAGCATTTTCAGCCAAACAATTACCATCATTCAAGCCAAATCATTCATCTAAACATATTCACCACATAAGCATATCATCATCGGTTCGAACAATTATTTCGCATGAATCATTCATTCAAACACAAGATAACACTAACTCATTATGTAGTTTTTCCGAAATCAAGACATGTTAACCGATAATCATCATTATACACATACAAATCATCTAACAAGTATGCATACCATCTTCTATATAAGAAACACCTTCATTACATAAAAACAACCATCTTCATGTATTATCAACCTAAAGAAAACACTAACCGGTTAGATTCAAGGTGTGAAGATGTGAAGGGTTGATGAAAGGGCTTCCGAGTGATGACCACAAGCTTGAACCGAGATGATCCGAGATGATCCGAGAGCTCCTTGTTGTTGTTTCCGGTTTGATCCGAGAGAGGGAGAGGAGAGGAGGTGAGTTTGATGTTAGAACTTTAGGGTTTTAGGGTTTTTAGAGAGAGAGAGAGGGAGAGTGTGTGAAGTGAGGGAGTGTGAGAGTGATGTTGCCAAATGGTGCAAGTTGTGAGGGTGGCCGGTTATATATCTCGAGTGGGTAAGGGGGGTTTCCGGGTGGGCTAAGGTTATGGCCCAACCGGCCCATATCGTTACTTGTTTACTCGAGACCGAGTGGTCTCGAGTCGGGTTCGGTTCGGTTCACACTTATATATATATATATATATACATACATAATACACACGACACAATCAAAAGATCACATAATGCACAACAATAAATAACAAGTTCTCATTTAATATTATATCTATGCACATACATACATTTAAAGACGACAGTTGGTTCGGGGGAAAACCCGAAGTGTCACACTAGGTATATTGGACCTTTTGAGATTATCAGAAGAATAGGACGGGTAGCCTATCAGCTACAACTGCCAGAGGAAATGGCAGGAATACATGATGTATTTCATGTAAGTAATCTCAAAAAGTGCTTAACCGATGAATCGCTAGTGGTACCTATTAAGCATATAGAGGTAAATGAAAAGCTTAAGTTTGTAGAAAAACCTCTACAGATTGAAGATAGGAAAGTCAAGAATCTCAAACACAAGAGATTAGTTCTAGTCAAAGTGAAGTGGGATTCCAAGAGAGGACCAGAGTACACTTGGGAGCTTGAATCAGAGATGCAAAGGAAATGTCCGCACTTGTTCCAGTAGACCTCAAGGACGAGTTCTAAATTAAGGTAGGGAGGATATAACAATCTTCCTAAAAAATATTCTAACACCCCAAATATATTTAGAATGTCCCTATACGTCCTAAAATACACCCCGTATACGAAATTTGACCCTATATACCTTTATATAATTAAAAATAAAATAAAAATCAAAATTCAGTCTCCACTCGCGGGCCGCGAAGACTTACTCTTCGGGTTACGCGGGGCGCGACAGCTCAAAGTCAGGGCGACACCTTGAGCTGCCACGTGTCAGCACCGTGTCGAGTCTACAACTGGTGAATCAGCAACCCTAGCCCCTATAACCCTACGTCATGAGCCGCGAAGGACTTACCTTCGGCTTACGCGGGCCGCGAAGAAGCTCAGATCAGCTCCTATAAATATGGAGCGTCGGCTGTTCATTTCAGTCGTCCAAATCTCAAATCTTTCTCTCAATTTCTCTACAGTAGGCACTATCCCCAAGTATAATACCCCCCCTAATTAACAAAGTTATGCCCCTTTGTAAGAATTATAACCCCCGTTATGTATTAGATACGCTGCCTGATTGATCTAGTACTCCGAAAAGGCTGTCGTGGTTCTGCCCGACGTAGTCGTTGGAGTTCTGTCTCGGGGAGAGTATTACTAATGTAAATATTGGGTTATGATACTAACGTATGTGCATTCTTTAAATTATTAGATTATAACTAGGAAACCATCAGGAAAAGTCTAAACTAGCAATGTGAGTAATCTCCTTTTTGTAAACCTTTTTGCAAACTGTTTTTACAAAACCTCAAAGCTTTACATTATAATTAAACAGTGATTGAGTATTTGTAATTCTACAATTATCGTCGGTATGTTGGGGTTTTGTATACAAAATTTGTTGCTACACTATGAGTAGTAACGTGACCACAAGTCGGGTCGACAGTATCATGGGTGGTAATTAAGGTAGAATGGTAAACAAATGTAATTGCTGATTGCCCTCAATACTGTACAAGGATAAAACTTGTCTTGATTAAACTGGGATTCACTCACCCGTATTTTCCACTGACAAAATGTTTTTAAACGCGTTTCAGGTAACAAAATGTGAAAGCCAAAATAGAAGCCAGCTGAAGAGCACTGAAGGCTTGGAAAAATGTGGCTATAAGAGTTACCAAATAAAGAAATATGTTTTATTTAATAAAATAGGGTTTATCCCTATAAACATGTTGTAACACAAACTTGGGTTTTACCCATGTGTTTATTAATATAAAAGTGTGGTGTTTTACTCTGATAAAATATTTCCTAACTACGGTCCTGATAAAATTTCCGCTGCCAAATAATGATAAACATCGATACCATCATCTCTGAGTAGGCCGCGGCCGCCCGCCTCCCGAGACAGGGGTCGGGGGTTGCGACAATGAAGAATATTAAAAGTTTGGTTACAGAATATGAGCAGCGTGTCTCTAATTCTAAACTTATTAAAAACCCAACTGCTGTAGAATCTGAATGTCTAAAGTTAATATTTGAGGGTTGTGATTGTAAAAGGTACATTTTTTTCTTTTCAAGAAATCTTGACATCGGTTTCTATTTTTTAATTAGCTTAACGCTTTTGAGTTTTTAGATGAAGAAAAATGTTTATGCTTATTAATTTATTTTTGTTAGGGTAAAATATATTGTCTTTAAAACTGATAGTTCTTGATGAATATACAATTAGCTACAGATAGTTCTTGAAATGATAAAATAGGCTTAACTCGGCAATCATGAAAAGCCGGTAAAATCTCTAAAATCCTCACCTCAAAGTTTACTAAACCATTTAATGTTAAAAGGTAATTGTGACAAAATATAAATGATAATAAAATTACAAAATAAAGAGGTGGAATTAGGAACTTGAAGTTATAAATAAATATGAAATAAAATTCAAAGTGGAGTTATTTGCCACTTCGATTCGTAACTAACCGGGGTCTTGAATGAGGGAACCATCACAAGCATACATGAAGCCATCATTGGCATAAGTAATTGAAACCATTTTGAGTTGTTTCAAGAAATTGTTGCCTAAACTTTTAAAACTCATCATATTATTTGTTGTCTCTCCATCGTTCTCTCTTTCTTTTTTTTTTCCGACGTCGACGACCACCGCAACCACCAAAATCAACATTCAAATGGTAACAATTGTAATCAACGATCGAAGTTTGGTAGCTTGCCATCCTGGTCCATTTCGTTCGTCATCCTCGCATTACACGATAGCTTATAAACGTCATAAGTGTTGTGCACCATCACCACTCCTTACCACCAATTTTGCTTTGTTTTGAGTTCAAGGTAAGAAATATAACTTTTAAATCAATTGTTAGAACCTTCATACAAAACCCAAAACTCAATATCTGTTAACGAACCTCCAACCAGATGTTAAAACATTTTGAGTACCGCAATGCAAAGTGTTGCCCCCGCCGCATCGCGCGGGCACCCTACTAGTATATTTATATATTTAAGATTAGGTTCATTTGTGAACAACCCCCCTGATAATAAACTATGTGAACTATTCCTAGCCCTTGATTATTAATACACAAGTGTAAATCAATGGCCAGGATTTGATCAGGATTTATAAAAATACACTAGTGTATTTTACGATTTGATGATGTAAATCAATGGTCAGGATTTGTTCACTCAGTTCACAAATACACTAGTGTTTACTCTAGACCCTCACCCTATACATAGATTGTCAATCCTTAAACTATACATATATGTATAGTATGAAACATATATGTACCATACTTTTTCTACTTTTAAATACGTGTTTTACACATATGTACATTAGAAACAACATATTTAGAACGATACTCTTCCTTTATATACATATATGTAAAACCATTTTATACACATTTGTACATATATATATGTTATCAAATATAAATGTACAATACTTATGTTTCAATTTTAAACACGTATATACATATATGTATAGTTATATATTGATAATTTACACATGTGTATATATAAACTATACATTATGTATAAAAAATTGACAGAAAACACTTAAAAATTTGCATTTATTTATTTGTTTTGCATTTTTGTTTAAGAAAAATGTGTAGTCAAGAATGTTTCTCGCGTTTCTCATTTAGCCTAGTGTTTCTCATATGAATGATATAGAGAAAACCCTGGTGAGTTAAAAAAAAACAAGGAAACCTCATCTCCACCTTCCATCCATTTGATCTATGGTTGAGATTAATCAGGTACAAAAAATGTTTTTTTTCCAGAAGTTGTAACATTTTGACAAAAAGGGTAACACCTTCTCTCTCCTGGTTTAACACAAAAGTGTAAGTGTTTGTAATTACACAAAAAACTTACTATAAAAAATGTAACATGTTACGTGCACCGCAAACTAAAAAAAACTTCAACTGAAAATTGTAACAGGTGAAGTTCAAAAAATCTGAAAAAATGCAATCAAAATCCATAAAAAAACATAACACGTTAAGTTCAAAAAAATGTAACACATTCTCTATCATCTCTCATCTGACACGTATTAGTTTCAGAAAAATAATGACTACTAAATCATATACACTATTCTCCCTTTTGTGCGTAACTTTCAGCTTTCATCACCGAGATGAATTTTGTTGATGTTGTCGGCTTGTCTCCCTGAATTGTGATCCTTTCTCCTCTTGACGTACGAACTTCTACTGAGTTTTTATTGCACAAGATTAGCGCATGATTGGCCACCAACCAATCCATCCCTAACACAACATCGAATTCGGCTAGATTCATTGGTAAAAGGTTAGCGGTGAACTTATGACCAAAAAATTCTATCTTTCCTTTCTGAAGGATTTCGCTTATGCTGATAGAATTTCCATTTGTAGTTTCCACCATACAAGCTTGGCGAAGTTTATTTAGTGGTTGATTGAGTAATTGACAGAAAGTAGTATTTATAAAACTTTGGTTTGAACCAGAGTCAAATAATACTTTAGCATAGACATCATGAACGAGAAACGTACCGGTAATCACATCCGGAATTAACTCGGCTTCTTTGGCTGTCAGTACGAAGGCTCTAGCATTCTTCTTGGATCCTTCGGTTGTTTTTGCTTTGTTGTTAGTTTTTGTAGCTAATTTTGGGCAGTTTGGTCGGATATGACCTGCTTCTCCGTAGTTGTAGCATATTCTGCCATTATCTTTCTTTCTACACTCTTCTTCCTTATGTCCCGGTATCTTGCAGAAGTTGAAAAACACCGCACACTTTCCTGAATGCTTCTTTTTACAGGACTTACAGAAAGGTGATGAAGAGGATGGACCTGTTCCTTTGTTATGGTGGAATTACTAGAACGGGGTAATTCTTTGGGCTAGATCCTTTTTCTGGTTTTCTTCCTGTGTGCATATCAGTCCATCTGTCAGAGTGTTAGTAAGCTCCACTGCTTCTTCAATTATTTGTGGTCTAGCTGCTTTGACCATATCTCTGATTTCACTAATTAATCCCCAGATGTAACGGGAGATTAATACTGTATTGGTGAAGCCAGTGTTGGTACTATTCTTGCATATTCGAAGAATTTGTTAGTAAATTCACGACAATTTACCCCAATCATTTTATGGTTTAGGAATTTATTAGCTATCTGCTCCTTTTCGTGAGGAGGACAAAATTTACTTTCAATTATTTCCTTAAAGTTATTTCGTTCCATATTATAGACCATGTCACTTCCTTTTGATTGAAGAATGGTATTCCACCATTCTAATGCTTCATCCTTGAAAAGGTTAGAAGTATACATGATTTTATCTTCTTCGGCATATTTACTAATCTTTAAAACCGCTTCAGACTTCTCTAACCATCGTAAGGCTGAAATGGCTCCTTCACCTGAAAATTCGATTGGTTTACATGACAAGAACTCTTTGTAGGAACAACTATAAGCGATGGTTTTCTTTCGTTTAGGAATTGGAGCTTTGACAAAGATGCCATTATCTCCATTAACATTGTGACTTGGCTCATTGTGCATACATTTACTGGCTATAATAGTATTATCGTTTACCGTCTTAGGTTTATTAATAGTTTCAATAATAAATGGCATGGCATCAATAATTCCTTGTGCTACTATATGTTCTATAGCACTTTTATCCACGGGGTTTTTGTTATCATTATTAGCCTAAACTTCCTGATTTACTTCGTTCGACATCGGGATTGCAAACCTTATCAATTATTAATATCACATAATAATTAAAACAAACAAATATTCAAACACATTTAATCAAAACCGTCGATCATTGCGATGTGGTACTCTTTTTATATATATATGCTGCATCAATACAAACTTCAATTATAATTATACACGTTAGTATTTTAATATGCGTTGATATATATATATATATATATATATATATATATAAGTGATATGTATATAGTATACATTATTATTATTTTTATTATTATTATGTATTTTATATTTTTTTATCAATTAGAAGGAAAGTATATTTATTATAGTATATTAGGTTTGTTGTCTTCAGAATTGCATTTCCCTCTCGTCGTACTTCTAGACGAGATTTTCTCCTATAGCACGGATCCTGTTTCCTTCGCCTTTGAGTTCTTCGCCGTAGTGACGAAGTTCTGCTACATTATCAGGATTCATAGGAAGGAATACTGCTGGTATTGGTTCGTTGTATGCAGGTACTGGTTCTACGTATGGGTAGTAGGGATTAGGCTCATTTATCATGTTCTGAAATTCCCAGTCGTTTGTCCACCATTGCTCCAGTGGATTTGGTGTTGGCACAGGTATCCTGGGTATTTCTTCTGGGTTAAATGTAGGTGTAGGTTGTGGGTTCATCTGAATAGGTTCAGGGTAAAGTGGTATTGGTCCTAGAGGTTGTTCTGGGTAGAGCGGTAGTAGTTGTGGTTCGAGTTCTGCTAACAGGTTCAAGTTTATCGCACCTCCCATGGGTTGGAAAAGGTCGCAATTTGCTAGTCTTTTATCTAATTCCTCCCACAGTGGTTTAGTCACGGGTATTTGAGTTGGTCCCTCTAATAGGGTTATAGTTGCTTCCTGATTTTTCTTTTTCCTTATTTTCTCTATTTTTCCTTTGTTAACCAACCTCTCTTTTTAGGTGAAAAGGCTTCAGTGGCTTGAGCTTGAAAAACAAAGGAACCTTCTGTGTCGGCTTCATATCCAGATACAGCTCCGGATGGTCCTTCATCCATCTCAGAATTAGAAATATGTTGAAAAGTTTCAGGCACACCTTTGTCACTCATACTGTGAACTCAGAAATCATCAAAATAACATAAAAATTATATATATATATATATATATATATAGAATAAGTATAATGTACAAAAAGTCTTATCATACGTTATCATACGCGACAAACAATATAACTTGCGTAATTATGTTCCATGCGTTATTATTAGATAGGTTTGACAAAATGAACTTGCGTAATTATGTTCCAATGCGTGATTAGGTCAAAAAAAAGGATCCCATGCGTTATTTTGTGTCCCATGCGTGATTAGTGCCTGATCGGACGGTTCCCTGCTTCGCGTATGTAATGTACGATAACACTTAATGTACGTTAACCCCTCTCTCTCTATATATATATGTATGTATGTATTGAAATTTATTTACACAGAAATAACACATAAGTTATTATATTAATTTCCTAACAAAATGTTTAAGTTTAGGTATTAAAAGAACATCTAAATAGCTTAAACCAATGGCTCTGATACCACCTTCTGTCACAGCCCCGACCACACCCTGGACGGGAGCCGTGAACCAGATGACAGGTGGTATCGGTGTTTATTAAATTTGCAGCGGAATATTATCATCAGGATCGTAGTTAGGAAATAAATTCAGATTTTGTAAAACACCAAAGTTTAGTTTTAAACAAATGGGCTAAAACCCATATTGAATTCAAATGTTTTTATAGGGATAAACCTTAATTGACAAAACATAAATTTCTTCTTTTTATTCAGGTAATCCTAGCCACTTTATTTAAGCCTTCAATACCCCATAGCATGCTTCTATTACCTTCACAGTAAGTTACCGGTAACGCGTTTGAAAATATTTTATCAGCGAAAAATACTGGCGAGTTCGTTCAATTTTATAAAAAGACACATTGTTATATTTTACAGTATTAAGGGTGATTACATTGTTTATATCTATCAAATACTCAAATCGTTATTTGTCACTCGACCGGATCTGTGACTATGGTTATATCACACATTGGCTAACTCGTTGTCCAATTGTGAAGCTTATCAAGTAATGTATACAAAACCCCACATACCAGTAGTAATTGCAGAATACAAAAACTTAATCACTGTAAGTATAACTGAAAAACATTTAGGGATTTGCAAAGCATTTGGTAAAAAGAAAGAATGACTCACTTTGTAGACTTAGGGTTTTAACTTAAAGCCTCATGGTATAATTCTTGGTATATATCCTGAGTTCCTAATAAAATATAAAATGGACACGTGTTATTGTAATAACCCAACTCAAACTTTATCGATACATCACGAGATCAAAACCCCCAACGTAGTTAACAAAGTATAGCCTTATTCAGGCAGCACCTTGACATCCGTTGTTGGGTTTTGGATCGATTGGACAGGGTATCGAATTAGTAATTAGGGGTTAAAACACTTACAACGGGACAAAGCTTTTCAGGTTTAGGGGAGGGGTGTATAATAAAACGATCAGAATGAGAGAAACGTTTCACGAAATGAAGTCGTTTGAGTGCAGAAACTTGAGTCCCACGAAGCTGAATTTATAGCTCATCTGGGTCCCTCCCGCATGTCGCACCAGATGCCGGGGACACCCCCGCGTGTCGTGTAACAACCCTCATTAAAAATTTATATTTCTTATGATTTATTTTCCAATAGGAAACCCTAAATGAGAAACCCAAGTGATTCTGCACAAACCCTAAAATTTTCAGAACAATCAGAATCAGGATTAGGGCCCCTAAAACTAAAGGGGGGTATTCCCTATTAACGATTATCTATATAATTTGCTGTAAAAATCGAATTTTGACAAACTACCAACTCAGCCAAGCTACAAACACACGTGGCTACTCTATAAATAGGTGGTGACCCGTCGCGTCACGCGACATCCAAGGAGGTACCCCTCGCGTCACGCGAGGGGGTCAAATTTTCAGTATAAATAGTGGGGTTTGGGACTTGAATTTTGGCACTTGAACGATGAAGAAATTCGTTACATACACTGAGATATTGTAGAAACAGTCCAAAAACACACACGAATGATGTAACCAGGATCTAGAATCTATAGGATACCAACCTCCCCAAAAAGCCAGTAAGTAGTTCTCCTCTATATGGTTCACTCGATCGCTGCTACGATTCAATGTCCGATCGATTGAAACTATCCAATGGATGTTTAAGTGCTGCCCACATTGGGTTTATGCTTTGTCATTCGTCGTGAATTCGATGGATGTTTAAGTATCGCACTTTGTCATTCGTTGTGAGGGTTTAATCTCGTGACTTATCGTAAATACTGTATTAGTTACTAACCCAGTTCGTGTGCATGTTATTTAATTTAGGTCAAACGGCTAATCAGTAGGCTTAAACTCTACCCGTTAAATCTGCAAAGTGAGTCATTCTCTTTTTATCAACTGTTTTACAATACCTTAAATTATTTTCAAAAGTTATAATTACAGGGAGTAAGTCGTGGATATCTTGAAATCACTGGCTAGTGGGGTATTGTGCACATTACTAATTTCTCACGGGTTAGGCTAATAAGCCCTAACATAGGTTAGGCTAATAAGCCCTAATAGTGATAATCATCACTACTTGGGTGACAGGACCCAATAGTGGTATGACCATCGTCACCATTGTGACACGGCGCCAGATAAAAATAAGATAGAAGCCATTGTAATCGCTCTTATGCTGTAATTGATAACTATGTGTCATTTTATTAAATTTGAGTGACTCGCCAGCATTTCCCCACTGATAAAATATTTTTAAAACATGTTTCAGGCGACCTGCTGTAAATCAAGGAAACGTGCTACGGAGCACTAACCAGCTTGAAGAGGTGGCTCAGTTAAAAATTAAATAAACATGTTTTAATAAATCAGGGAATTTCCTAGTTAAATTCCTCTATTGTAAATTATGGGGTTTATCCCAAAATTATGGAATAAAATAATTGGGCATTTTGAGTTTTTAAAAGATCCTGTTGAAAATTCTTCCGCTGTCGCATCATCGATACCACGGGTTCCTGTCCCGCGGCTCCTGATCGAGAAAAAACGAGGCTGGGGCCGTGATAGGAAAAGGTGGTATCAGAACCACTGATCAAGCCACTGATTTAAGCCAATTAAGTATTTAGAAAATACTTAATTCTCCTAAATTGTCATTTTGTGATTATATGTTTTATTATTTGGATATTTGTTTACAGTATGGGTAAGAAAAGACTTTCGGATATCTACCATAAATTAGATACTTCACCAAAAGAAAAGGGAAGTTCATCTCGATCAAATTCCTCAAGATACTCAGTAGATCCTGAGGAAGGAATATTTGTTAGAAAAGCACAATATGAGGAACCACTTTCTCCTAATAAAAGAAGTTTGATTATTAGGAAAAGTCAGGAGAAAATAAAGAAATCACAACCAAAAGAAAGGAGAGTTAATCAGGAAACCCAGGAACTAGGCAGTAAACCACCATGGAAAGACCAGTTAGATAAAAAATGGGCAGATCTCTATATGCTAGCTACTGTAGCAGTGAATGCAAATCTTTAAAATACCCCGACTCAGTTCTAGCACCCCTATCACCTACAAGCCCGAAACTTTACCCAGTAAATAAATAAATTACCATAAACCTTACTATGTTTTAATTGTTAGTTGTCCTTTGTATTACATGGTATGCAATAATACTTGAAGGTTATATGTGAAGTTTTGTTATAAAATTTTAACTTAGTAATTTTCTTTATGCTAAACAGCATGAATGAATTATCTGGAGCCCTTCAGACTCTCAACCTTTATCCGGTGAAAATAGAAGTTTCTAGAGATTTTACGGGTTACATAGCCGATGTAGAGGAACCCATGGAATTTAACGCTCCACCTCCGGAGAAACCTAAGCCTAAGAAAAAGAGAAGATTTATGGGATGGAGGCGTGTGCGTAGGAGGAAACCCGCATGTTGGGATTAAACCCTACCAGAGGAACAGATAATGTAAAGCCAAAACCTGGTCACAACAGTGGATTCACAATAAGCAGTTGTTTACACTAAGTCTTCTCCCTTGAAAGTGATTACAAAAGCTGATGGCCTCATATCCACTGCCTAGATACAACTGCTGCTCTGCATGACTACTGATGAAGCCTAGAAGACTGCTGGAAACTAAGCACTGCTGGAACAAACTGCTGATGACACAGCACTACCCAATCAAGGACTGATCAACCTTCAGGAAAGCACTAATGATTAGAGAGAGCAGTAGTTTAGTATATCATCTGTCTTATGTATTGTCAGTTGTTAGGTTTAGCAGTGTTTGTATAAGGTTAGTAGATACAGGTTGTTAGGCTGTTAGACGTCGCTTTCATGGTGACGTCAGCTGAGATGCCTCAGTGGTTTGGTTTGTCTATAAATGGAGCAGTACTCGGTACTGTTACATTTGATTCGTTTTGAGAGAGTTCTTCTCCTCAATTCAATCCTTTCATCTTGTGCAATCCAACCTTGGGGCATCAGGCTGAGGGGGAGTTTAGTTTGTAAGCATGTCTGTAAACTTTTTGCTTTACTTTGTAATCTTTTGAATCTATGAGAAGCAAATGTTTATCAAACTATTCTTTCCTTGATTATGTTTACAATGTTTGTTGTTCATTTCCGTTGCACTTAAACTTTTTTCATCTCTATTGATTATACAATTTACACAAACAAACACAATCATGAGAGCTTCCGATCCTAACAATTGGTATCAGAGCCTGGACAGTCAAAATTCGATCTAACAATCAATTTGACATAACAGTTCGGCTCAAAATTTATTGATACTAAGGTTGGTTGTATTTAGTTGAAAAACAGAGTATCGAGTAAATCATGTTCAAATTGGTTATTCAAAAACTCTGTAAATCAACCAAGATGTCATATGACAAACAAATTTCACACAACAAGTGAATTCATGCACAAGACACTCATGGTTTCTAGATCTCAAAACAATTTCTGTTAAACTATGAGATTATTTCTTATTTTCTAAATTGATTTCAATTGTTGATGTATAATCTGTGATGTTTTCATTAAATACTAAAGTATGAACCTCAGATTAACAAAACCTATGTTCATAAAAACATTGATGTTTTGTTAACATAAAAAGAAGGAAATTAAAACTTTAGTCATTCAGATCTTATGTGTTGAAAACAGGTTGAGTTCCTCAAAAGGACAAAATCAACTTTGTTAAAATACATCAAGAAAATCAGGAGTAAAAAATGTCCAGATCATAGGTAATAAGGAGGTTGGCATAAGCATGTGCAGAAATGACCAAATCTCTCAAAACATTACTGCAAAATGATTTTGGAACAAGTATTCCATCAATAAGTACCCCTCAGTAAGTATTTCAATACTTATGATTGGGAAGGGTAAAAAGGGAAGAAAATTCACAGAAACTTAGAAGTGTGTTTATCTCAAAACTGTTGAATACAGAAGAAAAGAGTATATACATAAAATACTTATGAGTCAAAGTTTAGGGTAATAATGGTCATTAAGCAACTGTGTGCATTCATCTGTTCAGGAAAAGGTTTTGATTCCGGTGAATGAACTTCAAAGAGGACCATGTTTGCAATCAACTGACAATAAAATGGTTCCTAACAGTGGTCAAAATGTACTCGAAATTTCATACCACTGACCATTTTTATAAACTTGAGAATGGTATGATTACGTTTTCTTTTGAAAATATACCAGATCCTTTTTGATGCTGTTCTTAGAAAATCCTTTGACCATTTTTTTGTTCAAAGGATTTTCTCGAATAACCAGGATATATTGTTCATTTTTTTGAGGAATAATATATTTGGAACTTTTGCTTGTTTTTGTTGGCAATAGTTTCAGTTCCTGTCAGGATGTAGTACCTTATTTTTGTTGGTATTATTGTCCTCATAAATGGGTCAAAAGGAAATGGTACATATGTCAAGATCATGTCATACTCAGGTTTGTTCCTAAACTTTTATTAAAGGTTGATTGCTAACTGTGCTTAAATTACTGAGGCACTCATGATTTAATTGGATATTAAACGAAAATGAGTTGCCTTAGCAAAAAGTTCTCATCATCTGGGGTACTAAACCACTGTTCTTCAAAATTGACACGTGGCAAAAACCTTGAATGAAAATTCTCAAAATAGTGACTGAAATGATTGTCCTTCAAATCTGTACCATTTACCCTAATCACTGTTGTATTCAATCATCTGATCACTAATTACTATCCACTGCTGAGAGTCAACCACTGATCTTCATTTTACTTGGCAAGCACTGATGGTCAAAATCAGTGTCTTATCCACTGATATGCTATCCACTGATAGTAAAAATCATCCACTGTTCACATTATTACCGTTGTAACCACTGGTGCTTGATACATCAGCGGCTCTTAAAACAACTGTTCTCCACCCTTCATCCATTTCATCAGTGTTTGACACGTGGTCAGTTTTTAGCCTTCAGATCATAATAACCGCTGCCACATCAGCGATCACTTTTTCCCTAAATAAAACCCTGCCCTAAACCCCAAACAGGGTTTTTACACTTTCGAATTGAATTCCAAAGTTCTCTTCTCAAAGCAGTTTCCAACTTTTCTTCCCAAATCACTCTCCTATTCTTCTTCATCAAAATGACGAAGTCAAAATCAAAATCAAAATCTAAACCAAAATCACCATCATCTTCAAAAGAGGTCGCTCAAACGGCCGAAGAAACCATTGAAATCCCATATAAATCACCGCACAACTACTTGGGTCTCCTCACAAAACCCTCAAACAACCGCACCTTCGATTCCGTCATCGACACACTCTCTGAATAAAAGTACAAAACTTTGTTGACAGCAGACGCTCCTGTTTATTTGCAAACCCAGAGAGAGTTCTGGAAAAATACTACACTTGAAAAACAAGACGGAAAAGTAGTAGCCATTAACTCCTCGATACAGGGTAAAGCGATTCAAATCACTCCGCAATCAATCTGAGAAGTCTTCAAACTCGATGATCAGAAAGGTAAAACTTCTTTTGATAAAAATGAGTTAAAAGCTAATTTTCTGAAAAGGGGATATGCAGAACAATCAAAGGTAGATACCTTACAAAAAGGTTATTTCCCGTCTGCACCCAGATTTTTATTCCACACACTTTTGTCGTGTGTTTCAAATAAAACAACAGCTTTTAACGAAATACCATTGAAGATTCAATGCCTGGGCTATGCTATTTTAAATAATAAAGATTACAATTATTCCCAGGAAATCTTCAATGACTTGGTAAAGAATGTTGATAGCAAAACATTTTTACTCTTTCCAAGGTTTTTAAGCTATTATTTTAAACAAAAAATTGAAAAAGAAAATGAAAATGTGTCAAAACAAGGTGTTTATTTTCAAATAAAAAGTTTAACACCTGAAACATTCACTAGAATGTTGGCACCAATAAAAACAAAAACAGGGGTACCTGAGCAGATTTTAGCGGTTACAACTGCTCCTCAGGTATCAGCTGCTGAGCCCACTGCTCCAGGTGATCATGGCAGCACTACCACTGCCTTGAAACCCACACCTGACATTACCAAAAAGACCAAAAGAAAAACATCCAGAAAACCCACCAAACCCAAAACAAAGGCAATTCTGGAAGATGAGATCCCAGAGGAACTGCCTGTGACAACACAAAAGTCACCACAAACCACTGCTGCTACTTCCTCACAGCAGTTGGTAGAAAGATCTCCACCTTTGCCAAAAACTCCTCCTGCATCCTCACAAAAGGATCAGGTTGTAAGCACAGGGACCCCACAATATGAAGCTCTGAATCCACTCGGATCCATCTTCCTCAGTCCTGATCCCAAGGACATGTCTCTTTCAACTCCCATACCCTCACCAATAATATTACCACAATCCATGCTACCTTTGTTGCATGCAGTTGATATAGCCCAGACAAAAACCAGTTCCTCTCTATCACCTGTCACTGAGAGTATACTCCCACAAGTGACTGGGTCTGATGCTACTACTCCTGCTATCCCAGCAACAATTGAGGAGGTTACACCCCCTGAGTTACATATAACTCTCGGTGGTAATTCAAGTGGAGCAGCAACTACAAATGTTGGATCTACAGATCTACATTTGGCCAGTTGTTCCATTAATCAGACTCCCTTGAAGGTAATTTCTTCCATAGCACCCATGGCAACCACTAGTGAGTTAATTTTGACCACTGGTAAAATAACAAGGTTGTCAAGTGCTGAAGAAGGAAGTCCCCAGTACCAAGAACAAGGGGCATCAATGGGTGATTTTTGGGACTCAGTTCCTAAGTCAAACATTGATATAACCACCACAGGTGGGGATTCAGATGATCCCATTAAAGTGGGTGATGATTCAAAATACCTGGAATTGACGGGCAGAGTTGAAAAACTGGAAACCTCAGTTGCTGAAATAAAGGAGATGGTGCAAGAGATTTTAAAGGCTCAAAAAGCACAATCCACTACTGCCCCACCACAAACATCTGTTCCAACTCAATCATCTGCTCCACCACAAGCAGTTGCTACAAATGAGCTCTGGAATATCTTTCAACCCATGCTGGAAAAACAAAAACAGATGGCTGATCCGCAACATGAGATGAATGTGAAGATGTTAACAAACATGGTGGAGTCGAGATTTAAAGATACCCAAGCAGACATCAAAGCTATCAAGGCTCATCTCAAAAGCACTCCTGGAAAAGTTCCCTCAACTATCCTTTTTATGGATAACCCCCCTTGCAGATAATGCCAAAAAGGGGGAGAATGTCAAAAAGTTGAAGAAAAAGGGAATTGAGGATGGTCTGTATGTTGAACCTGAACAAGGAAAACAGCCATCTAAAAACTCAAAAGATCCAAAATCTCAAACTTCCATTCAAACAGCTGATACAGCAGTAGTTACAAAAACTGTTGTCAGTAGCCAAACAGCTGTCATCTCATCAACACACACTACTTCAACACACACCACCACAACCACTGCTCTACCACCATCATCATCTACAATCATATCATCACCACTGCCCCCTGCCATAAAGCAGAAGACAGCAGATGTTACAACATCTGCTGTAATGACAACAGTAGTTGAGATACCAGTTGTTTCAACAACTGTTTGTCAGCCACTGTCCACCATTCAAACCACTCCACCAACGACATCATCAGTCTCTCCTACAATAAAAAGGAGAAGAGTTTTCATTCCTGATGATGATTCAACACCACCATCACCACCATCAAAAACTACATCATCACCTTCATCCCCTGCTCAAAAGCAGAAGACATCTACTGACACATCAGTAGTTGTAATGACAACAGCAGTTGAAACACCAGTTGTTTCAACAGTTGTTAGTCAACCATCCACCACTGTTTCCACCAGTTTCACATCACAACCAACAAAGCTCTACACCAGAAAAAGAAAACTTACTCAGCCAGATGAGGACAAATATGATCCCACTGCTGCAAAATATCCATTGGAACTAGATGCTATAAAAAATGAGATGAGGCAATTCTACAATGATGATGATCCTTCAATTAGAAGATTTCCTTCACTCGTTGGCTACATGGTTCCAGAAGATATGGATGAATACCTTGAGCTCAAAGCAAGACAAGCAAAGAGCAGAGCAAATGTTGAATGTGAAGGTCAAGGTGATGAAGCCATTGCTGAAAGATTGGAACTTCTGCTCACAAAAGTCGATCTAATAAAAGATTTTGCACATGAGCTGAGCAAAGAAAAGGCAGAACAATGAAAAGAGATGAGAAGAAAACTTCTTGCATACATAATGCAAGAAAAATTTTATCCTGCTGAAGAAAACCAATTTGAAGAATGGCCAATAGTGCTTTTAAGGCATGAAGCTGATAGGATTGATAGAATCAAGAGCGATCCCAAAAAGAAGAAGAATGCTCCAAATTGGAGTAAATACAAAAAGTTCATCAATGACCAAACAGTTGAGTATAAGAAAAAGAAACAGGAGCTGGTGGATGCAAAGGTGGACACTGCAAATGCCATATCAAAATGATCAAAGCAGCAAACTGATGAAGCCTATGAAAGGCTGAAGAAAAGGAAAATAACTGTATCAGGCACTTCAAAGAAGCGTGAACAAATGATGAAGCTTGAACAACAGATAGAAAACCTTAAAACACTGTTCCGATCTACTCTTGTGACAAACCAAGAAGAAGGAGAACAGCTGACCAGTGAAGAGGTAAAGGAAAAGGAAGTTGAGTACTTCAAAGAAACCATCATGAAAATGGGTCTAAAAGAAGAGAACTCGGAAAAACTTCAAAACCTTTTTAAGAAGGTGTTAACTAAGCCTGCATCACCAAATACTTCAGAAGTTTCAGACATTGAGCCAGATCAACAAAAGAGACAGGAGCAGATTGAGAAGGAAACTGCAGAAGACATAGCTGCAGCAAACAATGTTATTGAAATAGCCTTCAAAAGAATGTCTGAAAGTCTGCAAGTTTTCACAAGGTCAACATCCCCCAACTCATCTACAAATAAATCTCTCCCAAGAAACCCATTGGGTTCGAAAGTACTAAAGTGGATGTCTGACCAAAAGACCCACGTATTGACCCTGGTCAGATCCAATGGCGAAGTGAAGTACATATCAAGGAAAGAAGCACTAGGCCTTAGTGTTGAAGATTTGCAGGATCTCCTTTAACTTACACTGTGCCGGGATGAAGATGATACAAGTTCCAAAGCATTTGAAGAAGAATTTAAAAGAAAAGCAAGGGAACTACTGATGAGTAATAAAGATCCAGAATAATGACAGGTTTTGGCATTATCTGTTCCAGGGGGAGATTATTGGGATTAAACCCTACCAGAGGAACAGATAATGTAAAGCCAAAACCTGGTCACAATTGTGGATTCACAATAAGCAGTTGTTTACACTAAGTCTTCTCCCTTGAAAGTGATTACAACAGCTGATGGCCTCATATCCACTGCCTAGATACAACTGCTGCTCTGTATAACTACTGATGAAGCCTAGAAGACTGCTGGAAACTAAGCACTGCTGGAACAAACTGCTGATGACAAAGCACTGCCCAATCAAGGACTGATCAACCTTGAGGAAAGCACTAATGATTAGAGAGAGCAGTAGTTTAGTATATCATCTGTCTTATGTATTGTCAGTTGTTAGGTTTAGCAGTGTTTGTATAAGGTTAGTAGATACAGGTTGTTAGGCTGTTAGACGTCGCTTTCATGGTGACGTCAGCTGAGATGCCTCAGTGGTTTGGGTTGTCTATAAATGGAGCAGTACTCTGTACTGTTACATTTGATTCGTTTTGAGAGAGTTCTTCTCCTCAATTCAATCCTTTCATCTTGTGCAATCCAACCTTGGGGCATCAGGCTGAGGGGGAGTTTAGTTTGTAAGCATGTCTGTAAACTTTTTGCTTTACTTTGTAATCTTTTGAATCTATGAGAAGCAAATGTTTATCAAACTATTCTTTCCTTGATTATGTTTACAATGTTTGTTGTTCATTTCCGCTGCACTTAAACTTTGTTCATCTCTATTGATTATACAATTTACACAAACAAACATAATCATGAGAGCCTCCGATCCTAACACCGGAACTAGGAAGATTCCCAAAATAGAAAATCCTTTAGATAAAGGAAAGGGGATTGAAGTTGGTGAAGATTCTAGGCAGATGGAAAAGGAGTTTGGGGAAGGTTATAGGCAGACAGAGATGGAAGTTGGGGAAAGCTCTTGGCAAATTGAGGAGTTGTTATTTCAGGAAGAATTGGATCGTGCATTAGAGAGCTGTGAAATTCTCAGGCCCATAAATAATAACCTCTACCCTTTTCCTGCTGAAAATCAACTTCCAATAAACTTGGAACCAGCAATCCCAGAACCTATAATCTACACCCAACCTTTAGGAATGGACGAGTGGTGGACTAATAATTGGCAGTTTCAAAACCTGCTTAACAATCCTTATACTTTTCTCCCTCAGTTTGACCCGGAACCTATACCAAACCCACCAATGAGCAATGAAAATTTAGCTGAACTCCGCCACTTTGGCGAGGAGCTGGTGGATGCAGGAAATAGGATCAGGGAAGTAGGAGAACAGATCTCCTGGAAATACGACGAAAGGGAACGTCGTTACTGAAATACCAACTGATGAGGGATAGTGGGTTATGAAACTGTGATTGTATAATAATAATAATGGTAAAATATAATCTTGTAAAATAATTACAAATAAAACTTTGTAAGATAATAGTGTGTATTGATACATAATATAATATATAAAAATGACAGTTGAGAAATTGACAATTTTGAATATATATTTGTTTATGTGATTATGTGAGATTATTTGTTATATTTGGTTGTTTCTTATACTAATTATTTATATATAAATTAATTAGCAGATGGCAAACGTTGGTAATGAACCAGTTAATGAAGTAAATCAATCTGAGCAAAATCAGGAAGAGCAATTGCTGAATAGGCAAGATATCGAGGATATCATTGCTCAAGGAATAGCTAATGTTATTCCTGCAATACTTGCTACTGCTAGACATCCAGTTGAACCTCAAATTATTCCAAGCAAACGTACTCATGAAGACAACTTTAGTAATAGTGTAAACGGAGGCAACAACAACAACAATAACAATAACGATAATGTACTGCAAGCCCCGATTCTCAAGAAAATGAAAGCTGCAACGCCTGGTTGCACTTACAAAGAATTTCTTGCATGTAAACCAGCTGAGTTTACAGGTAACGAGGGGGCAACTGCAGCACTGCGTTGGTTGGAGAAGACCGAAGCAGTAATTATGATCAGTAAATGTGCTAAAGAAGACCAGGTCATGTATGCGTCGAATCTTTTTAAAGAAGGGGCGCTAGAATGGTGGAATACGGTTCTACAAGCTAAAAGAAGAACTGTGGCGTATGCTACGAACTGGGAAGAATTTAAGAGTCTTGTAGAAAGAAAATTATGTCCCGAGTATGAAAAGGAACAAATGGCAAATAAGTTCCTGAGTCACCGAATGATCGGTGTCGATTGTAGAGGGTATACTTCGACTTTCTTCGAGTATGCTAGAGTGGAACCAACCCTGGCTTCGCCAGAACCGGTACTTATTTCTCGTTATAGTTGGGGATTGATTGGCGAGATCCGTAATATCGTCAAGGCCGCGAAACCCCGCAACATTGATGATGCGGTGGATTTAGCCAATACATTGACTGGCGAACTTGTGCGGACGCAAGAAGAAAATAGAAAGAAGGAAGTAGCCCAAAAGATCACCCATGGATTCCGTATGGGTAATCGTAACAATTTCAAGAGAAAGGGGACTGGACAAGCTTCCACTGGTCCATTTTGCAACTCTTGCAAAAGGAAGCATTTTGGAAGATGCAAGGGATATTGCAATTTCTGCAAAATTCCGGGGCATCAAGAGGAAGATTGCAGGAAGAAGAGATTCACAGTTTGTTATAACTGTGGAGAAGCTGGACATCTTAGGCCAGACTGCCCGAAATTGGCCAAACCAGCTGATAACAAAGCCAAGCCTGCAGAAGGAACTCCCAAGAAGAACGTAAGAGCCTTCCAACTGACTACTCAGGAAGTCGAGCTAATCCCGGATGTGATAGCTGGTACATTCCTAGTTCACAACGTTTATGCAAAAGTATTATTTGACTCTGGTGCAAACCAAATTTTATAAATACTTCATTCTGTCAAGCACTTAAGTTACCATTAGAACAACTTAGACAGATTCTTACAGTCGAAACGGCAAACAGAAATTCCGTTAACATAGATAAGGTTTTTTGCAAGAAGGAAAGAAAGAACTTTTAGGTCATAAATTTCATGCAAACCTATTACCTATGAAATTAGCCGAATTTGATGTGGTGTTAGGAATGGATTGGTTAGTAGCCAACCATGCTCGAATACTTTGTGATAAAAATTCCATAGAAATTCATGCACTCAATGGAGAAGTAATTATGGTTACGGGAGATAAACCGCGTAAACCCATGAAGTTCATTTCAGTAATGAAAATTGCTAGTTATGAACGAAAGCAAGGAATAGTGTATATGATTTCGGTAATCATTAGCACCAAGGGTAAGGAACTTAATGAGATTCCAGTAGTATCAGAATACTCGGATGTATTCCCAGAAGAACTACCTGGATTACCACCTGATAGGGAGGTAGAATTTAGAATTCATCTAATTCCCGGAACTACACCAATAGCCAAATCACCATATCGGTTAGCACCCACTGAAATGTTAGAATTGAAAAAGCAATTAGATGAATTACTGACCAAAGGATTTATACAACCTAGTTCATCCCCTTGGGGAGCGCCAGTGTTGTTTGTAAAGAAGAAAGATGCTTCGATGCGAATGTGTATCGATTATAGAGAATTGAATAAAGTTAGAATTAAGAATCGATACCCATTACCTAGGATTGATGATTTTTTTGATCAATTGCAAGGAGCTAGATACTTTTCTAAGATCGACTTACGCTCCGGATACCATCAATTGAAGGTATAAGAAGAAGACATACCTAAAACTGCTTTCAGAACTAGGTATGGTCATTACGAGTTTACAGTCATGCCCTTCGGGTTAACAAATGCTCCCGCAGCATTTATGGATATGATGAATAGAATCTGTAAACCGTACTTGGATAAATTTGTAATTGTCTTCATTGACGATATACTTATTTATTCCAAAAGTCAGGAGAAACATTGTAAGCACCTGCATGTACTCTTAACTTTGTTAAGAAAGGAGAAGCTTTACGCCAAATTCTCGAAGTGTGAATTTTGGCTACAAGAAGTGCAATTTTTAGGACACATGGTGAATCACGAAGGCATTCACGTAGATCCTGCTAAGATAGAAGCAATCACCAAATGGAAGGTTCCGCAATCAGCAATGGAATATAGGGTTAGCCGGATACTATAGACGGTTTATTAAGGATTTTTCCAAGATAGTTGTACCATTAACGAAGCTAACCTGTAAAGCAGTTAAGTTTGAATGGGGACCTAGGCAAGAAGAGGCGTTTAGAATTTTAAAGCAAAAGTTAACCAATGCCCCAATTCTAGCCTTACCAGAAGGAACAGAAGATTTTGAAGTATATTGTGATGCTTCAAAATTAGGATTTGGATGTGTGCTAATGCAACGCAAGAAGGTAATTGCATATGCTTCAAGACAATTGAAAAAGCACGAGGAAAATTATACGACTCATGACTTAGAATTAGGAGCCATAATTTTTGCCCTTAAAATTTGGAGACATTATCTGTATGGAAGTAAGTTTACTTTCTATATGGATCATAAAAGTTTAAGGTACATATTTGGGCAAAAAGAGTTGAACATGAGACAAAGGAGATGGATGGAGATCCTAAGTGACTACGACTGTGATATTCAATATCACGAAGGAAAGGCAAATGTAGTAGCAGATGCCTTAAGTTGTAAGTATTATGAAAAGCAAAGACGAGTTCGTGCTCTTAGATTAAATCTACAGTTAGATTTAACGGAACAATTAAAGAAGGTTCAAGAAACAGCAATCAAAGACGATACTGAAGGAATGAAAGGAAGAATAAAGGAATTAGAGCAAGGAGCTGATGGAATTTGGAGATTTCCATAAGAAAAGAATTTGGGTACCTAAGCAAGGAGAATTAAGAGATAAAATTTTAGAAGAAGCTCATAAATCTAGGTATACCATGCATCCTGGTAATAATAAAATGTACCAAGACTTAATAAATAATTTCTGGTGTATAGGAATGAAAAAGGATATAGCTAGATATGTTTCTAAGTGTCTTACTTGTTCACAAGTTAAGGCAGAACACCAGAAACCTTCAGGTCTACTACAACAATTAGAAATGCCTGTATGGAAATGGGAACTCATAACAATGGATTTTGTTACTAAGTTACCCAAAACCAGAAAAGGTAATGATGCAATTTGGGTAATTGTGGATCGATTAACCAAATCAGCTCATTTCCTACCCATAAAGGAAACCTTTAGCATGGAAAGGTTAGCCAAGCTATATGTGGATGAAGTAGTATCCTTACATGGAATTCCACTCTCCATTATATCGGATAGAGATAGTCGTTTCACTTCCCATTTCTGGAAACGTTTCCAGGAAGCAATGGGAACCCAACTAAATTTAAGTACTACATATCATCCTCAAACAGATGGACAAAGTGAAAGGACAATCCAAACTCTGGAGGACATGCTTAGGGCATGTGTGATAGATTTTGGTGGAAACTGGGACAACCATTTACCTTTAATTGAATTCTCCTATAACAATAGTTATCATTCAAGTATCGAAGCTGCCCCATTCGAAGCACTATACGGACGAAAATGCAGAACTCTAGTTTGTTGGGCAGAAATAGGAGAGAGTCAATTATCAGGACCAGAGATTGTGCAAGAAACTACCGACAAGATCACTCAAATCAAAGAAAGATTAAAGACGGCTCGAGATCGCCAGAAAAGTTATGCAGATAATCGACGCAAGCCGTTAGAATTTCATGTTGGAGACAAAGTACTTTTAAAAGTATCTCCTTGGAAAGGAGTAGTTCGGTTCGGTAAGAAAGGAAAGCTGAGTCCAAGGTATGTAGGACCCTTCTCAGTAATCCAACGTATAGGACCAGTTGCCTATCGCTTACAACTACCAGAAGAATTAGCTGGAGTACATGACGTATTTCATGTATCCAATCTCAAGAAATATCTATCTGACGAGTCCCTGGTAGTACCTCTTCAAGATATAGAGGTCAATGAAAAGTTCAAGTTTGTTGAGAAGCCATTACAAATAGAAAATAGAAAGATCAAGTTTCTCAAGCACAAGTGACTAGTGCTGGTCAAAGTCAAGTGGGATTCAAAGAGAGGATCCGAATACACTTGGGAACTGGAATCGGAAATGAAGCGAAAGTATCCTCACTTATTCCAATAAATCTTGAGGACGAGATTTTTGTTAAGGTGGGGAGGATGTAACAACCCTCATTAAAAATTTCTATTTCTTATGATTTATTGTCCAATAGGAAACCCTAAATGAGAAACCCAAGTGATTCTGCACAAACCCTAAAATTTTCAGAACAATCAGAATCAGGATTAGGGCCCCTAAAACTCAAGGGGGGGGGGGGGGTATTCCCTATTAACGATTATCTATATAATTTGCTGTAAAAATCGAATTTTGACAAACTACCAACTCAGCCAAGCTACAAACACACGTGGCTACTCTATAAATAGGTGGTGACCCCTCGCGTCACGCGACATCCAAGGAGGTACCCCTCGCGTCACGCGAGGGGGTCAAATTTTCAGTATAAATAGTGGGGTTTGGGACTTGAATTTTGGCACTTGAACGACGAAGAAATTCATTATATACACTGAGATATTGTAGAAACAGTCCAAAAACACACACGAATCACGAATCGCTGCCACAAAACAGGGCAATAACTCGATCGCTGCTACGATTCAATGTCCGATCGATTGAAACTATCCAATGGATGTTTAAGTGCTGCCCACATTGGGTTTATGCTTTGTCATTCGTCGTGAATTCGATGGATGTTTAAGTATCGCACTTTGTCATTCGTTGTGAGGGTTTAATCCCGTGAGTTATCGTAAATGCTGTATTAGTTACTGTTGGGATTGAACCCTATCAGAGGAACAGATAATGAAAGCCAAAACTGGATCAGAGCAGTGGATCCAGAATAAGCAGATGTTTACAGATGGTTTCATACAAGTCTCTCCCCTTGATAGTGATTTCAACATCTGCTGACCTCCTATCTACTGATCGTGCAATCTACTGACCGTCAAACTGCTGCTCAAGTAAAGATCTAATGAAAGACTAAAGTTCTGCTAATTCAATCTACTGCCTTGAATCAAGCACTGCTGATCCGGACAAGTACTGCTGGATTCACAGCGGTGGAAGGTTGCAGCAGCTGTTGTATAGTCTGTTTGTAATGTAATGTAATAGTAGTAGTTAGCATAGCAGTGTTTGTATTGATCAGAGGTTAGAGTTTGTTAGGAGGTTAGATGTCACTTTCATGGTGACGCCAGCTAAGATGCTCAGTGGTTTGCTAGCGCCTATAAATATAACAGTGCTCTGTACTGTTCTATTAGCTCTTTGCATCATCGTCTTCTTTGCACGAACAAACACTGAGCTCTGGCTGAGGGGGAGTTTGCATTCATTCATCAATAATTGTAATCGTTATTGAAATAAATTCAATCTTCCAATTCATTGAGAAAAGATGTTTGATCAAAGTATTACTCTCGTTTGATTGTATGCAAAGTTTGTTTTCATCATAATTCCGCTGCACACTCATCCATTTTCATTATAATTACAAACACAAAATACAATCAGAATCAAACTCAGATCCAACAATTGGTATCAGAGCCTGGACAGTCAAATTTGATTTAACAATCATTTTGACGTAAATAGTTCGGCTCATAACAGTTGATACTGATCGTTTGTTCGTTCGTTGAAAAATAGAGCAAGGATTAATCACCATTAAAGTTGATTTCTCAGTGTCTGTAAAACAATAAGAATGACCTCACAATCTCAGGATGATAAAAACAACATCGGCTCGCTTTTTAAACCACCTATGCTAAAAAGAAATGAGTACAACATCTGGCAGAGGAGGATGGGTCACATCCTCGCTCAACAAAGCACAGGTTGTTGGAGGTCTGTCGTCTTTGGTCCCCACGTTCCCACAGTGCCAAGCGCTGAAGATGCTAAAAAGTTCGTTCCAAAACCAGTTGAAAATTATACCGAAACCGACTATCAAAAGTTCGAACTAGATGCTAAAGCGTTTAGCATCATAGCATCAGCGCTGCCCAATGAGATATATGCTGGACTGTTACACTGTAACAGTGCCAAAGAGTTATGGGACGCACTTAAGGAACAGTTTGGGGGGACCGAAGAAGTCATAGAAAACAATAGGGAAATCCTGAACCAACAGTACGAAACATTTTGTCATGTTAGAGGTGAATCACTGACGCAACAATTTGAGCGTTTCAGTTGTCTCATCAGTGAACTGAGGCTTGTTAACACCATTTTTACAAACTCAACTCAAAATAGCAGGTTCCTCAGGTCACTGCCAGAAAAATGGGACACTATAGCTTTTGTCACCCGAAACTCACCTGAGTTCAAGGATCTGACCTTGACCCAACTCCATGGTCGACTCCTGACCTACGAAAGGGAGTTGAACCAGAAAAGGAAGTTACAAGAGTCAGGAAAAGCCGTTGATGATTATACATTCGGTAACACTGCTCTTCTGGGTCAAGAAGAATCTGGAAGCAGTGGTAAGGATCAGGGTTATGATCACTTCATTGACATAACTGCTGGGGCAAATTTTAACAACCCTGATCCTCACTCTGCAAGTTATGCATTCACTGCAAACGAAAACCAGATGTCAGATAATCTAAGCTTTGAACTCAATGATTTACAACATTTTGATCCCACTGACTTAGAAGAGATGGATATTCTGCACCAGTTGGCTTTACTAAGTGTTAGAACTAGCAAATTCTACAAAAGAACAGGGAGAAAATTCCCAGGACTTCATGGGAATTTGAGGGTTGGGTTGGATAAATCAAAAATCAAGTGCTACAAGTGCAATAGGTTAGGGCACTTTGCTAGGGAATGCAGAAGTCAAAACACTGGACCAATAGTTACTCACCCTAGCTCTAACCCTAGACCACAAAGTCAAAACACTGTGCACTATACCCAATATACCCCTGCAGCTCAAGTGAACACTGCTCACTATGTTGCTGCTCCTGTGCCAGTGCATTATGTCCAAACTACTGTCCCACAAATTCAGTACGTTCAAACCCCTGCTCCACAGTTACAAGTGCAACCTGTTGCACCTCAAACCACTGCTCCAGCAGCAGTACAACCAGATCAACAAAGCTTTTTCACTCAAGGGTTTGTTGACTGGAGCAGTATGCCTGATGACCTTAGTGATGAAAATTTGCACTCTATGCTTTTAATGAACCTTCAAATGATGAATTTTGTTTGATGGCATTAGAGCCAATAACAGAGGGGGTTGAAACTGAAGGTGAACAGCAAAGTGATGAAACAGTGGATGAGGTGACTGAAGCAGTGGTTACTGCTGTGGCTGGTGAAGTATTGTTGGGAGAAAGTTCAGGTACCCTGATTGAACCACTGACAGACCCATGGTCCGAAGAGAACAAGGAAGAAAAGAAAGAAGAAAAAGCAGGTGAGAAAGAAGAAAGAGCTGATGATGAAGAAAATTATCAATGTGATTGTGCAATGATGGCTGCTGCCAAGGTATCACCTCAAGTTCTTGAAAAACTGTGTTCTGACAATTGCATTATTGCTTTTGCTAACATCAAAGAGGTAAATGAAAACCTTCGGGATAAAATCTTAACTGATGAAGTCAAATTTGAAAGATCTTTAAAAGAACTTAAAAACAAATTGACTGAAAAGGAAAAAGAGATCAGCAGTCTAAAACAAGAACAAAGCATAACCAAAACTCAACTCCAAACTATGGTAGAAAAATACCAAGTTTGCAAAAAGGAGTTGGAGTCCACCCAGATCACATGCGAGAGATGGGTGGAATCGTGCAAAGGGTATGAGGTTATGCTTGAAAAACAGATAAAAAGCAATGTGAAATTTGGGGTTGGTTATAGAAAACATGATGATGAAAACACTGCTTTTGGAAAATCTGTTCAAACCACTGATGTAACCACTGAGTTCATACCCACAAACAAGAATGGCCAAGAAGTGAAAATCACTGACAAACTTGGTAACAAAATCACACTTGACAGACCAATGGGATCCTCTACTTTTGAGGAGCTTGAAGATTATCAGTTTAAACCAAAATGGTCTGATGATTGTGATATTCTTGAAAATTTCAAGCCAATGGACTTTACATCAACTGATGGTGTTAAAGCTCCAAAAGCTAAAGTCATTCCTCTCAAGGACATCCCAACAGAGGTTAAACCCTCTGCTGCAAAGGAGTCCGAAAAGAGAAAGAAGAAAGAAAAAATTGATAACTTGTTTTGTGAATTCTGTGAGAAAAGGAATCATCTAACAAAAGACTGTTTCCACTTAAAAGCTTATGATTTAAACAGAACAAGTGTCATTGTTTCAGCTGAAAGCTGCATTGTGTGTGGAAAAACAAACCACAAAACTCAAGCATGTGTGTATCTCAAAAACTTTGATGTGAAAAAGAATGAGTACACTGCTAAAACATCCTTGAGTTCATCAGCATCATCTGTCAAATTCACCAAGAAACAACCATTGTTTGTGCCAGTTCAAACAGCTGTCACAAAACAGCTGAACCAAACATCTGTCAAAAGAGATGTTCAGGTTACTGATGCACCCCCTGCCAATCAGTTCAGAAAAGGCAAGGAAAAACAGTCTTACCAAAGGATTCCACACGTTTATGAGGCCTACAAAAGACCCTCTAAACCTAAAGTGAATAGGCATCCTTTTGGTTACCAACAGGTGATTGGTCAAGACCCCCAACAGTGGTTAGCAAGAAACAGTACTAAAACTGTCCAAACCCCTGACCTAACCACTGTCCATCATTCAGCATCCATCCCAGACACTGTTGAGACCCCATCCAAAGCCCTGTTGGCTTTGGAGACCCTAATGAACTAATCCTTTTACTTCATGTGCAGGGAGCTTCTGCATGCTTTGATAGTCTTTGGTATGTAGATAGTGGAGGCTCCAGGCACATGACAGGATGTAAAGCCCTCCTCAAAGACTTTAAAATCCATGGAGGGGGTGATATATCCTTTGGGAATAATAGTAAAGGGAAAGTTCTAGGGTCTGGTACAGTGCAGTCTGGAAATGTAAAATTTGAAAATGTCAATCTGATAGACAATCTAAAATTCAACCTTCTGAGTGTATCACAAATGAGTGACAAAGGGTTTGGGTCATTCTTCACAAAAGATTGTTGTAGGATTGTTGGACCAGAAATGGTCAAGAAGATTGAAGCAATAATCAAAACTGGTCAAACTAAACTTGTTGCTCAAAGAAGTGGCAATGTTTATGTTGCTGATATGTCAAAAGAGTGTCCCAGAGCTGATGCCTGTCTGTTCTCAGCTGCCTCTAACAAAGAGACAAAACTTTGGCACAGAAGGCTAGGGCACACAAATCTTAAGACAATCACTGAAATTTCAAAAAATGGTTTGGTGAGAGGCCTACCACAAAAATTGTTTTCATGTCCTGAACATTGCATTTCCTGTTTAAAAGGAAAACAGCATAAAAGTTCTTACAAGTCCATTGAAGAGTCCAAAACAACCCAGTGTTTGCAAATGCTACACATGGATTTGTTTGGCCCAGTTCAAGTCATGAGCCTCAAGAAGAAAAGATATTGTTTGGTTATTGTTGATGACTTTTCGAGGTTTACATGGACTTTCTTTTTACACTCAAAAGATGAGACTACAGGCATCTTGCAAGACTTTATGACACAGGTTGAAAAGCAATTTGACCTTCCAGTGAAAAGCTTCAGGAGTGACAATGGCACAGAATTCAAAAATAAGGAGTTGGATGCCTTCTGTGTGAAGAAAGGGATTGTAAGGCAGTACAGTATCCCTAGAACACCAGAGCAGAATGGGGTAGTGGAAAGGAAGAACAGAACTTTGATTGAGGCTGCCAGAACCATGCTTGTAGATTCAGGTTTGCCATTAACTTTCTGGGCAGAGGCAGTAAACACTGCTTGCTATGTCCAGAACAGAGTTTTAATAAACCCCAGGCACAAAAAGACTGCTTATGAAATTCTGTATAAAATCAAACCACTGATCTCATATTTCAAAGTGTTTGGCTGCCCATGTTTTATTTTGAACTTAAAAGATTCCATTTCAAAATTTGCAGCCAAAATTAATTGTGGTTATCATCTGGGATACTCAACCACTGCCAAGGCCTACAAAGTGTTCAATACACGGACCAAAGCAGTGGAGGAGACTTTGAATGTTAAGTTCAATGAACTTTCATCAATGAAAATCCCAGCAAATCCTGCAGATCTGTTTGATCTTGAAAAATTCACTTTTGAAAATACTGCTGTCAAGACTAACAATGCAGGTCCATCCGAGGATACAACACCAGACTATGGGTATGAAATCATCATCCCTCAAATGTCTGCCACAAAGGGAAAAGCATCAGCTGTTCAAAACAGTTGTCAAAGCTCAACCACTGCTACCTCAACAGTTGTTGACCAAAGTAGCCCATCAACCACTGCTTCCACATCCTCAAACACTGCTGACAAAAGTCCCCAAATAGTGGATAAAAGTCAGCAGATGTCAACTTCATTACCTCCCATTCCACCACCTTTTGAAGCCACTGCTGGATCATCAAAGTCCCCAGCAGTGGTTAGCTCAGATGATACACATTTGCAGCCTTCACCAACAAATGTCATCATACCATACCAAGGAGATTTAATCTTCTTGAGATCTCATCCGCCTGATCAAATCATTGGCAACATCAATGAAGGGGTGCTCACAATAAGCTAAACCCAAAACATTTGTCTTTTTGCTGGTTTTCTATCACTCCATCAGCCAGTCAAGTACCAAGAGGCACTGAAAGACAACAGCTGGGTAGAAGCCATGCAAGAGGAGCTCCAATAGTTTAAAAGACAACAAGTATGGGAGCTTGTACCACTGCCAGAAGAGGTTAGTCCCATTGGCACAAAGTGGGTCTTCAAGAACAAAACTGATGAAAGGGGTATTGTTGTCAAGAATAAAGCCAGGCTTGTGGTTCAAGGTTATAGACAGGAAGAGGGGATTGATTATGATGAAACATTCGCCCCTGTTGCAAGATTGGAAGCCATTAGACTGTTCCTTGCCTTTGCTGTCAACCACAACATGAAGGTGTTTCAAATGGATATCAAAAGTGCTTTCCTCTATGGTACAATTCAAGAAGAGGTATATGTTTGTCAACCTCCAGGTTTTGAGGATCCATTTTATCCAGATCATGTCTACGGGCTGAACAAAGCCCTGTATGGCCTGAAACAAGCACCAAGGGCCTGGTATGAAACTCTTTCCAACTTCCTACTCTCAAATGGTTTCAAAAGAGGTACCATTGATAAAACACTGTTTCTAAAATGGAGAGCGAAGGATTTAATGATTGTCCAGATTTATGTGGATGAAATTATTTTTGGAAGCACATGTAACTCAATGTGTGCAGAGTTTAGAGAACTCATGACAGCTGAGTTTGAAATGAGTGCAATGGGTGAGCTGCAATGCTTTCTTGGTCTCCAAGTTCAGCAAATGCAAAATGGAACTTTCATTCATCAAAGCAAATATGCTAAAGAACTTTTGACCAAATTTGATATGAATGATTGTAAACCATGCAGCACACCCATGGCAACAAATAAGCTGGTCATGTCTGATGAAAAAGATGAGATGATTGACCAAACACTTTATAGAAGCATGATTGGGTCCTTATTGTACCTAACTGCATCTAGACCAGATATCATGTTTGCAACATGTGTCTGTGCAAGAAGTCAATCAGCTCCCAGAAAATCAAACCTCATTGCTGTAAAAAGGATCTTCAGATACATAAAAGGTGCTCCCACACTTGGTATCTGGTATCCAGCTAATGGGAATATCAAGCTTTCAGGCTTTTCAGACAGTGACTTTGCTGGATGTAACACTACAAGGAAGTCCACATCAGGAGGGTGCCAGTTTCTAGGTGATTTCTTAGTTTCATGGCAAAGCAAAAAGCAAGCAGCTGTTTCAACATCCACTGCTGAAGCTGAATACATTGCTGCTGCAAGCTGTACAGCCCAAGTCCTGTGGCTTCAAAATCAGTTGCTGGATTTTGGTATCACTACCTTAAAGACACCACTCATGTTGGATAGCCAGGCAGCAGAAAATATCATCAAAAATCCAGTTTCCCATTCAACTACCAAACACATCGACATCAGACATCACTTTGTGAGGGATTGCTATGAAAAAAGTTTGATTTCTCTACATCATGTCCCAACTAAAGACCAGCTGGCAGATGTGCTCACAAAAGCACTTGATACAGCCACCTTTGAAAGCTTGGTCTCTAGAATTGGGATGCTAAACATGGAATAACAAGCAAAATCTTGTTTTTCTATGCATAAAAGCATCAAAATGTTTTCAGAAAATCAAAAATCCATCCTTAAAAATAGCTAAAAATGAAATTTTCATTAAAATCCTTAAAAGTCTGCCATTAATCACTGTTTGTTCAAAAGTCTGCTCTGCTTCAAAGTCTGTCCACTGCTGAAAGCCATCCTCTGCTCTCTCATTTTTCTTTGATAAACTCTGTTGTTCAAAAGCAGTGTCTTATCCACTAATATGCTATCCACTGATAGTGAAAATCATCCACTGCTTCCATTTTACCGTTTAAACCACTGCCTTCTTCAGTAACTTTCATCAAAGTACTGTCCTTCATTTCCCCAGAGTTTGGCATGTGGGCAGTACATAGTGGTCAGTACTTTTGTAACCGCTGCCGCGTCAGCCTTCACTTTTTCCTCTATAAAACCCCTCATTTCACATCAAAAACAGGGTTTTACTGTCGAATTGAATTCTTAAAAATTCTCTTCTCAAAACAGTTTTTCATCTCATTTCTTCACAAATTTCTTCGATCATCACCTTCAAAATGACAAAATCGAAGTCATCTGCAAAACCCTCATCCAAATCCTCATTGAAAACAGCCTCTCAAAAGGCAATCTCCACTGAAATCCCATATAAACCATCTCACAATCTCCTGGGTCTTCTCACAAAACCAGGAACCACCAATGTTTTCGATTCCATCATTAACACCATGGCAAAATCAAAGTACAAAACTTTGTTAACCGCCGAGGCACCAATCTATTTGGCGACCCAAAGAGAGTTCTGGAAGAATGCAACCCTTGAAAAACAAGGAGACACTGCAACCACCATACACTCTTCTCTAAAGGGTAAAAATGTCCAAATCACATCACAGTCCATTTCAGAGGTCTTTCAACTCAATGATCAGGAAGGTTAAACTTCTTTCACTAAATACGAGTTACAAAATGACTTCATTGAGAGAGGGTATGAAGCCACAATGATGAAGAAACTTACCTTACAAAAAGGTTATTTTCCTTCTGCAACCAGATTTTTATTTCATACCCTCCTACTATGTGTTTCAAACAAAACCACTTCTTTCAATGAAATCCCTTTAAAGATTCAAAATCTGGGATATGCAATTCTTCAAGAAGAAAATTTTAACTATTCTCGGGAAATCTTTAAAGATTTGGTTAATAATGTTGAAACAAAATCATTCTTATTGTTTCCAAGGTTTTTAAGTTACTATTTTGAAAAGAAATTCAGTAAGGATGATTTAGCTGCAGTAAACCAAGGTGATTATACTCAAATAAACAGTTTAACAACTGAAACTTTTTCAAGAATGTTAACACCTTGCAAAACACAAGCAGAGGTGCCTGAGCAGATTTTAGCAGTTACAACTGCTCCTCAGGTATCTGCTGCTGAGCCCACTGCTCAAAGTGATCAAAGCAGCAGACCAACTGTTTTGAAACTCACACCTACAATCCACAAAAAGCCACACAAAAAGAAAAATCAAAAACCCCCCAAACCAATCAAAAAGGCAACTCTGGAGGATGAGATACCAGAGCAAATGCCTGTGACAACACAAAATTCACAAGAAACCACTGCTGCTTCTTCCTCACAGCAGTTGGAACAAATATCTCACCCCATAACCGAAACTCCTCCTGCTTCTTCACAAAAAGAACAGGTTGTACAAATAGGGTCTCCACATCATGATGCTCTGGAAACACTCGTTTCCATCATCCACAGCTCAATACCCGGGGCAAATCCTCTTTCTACACCAAACATCACATCCACAATTCCCACACCCACTAAACTTCTGTTGGATGCAATTGATTTGAACCAGACACTAACCAGTCCTTCTCACTCACCTATTAATGAGAATATACCTCAACAACTGACTGGGTTTGATGTATCAATCCTTGCTAACCCACCAACACAACCTAAGGAGGTTACACCCCTTGAGTTACAAGTAACTCTTGGTGGTAATCCAAGTGAAGCAGCCACTACAACTGTTGAACCCACTGGTTTACAGTTGGACAGTGGTTACATTAATAAGACTTCCTTGGAGGCAATTCCTTACATAGCACCTCTGCCAACCACCAGTGGATTTATTTATCCTACTGGCAACATCAAAAGGTTGTCAAGTGTTGAAGGAAGAAGACCCCAGTACCAAGAACAAGGGGCATCAGTGGTTAGTTTTTGGAGTACACTCCCTACCTCAACCACTGATAAAACCACTGCTAGTGGGAAATCAGATGATCCCATTAAATTGGGTGATGATTTAAAATATCAGGATTTGACGGAACGAATTGAAAAATTGGATACATCTGTTGCAGATCTTAAAAACATGCTACAGCAGGTGTTGTCCATACAAAAAATGCAATCCACTGTTGTTCCATCTCAAGCACCTGCTCCACAACAAGCTGTAGGATCGGATTCCGACACAAACGAGTCGTTCAGAAGAGCTCTCGTCCGTTTCAAAGGCGGAAACAGAGAAACGGATTACAAAACAGCTTGATACACTTTAAACCTCTTTTATATTCAATTTACAATGTTTACAATCAGAGGAAAAACTGGCAGCACCTCGGTATCACTTGGCTATCAATGTTCTGTCCTGTCTTGTTCGCTTGAAATGACAACATAACACACATATTTATAGTCTAGTCTTGATCGCTTGAAATGAACATGTACATGTTCAAGCGATCAGACTCAAGCGGCCAAGAAAGTTCAAGCGATCAAACTCAAATACATTCAAGCGAATAAGACAAAAACTTCAATTCTGATTTGAGATTCCATGCAATTCACGTGATGTTGTCTTGTGATAATGTCAACATTGATGTCACCATTATGATGTCATCATTTGATATGATGACATCATGCTCGATCAAATCCGCAACGCAACCCAGACTCGATATAAGACGAAGACGACAGATGAATGCACTAACAGACTCCCCCTCAGATGTTGACGAGTCTTAAGTGTCGAGTCTTTGCATCTTCAGTCTTTATCAGTCCTCTAGAACTCTTTGAAGTATTTGACGTTGTAAGCATCTTTCAATCTTTCTCTTCTTCTATCAGCTTCAGGCTCCCTCTTTCATCAAGCTTCCGTGCTTTAGGATCGACACCTAGCTTTCCATCTACAAGCTTCTCTTTGCTTCAAACTTGTCTTCAGACTCCCCCTTAGACTCTGCTCTCGGGATCGTAGTCTGGACTATCTGCAATCACTCAAACATTCATAAATACAATGTTTTCATATTATCAATCAATCTTCTCTACTCCACTCCCCCTATCAACAAACTTTATAGATTTGACAGCGTTAAAGAGACCAACTCCCTCACAGTTAATCATCCAAGTTCAAGTTAATGACCTTGGAGATATCACAAACTGTTTTTGAAATTTTTGATTTTAAATCAAGTTTCAAATTAATGAACTTGTTTTATTTTCAGAAACATGATCAGCATACTTAAATTTTGAAACTCAATTCTCAGACATCGGTTGTCGAAAATAAAGCAGAAATCAAAATCTTTTTGTATTTTCTGAAAATATAAAGCAGTAAAGAAATATATATAAACATATTTACAGACAATATTTTTGTTTGAGTATGCGTCAGAGGATCATATCAGTTTGTGACAAGTCACAAGTACCGTTGAGCTTAGTTACACATTAAGAATTAAACAATTCACTTAGATTGTCGATATACTGATCCATTTAAATTTTCATACAAAGTTCAACTGATTCAGGATACGAATTAGGTATTTTAGGAACTTAAACTCATTCATGTGTCCCACCTCTTGAATATACTCCCGTATCCAGATCCCAATATTCAGTCTTACAGGTAATTATAACACAAATGATATCTGTAAGGGGTTAATAAATTATGAAGTATCATGAGAGCTCAGGTCAGAACTACCGTTCAGCAGAGAGATCATGACTCAACTTGGGTGTGTCCCCTTTAGAGGATCTTTTTTACAACAGCATTGCTAAGCAATTTTATTGTCTTATCATTGATGCTGAGGGTGATGCTGTGTTTCAAGCATTTGCAGAAAGTATTATTCAAGGACTAGGTCAGAACTTCCATTCAGCAGAAGTCCCGGAATAATACCCCAGATATCATTGAGTATAAAAACCTAGTATATCAGATTATGAGACCTTTCAAACGAGATTTCAGGGGTTACCTATATATCCAAGTAGTGTTCCCCACAAAATAAGCAAGTGTTTGAATTTAGGTTTATACCCCGAAAAAGTTTACTAAATGTATAAAAATCTACCGACACATCCACGGTGAGATCGTTTAACACATTTAAACTTTCTATTTCTTTAGCATACTGTAACTGTCTACTGATGTACTATCATCTCCTCTTTTTACACAAAACCTCAGCAGAAGTCCCGGAATAATACCCCAGATATCATTGAGTATAAAAACCTAGTATATCAGATTATGAGACCTTTCAAACGAGATTTCAGGGGTTACCTATATATCCAAGTAGTGTTCCCCACAAAATAAGCAAGTGTTTGAATTTAGGTTTATATCCCGAAAAAGTTTACTAAATGTATAAAAATCTACCGACACATCCACGGTGAGATCGTTTAACACATTTAAACTTTCTATTTCTTTAGCATACTGTAACTGTCTACTGATGTACTATCATTTCCTCTTTTTACACAAAAACTCAATTTTTGAATTTTATCATGTTTTTGACTTTTTCAAATTTTCAAATGTTTTTGTATTTTCTAACAATTTTCTCCCCCTAAAATGCAAAATCATATAAAGAAAATTTGACAACCAACACTGATAGCTTTGTCTCGCCATCCATTTTCTGCATCTCATGCTCTGTTTTGCAGAAAATATAATGTACCCCCATGATTTACAACCCATTGATTTTTACAGTTTGAAAACCGTTTTTCAATCTGATGAAAGTAATCATGTTTGTTCAGCCGTGAGGGTTTCGGCGTATTCAATCAACACATATTTTTGTAATTTTCTATTTTTGACAAAAATTAAAAACAAACATATTTTTGGTTTTTCAAATTTTTCAATTTTTAAGGTTTTCGAAATATTGTTTATTTATGTACAAAAAACGTATAAACTTCCTGTTTCAACCAACACAGGATCCAGCAACAGCCTCCTCCTCTTGTTGTGCCAGGCTGCTCCAAATTCCAATTTTACAATCTTCATAATTGTTGAGCACCTGCACATTCAACTAACTGAATTACTTGAACAATTTAGCCCAGGTCTGTTGAACCTTAGGCATTTCAACACAATAATTTTCATTCAATGCTGGAAATTCTTTGTCATTTTTCATAAAAACTTTCTCAATTTTAACTTCAACTTTCTCATCTTTTACCAATTCAACATGTTTCTTAACACTCCATGTTTGACCTTTTGGTGTTCCTCGTTTGTAAAAATGTGAATCTTTTTTAACATTTTGTTTTTGATCAACAACTTTTGGTTTCCAAAACTCTTGAGGTTTTTTCATATCAACTGTTGTTTTCCAACTTTGAGTTGTTCTGACTCTGGGTGTGTGAGAATTCCAGGTCTGTCTAGAATCAAACCTATATGGGTTTGACTTCCAAGTTTGGTTCGAAACAAACTTGTTTGTGTTGTACCTCCAAGTTTGTTTTGAATCAAATCTGGTTGACCTCTGTCTCACATTCTCAGATTTTTGTTTCTCAACATCAATCTTCTTGTTGTCAACATTCACAGGTTTTAGATTAGGACACTTGCGTGCAAGATGTCCTTTTTGATCACATTTGAAACATGTTCTCATGGACACATCTTTGACCTGTGGTTGTTGCTTTCTCTTTTTAGCAAAGAACTCATCATTAGACTGTCTCATATTGAGTTCTTTTCTTCTTCTAAACTGCCTCCTTGAACAAAACTCATTTTTGCCTGAAAATTCGGCCTCTCATTTTTATTCCGATGTTGTTTCTTCTTATAACCCAACCCAGCCTTCATGTTCTTCTTTTTGAAACCAGGTTTGTTATACGAACCTTTATGACTCTTACCAACAAACTTTGAAATCTCATACTTCTCAATCTCAACCATTTTGAAAAGTTTATCAACCTTTTCTGAAATCACATTCTGAATCGGGAAAACAACATCTAAGAACAATTTGTCCAATCCAATCATGGTATAAACCAATCCTTTTGAATCATCATTCAAACTTTCCTCGGATTTTGTGTTTTTCAGATATCCATCATGAAGATTTCCTTCATCTTCATCCTGTGATTCAGATTTACCTGTATCAACTGACTCTTCTTTCAACACACTTTCAACGACTTTACCTACCACCTCTGAATCATGAGACTCATCAGATTTGGAATAGGTTATGTCAATGTTGTCTGGCAATTGATCTACCATGTTGAAATCTTTTTCGACCTTTTCCTCATCATAAAATGCAAATTTTCCCGGTGGTGGAACTTGATGAAACTCTGAGCCAATGCCTTTCTTGTTCTGCTCAGACTCACCATCACCCGGTTTTATATTAAAAATTCGTTCAAGCACATATGACGACACATGGTAACTCTTTAACTTGTTGTTATCCTGTTCTAAATCAGCAATCTGTCGCTTCAGCTTAGCAACATCCTCAATATAGGAATTAACAACATCTTGTTTTATAGCATACATTCGTTTAAGCTCTTTGGTTGTTTCAGAAAGATAATTCATTCTTGATTGAGCATATTTCATTTCTTCTTTTACTTTATCATATGATTCTTTTGTAATGTGATATGATAATTTCATAGAGTCATATTCCTTTTTCATTTCTTGACAAGCAATTTCTTTTTGTTCACATTCATTTGTCATTTTCAAAACATTTTCTTTCAAAACTTCATTTTCTTTCTCTAATTTGTTACATTTTTCTGAAAGTTTTTCATCATTTTCTTTAAAAACTTTTTCTTTTTCTAGCATTTCTTTGCATTTTTCTTTGAAAATATTTTCAATTTTTGTAAACTCAAGATCTCTTGTTCTAAATTGTTCATCTTTTTTAGTACAAGCTCTGCACGGTTCCATGCATTTCTTGCACTGATCAATCATTTTCAAGTTTTCAGAATTAGAATTTACCTCAGTGATTGGCACTTCGGTGTTTTCAGCAACCTCTGTCTGCACAGCAACATTCTGCTTTTCTTCAACACCGACTTCATCACCAGCATTATCAACTTCCTCATTCTCATTCTTTTCTTCTTTTTCTTCTTTCTTCACCTCTTCTTCAATCTGCTGTTCTTCAGTAACATCTTTCTCAACCTCTTCATTCACAACAACTTCTTCACTTTTGATTTCCTTCACAGCTTCAACTTCAACAGTTTCTGCTTTAACCTCTTCAGCAGCTTTCTTCAGATTGTTCACCATTTCTTCAACATTCTTCTTCATTCTTTATTCATCCCTTTTTCTCAGACATGATAACATAGCATATCTGATCTCCTTTTCAAACCTCTTAGCGTATGTGTCATCTTTCAATACATTTCTATAGTATTCAGCTCTCAACGGGACTTTGAGAAGAACATCATCGAAGATTATGTCTTTCTTGGGAACAACCGATTCTCCTTCTCTGTTATAATAGCATTCTCTCTTTTTATCCCATCTTTTGCTACCGACAGCCATCTCATACTCCTCCTGCATGCCATCCATTCTGTTGTAGACCACGTTTCTTTCTCTGTAGGTCTTCTCACTCAAGATCTATTCTCGAGTTTTTTCTTTGATCTCAACTTTTTCTTCATGGACTTCAGTAGTGTTTTTGTCTTTGTTTTCATCTTGAATCTCAGCAACAAAAACAAACTTTCTTTCTTCTGTCATAGCTCTCCCTTTAGCTGTTTTACGAACATTCTCTAAACGATCTTCTTCTGGACAAATTGTGCTCCAGTCAAATCCTTCATCGGGATAGATTACTGCATATGCTCTTGACTTTTCTTTTGGTTTATCTTCAATCAACTTTGGCTCTTCTCTGCTTCGATGGTAGATCGCCTTTCGATAATAGTCATCGTTGAAAGGACGTTCATTTCCTTCAGCAAATTCAGAGTTTCTGCATTCTCTTTTGAAATGACCCTTTTGTTTGCATTTGAAGCAGGTCACTTTGGATTTGTCGAATCCAAGCTTTGTTGAAGCACCTCCAAGCGATTGTTTTCCGGTAATCTCCATATACCTCTGAGCTCTTCGAATACAACTAGCTAAACACCAACGGATGTCAATGAGCTCTATCTCTTCCGGATCAATCCGGTCATAGTCTTCTTTGGTTAACTCAGAGTTTCCAATTTTGCCAGCTACAAGACCTTCATATGACTCCAGAACAGATGCAAGGAAACTCATTTGCTGCTTAGCTGCATTTATGCTCATTGCAGGAGAATTCTTCAGTTTAAGAGCAATGTTGCACAGAATTTCTTCAGATTCATCATAATTTGTCTTTGAAGATGAATGATATCCAGAATGATGACTTGTTGACGTTGTTGGTGGTTCTTTCATCTTTTCACCACTAAATGTTGTTTTTGGTGAACCAACGCCTTTATCAGAAGGCACACTGCCTTTGTAGTACAAGCAAACATTTTGTTGATGTGAAGAATCAGTCATCTTGTTTTGCTTTTGTAGCTCCAGATCATGACTTTCAATCTTTTCAAACAAAGCATCAAGAGTAATTGTATCATACAAAGCATCATTTTTCAAAATAAAAACAAACGTTTGCCACTGATCAGCTCGTGGTAACGCTTCAATCACTTTATCTATAAGTTCCTCTCTTGTTTTATTTATCTCTAATCTCTCCAATTCAATTTTAAGATGACAAAATCTCTCAATCATTTGTCTCACTGTCTCTCCTTTAATATTATCAAACAGATCAAATTCTTTCTTTAATAAAGCAATTTTGTTCTTTTTAATCTGTTTACCCCCCTCAGCTTTAATTCGTAAAGCTTCCCAAACAGATTTAGATGACCCGTCATGAGTTAGTAAAGCAAAAATATCATTTCTGACTGCCGACTGGATCAATGCTATCATTCTCTGTTCAGCTCCGAATTCAGCTTTATCTTCTCTGGAAAACTTCTTGAATACAAGATCTTCGCCTTTCTCATCTTTTGGTTTTTCATATCCATACTCCAAGCAGAACCAGCTTTCATGAGCATACGCTTTTGCCCAGTTGATGAAACGTTCTTTCCACCAGGTATAATCTTCAATGCTTTCCAGAGTTGGTGGCTTTGAGTGAGTTCCGTAAAAGTTATCGTGCTTGATGTTCTCATTGAGCACCTTAGTGATGGTTTTTGGTGTAACATTTGCAACCTCGGATGATTCGGATGTGAATGCGTTGAAAAACGTGTTGTAGAATTCCTCGGCCATGATGTAAACCTGACAAACAAACAAACAAACAATCAGTTTAAACACTTTATCAAATAATCGACTAAGACTGGTACTCGAAATGATGAATATTCTGTGCGGATTGAAAGTTGACAGACTGTGCGGACAACTATGACCCGGATCGAATTCAAATGACCAGATCCTTTGGAAAGACCAAAGCCTTTGAAAACTTTGAACTCCAAACTGTGCGGATAGAAAATTCGGACTTCGTACTAAGTGAATTTGATTTTATGCGAACAGATATCAATGACAAACCACACTACAACAATTTAATTCCAATGATCAACTTTAATTCAGGTTGGGCCTCAATTAATACTCAATGGATCGAACACAATGTAGTGGCCTAACACTATGTCTGCTCACAAAACACTTTGAAATATAATATTTCTCGAAAAGTGCTCATTAACCCGACAACAATATCATTGGACCTCACAATATAGTGGATGAACTTGGCTGTTCATTGGACCGTTCAACTTTAATATATAGTAATCCTTAGGCTGACACAAATCCACTTACTATATCACATGCAAATTGAAAGGTGGCCAACAATTGTTATAGTAATCACATGTATCGGTTCTATTCAGTGTTTGAATGTGATTCTCGAAAACTGTCAGCTAATATCACATGCGCCTGACAAATAATTCTGATCACCTTGTGCAATCGGACACAAGACACGAGATTCATACAACTCGATACACTTTTCAAGCAATGTGTCGGTTTCAAGCGGTCATGACGTTTTCAAGCAAGCAAACTATTTCAAACGGTCAGATGTTTTCAAGCGGTCGTTTCGAGCGATGTTGCGATTTCAAGCGAACAAAGGGTGAAAATTCAAGCGACCAGCCAATTTCAAGCGAACAGACTGTTTCAAGCGGACTCAACGTGTTATGTTCGCTTGAACAGTTGATGACGTCAGCAAAATCGAACAGATTTCAAGCGAGCAGATGATTTTAACCAGTTTTTAAGTTGATTTTAGTGCTGAAACTTTCCAGGATTTGTTAATACATGATTACGCACAAGATGTGAAAATTTGAGCCGATTTTAACCGTAAAAAAATTTTAAGTTTGAAAAAGAAGGTGTAGAAATCAGATTTTCAAGCTGAATATGGCAAGAACTCCTCGTCCTGAGCTCTGATACCAATTGTAGGATCGGATTCCGACACAAACGAGTCGTTCAGAAGAGCTCTCGTCCGTTTCAAAGGCGGAAACAGAGAAACGGATTACAAAACAGCTTGATACACTTTAAACCTCTTTTATATTCAATTTACAATGTTTACAATCAGAGGAAAAACTGGCAGCACCTCGGTATCACTTGGCTATCAATGTTCTGTCCTGTCTTGTTCGCTTGAAATGACAACATAACACACATATTTATAGTCTAGTCTTGATCGCCTGAAATGAACATGTACATGTTCAAGCGATCAGACTCAAGCGGCCAAGAAAGTTCAAGCGATCAAACTCAAATTTATTCAAGCGAATAAGACAAAAACTTCAATTCTGATTTGAGATTCCATGCAATTCACGTGATGTTGTCTTGTGATGATGTCAACATTGATGTCACCATTATGATGTCATCATTTGATATGATGACATCATGCTCGATCAAATCCGCAACGCAACGCAACGCAACCCAGACTCGATATAAGACGAAGACGACAGATGAATGCACTAACACAAGCATCTGCTACAAATGAGCTCTGGAATCTCTTCCAACCTTTTCTCCAACAACAAAAAGAAATGGCTGATCAGCAACATGAACTTCATGTCCAAAAGCTGAGAACCATTATGGAGTCTAGGTACAAGAACACTCAAGCAGATATTAAGGCAATTAAGGCCCATTTATTGGAAACCACTGGCACTGCTCCTCCAACAGTCCTTTTCATTGATCAACTCCATGAAGATAATGCCAAAAAGGGGGAGAAAATTCAGGAGTGGAAGAAGAAAGGAATAGATGATGGTCTCTACATTGAACCTGAAAGGGATGCTATGACCAGAAAAATTCCAGTGCCAGATGGTAGTAAAAAGGTTGATGCTACCCAGGAAGCACTTGATGAAGGAGTAGCAAGTGTAAAGAGGGATAAAATGGCAAAGGATATTTCAAGATGGAATGAGGAGAAAAGAGCCTTCATGGAACTGTATGCGCAGGGTTGTACTGGGTCAAAGGATTCTAAAAATCCTAAGACAAAAAGGAAACCTAAGTCCATCCCATCCAGATTTCCAAAGCCTCCAAAACCACCATCCAAAAGCCATCAGCATCAAACCTCCACCCAAACAGCTGCTGTAACTCCTGTTGTATCAACTACTGCTGGTACCTCAGTTGTTTCAACATCTGTACTTACTTCAACACACACCACTTCAACACACACCACAACTACTACTTTACCACCACCACTGTCACCACCAAAAACAAAATCACCTCCTGCCAAAAGGCAGAAGACAGCAGTTGTTACAACATCTGCTGTAAAGACAACAGTGGTTGGAACACCAGTTGTTTCAACAACTGTTAGTCAATCACAAACCACTGCCACTATATCCACCATCACTGTTCCATCCAAAACATCATCAGCCCCTCCTCAAACAAAGAGGAGAAGGCTAATTCTCAAAGATGATGACACTTCACCAGCACAAACATCTTCAAAATCTTTAGCTCTTATCACAATACCAAAACCAGTTCCTCTTTCTTCGGTTCAAATGCACAAACCCTTACCTCCTGCAGGTGTTCAATTTCCTCTTGAACTAGCAGCTGTTAGAGAAGAAAAAAAATCTTTTTACTATGAGGATGACCCTGCCAAAATGAGTTTGCCATCAATAAAAGGATATCCCTGGCCTAAAAATGTTGATGAATATTTGAAAATCAAGGCCAAGCAAGCAGAGGATATCTCAAAAAGAAATACACAAGGGAAATCTGACAAAGAAATTTCAAGAAACTATCAATATCTGCTCACACAAGTCAGATCCCTAGAACAATTTGCAAAAAAATGTCAGTCAACAAATTTTAGAAAGAGCAGCTGAAACTTTGAAGAAAGACTACATTGAAAGCATCATGGCTCACAAGAAGTACAAAGGAGAGAGATACATGTACAAAGAGTGGACTGTTCCTGAGCTTGAAAATGAAGCAGCAAGAATTCAAGACATGATAAAAAGGAAAGTCACTCACACTCCTCCTAACTGGGCAAAGTTTAGAAAGAATGTACCTGACAAACATGTAGAACTGAAAAGAATGAAAGAAGAACTGGTTGCTGCTGAATATGGAAACAAAAGACAAATTGCTAGATGGAAAGAAGATGTGGTCAGGATCACCTACAAAAGGTTGGAGGAATTAAGAAAGAAAGATCCAAATGTTCCTCAAAAGCCTGACTATCCTGAAGCAGAGGTTTCAAAAGGACCAACAAAGCTGCAAATCAGGAGAGCCACTGCTCCAACTGGTGTTGCCATCTACAAAAGAAGGAGCCAAAACCAGTCAAGTGCTGAAACCATTCAAGATCTAAAAGCTGGAAATGCTATTGTAAAAGCAGGCCTTAAATTGATGATAAAAGAAGATCTTGACTTGGAACAATCTGCAAGTACTGCTCAGCCAGTCATGAATAGGCCAGCCTCACCCAATACCTCTGCAAATAAACATCTCCCAAGAAACCCACCAGACTCAAAAATACTAAAGTGGGAAACTGACAAATAGACCTGCGTATTGACTTTGCTCAGGTCTGGTGGAGTAGTGGAGAAAATATCAAGGGAACAAGCTCTTGGCCTGAGTCTTGAAGATTTGCAGGATCTCCTTGATCTTCCACTTAGCAGGGATGATGAAGACACAGATGCCCTAGACTTTGAACTACAATTTAAAGGTCAGATAAGGGAACTGTTGATGAGGCAATAAAGAATTCCACAATAATGAAGAGTTTTGGCATTATCTGTTCCAGGGGGAGATTGTTGGGATTGAACCCTATCAGAGGAACAGATAATGAAAGCCAAAACTGGATCAGAGCAGTGGATCCAGAATAAGCAGACGTTTACAGATGGTTTCATACAAGTCTCTCCCCTTGATAGTGATTTCAACATCTGCTGACCTCCTATCTACTGATCGTGCAATCTACTGACCGTCAAACTGCTGCTCAAGTAAAGATCTGATGAAAGACTAAAGTTCTGCTGATTCAATCTACTGCCTTGAATCAAGCACTGCTGATCCGGACAAGTACTGTTGGATTCACAGCAGTGGAAGGTTGCAGCAGCTGCTGTATAGTCTGTTTGTAATGTAATGTAATGTAATAGCAATAGTTAGCATAGCAATGTTTTGTATTGATCATCGTCTTCTTTGCACGAACAAACACTGAGCTCTGGCTGAGGGGGAGTTTGCATTCATTCATCAATCATTGTAATCGTTATTGAAATAAATTCAATCTTCCGATTCATTGAGAAAAGATGTTTGATCAAAGTATTACTCTCGTTTGATTGTATGCAAAGTTTGTTTTCATCATAATTCCGCTGCACACTCATCCATTTTCATTATAATTACAAACACAAAATACAATCAGAATCAAACTCAGATCCAACAGTTACTAACCCAGTTCGTGTGCATGTTATTTAATTTAGGTCAAACGGCTAATCAGTAGGCTTAAACTCTGCCCGTTAAATCTGCAAAGTGAGTCATTCTCTTTTAATCAACTGTTTTACAATACCTTAAATTATTTTCAAAAGTTATAATTACAGGGAGTAAGTCGTGGATATCTTGAAATCACTGGCTAGTGGGGTATTGTGCACATTACTAATTTCTCACGGGTTAGGCTAATAAGCGCTAACATAGGTTAGGCTAATAAGCCCTAACAATGATAATCATCACTACTTGGGTGACAGGACCCAATAGTGGTATGACCATCGTCACCATTGTGACACGGCGCCAGATAAAAATAAGATAGAAGCCATTGTAATCGCTCTTATGCTGTAATTGATAACTATGTGTCGTTTTATTAAATTTGAGTGACTCGCCAGCATTTCCCCGCTGATAAAATATTTTTAAAACATGTTTCAGGCGACCTGTTGTAAATCAAGGAAACATACTACGGAGCACTAACCAGCTTGAAGAGGTGGCTCAGTTAAAAATTAAATAAACATGTTTTAATAAATCAGGGAATTTCCTAGTTAAATTCCTCTATTGTAAATTACGGGGTTTATCCCAAAATTATGGAATAAAATAATTGGGCATTTTGAGTTTTTAAAAGATCCTGTTGAAAATTCTTCCGCTGTCGCATCATCGATACCACGGGTTCCTGTCCCGCGGCTCCTGACCGGGAAAAACCGGGGCTGGGGCCGTGACATGTCGCCTGGGCGACCTATTTTTCCTAGACAGCCTCCGTTGCACATATAGCCCAGCCACATGTCGCGCTCGGGTAACACGTGTCCTGGTACTCCCCCGCGACACTTGGAAGATTTAGGGGGGCGTGTCTCTTGTCCAAGATTCTTTGTTTTTTCGTACTGGTTTGCGTCGTACAAGTCCAGGGTTGCGATCAGAGGTCCTTATAAGGTGTTTTGGGTGTTGTTACATTTAGCCGACCCTCGCTTGGTTTAGTGATGCTCGTGAACAACCCTAATCAACATTAATTGGGATTTTGAATGACTTGACGAAAATCATTGCTCATTCGCCTAAAAGTTGTAATATCTAGTTAATTGGGATGTTTGTAATCACTTATTCGAACATATAATTAGAAACTTATGAAATACAATCATCTTTATCAATATATTATTTATTAATTAGTTATTACTATTAATTAATTAATTATTAATTAATTTATATATCAAAAGCCATCTTGATGAATAGTGTTGTTACAGGTTTATCATTGTCGTCACGTTGCAGTGAACTTCTTTGGTTATTTAGTCCGTATTTACATGCGTTTTGAAATCACTACGAGCGCGTTGTGTATGGAACCGCTGACAAGAAAAAAAGGTGTATAAAAAATACTAAAAGATAACGAAAGAAAATCAACCAAAAAAAGTTGTATGGTAAAGATGTTGTTCGTATAAAACCCATGGTTAGAGATGAACATATGGTACTGGGTACCGATACCGAATTTCCCGAACTGAAAGAACTTAAGTACAAATTTGGTGCCAACTTTTGGCGTTCCTGGTACCGGTTCGCTACTGGTTTTACCTCATATATACTGGTACCGTAACCGGTATTTTCGGTGTCATTACCGATTCGGTATCGGTTAACACCGAGCTCATCCCTACCCCTAAAACTAAAATAAGAAATCATTAAAATTTGAAGAAAGTCAACAAAAAATAGTTATACGATACCATTGTTGTTCGTACGGTACCCGTGATCAGGGATGGGCAAATGGTACCGGTAGCATTTATCCCGACCTGTAATAAAAAATCATTAAAGTTAAGAAAAATAATAAAGAAATAAAAGTGTTAAAAAAACTATACATATATACTATTGGGATTTTCCGCGCGCTTTGCTGAGGGCCTTTGGTCATTATTAGTCTAGTTCTTTACAGTAACACTAACAATCATTGCCAATCTACACGTGTTTTACATCGATTGAAAACAATAAAAACATATACTTTTACCGGTATAGGTGTTGTTCGGTCGGTATCGGCCCGTTACGATACTGGTATCGTACAGACACTCGATATAGGTTACGATACCAAAAAAATACTTTATTGCGAATACAACTTTGTGTTCAATGAATTTTATACCACCCCGTCGAGAAAACTACGTAAACAAATACGATACCGTTACCGGTTGTGTTTGGTCGGTATATGTTCGGTTTGTGATGATAAAAAAATAACTACATATGGCTCGTTCGAATAGAACTTTTATCGAATTGTACATAATAATAAGCACATGATGACGTTAATAATAATAAAAAAAACCACACCGATGTTATACGGTACGATACTGATGTTGTTCAGGCAGTATCAGTAATATTAAAAAAAAAAATCATTAAAAATTAAAGAAATATGTTTAAGGTTAAAATAAATATAATAGTAATCTATTGTAATATTGAAATGATAAAAGAATGGAAAAAATTATACATATTTTTATAAAAATCAAATTTCTATTAATGATTACTTTTCAATTATACTTTTTGACGTCGCGCGTTGTGGCAAAGCGAAACAAATGATAATGTAAAACAAATGTTATTTGAAAATGAATAATGTTGTTTAGAAAACCAAACCATTGGAATCGGTTCAGTTTATCATCGTACCATTTTACTTTATGATACCAAATAAATACTCAGTTTTAAATAAAACTTCATTTTTAACAACACTTATACCATAATGTCGAGGGAAAAAATTAAGGAACGTAGGTTATTAATGAGATATCAAATTAATTGATAAAAGAAATATATTTAAAAAACAAAAAAAAAATATTAAAAAAACATATGATACAGGAAATATGATTTTAAAAAAGAAAATAAATATGTTAAAACTAAAAACAAACTAGAATTACCATCCGTCGCAATGCGACGGGAGATTCATTAGTTATATATCATATCGAGCGTGCAAACTAAATTGACGGTACTACAAGATCATTACCGTCTCTCGTTATTAATTTTATTGGTTCTCGATCAATGTAAAAAATGTGTCGGTATCCTTTTTGACATATCATGATTTTATTTTTTTGGTTGTTCTCTTTCAGTTGTTATACCGAGTGGCATTGTTGTACCGATATCGTAATAAACCAAACTGATACTGTCTCAATCTTCACCGCAACACGTGGGAAATTTTACTAGTTAAATAAAACCTTTTTTTTCAATTGTCTATCTATTTGTATCCGGTCCTTTTGTTTCATTTAGAGGTTCTTTTTATGTTTTAATAATTAGTAAGATTTATTTTATTTTATTTTTTACCATCCAACTTTATCATTATTGTGAAATTAGATATAAATGACAAGTTATAATTTTTATTAACTAATTTGAGACATTAGGCAAACTTAGATGACTAATCATTACATGTTTTCGTTCCAATCATCAGGACAAATTACATGTTATATTTGTGATCTATTCACTATTTATGGGTCATGAATATCCCTAACATGTGATGTGAGAATCTAGTTTCAATACACAACATATAATCATTGTTGTAAAACAAGGTTTCAGAGGCCGAGTACTCCCCGAGTGATCGCTACAAGGTAGGTTGTCGAGGCTCGTGTACTCTCTGCTTAGACATAGTACTTCCCGAGTACTATTAACTTTGACTATGGAGCGCTTAGCAACTTTTGTAACAATGCATATAATACGTTAGAATTGTCTCATAATGGGATGTGCCCATCGGCGATAAAATTAGTATTACGTCTCTTGATCAATTGGACCTTCAACTATATATCTTACAGTCTTACAATATCTTTTCACACCCTAGGAACTGTTGTGTTATGTGTTATGATCCTGTGGTCTCTATTACTTATCGTTTAATCTTATAGTAATGAGTAAATTGTCAAAATTGTTTTCGAGGTTTGGGTGTGTTTGCCAGTTTCATCCAAAACAACTTTTATGTACAATATTGTCCTTCACTTTTGAGATTTTTTGTCATTTCCATCCAAATGTCTAATTTGCTTTATATTTTCTATCAAATATTTGGATGAAAATGACAAAAATCCCAAATCTCAGTTATGATTTTGGCAAAAAAAAGTTAGACGTTTGGATGAAAATGACAAAAAAATATAAAAGTGAGGGGCAATATGGTACAAAAAAAGTTGTTTTAGATGAAACTGACAAACACACCCAAACCTGAGGGACAAATTTGGCAATTTACTCTATAGTAATTAACAAATAATAACAATAATTCAGGTGTATATTTTGACATTTAATATCTATACTATATTATAATGTATGAGGGAGGGGTATTTTAAAATACCAAAAATATGAGAACTTTTCCCTCATATTATTTGTAGAAAGACCCATAAAATGAGGGTAGTTTAGTCTTTTAAATACTATTTATTTTTTAGCCCCTAAATTTATTACACTTAAATCCCTAAGATTTTAACAAAATTATAGATAATTAGTTACAATTCACACATCCACAACAAACATATATTTTTTTTACGTATTCTTGACATATCTTATAAATTATACTGTTTAAAAAAATCCAAAAGTAGCATGACGACCTACACATTTTTGTCAACGTTTCGGTAGTTGTCTTGTTTAATATCGACGCACGGATTAAAAGGTACAAGTCGATAATGCTTTAATGTAAAAGTAATTAATACTTGTGATCTAATGCGCCTAATCTACAAAGATGGGCTCCATCTATGCAAACAAAAACAAAAAGAATTAAAAGTATAGTAACATAAAATAAAGATATTATATGTCACATTTTATTTTATTAAAACTGCCTAATATCTGTACTTAGATATATCTTATAAAAACGTAAAACTAACTACAACTAACTTCCTAAATAAAGGATTGTCAAATTTAAAATTAAACCCTAATGCACTTCTATAGTTACGACTGTAAATACATAGCAGGACACCCCTATATCTATTGCTAAACAAAGTTAAAAAATGAATTCAATTCTGAATTCAATTGTTGCGAAAAACCAAGCATGCGAGATTCAAAATTCTAAGGTCAGTTCTGTTATATCGCAGTAGTGAATAATTGTTTTCTTTTATTTACTTTTATGTGAATGTTAACTTATTTGATTTTTCAGATTCAGTTCCATGATGAACATGCTAATTTAAACAACCCATTTGTCGAACAAGCTTCTAAGGTATTGATTTTGCTGGATTTTTAAGTATTATTTTTGCGTATATCTTTCATATTAACATGTTCATTATGTTATTATATGTGTGTTTTATTGCAGGATGATGGTGATAAAAGTGTTGATATTATTTCTTATGGTGCAATGTTAGTCCATACAAGGCTAATCTTTAACGTGAATTTAGTGAAGAGATAATTTTAAGGTTTATTTAATCTTTTTTTTAACTTATGCATTCAATTTTTGTCATTTTTAAGGATCGAAAGTTTGAGACTCAAAGGAAGAGATCCAAGAGACTCTCTGAATGGAAATGGATTGAGGTTATTAATTTAGACGATTCTGAGGACAATGACAAAGAAGAGGAATTAGAAGTTCTGCTGATTCAAGCACAAACCAGAAAACCCGATTAAAAATACCTCGAGTGTCAATTCAGAAACGGAACAGATTTCATGCAGTCTAATATGAAATCTATCAAGTGTTTTTATTTTTTATTTTTCATTTTCAGCTGTTATGTTTGATCTGGACGTATGAATAAAGTTTGTTTAATATTTGAACTTTATTTTTGGTGTTAATATAATGCAGTTATTGACCATATTAATAAAATTCAAAATAAAGTTAGTATCATAAATTTACAAGTCAACTAAACTTATATAAGTTAATATCCTAAAGTTGCAATAAATAGATATTGCAGTTAGATATAGTAAAGCATAAATTATAAAATATTGCAGTTATTCTTGGATATAAATCTAATAATTTGTATTTCTTAGTTAAAAAATAATAAAGTAATAAACTTTAAAGCTAAAAAAAAGAAACTTACTATGATATAAAGTTAATAAAGATATAAACTCTTAACATCCTATTTTTTACAAAAACTGTTTTTTAAATTTTATAAAAATATAATTTTTATATATATAAAAATGAAATTTAACAATTAAAGGTAAAGGTGTAAAACGTACTTACGAGTCAACTACTATTTTTTTTTTTAAACCAAAAATTTTAAACTTAAATTTTATTAGATGAGTACAATGTGGATATTTAAAAAAAGTTATGAACTTTAAAGAATAAAATTATAAAATTTAACATTTAACCAACAAAATAAACTTACTTTACAATTATAACAACTTATCTTTTATTTTTTGTCATTTTATTATCATCTTTAAAAAAATCGAAACTTTACATGTGTAAAACAATTTTTTACTTTATTTATAAACAAAACATTTTGTTTTTATAAAAAAAATAATTATTTTATAAACATTTTTTTGTAACAAGTAATATAAATAAAATACTCCAGAAATTTACAATCTTTCCTAGATAAATACTAAATTGTGTTACAAATTTTTAGGAATTATAAGTTCAACTATATTGTTCTAGAAAATATTAGTTAGTTTCAAAAGAATTCTTTACTAACTTGACTAGATACATGGTAGATTGTGTTGCATATTTTTAGGGGTTATAAGTTAAAAGTAGACTCATATAGATAAGATTAGTTAGGAAATAAAAATCTGAACTTAGTATGATATAAAGTAAATAAAGATATAAGCTCTTAACATCATATTTTTTTTTATAAAAACAGTTCTTGACATTTAATAAAAATATAAATTTTTTATATCTGTTACAAACCAAAATTTAACAATTTAAGTTAAAGCTCTAAAACGTACTTACGAGTCAAATACTGTTTTTTTTTATAAAAGGAAAATTTTAAACTTAAAGTTTATTGGATGAGTACTATGTGGATATTTAAAAAAAGTTATGAACTTTAAAAAATAAAATTATACTTTATAATTTAACCAATAAAATAAACTTACTTTACAATTATAACAACTTATCTTTTATTTTTTGTGTTTTGATTATTAATTTTTATAAAAAACAGTATTTTTTTGTCTTTTGATTATTACTTTTTATAAAAAAAAGCCAAACTTTACATATGTGTAACGCTAATGACATATATCCACCCCAATAATGTTACAATAAATATTATACGAATAAGAAAACTATCAGAAACGAGTGCCGCAATCCAAAGTGTCGCCCCCGCCGCATCGCGCAGGCACCCTACTAGTAAGAAATCAATCATTTGGGAATAGCCCAGTAAAATTGATGAGTTGAATAAGTAAAATTGATGAGTTGAATAAAATTTAAGATAATAGAAGGTTAGAGGTTCGATCAGTATGGTGTGCAAGTTTTAGTCACTCATATACTCATATATATATATATATATATATATATATATATATATATATATATATATATATATATATTGAGTGACTAAAACTATAAATATATATAAAAAAAACCTTTATAATTGATGTTAAACTTAATTGACTTTTGATACAATATTTTATTTCACATAATCTTATAGTAGATTTGGAAGATATGTGTCATAGTCTTTAAAATCAAAATGGACCCAAAACTTTGATTCTTATATTATTTCTCCGATTATACTTCATTTGTTTAATCATATACGGTTTTTATTTTATAATAAGTATAAACTAGTCGGGAGCCCCGCCGTGATACGGCGGAGTATTAAAATGCATCAACGCATTTTTTTGTGTCGAATTATATTAAGATAAACTACTAAATATATTTACTAATGTTGATTATTTACATTACTATAACAAAATTTACAATCAACTATTTAAACTGTTAATATATCTAGATTTATTTCGTTAACATTGTTAAGCAATGCAAAAAGTGTGATAAGTGCGCCTAATTCAACTTATAGGTCAGCCTGTTTTTGTTTTTGTTTTTTTTTTTATGTTGCTAACTCTTTTAGTTAGCTCATTAAGCTTGTTATTTATTCGGTGATCCAAATTAACAACCTCCTCAGTAGCCGAGTAAGCCTTTCCTAGACATTCACACCAACGTTCGAGCTTGACATACTAATGAAGAAGGAAATAACAAATCAATTACATGTAGGCCCCTTTCACCGTGGATCTTGACAAGATTGATAATCCAATCAAGAGTGTAGAATCCTCTTGATCAGACGAACCTAGAAACTAGTAGAACTGCAAATATAAACTACTCACAAATTGTCTTATATTATTATCCAACACATGGTTATTCAAGACTTGATCTCTCTCTCTTTATCTATCTCAAAATCTCTCTTTCTCTAGATGTTCTTGGAGTGGCTAACCTCAACCCTAATGCAATTACTGTTTGGTTTCAGTGGTGTCAATTTTACTTTTATCAAAATGGTTTGATATATATTATTAATTAAATAGGTAATTAATAAATACGCAGCGGAATAAATATTAATAATCAACACCAAAAGTGAACCGAACAGGATCATGGTTACAAACATGCAAATACGGTATAAAATAATTAATCTACCGATGAGAAAAATTATACCCTTGTGGTTAATAATTAACCGTGTGAGACACCGAGGTACAATGAACGAGTTGCTAGAACACGAACTAAAACGGGGTGCGTCTCGTGGCGGCACCTGAGATGATGGTGGCGGCACTTGGTATTTTTCTTAAGTGGGTTCGAGAGTAATAATTCACGGGTGTTCCTTTGTTATTGTTTTCTTTCAATCACTCTCTACTTCAAAAGCTTTTCCTCTCGTTCCTTTTATTATGTAGTCAATATCTTGGACTTAAGGGAAAAAGCAGATGACATCTATTTAATTTTAGAGATTCACCCAATTGTGAAATAAATGAGTTCACACATACATTTGGAGAAAAAGCATATGCTTGCTTTTAGGTGCCAAATAAATCAAAGAATTATTAAAATAAAGATTTAATAATTACCCGGGTACCAAATCTAATAAATGTGGTACAGGTCCAAGACGCGATAAAGCCCGAGAATAACAGAATAAACGTTATACATATTATTTATAATTAGTATAAATAATAAGTCTGTTTATTTCGTTAAATGTTCGTGATTACCAGTTAATCAAGTTAAGTGGATTTAGTGTTCATTGCCCAAGGTGTAACTCTTACGGGTCATAGCTCGGTCAGCAGCGTTGACTTATCGAACCCGTACATATAAATCCAACAATCTCCCACTTGGACGGGTTTCGATAAAATCCTCAACGCAGACAGTCAGTGGCGCTCTAGCTGCACATGGCTGCCCCCAACAAGGTATGACACTTTAAAGTCATTAACCAAAACACCTTGCCATTAGTAACAACTTACTAATGTAAGACAATAGACTTATGGTAATTGTTGTCATTCATCCTTTCTGTAAAAGACATCAATTGAATCAATGAGACATGGATTAAGTTCATTCTCATATGGTGTTCAATTATTATTGTTCTCGATCAAGAGTCAAAGTGGTCCGAACAAACACACAGTAAGTTTGGGTAAGGCCTTACACTTCACCAGTTTGAATCAACGAGGGCGCCACAATGTCTAACTGTTACATATCATGTAAGAGTACAGAATCCCTTATCGACTACATACAACTCCCACTGAACTTCAGAACTATTCCCAATTAAAGCCTTTATGACTGGCAGTTACGCGACAGCGGTTGACAGTAATCAAAGAATAATCCTTGGTAAACGGAAGTTCTAATATGTATCTCAGGTCAGAGGATACTAAATGAGTATACCAATATCAAATCATTTTATGACTAAGATCCATGAAGATAATTTGATGCGAGTTACATCCAACGTCATTCATAATGAGGTCTGTGAGTTTGGAAGTCAATTCCTTGAATCCAAAGTCAGAATAGTCTTAATTCAGAGTCGTTCCCACGAGTCTGGCCGACTACGGATAATTTAGAATACAAGATTCATGGATTAAACGTATTAAAATCGAACACAGTTGTAAGATTCAAAGTTTGCATTTAACCAGTAAATCAAAGGTGAATTCAAAAGGTACAACTGTTTGAGTGTTCGTACATCCAAATACTAAATCAAAACATACTGCTAGCTAATCTAAGCCCAATAGCATCCATGTGCTGATCATGCTTGTCCTGAGTCATGGGCTTAGTGAACGGGTCTGCTAGGTTTTGATCTGTGTCTACTTTGCTTATTACGATGTCTCCACGTTCCACAATTTCCCGTATATAGTGGAACTTTCTTAGAATGTGCTTGGCCTTGTGATGAGACCTGGGCTCTTTGGCTTGAGCAATAGCACCTGTGTTATCACAGAATATCTCGATGGGTTTCTTAATGCTAGGAACCACATCAAGATCGGTTATGAATTTCTTCATCCAAGCAGCCTCCTTTGCAGCATCTGATGCGGCTATATATTCAGATTCGATGGTTGAATCCGCCACCACACTCTGCTTGGAGCTCTTCCATGAGACAGCTCCTCCATTTAGAGTGAATACGAAACCTGATTGTGAGCGAGAATCATCTCGGTCAGTTTGAAAACAGGAATCAGTGTAACATCTTATAGTGAGCTCTTCTTCTACTCCTCCAAATACTAAGAACATATCTTTAGTTCTTCTCAGATACTTCAGCATGTTCTTGACAGCAGTCCAATGGGCGATGCCAGGAGTTTGCTGATAACGACTAGTCATGCTTAAAGCATACGAGACGTCGGGTTTAGTACATAACATAGCATACATAATAGAACCAATCGCTGAAGCATATGGAACTGCTTCCATTCGCTTAATTTCAATGTCCGTTGTAGGAGATTGCGATTTGTCCAACACGGTTCCTTTAATCATAGGAACACCTCCTTTCTTGGAGTTTTCCATCTTAAAGCGTGTCATTATTTTGTCTATGTATGTACTTTGACTTAGCCCTAGAAGCCGCTTAGATCTATCTCTGTAGATCTTGATTCCCAGAATATAAGCTGCTTCTCCAAGATCTTTCATTGTGAAGCAAGATCCCAAATAGTGTTTAACTTCATTAAGCATAGGGATGTTGTTTCCAATGATTAGTATATCATCCACATACAGGATGAGGAATGATATGGTGCTCCCACTAGCCTTTCTGTAAACACAAGGCTTATCTTCATTCTTGACAAAACCGAACTCTTTGATCTTCTGGTCAAAACGAATATTCCAGCTACGAGATGCCTGTTTGAGTCCATAAATGGACTTATTCAGCTTACACACCCTACTTGGATATTTAGGATCGACAAAACCTTCAGGTTGAACCATATAGACATCTTCAGAGAGATGTCCATTAAGAAAAGCAGTTTTGACATCCATTTGCCATATCTCGTAGTCATAGTACGCGGCTATGGCAAGCAATATCCTGATCGATTTGATCATAGCAACGGGCGAGAAAGTTTCATCATAGTTGATGCGTGTGAAGTGTTATATATATTAGGTGTATATTTTAAGCCCCTTTAACACTTTTTTAGTCAAGTTTTAAATTTATAAAACACGATATTTACTAACACTAAACACGCATATGGGCAAGTGCACCCATCGTGAGCGTAGTATAGTGTTGGTAAGATACCGAGGTCGTCCAAGGACACAAGAGCTTTTAGTACCGGTTTATCCTCAACGTCTAATCAAATCAAAAAGTTTAGAAAAAATGTTTTAAGCTAAGAAAAAATAAAAAAAACTAACTAAAATGCTGAAAAAAAATAAAAAGAAAAGAAAAACAGATAGACAAGATGAATCACTTGGTTCCGACTCGTGTATAGTGTAACCTTTGATTATTTCCGCACTTTTGCACTTATTTAAGAGATTATCTTAGTTATTGTAGTAGGCCCCTCTTTTGAAGGTGACGTTACCCTCAACCCAGTAGTTTGAGTCAGCAAGGATACAATCCTAAAGGGTCGGATTATTGAAAGATAATTAATTAAGTTATTAATGCAAATTATGGTAGGCCCCTCTTTTGGAGGTGACGTTACCCTCGACTAAGTAGTCTGAGTCAGCAGGGATATAGTCCTAAATAGTCGGGTTATAGTATTAATAGTAGTTAACTTATGAGGGGATCAAAGAGTTTGGACCCCCGCCATCCAATACCGTTAAGTATTGAAGGAGGTCCTACTAAATTTGACCTAGGTCCATTGCAGGACCTCTAAACGCTGAACAATGGCAAGACTCTTACCAAACCGTTCCCTTAACCCCCGACCAGGTAGCCAACATACCTCCATATAGACCGTGGAGATATGAATGGTGAAAATCTTTTATTTTATATAGACAGTAAAATAATGCCAAGACACCACGGACAAACGATAAGGAAGAATCACCTTCAACATAAGAAACTAGTTATTAAAGTCATTAATACAAAACCAAATAAAAAGTGCGAAAAGATTAGAAATAAAAAGTATTACACTAGACACTTGTCTTCACCAAGTGATGTAAGAGACTTAGGCAAACATGGCCTTGATTGTCAAGAACTCTTACGATCAATCTTGGATCCCGAGACGACTCACACACTCTATGATGGACAATGGATGATGGTGGTGGATGATGGTGTTATGGTGGTGGTGGGTGGTGGGTGAAGTGTGAGAGAGGTGGTGTGCCAAGGGATGGTTTGAGCTTGAGCCAAGCACTCCTATTTATAGGCTGAACAGAAGCTCGGGCATGGCCCCGTGTCCACATCCTTCTTTTTCTTCATTTAATGCAGCTTGTCTTATTAGTTGACCACGCCCCCGTGTCCGCTGAGCACGACCCCGTGTGCAAAAGAATCTTTGTACTATGAAGATTTGCCTAGATTGTGTGAATCTTATAGTTGACCACGGCCCGTGTCCGCTGAGCACGGCCCCGTGGTGGGCAATAGAAGCTTCTACCACTTTGTCTTTTCTGCTGACACTTGGGCACGCCCCCGTGCTGGCTGAGCACGGGGCGTGTTCAGTCTCCTGTCTTCTTGTTTTGCTTGGGAAGATGTTGTCGTGGGGTCGGGCATGTCACATCTTATTCCTTTTCTTGTATTTATGTTAGATTTTGATGTCTTTTTGCTTCTTTTGTTAATTTGAGCTCATTTAATCCTGAAAATACAAAAGGAAGACAAAAGCACACTTTTTCCAACATTAGTACTAAAAGGGGTTAGTTTTCTGCCACAATTGATGTAATTTATATGTTGCATTTTGCACACATCAAATACCCCCACACTTGAATCTTTGCTTGTCCTCAAGCAAAACTCTTTAATATGTGGCTATTACACTCCCAAATGGAATGGGTAGAAAAGAAGGTTTTTGGGCTCATCATAGAGTGTCGGGATTTCCAAGATTCTTTATTTAGTTTTATTTTTATTTATTTACAATCCTATTCGTCATGATTTATTTAAAACTTTTCATAAGATAAATTACTTATTAGGGCATAACATGTCTTTGTAAAATTTTATTTATATACAAGCTCACATACCTCACGGGGATCACTCAACACTCGGCCGAAAATGTATTTTTGTGGATCACTCGAGAGCGGCATGGAACTTACTCCTACCATAAGCTTGCCAAGCAATCAATCCTCCTCCTTTTTAACTTATATACCTTTGTAAATATCAAGAGGACTTTGTGGGTGAAGGGTTAGGCTTGGGTTAAAGGTAGGTGGTTGGGTTAGTGGTTAGTAGAAAAAGGGCGAAAAGCGTAACAAGCGTCGGTTTTCGTAAGACTTTTTATTTTTCCACTTTTATTTTTATGAAGCTATTTTTCAAACAAAGTCATTTTTTATAAACTTGTTTGTTTATTTGCTTTTGCTTCATAATCAACTTTTTTCTCTCTCTCTCTTTTTTTTTTTTTTTTGAATAGTCATATGAAAAACCGAACTTGTTACTAAAACAAATGGTTAAAAATGAAAAAGGTTTTGGTGGGTAAAAGGGTGTTTGTTTTGGGTTATGAAATGAAAAGGTTTAGGCTCAAAGGGGCTAACTAGGGGGATTTTGGGTAGGTGGTAAAAAAAAAGAAAAATAATGGTGTAGAAATAAAAAGGGTTAGTCCTAATGCCTCCATCATTTACTTACTCGGGTTTAAGTTGGTAAGGACCGGGAATGTATCGTCATGGCAAGTTCTAGAGTCGTAAGAACCAAGCGGCTATTCACACAAGAAACGAAAAATGAGCATTTAGTTTAATGATATGAAATTGTTTGCTCAATAAAGGCTCAAAACTCACTTTTGTGGGAATGGGTTTTTATGTGATCAAGTATATATAATCAAATTTTAACTAAGTTTGTCATGCCTTTTCATAATTTTCTTATGTTGGTTCTTTTTATCACGACGCTATCGGTTGTAAATTCGTAAAAATATAACCTTTTTTAAGAACTTGAATTTCCCGAGTTAAACCTAGACAAGTAAAAAAAATGAAAATGATTAGCGGTTCTAATAGAGTTTTGTGTAAGGCTTGTATTTAGGACTTGCAAGATTCAAGGTTTTAGCATCCCCCCACACTTAAATTACACATTGTCCTCAATGTGTCTCAAAAATAAGTTTTTAGGTTGATTGAATGTGTAAAAAGGTGTAAAAAGCAAAAATTTTATGTTACTGGGCGCTGAACACGGCCCCGTGTTGTCCGGGCACGGCCCCGTGTTCAAGTGACAGTAACAAAATTAAATCAAGAGAAACAGAAGCCTGGACACGGGGGCGTGTTGAGTGAACACGGCCCGTGTCCAGATACCTGAACTGGGTCTTTTTCTGCAGACTGTGCAGCACGGGGCCGTGTTGGGCGGACACGGCCCGTGCCGAACTTACTGTAAACGAAGAATTTTGTCGGACGGTCCTGTTTTCCTGCATGGGGTGCTGGTTCAAGTTTCCCTTGTATCCTTTGCCATCTCAAGTGTGTTTTATTCATTTCAACACCATCCAAACACCAAATTAACTAAAACCATCATTCATTGAATCTTAGAGAATTACATAATAGTCCTTAAAAAATGAAAAATAAAGCAGAAAATAAAAGTTAAAAGTCCTAATATTAGATAGTTAGGTTAAAGAAACACAAGAAATCTTAATCCAAGAAGTTCTAGCCTACTATTTATTCTACTAGCAAAATTTCCGAAAAGATAGATCTCTCGGTTAAAAGTGGCTTGACAAACTTCTTTCTCCGGGTATGGGTTCCTCACACATCGGTGAGCCACTCTTCGATCTCCCTAGGGAGAAGAAAAGCGGGCTCATGAGCATTGGGTTGAGGAGGTGCAACTTCCACCGAGATTTCTTGAAGTTCTTCAAGAGGAGGTTCCGCCGGAATGTCGTCCCAACCGGTAGGATTTTGGATTCCAAGTGCCAGGTTCCAATCCTCTTGAGGGAGGATTGGTTCCATGGGAGGTGTTACAAGAATGTTTAACCTCTGGTGCAAGAGGTTTATTTCTTGAAAACTGTTTTCCAACCCCACCGAGAGATAATTTATACGGTCTATGAGGACCTCCTCCACCGAAGTCATCTCGTCTAGGGCTTCACGTAGCGCCATTACGTATCTTACGAGAGTTGCTTCAATCGATGGCCTCCTTTCCCGTCGATTGTTCCTTGAGTGCGCAGAAGAGGTTCCACTGTTTTGGCTAGACATTCTATGAAAACATACCAAAAATAGTGTGTTTTAATGAAACAGTACCACGGACACGACCCCGTGCTCAATGAGCACGGCCCCGTGTTCAACTTTCTGCAGATTTTTAGAACAAGGAATCTTGGGGTTTCAAATTATTTTCTTAACTTATGAAGCTTTTCTGAGCAGAAATAACTTAAAACAATGTTGTGTAACTTATTTTTAACAAGATTCCTTGAACAAAAATTTAATGAACATCACAATAAAGCTTGAAATCAAGCTTTAATGGAGTTGTTGGTGCAAGAAAGATGAAGAAGAAGGTAATGGATAAAAGAGGAAAGGACAAGATGTTTGTTAGAACCTTCTTTTAGAACATACCTAGGATGGAATGTTAGAAAATCCTTTCAAATCTCTGTCCCTGGATGATCCAAATGTGCAGGATTCTTGGTTGCATTTATAGAAAACGACAGCATGCTGGACACGGCCCCGTGTGCAGGCAAGATCCTGACACGTTTTGTCCGTATTCTGACAAAAGTCAGAAAGGAATCTTTTGGTGGACACGGGGGCGTGTTGACCTGGGCACGGCCCCGTGTCGGAAGGCTGTTTTATGAAGTGCGTCTATTTTTAAGGAACTTTTCCGGATCGGGTGGTCCCTTACTGGATGGAACAACCCCAAAGTGCCTAAGATGTCTTAATTGTTCTAGATTAAGACGAGAACGCAAGAGGTTGTCGGTAAGGGTGATTCCTATGCTATATGTAGGTGGACAAGTCCAACCCTTTTCCGGGCTCTCGTTAAAGAAGGTGTATGTCGAATCGCTCAGGTCTATGTATGCATCAAACGAAGTTGATGGGGAGTCCTTCACGGCACAATCGACATAGGGACGACTATCGCTCAAGTCCTCACTAGAGTTAGAAGTATCATCGGAAACAACGAAGTTGTTTGAATGCGGTTCCAACCCTTCTTCTTGGCTATTGTCTTGGAAAAGATCATTGAAATCCTTCCTAAGTTCTTTTAACCAATCAATAATTAGATCTTTTAGTTGAAATAATTCATCGAGAAGCATTTCTCCTAGAAAATCCGGTTGGGAGCATTCGAGGGAGAGATGGGGATTATTTTTACTTTCGCCCCTCTTAAGGATACTAGGAAACGATGGGTCTATATAGTGGGGTTTATAATTTAGAAAATAACAGTCTAATTCCTTATGGTTACCACCACATAATTGACACCACATAGTACCATAAGAGTGCCGAAAGTAAAAAGTATCAGTATCACTCATGTTTGTGTCAGAAATTACCAACCGTCGGGATCTTACGGTTCTGTTTTCAGTAACTGAAACTTGGGCACGGGGGCTTGTTGAGTGGGCACGGCCCCGTGTTCAGCTACTGTCTGACTTAAAACAGGATTGCCAGGTCCAATGATTGGGCACGGGGCATGTTCAGCGGGCACGGCCCGTGCCGAGTTCTGCAGAAGCAGAAAAATTAAGAAAAATCCTAAAAAAATGAAAAATAAGAAAAAAGATTAGGCCTTTGATTCCTAACTTTCTTAAAATCCTTGTGTCCCCGGCAACGGCGCCAAAAACTTGATGCGTGTGAAGTGTTATATATATTAGGTGTATATTTTAAGCCCCTTTAACACTTTTTTAGTCAAGTTTTAAATTTTTAAAACACGATATTTACTAACACTAAACACACATATGGGCAAGTGCACCCATCGTGAGCGTAGTATAGTGTTGGTAAGATACCGAGGTCGTCCAAGGACACAAGAGCTTTTAGTACCGCTTTATCCTCAACGTCTAATCAAATCAAAAAGTTTAGAAAAAATGTTTTAAGCTAAGAAAAATAAAAAAACTAACAAAAATGCTGAAAAAAATAAAAATAAAAGAAAAACAGATAGACAAGATGAATCACTTGGTTCCGACTCGTGTATAGTGTAACCTTTGATTATTTCCGCACTTTTGCACTTATTTAAGAGATTATCTTAGTTATTGTAGTAGGCCCCTCTTTTGAAGGTGACGTTACCCTCAACCCAGTAGTTTGAGTCAGCAAGGATACAATCCTAAATGGTCGGATTATTGAAAGATAATTAATTAAGTTATTAATGCAAATTATGGTAGGCCCCTCTTTTGGAGGCGACGTTACCCTCGACTAAGTAGTCTGAGTCAGCAGGGATACAGTCCTAAATAGCCGGGTTATAGTATTAATAGTAGTTAACTTATGAGGGGATCAAAGAGTTTGGACCCCCGCCATCCAATACCGTTAAGTATTGAAGGAGGTCCTACTAAATTTGACCCAGGTCCATTGCAGGACCTCTAAACGCTGAACAATGGCAAGACTCTTACCAAACCGTTCCCTTAACCCCCGACCAGGTAGCCAACATACCTCCATATAGACCGTGGAGATATGAATGGTGAAAAACTTTTATTTTATATAGACAGTAAAATAATGCCAAGACACCACGGACAAACGATAAGGAAGAATCACCTTCGACATAAGAAACTAGTTATTAAAGTCATTAATACAAAACCAAATAAAAAGTGCGAAAAAATTTGAAATAAAAAGTATTACACTAGACACTTGTCTTCACCAAGTGATGTAAGAGACTTAGGCAAACATGGCCTTGATTGTCAAGAACTCTTACGATCAATCTTGGATCCCGAGACGACTCACACACTCTATGATGGACAATGGATGATGGTGGTGGATGATGGTGTTATGGTGGTGGTGGGTGGTGGGTGAAATGTGAGAGAGGTGGTGTGCCAAGGGATGGTTTGAGCTTGAGCCAAGCACTCCTATTTATAGGCTGAACAGAAGCTCGGGCACGGCCCCGTGTCCACATCCTTATCTTTCTTCATTTAATGCAGCTTGTCTTATTAGTTGACCACGCCCCCGTGTCCGCTGAGCACGACCCCGTTTGCAGAAGAATCTTTGTACTATGAAGATTTGCCTAGATTGTGCGAATCTTATAGTAGACCACGGCCCGTGTCCGCTGAGCACGGCCCCGTTGTCACGACCCCCGACCCACCCTGGACGGAATCGGGAGTCGTGAACAGCCCAGTGGTACCGGTGATTATTTTGAAAACGTTGCAGCGGAAATTTCATCAGGACCGTGAGTTAGGAAAAATATCAGAGTTTAGAAAACACCGGATTTTATTTATTTAAATAGATGGGATAAACCCATGTTTTACAATGGTAGCTTTAATAAAGATAAATTTTATTACATAAAACAATATTTCTTAATTTGATTTAAGTAATAAAATAAGCCACTTCTTGACGCCTTTCAGTGCCATATCCATCTCTACTGTAATTACCTGAAACATGTTTGAAAAAGGTTTTGTCAGCGGGAAATACTGAGTGAATCATTCTATTTACTAAAATGACACATTTGTTATAATTTACAGTATTAAGGAAGATTACAATGTTTCTGATATCTAACCAATTACCCACAGTACTTTGTCACTCGACCCATTGGCCCTTCCGTCCAATGGTGTCTGTGACTATGGTCATATCACCCATTGGCTGCCCCAATGGTGAAGATTATCAAGTAATGTATACAAAACCCCACATACCGGCTGTAATATGGTGATTACATAAACTTAATCCCTGTAATTATAACTTTGAAATAAATAGGGTTTTGTAAATAGATTTGATAAAAAGAGAGAATGACTCACATATAATCATGCAGATTCATACGGCCAAAGTTTAGTCTAGAGATAAGCCTTGATATATTGCAGATTTATATAGGCTGAGCTTAGCCTATTGATTTAGCCTTGTAGCCTAGTGCATACGAACTAGGTAGGTAACTTAATACATCATTTACGATAACTCACGAGATCAAATTCTCACAACGAACGACAAAGTGCGATACTTAAACATCCATCGAATTAACGACGAACGACAAAGTACGATACTTAAACATCCATCGAATTAACGACGAACGACAAAGTATAACCCTAATGTGGGCGGCACTTAAACATCCATTGGATATATTGATCAGTCGGAAAATGAATCGTAATAGCGATCGAGTTAATACCCGGTATCGTAGCAGTACCCTATTACTTTGAAAGTGAAATTCGAGCAGAGTGATATGGCGATTTATAGTGAGAGAGTAGAAAGAAAGAAAAGTGAAGTTTGGAGAAATTCCTTCTGTTCTATTTATAGTGGAAGTGAAACTTTTCATACAAGCAAATATTTATTTATTCTTATCTCTTTAGGAGGACACGTAATATAGTTAGTTAGGTTTGTTGTTATCTTTCTATTTATTTATTATTTTTTTAGATTATGCAGACATACACACATATGTATGTATTTCAATGTTGATAAGTTTTCATTTTATTATTTTATTATTATTTTTGTTTTGATTCTTTCGACACATCTATACTATATAATAAAAGAAACCAACTTTAGGACACATGTCACTCATTGAAGGCGTCTACATTTTAATTTCATGCATTTTTATACTTATCTTATATCAATCAATTAATTAAATAATAAATAATCAATTAATATTAAATCTTATCTTACTTTGAATGTCGGATAGAATCATTCTATTTAATCTAATAATATATTATCTTCAAATTTAAATTATAAATAAATTAAAGATTTTTTAAATAATAGCACAAAACAATAATCTTAAACTTAAAAAAACAATAATACGCTCATATAAAAAATTTAAAGTATAAACAAAATATACAAAATAACTTATTAGACATTAGATCAAACTTTAAATAACACTAATTTGGAAGAGAAGCTTATAATATAATTCTGTTTTTGATTTTTCAAATTAGGGTTCTAATCAATTCGAATTAAACTTAACCAAGTATATGACTTGATTCGAATTAAACCGAACCAAATTTATGTTTTTTTTAACGAATCCAATAGCATATTATTTACTATACAAAATTACATTTATTTAACCCGTGTAATACATGGTGTTTTTAAAGATATAACTTTTTTTTATTATTTAGTATATATTCGCCTCGCTTGCTGTATACGCATATAATGTATATATGTGTGGACGCTCGGAGGGCAAAAGTGAAATTGCACTAATTTTAACATTATTTTACTAAGTTCGTTAAAATAACGTTAAAAGCGGAGGACCGTTAATCATGCATCATCATCATGTGGTGGCGTTGATAGTAGAAAGACAAAAGGGAACATGCACTAATCGGTCTTTCTCCCGATTGTTGAGTGTTGTGTGCCTTATATCCAAGGCTTGATGCAAAACTACTATCGAGCCGGAGCTCTCACTGAAAGCAGTCTCTCTATTCCTACGGGGTAGAGGTAAGGCTATCTACATCTTACCCTTCTCAAACCCTACTTTAGCTTTGTTATTGGTGGGATTTACTGAGTATGATGATGATGATAATGATAATGATTTAGTATATATAATTGGATTTATTGAACCTGTATAATACACGGGGTTTATAAAGATATAACTGTTTTATTATTTAGTTTATAAAATTACATTTATCCAACCCGTGTAATATATAAGGTTACAAAATTACATTTATTTAACACGTGTACTACACAGTGTTTTTAAAAAATGTAACTTTTTTTATTATGTAGTATATATAATTAGATTTATTCAACCCGTACAATACACAGGTTTTTATTATTTGGTATATAAAATTACATTTATTCAGTACAATACATGGGGTTTTTAGAGATATAATTTTTTTATTATTTAATATATAAAATTACATTTGTTCAACCCGTGTAATAAACGAGATTTTTAAAGAATAATTGTTTTAGTTTAGTGTATAAAATTACATTTATTCAACCCGTGTAATACACGGGGTTATAACCTAGTACACATATAAACAAAGTTTCAAATATTAAATTTAATATTTATTTTATTTGAAAACTTTGAAAGATTGACAGATGGGGACATGGAAGACATGTCCTTTCTTTTCATGTTAGTCTTTAACTATTATTTTTATTATTTTATTCAAAAGTGATGTTTATAATTTCCATTTTAGTTATTATTATACTACATATTAATAACAAAACGATTTGAACAGTAGTCGATTTGAACAGTAGTCGAAGCCACGTGTTTGGCTACAAAGAAATCACGCATACAAATACCCACCCCCTTCTCCTTTCTTCAAAAGCTAACCCCAACCACATGAAAAGACAGAGACGGATAAGTCTCCGGCTTCGACACGGCCGCACATGGCTCTCCGGCGTCGACGCTACAGACGGGTCCGCCGTACATGGTGGTGGGGTTATGTCGTGTAACCGCAACGGCAGTCAACGGTGACCACGGTTACGATCACAGTAGTTTCTGAGACGATTTGGTACTCTCTCACGACAGCCGCTAACCCGGCGACTCTAGCGACGGTGGTGACTGATGGTGGTCTAACCGAAGATGCCCTAGGGCTCCGCCGTGAACCCTATTGGTGAAGCCGGTTTGGTCAATCGGACGCGACGCGTTGGCGGTGATACAATCGTTAACGAAGGTGATGGTGAGGAGAAGTTTGAGGCCACCAAGGTAACTTTACGACAAAGAATCTTAGAATGATTTATGTTTTGGTAACATGTAGTGACATCTAAATGCTATTTGAGCAGCTGATTTTATATATTGTTAGATCGTAATTAAACTGTTGTTGGTTCCGATTAATTTCCTATCTTCATGTCTGATTGAGTTTTCTGTTTCGGTTTACCTATCCATTTGAATCTGTGTTGTTGTAAACGCACTTCTATATATGTAGGCATGTGAAATTGTTTGTTAATGGAAGCTCTCTAATGTCGTTTATGTTTTTAATTGTTAGCAGTAGGATCGGGGTGTTTACACATGCTATATAAAGCTAACACTATTATATTTATTTTGACATAAGAACCACCCTCTAATTCATTTTCACTCTTACATGATCACATGTAAGTAATTGGATTTTAGCCTTATTTCTATGCAACCTTTTTTCATGGAGAGTAACTTTTATTTAAGGCGTGAACTAAAGTGCAAAATGGACCTGCGACCCCCACTGCCCCACCTTACCCCTTCCGACCCTTGGCCGGCTTTCAGTAGCGCGCCAGGTTGGGGCTCTTGATGCAAAAAGTGTTGTATTGGAAAGAGCAGACCAAGGTTTTGGTGGACGAGCTTGACGTGGGTGGCTGTGGATAAAAAATATACATGGTGTCATAAAATAAGACACTATGAGGATATGAACCAGCCGTATAGTGGTATTTATATAAAAATAATAATAGTAATATGATAAAGAGGATTTATGCTATTTTAAATCATGTTTTGAATGGATTTTGTGATGAAAGTTACCGATGATTTATTTGAAATTCCCAGTTGTTGCTGTCTTTATGAAAACTATAACGCTTTCCGCATCAACCGCATTACTCTGCTGCAACTCTGAGGCTAGGTTGGGTCCTGGTGACAAATTAACAGTTGTAGGAGGGCGAGAATGCGAGATATGGAGTGTCTTTAGATATACTTGAGGTACTTTTAATTTAAAATTCTGTTAATTGTTGATATTATTAAGACAATGGAGAGGCCCTACTTTTTTAAAGGAAAAAAGGTCATGTAGAAAGCATTCTAACACAGGTTCATCTATGAATTAAGAGTTCAGAACTTTGGAGTGATAATCCACATCGGCCATGGAAACACCAGCAATTGAATGACGGAAGGTTTTCGTAATGGTCAGGTTTTTTACGGAGAGGAACACAGGATTTCGGCTATTATTAGCGGCGACGGAAGGATTGGGGCGCTGCCATATATCCCTGCGTGTCTTTCTTCCGATTTTCCCCGGATTAGAGAGAGATCCGGCCGTCGATAGCGGTAGAAGCAACAATGAGATTTCCGTTGAACCTCAGGTAATTTTGTTTTCTTACAACCCCTAAAATTATCGCTATACGTTTATGTTGTTTCAAAACTATATAATCATCATAATATTTTCTGTGTAAAAAGCAAACGAGCGGAAAATTTCAAGAAAGAAAGTTGCAGTGTTGCCATGGATGAGAATTCTGGTTGATGTTACTGTTGGTGGTTTTATTTTTTTTTGAACGGCACCGTTGGTGGTTTTATTGTTTAGGACATTTAATTTCACATAATTTTAATGATGCTTCAACTCAGAAACATGTGCATACTTTGGAGCACAATGTGAGAACCATGTGATGTTGGTGATAGTATAATGATGTTTATGCCTTTCATTATGACATCAAACGAAATTCATGAGCTGGGTATTTGCTGAATTTTGCGTTAGATTCTTTGAAACTAAAACATTTCTTTTATTGCTTTTCCGAATTAAACGTTTTAATACTTTATAATCATATATGCTAATCGCGCAACGCGCGACTAGAGAATCAACCTAGTTGTTTTTATTATTAATATATTTTGATGAAAGTTGAAATGGTACATGAAACCTATATCAAATTTCGAATATATATTTTATTTATATATTATAATTAATTTAATTGCTTTACTTATTTGACACGTATAATTTCTAAAATATAACGTTGTTAGAAAATAATAAACATGTCATTAGAACGAGAATATTTTTGTCTACATTTAGATCTAAGTTTTATTAAAAATAGAATAGGTTCAAAATACAATGTATTTTATAATTTAATTATTAAACGGTTCCTGGGCCCGTCTAAATACTTCATATTTCTAATCTTTAACTTACCCGTAATCTACCCGTCTAATAATATAAGTTTTTATATACTTTTATTTTAATAGAAAGGTCAACCCATATACAAGCCAATTAATTAATATAATATTTCAACCAACTATATAAAATAGTGTTTAAAACTATTTGGGTTGAATAAAAATAACTAGTTACTAGTTACTAGAGGTTAATAAATTTAACCAAACCTATAATTTATATGATAAATTTAGGAATGTTACACCCGTGGTGGGCAATAGAAGCTTCTACCACTTTGTCTTTTCTGCTGACACTTGGGCACGCCCCCGTGCTGGCTGAGCACGGGGCGTGTTCAATCTCCTGTCTTCTTGTTTTGCTTGGGAAGATGCTGTCGTGGGGTCGGGCATGTCACGTCTTGTTCATTTTCTTGTATTTATGTTAGATTTTGATGTCTTTTTGCTTCTTTTGTTAATTTGAGCCCATTTAATCCTGAAAATACAAAAGGAAGACAAAAGCACACTTTTTCCAACATTAGTACTAAAAAGGGTTAGTTTTCTGCCACAATTGATGTAATTTATATGTTGCATTTTGCACACATCAATAGTCAATGCCCTGAGTTTGAGTGAAACCCTTCGTAACTAGCCGTGCTTTAAAGGTGTGTACATTTCCATGCATATCGGTTTTTCTTTTGAAAATCCATTTGCTCCCTACTGCCCCAGATTCGGGGGGTAGCTCAACCAAGTCTCAGACTTGATTATCACGCATAGATTGCATCTCAGCGTTCATGGCTTCCAGCCATTTCGCAGATTCAGGATCTGAGATAGCAGATTTGTAGTTAGTAGGTTCGTCATTAGACTCATCTACTACCAAGACTTGAGCACCTTCGAGATGCCAAAGGTATCTGTTAGGTTCTTTACGAGTCCTGCTACTTTTGCGAACGCCTGTGTTCATGTCTGATTCATCAGCAACAATTTCTTGTTGTTCAGACGTTCCGACTTCATCAGCGGTTGTTGTTGGTTCTCGAATTTCTTCAAGATCAACCACATTATTTCCAGTTCCTCGATTAAGAAGTTCTTCCTCGAGAAAGTGCCCCTTCCTTTTGATGGAAATAACATTTGCATCAGGATGGTAGAAATAATATCCGCTTCTTTTATAGTATCCGACGAAAACAACCTTTTCGCCTCGAGGATCGAGCTTATCATCAGCATCACTGGTGATGTATGCATCACATCCCCATACTTTTAGGTATTCCAAATCGGGTTTACGCCCATGCCATATCTCATATGGGGTTTTGTTTACCTTTTTAGTCGGAGCCAGATTGACAATGCGGGCGGCAGTCATAAGAGCATAACCCCAAAATGAGTGAGGCAAGTTAGTCGTACACATCATCGATCGAACCATATTAAGTAGGGTTCGATTTCTCCTCTCGCTCACGCCATTAAGTTGGGGTGTGCCAGGTGGAGTGGGTTCTGAAATTATTCCACTCTCTTTGAGATGATTGAGGAACTCTAAGCTGAGGTATTCGCCACCTCGATCTGATCGAAGTATTTTTATCTTTCTAGTAAGTTGGTTTTCTACTTCGTTTTGAAACTCTTTGAACTTTTCAAAAGTTTCATGCTTATGCTTCATAAGATAGACATAAGCATATCGACTATAATCGTCGATGAAAGTAACGAAGTATCTTTCATGGTTTCTTGTCATGGTTCTGAAAGGGCCACATACATCAGTGTGAATGAGTCCTAGCAGACCATTGGCCCGTTCACCAACACCAGTGAAGGGACGTTTTGTGAGTTTGCCAGCTAAGCAAGATTCGCAATCATCAAAGGAGTCCTGTCCAGTGGATTCAAGAATCCCATTGGATTGGAGCCATTTTATGCGTGCCTTACTTATGTGGCCAAGTCTACAATGCCATATAAATGTTTCATTAATACCAGCTTTGTTGCGTTTAGAAAGATTATATATATTATTGTCAGTTTGAACATTTATCTCATAAATACCATTTCGAGGTTTAGCCTCAAAATAAAAGATATTATTCAAGTAGGCAGAAATAGCAATACCATTAAAAGCGTACTTAAAACCTTGTTCAAACAACAACGAAACTGAAATGATGTTCCTGGTCAAACCAGGTGCAAAAAGACAATTGTTCAAAACAACAATAAGACCAGAAGGACATGTAAGATTAAATGTGCCAGTTGCTAGAACTGGGACTTTCTTCCCATCACCAACAATGAGCTCCATGCTCCCTGGTTTCAGTTTCCTCCACTTCTCAGGCTCCTGCAAGACATTAACGATGTGATAACCACATCCGGTATTAAATACCCATGTGTTGCTAGAAACAGTGAAAAGTTCAATAACATATATTAGAATACCTGAAGAAGTGCCTTCTCCATTAGCCTTCTTCAATTTGAGTTTGGCAAGATACTCGGGACAGTTACGTTTCCAATGTCCCATCTTGTTACACTCAAAGCATTGCCGCTCTTCAGGAAGAGGGGCTTTCACAGCTTGCTTACTCTTGTTGGTGGCAGGTTTGGCAGCAACAGGAGCCTTTCCTTTGTTTTTGCTGTTATAACTTTTCTTCTTTGTTTTGGGCTTCTTAACGCCACCAGATCGAACCATTAACTCTTGGTTTGTTTTGTTGGAAATGTTCATCTCTGCCGTTTTGAGCATCCCATGCAGCTCTGGCACTGTCTTTACCCAGTCATTCATTTTAAAGTTCATAACAAATTGATCATAGTGACTGGAAAGAGAGTTGAGAATGAAGTCAACAGCCATCTCATCTAGAAGAGGATAACCAAGTTTGTTTAATTGATCGATGTAGCCTTTCATCTTGAGGACATGAGCACTAACTGAGGAACCCTCTTGCATTCTACAGCTTATAAGCTGTTTCATGGTGTCATAGCGTTCCTGGCGGGCTTGTTTCTGGAACATGCCCTTGTGTTGCTCAATCATGTCAAAAGCATTCATGTCTTCCATGTTCTTTTGGAGATCTGGGGACATGGTGGCTTGCATGAGGCAAGCAACTTCTATGGCATCTTCTTTGTGTTTATCGAAAGCCTTCTTCGCAGGAGTAGTACCATTTTCAGGTGCAACTGGGATTGGGGTTTCCAAAACATAAAGCTTCTTTGCCATTTTGAGAACAATTCTCAAGTTGCGGTGCCATTCAAGAAAATTGGTGTCATTTAGTTTATCTTTCTCAAGTATGGACTTGAGAGCAAAAGAGGAGTTGTTTTCAGATGACATCTGTTAAGCAAAAATTATTTAATTAGTATTTTCGATGTATATATCCTTATTTAATTAATGACCCATTATAGTAATTAAAACAAGGAATGAGAATCTGGCTAAGTCAGTATTAAAGGCAGCTGTGGCATACACTTTAATAAGTGACTAGGCAGACTGACAACGAGTGTCAATTGTGAGAATTGCACAACTCTCGGATATGAGGCCGCTAAGACAACTCTTGTCTATGCATTGATACGTTTAGCCTCATCTATGCCGACTTTTTACTTTTGAGACAGCTGGAGCATGTGATGAGAAAAGAAAAAGTAATAGTCGTCCTAAAAGAAGGTACTTGTGGAAGGGCCGGATGTGTCAACGAAACCCTTGCACCTTGGAAGGATAAGCTAGACATCAAGTGCGGTGCTGTGGCTCCAAACACTGATGGTTCGCATTACGTTCCAAGTGTAGCTTGTGATAGGATGGCATAGACTATTTTGAATTTAATTATGGGTTAATTTTAATATTTACCAAATGGGTTATTGGATTTTATCACCCCCAACTATCGGCCTTTGGCCGTTGCCACCCGCAACTAACACTTTGACACTCGGCACCCCCAACTTGACTTTTAGTTTGTGCTGGCACCACTCAGTTAAATCTTTACTAACTGGGTTTATTTCTTATCCTACGTGGCACATAATTGATGAGTTGGACATGATTACATGGCGAATGATGTGGCACTATATGTATATAAAAAGTTGCATTTTCCCACGTGTCACTATCTCTCTTTCTCTCTCTCCTCTCTCTAAACCTCCAATGGATTCCAATTCTATGGCGAAACGCCCCAAACCTCCGTCAGATCACTTCAATATGGACGCTCTGTTAACCTCCTTCTTATCTCTCTCCGATTCGTCGTCGATCCACACCTCTTTTGACCGCCTTATTCAATCAATGGCCTCCGATTCCGATCAAAACCGCCGGAACACCGATTTCGGTCTCTTTGAGCTTTATCGGTTTCCATCTACCTTGCCGAAGGCGGTGGAGCTGATAAACTGATGAAACCCATTGCGAGGAAAGAAGAGAGAGTGGAAAAAGCAAAATTTCAAAAATACCCTCGCATAGCATACTATGGCTAGTACCTCTGATAGATTATCGACTGAAGGAGAAGGAAGGCTTTAATTTCTGCAGAGGAAGCCTCTTGTGATGTAGGTGCTAATTTTCTGATGAAGCTTCTAGTTGTCTTCACCATAGATGAAGCTTCTGGTTCTGGTGGCTAAAGCTCCTGGGCTCAAAAAACTCTCTTAAACTCAAAATTACATATAGTGCCCCATCATTCGCCATGTAATCATGTCCAACTCATCAACTATGTGCCACGTAGGATAAGAAATAAACTCAGTTAGTAAAGATTTAACTGAGTGGTTCCAGCCCAAACTAAAAGTCAAGTTGGAGGTGTCGGGTGTCAAAGTGTTAGTTGCGGGTGGCAACGGCCAAAGGCCGATAGTTGGGGGTGATAAAATCCAATAACCCTTTACCAAATAGGGTCGCAAGAGCCAATTTTAGTATATATTTTAGTCGTGACATCTTGATGAACCCTTTCATCTCTCAGGACACTTAGTTTTTAAATAACCTATTAAAACTAAGTTTGTCGCGACTTGGAATAACCAATTTTAAGTTAATAGAAAACTACTAAGTTAATAGTTTTGAAAATAAAAACTAGTTTAATTTGCAAAACTTAATTGGTTATTATTTGTTTCAAAAACAACCTTTGTTTTATAATAAAAACTTTAACAAGTTGTAAAAACAATTTAGAACTTGTTTTAATGTGATTGTTTTTAATATTTTAAAACTCCTTTTAAAATCATGTTGGTATTTGGGTTGGTTATGTTATAACAAATTATAAGATAAAAAGCAACCATAATAGCAAAATAAATATGTAAATCTATATGGCCAAAAATTGTTTGATCTTGCTAGAGCCTTATAGCAAGATCAAACGGGTCACGGGGTCACAACACACAAACAACCACAAGGATGGACTTGAGTGCATCTTGTTGTTTTGAGCAACTCCCACTAACTCCAAGACTCCTCTTGGCATTCGGTTTTCTTCGGGTCTTCGTATCAACAATATTTAACAAGTAAATATAACAAAGAAAAAAAATTATCTATTACAACTTTGAACCACACGACGGGCCAAATCAATAAATTAATTATTACAACTTTGAACCATCTTAGTGGAAAAAAATAATAATTATTACAAAACCGAATAAATATTCAACCATAAAAATAAGGTCGGGCCAGATTTACATATTCCACAACAATCACAAAATATACCGGGCAATCTTTTGGTCAAGCAAAACAAATAAAATATTGACCAAAATTAAAGTTGCCCTTAAAATTATTTAGATCAGAAACTTTAAAAAAAATTAAAGTTTGTGTTCTAATTCCGGTTAAAAGACCGGTACCGATTTGCATGTTGTAAGCCTGGCTCTGATACCACTGTTGGGTTTCAGTGGTATCAATTTTACTTTTATCAAAACGGGTTTGATATATATTATTAATTAAATAGGTAATTAATAAATACGCAGCGGAATAAATATAAATAATCAACACCAAAAGTGAACCGAACAGGATCATGGTTACAAACATGCAAATACGGTATAAATAATTAATCTACCGATGAGAAAAATTATACCCTTGTGATTAATAATTAACCGTGTGAGACACCGAGGTACAATGAACGAGTTGCTAGAACACGAACTAAAACGGGGTGCGTCTCGTGGCGGCACCTGAGATGATGGTGGCGGCACTTGGTATTTTTCTTAAGTGGGTTCGAGAGTAATAATTCACGGGTGTTCCTTTGTTATTGTTTTCTTTCAATCACTCTCTACTTCAAACGCTTTTCCTCTCGTTCCTTTTATTATGTAGTCAATATCTTGGACTTAAGGGAAAAAGCAGATGACATCTATTTAATTTTAGAGATTCACCCAAGTGTGAAATAAATGTGTTCACACATACATTTGGAGAAAAAGCATATACTTGCTTTTAGGTGCCAAATAAATCAAAGAATTATTAAAATAAAGATTTAATAATTACCCGGGTACCAAATCTAATAAATGTGGTACAGGTCCAAGACGCGATAAAGCCCGAGAATAACAGAATAAACGTTATACATATTATTTATAATTAGTATAAATAATTAGTCCGTTTATTTCGTTAATTGTTCGTGATTACCAGTTAATCAAGTTAAGTGGATTTAGTGTTCATTGCCCAAGGTGTAATTCTTACGGGTCATAGCTCGGTCAGCAGCGTTGACTTATCGAACCCGTACATATAAATCCAACAATTACATGTTTATCTACCACATGTATAGCAGACTAGGCTAAGCCTACAGCCACAACCAAACCCGTAAACCTTTAAGACTAGTAAGTGGGTTTAGTTCAGCCCATACAAAGCTAAACTCAGTATACAACGCTAAGCCCGCTAATCGTTGACATTTATATATTAAAAAGACCTAAGTATGATGTTGTTGTCACAATATGCATCAATAGACTCCCCTTTGACAATAGTTGCATAGGGTAATTTTGTCTTCAATCATCTTGCAGTCTTTGGTCTTTAAATAGCTTCAACTTCAATAACTTCTGTCAGCAACAGACTCCGTTGTAAGCTGATGCATCCAATCACCAAACTTCCATAGTTTACAATTCAACACGATACAAACTCTGGTGTAGCAATACATGTCACTTTTCAATCTCTCTCTACAATGTAGAAGAAGGAATCTACCATGCATCCACACATTCTCGACTTCACCTCACGACACTCAACACTTAATTTTACTTCACATGAACAAAGTGTATAAATTTGTTTACAAAGACAAACATCTCAAAAATCCATTAGACTTTTTCCACAAATGCAGATAAACCATTATTTTATCTAGAGACGTCAAAAAGTATTACAGATGAGACAATTTCAAAGAGAAACAAAAATCCATTTGATTTAAGTCCATTATAAATGACTTCTTTGTTATGTCAATGGCATGGTGGTTATAAAGACTGATACAACTGCTTGTTCGTCTTAGCCAATAATGATATAACCTGAATACACAAAACAAAAGACCAAAAAACACACACCAAAACATACACAATCTACTTGAACTTAACAAAAAAAAAAATTATTACAAAAAGATTTTATTATATTTTTGGCTCAGATATATGATTTTCACCAGTTTCTTTTTGTTAAGCCATCACAAATTTTCAAAACCATATTGCAAATATCATATCCAATCCAATCCACAATAATTATAGTAATAACATTTAAATTTAAATACTGCTAATTAATAACACAACTTGACACCAACGTTGCCAACCCAAAATGACCTACACCACCTTAGTTATTACAGATTCCACATTGCCAAAGAGCACCTTCAATACCCACGCGCGCAACCGGGGGGGGGGGGGGGGGGGGGTGTTTAGGTGGTACAAAATCCCAGATGACAACCATATAACCCAAGCCTAACCAAATTAATAATATAATTTGAACTAAAATATAATAACCCAACCCATCGCCCTTTCCCCTTCTCTCGTCCCGCTCTTTGTTTTGTGATCCAGGCCCCCGACACCAACAACAGCGCACAACAGGTCTTCATCGGGCAGCACCAACAACTTCGGATTCTGCCGGAGAATAGTAAATTATGGCCATCAAACTCACGAAAACAACATCTTCATCACTCTTTCCGGGTATGATTCGATTTTTTTTTTTTTTTTTGGATTTTTAGGAGAAATAAAATTGTTAAAAATGTTTGAAATTTTAGTTGTTTTGTTGTTTTTTGGAACTTTAGTTGGCTGATTTTGTTGTTTTAGTTAAAGTTTAGCGTGTTTAAATGGTTAGTTACAAGGGATCAACAATTAAAACTAGGGCTTGATTTTAAAGTTAAAAATTATGAAGTTTGGTGATGATTGTTTAAGTGTTTAGTGTTAAAAATTAGTTGTATATGTTATATAGAGAAAGACTTGCTTAGAAAGGTAGCTCTAAATGATGTTTGTATAGATTTTAAAAAATAAAAACCCGTAGGGCGATATTTTAAATATGTTTGTAACGACGTTTGCGTGTTTTTTGATGATTATATAAATTTTAGCTTAATATTCTTTTGTTTTACATGACCCAACCTGAACCGACCCGATGCTGCCCGATATGAACTGAAATTTTTTTCATATACCTAAGGGCCTAAAATCTTTAAAAATATTCCGCACCCTCATGAAAAAAATCTTTAGTCCGCCACTAGTTGTGTTGTGGTCGTAGATTTAGCTACGAATAGGTAGTGCCCGGTTTTGTTTATTTGACTTGCTACGGTTTGTTTTTTAAAATCATGTTTTTCGCATATGGTTTTTCTTGCTATTTTCTAATAAATAGGCAACTAGTAACAGATAAAATATTAGGCATGAATCACCTGAGAAAATAAAATATTTAAAACCCGATGACTCATAGAGTGGTTAAGCTAGCTTTTATGGTGTGGGGTAGAGAACATATCTATAAATACAACTACAAGCAATTCTCATCTTTGTGGTCAAGTTGGAGAGAGAGAGAGATGTCATTGAGTGGCAAAAGAGTTGTTCAGGTTGAGATCAAGTCGAGGGGTGATGTTTTTCATGAGTTATGGAAGTCCAACCCACACCAAATTCCAAGCTTGACCCCCACCAACATCCAAAACTGTCAAACCCATGACGGTGAAGTTGGATCCGTGGGCTCAATTCTCTTCTGGAACTATTCTCTTGGTAAACAACATCCTAGTGTTGGCCGGTGCTGTAAACAAGCCAAGTCGAACCGAGCCAGATTGGGCTCAGGCTCGAAGATAAATGAGCTAGCTTGGCCCAGCTCATTTATCTTATGAGCTGAAATGTTGAGCTTGAATATGACTCGTAAAAAGTTCGAGTCAGCTAGTGGCTAGTCGAACCAGCTCGTTTATTTTTAATTTATTTTAAAATATTACTATTTCTACACGTATTGATGTATATAAAAACAAACAATAATATTTTTAACATATTCATAATTTATAATCCAAGTCTACTACATAATTGTGGGCTCATTTCTAACTTGGGCTATAATTTTGGGTTATAGTTTGTATAAATTAAAATCTAGGCTTTATTTTAAATAAGCCTATAGATCGAGCTAACGAGGGAGCTTGGCTTGACCTACTTACAATTTCGAGCGAGTCACAAGCTTTTATAACAGCCCCACAATACATACTAAACGAGTTTCTTCATTAGTTTGCAAGGTCACTTGATTAAAAGTAATGGTTTTGAGTGATATGTTGTTGCAGATGGAAAAGACTGTGTTGTAAAAACCCTAGTCAAGGACATCAATGAAGCCAAAAAGTCGGTCACCTTTGAGGTAATTGAAGGCGATATTCTGGAACAATATAAGACCTTTGTTTTGCACATTCATGTAGACAAACATGGCGTAAACAACCTCGTCACATGGACCGTCGAGTATGAGAAGTTGAACCCTAACGTTCCTGATCCGGACTCACTTATGGAATTCTATAAGAAGGTGGCCAAAGACATAGAAACTCACCATCTCAAGAACTAAATGAAGAATAAAGTATCAAGTCATATATTCGTCACCAATATAGGTGACTCTAAATAAATGAATTTGGATGTGTTTGACTGTTTGAGATTTCCCATCTTGTGTATGTTATGTTTGTTGGTTGCTTCTATTTGTAAAAATTCATGTTGTTTTAATCGTAATATTAATATAGAAACCCCTCTTTTGTACTTGAAGAAACATCAAACTAATCTGATGATTAGTTTGTGGTATGTGCCTCGACAAATAAGGTAAAACGTATTTGTCTTCTTCAAGTTGTGATAACGATGATCTTGCAAAACACTAAACACCCCGTTAAGCTCGTTACGAGGAGGGGAATAGGGTGGTTCTCTTCGTAACAACTCTCCGGCGTGAGAATAAGTATATGCTTTGAGTTAATAAGTGTGTGATTAAGAGTGAGAAAGAAAGGAAACAGAATGGTTAAACATGAAGATGAAGGCTCATATTTATAGCCGGAGTGGTGTGGAAGGAGATGGGCTGATGGGCCTTGGCCTGGAGTCGACAAAAAGGAATATATGTTTTGTCACCTCTGTCACGACCGTTAGTGTTTCTGGGCGAAGTAAGATGGCGCACGCTGAATGGATCCACGTGGCCTGACTGTTGTCCTTGTTGTCTCGTCTGTCATCAGCGGTTAAGTGGAGATCATGGAGCTGATGTCGACGCACGCTGATTAGTGCCACGTATGCGTCCTTGTGTACCTTCTTGTCTCCTATACAATTGTTAATCGTGGAGCACGATCGGATACACGCTGTTGGACGCTCATTGGTCCATTGCTCTGCCACTTGTACCTGTCGTACTTATCCCAGGATTACCTGCGCTTCTGTCTTCCGCGCGACCACTGGGGATATCCCATGCAGTCGGCGCAAGGTTCAGGAAGTGAGGGTTTTCATCCAAGGAGCCAAGTGTGAAATCTGGTCTTGTGTTTGCCCTGACCCCGCACGCGACCTAGGTGGTACCTGATTGGCTGGCGCGAGGTTAGGAAAGCTGCCAAATTAGTCTAAGAGGAGTATGGTCTCGCGCGTGACCTGATTGGTTGGCGCAAGATTTGGGACCATTCCCCTTCACTAAGTGCCCTAGCTTGCCGTTCTTGAGGGCCTTTTCTATCTCTTGGCGCAGACTGATACAGTCGTCTGTTAGATGACCCGTGTCTTGATGGAAATCACAATACAGATTAGGGTCGTGACCCTTATTGTTTGACATGGGTTTGGGAGCTTTGAAATCGTGGTTCTCCGTCATAAGAACCTCTTTAGATGTCTTATTCAACGGAGTTCAATATTTTTCCGTGTTCTCGTTCTTTACCGCCTTGCGGTATCCAATTATGTTAATCGTGGCGCGCGCGTCCTCCTTGTAGCTAGTCCTTTCCTCATAACCACTGGACTGGTTCGACTTCCAACCTGGGTTTTTGTTCTTGTTGCGCCTGCTTGACTCATGCGCGTTGATTCTTGAGTAATGGTCATCAAGATAATAACTGGACTTGCCTCCAGTCAGTGATTCTTCAGTTTGCGCAACCACCTTGGCTACTGCCATCAGTTTATCCCACTCCTTAGGCATGTTGTCTCTTACCGGTGATAGTCCGTATTAGACTATCACAACGGATTGCCTTCTTGAAGTGGGCGCGCATCAGATCTTCGCTCACGTCGCCGATCTCTAAATACTCCTTGTTGAAGCGAGTGATAAAGTCTTCCAAACCTTCGTTATCGCGTCGCCAAATATTCATGACTTCAGATGTATCGCGCTTGTAACGCCTTTGTTGGCTCAAGTGGGCAAGGAATTGTTCTTGGAAATCAATCCATGATTTGATTCTTCATACGTGGAGGCTGTCAAACCACGCGCGAGCTGTCCCCGTAAGTGAGAGCTGAATATGTTGTCTGTGTATATCTTATACATTTTATAATTGGGTCCCACAATATATATTTATTAATAATTCTTTAATATATTTTGTTTTATACTAAAGGGCATTTTGGTCATTTCACACCCACTTAACAATAAAAACTAACCTCCATCCGCGACAGGGACTATCCGGAAACGAAATTGAAAAAAATGGGGACTATAGCTATAATTTTAGAAAGTTAGTGACCAAAGGTAAAAAAGGCCAAACCACAGAGACTATTCGGGCATTTAACTCTTAAAGTGATGAATAATGATTGATCAATGTATGAAAATCTTGAGTTCTTTTAACAACATATACTTAACGTCTTTCTTTATCAATTTTGCAAAATCACTTGATTAAAATTTAAAGTTTTGGATGATCTGTTGTTGCAGATGGAAAAGACCAGACTTCAAAACCCTGAATCAACGACATCAATGAAGCCAAAAAGTCGATCACATTCGAGTTACTAGAAGGCAATCTTCTGGAACAATATAAGACCTTTGTTATTCTCCTTCATGTGGACAAGCATGGTTTAAACAACCTGGTGACATGGACCGTCGAGTACGAGAAGCTGAGTCCTAATGTTCCTGATCCGGACACACTTATGGAATTCTATAAGAAGGTTGTCAAAGACACAGAAACTCACCATCTCCAGAACTAAATATATCAGAGCCGTCCCCAAGAATGTTAAAAATCTTTTAGGCCTCGTGCGGATACTTGGTTTTGTTCGGTGAGATACGATACGATACGGATACTCATAGTTAAAATAAACTGGAATCCAAAAAAAAAGGAAAAAATGTGGGAAATGGAGGGATTGAACCTACACCAATCCTGTATATGTTTAATTCGTGAACCAATAGACTAACAACCCATTCATCAACTCTTTCATAAATAAATACTTTTAGCATTTAAAGTCTGGAAAGCTAAAAACAAATAAAAATAACGCGCGATGACGGAATCGAACCAGAAACCCCAAGGACAAAACACGACACACTTGCCAGCTGCTCTAGAATAGGCGACGGTAGAGGTTATTTAAGTACGTATAATATATAAAACTTAGAGTTAAATGCTTGGTTGGTCCCTGTGGTTTGCGAAAATTGCAGACTTGGTCCCAGTGGTTCACTAATTACACACGCGGTCCTAATAGTTGTAATTTTTGCACTCGGGTGGTCCTTAACACTAACCTATGTTAAATTTATCAGTTAAGTATGTGTGAAATGACGAGATTCCTTAACTAAAAAACAAAAATACCAATAAAATCATCATCCTCATCTTCTTCACTGCGAGTCCCACCCCCTTCTTCCCCATAGCACCGTCATCTCTACCCAGATATCTCTCTCTCTCTTCTCAAACACCACCACCACTTAACACCCACCATCACCACAATCATCCTCTCGCAGTTCCCCGTGCCTCCGCCTTTCCATGACTAAACTGATTTGCAGCGTATAAACACTTTTAGCAAATCAACAAATTCCAAACAACTCAAACGAGAATCAATGAATGGACCCTTGTTATGAACAGGCTGTTCAGTTCAGCGGATGAACAAAACAACAAATGGACTAATCTGCAGTGGATCAAGTTCAGATCTTGCGAATGAAGTTGTTAATTCTGCGGACAGATGAACAGTTTCTGCAATATAGCTTATGCTCAATCCAGCGAATGAAAGAGTAATTTCTGCGGATGAAAATAATACTTCTGCAGATGTGATTAAAATCTGTTCAGCAAATGAATCTGATTCACGGCGGATAACGTTTTTCCTGCAACAAATGGACAGTTTTGATAAACTCTGCAAATGTAACATATGAAGGTCTGCGGATGAATGAACTGTTCAGTAGATGAGTCAATGAATTTTATACCACCCCGTCGAGAAAACTACGTAAACAAATACGATACCGTTACCAGTTGTGTTTGGTCGGTATATGTTCGGTTTGTGATGATAAAAAAAAATAACTATATATGGCTCGTTCGAATAGAACTTTTATCGAATTGTACATAATAATAAGCACATGATGATGTTAATAATAATAAAAAAATAAAAAAAAACCACACCGATGTTATACGGTATGATACTGATGTTGTTCAGGCAGTATCAGTAATATTAAAAAAAAGAAAATCATTAAAAGTTAAAATTAAAGAAATATGTTTAAGGTTAAAATAAATATAATAGTAATCTATTGTAATCGCGCGTTGTGGCAAAGCGAAACAAATGATAATGTAAAACAAATGTTATTTGAAAATGAATAATGTTGTTTAGAAAACCAAACCATTGGAATCGGTTCAGTTTATCACCGTACCATTTTACTTTATGATACCAAATAAATACTCAATTTTAAATAAAACTTCATTTTTAACAACACTTATACCATAATGTCGAGGGAAAAAAATTAAGGAACGTAGGTTATTAAAGAGATATCAAATTAATTGATAAAGGAAATATATTTAAAAAAACAAAAAAAATATTAAAAAAACATATGATACAGGAAATATGATTTTAAAAAAGAAAATAAATATGTTAAAACTTAAAACAAACTAGAATTACCATCCGTCGCAATGCGACGGGAGATTCATTAGTTATATATCATATTAGATAAAATGCAAATGTTTTTTACATAACCGCGAGCCTGTGTGTAAAACATGTAAAAGAATAACTAAATCAATCTCTGACCCGCGCGTTGCGACAGACCTATCAAAGGAAAAAATAGGCGCACTGCGATGGGCTTGTTAAAGGGGAAAAGTAGATAAAAAAAACGTTGAACCCCACACGCATGTTGCGGCTCTTAACTCAGAAAATTTAGAACAAAACGTTAAACAAAAAATTTGCGAAAGATGTAAAGCACAAGGGATCAAAAGTGAAAGTAAAAAAAGTGTTGGGATTAAATTATAAAAGATGAAAAACTTTGGGTTAAAAGCAAAATAATCAAAGGGTTAAATTGCAAAAGGTGAAAACTTTTGAATTAGAAGTGAAAAATCAAATTAATCAATGAGGTTAAATTACTAAAGATTGAAACTTTAGACTTAAATTGTCAAGGATTGAAACTTTAAGGTTAGAAATGAAAATTTCATTTTTTTAAAAAAACTCTCAAGGCCAACAATACAACTACCTTATGCATAAACATGTTGGTTATTTATAGTTTTGTAATTGTAATGTAATAATAAATTATTATAATATTGAATAATAAAATATTAAATATATATATATCATTACAATAATAAAATCACTATTCATAGCCACTTTCAATTCAATTATATATATTAAATAAATATATAATGTGTTTAAGTATATTTTGTTTTTCTCTTATAACTTTTAAGATACAATGTTTTATAAAATTTGGAGTAAGTCGTTTTGACGTGCCTATTTTTATCTACCTACCAATATTTTTTTTCTGAAACCGAGTTGTGAGCAGTAATGTACAATTAATCAAAGCATAAACGTACATATTATCAAAGATATTTCACATCTAGTTGTTTTCTTCCTAAATTGACGTCGTAGACCAAAACCTCGACTAAGTTCCCACCGCGTAGTAAGGTTGAACTGATTTCAGTTGAACAATCAAAATAGATTTGCTTTTGTATCTTAAGATATATCGAGCGTGTCAAACTAAATTGTCGGTACTACAAGATCATTACCGTCTCTCGTTATTAATTTTATTGGTTCTCGATCAATGTAAAAAATGTGTCGGTATCCTTTTTGACATATCATGATTTTATTTTTTGGGTTGTTCTCTTTCAGTTGTTATACCGAGTGGCATTGTTGTACCGATATCGTAATAAACCAAATTGATACTGTCTCAATCTTCGCCGCAACACGTGGGAAATTTTACTAGTTAAATAAAAACTTTTTTTTTCAATTGTCTATCTATTTGTATCCGGTCCTTTTGTTTCATTTAGAGGTTCTTTTTATGTTTTAATAATTAGTAAGATTTATTTTATTTTATTTTTTACCATCCAACTTTATCATTATTGTGAAATTAGATATAAATGACAAGTTATAATTTTTATTAACTAATTTGAGACATTAGGCAAACTTAGATGACTAATCATTACATGTTATATTTGTGATCTATTCACTATTTATGGGTCATGAATATCCCTAACATGTGATGTGAGAATCTAGTTTCAATACACAACATATAATCATTGCTGTAAAACAAGCTTTCATAGGCCGAGTACTCCCCGAGTAATCGCTACAAGGTAGGTTGTCGAGGCTCGTGTACTCTCTGCTTAGACAGAGTACTTCCCGAGTACTCTTAACTTTGACTATGGAGCGCTTAGCAACTTTTGTAACAATGCATATAATACGTTAGAATTGTCTCATAATGGGATGTGCCCATTGGCGATAAAATTAGTATTACGTCTCTTGATCAATTGGACCTTCAACTATATATCTTACAGTCTTACAATATCTTTTCACACCCTAGGAACTGTTGTGTTATGTGTTATGATCTTGTGGTCTCTATTACTTGTCTTTTAATCTTATAGTAATGAGTAAATTGTCAAAATTGTTTTCGAGGTTTGGGTGTGTTTGCCTGTTTCATCCAAAACAACTTTTATGTACAATATTATCCTTCACTTTTGAGATTTTTTGTCATTTTCATCCAAATGTCTAATTTTCTTTATATTTTCTATCAAATATTTGGATGAAAATGACAAAAATCCCAAATCTCAGTTATGATTTTGGAAAAAAAAAAGTTAGACGTTTGGATGAAAATGACAAAAAAATATAAAAGTGAGGGGCAATATGGTACAAAAAAAATTGTTTTAGATGAAACTGGTAAACACACCAAAACCTGAGGAACAAATTTGGCAATTTACTCTATAGTAATTAACAAATAATAACAATAATTCAGGTGTATATTTTGACATTTAATATCTATACTATATTATAATGTATGAGGGAGGGGTATTTTAAGATACCAAAAATATAAGAACTTTTCCCCCATATTATTTGTAGAAAGACCCATAAAATAAGGGTAGTTTAGTCTTTTAAATACTATTTATTTTTTAGCCCCTAAACTTATTACACTTAAATCCCTAAGATTTTAACAAAATTATAGATAATTAGTTACAATTCACCCATCCACAACAAACATATAATTTTTTTTACGTATTCTTGACATATATTATAAATTATACTGTTTAAAAAAAATCCAAATGTAGCATGACGACCTACACATTTTTGTCAACGTTTCGGTAGTTGTCTTGTTTAATATCGACGCACGGATTAAAAGGTACAAGTCGATAATGCTTTAATGTACAAGTAATTAATACTTGTGATCTAATGCGTCTAATCTACAAAGATGGGCTCCATCTATGCAAACAAAAACAAAAAGAATTAAAAGTATAGTAACATAAAATAAAGATATTATGTGTCACATTTTATTTTATTAAAACTGCCTAATATCTGTACTTAGATATATCTTATAAAACGTAAAACTAACTACAACTAACTTCCTAAATAAAGGATTGTCAAATTTAAAATTAAACTCTAATGCACTTCTATAGTTACGACTATAAATACATAGCAGGACACCCCTATATCTATTGCTAAACAAAGTTAAAAAATGAATTCAGTTCTGAATTCAATTGTTGCGAAAAACCAAGCATGCGAGATTCAAAATTCTAAGGTCAGTTCTGTTATATCGCAGTAGTGAATAATTGTTTTCTTTTATTTACTTTTATGTGAATGTTAACTTATTTGATTTTTCAGATTCAGTTCCATGATGAACATGCCAATTTAAACAGCCCATTTGTCGAACAAGCTTCTAAGGTATTGATTTTGCTTGATTTTTAAGTATTATTTTTGCGTATATCTTTCATATTAACATGTTCGTTATGTTATTATATGTGTGTTTTATTGCAGGATGATGGTGATAAAAGTGTTGATATTATTTCTTATGGTGCAATGTTAGTCCTTACAAGGCTAATCTTTAACGTGAATTTAGTGAAGAGATAATTTTAAGGTTTATTTAATCTTTTTTTTAACTTATGCATTCAATTTTTGTCATTTTTAAGGATCGAAAGTTTGAGACTCAAAGGAAAAGATCCAAGAGACTCTCTGAATGGAAATGGATTGAGGTTATTAATTTAGACGATTATGGGGACAATGACAAAGAAGAGGAATTAGAAGTTGCTGCTGATTCAAGCACAAACCAGAAAACCCGATTAAAAATACCTCGAGTGTCAATTCAGAAGCGGAACAGATTTCATGCAGTCTAATATGAAATCTATCAAGTGTTTTTATGTTTTTTTTTTCATTTTCAGCTGGTATGTTTGATCTGGACGTATGAATAAAGTTTGTTTAATATTTGAACTTTATTTTTGGTGTTAATATAATGCAGTTATTGACCATATTAATAAAATTCAAAATAAAGTTAGTATCATAAATTTACAAGTCAACTAAACTTATATAAGTTAATATCCTAAAGTTGTAATAAATAGATATTGCAGTTAGATATAGTAAAGCATAAATTATAAAATATTGCAGTTATTCTTGGATATTAATCTAATAATTTGTATTTCTTAGTTAAAAAATAATAAAGTAATAAACTTTAAAGCTAAAAAAAAGAAACTTACTATGATATAAAGTTAATAAAGATATAAACTCTTAACATCCTATTTTTTACAAAAACTGTTTTTAAAATTTTATAAAAATATAATTTATATATATATAAAAATGAAATTTAACAATTAAAGGGAAAGCTGTAAAACGTACTTACGAGTCAACTACTATTTTTTATTTTTTTAAAACCAAAAATTTTAAACTTAAATTTTATTGGATGAGTACAATGTGGATATTTAAAAAAAGTTATGAACTTTAAAGAATAAAATTATAAAATTTAACATTTATCCAACAAAATAAACTTCCTTTACAATTATAACAACTTATCTTTTATTTTTTGTCATTTGATTATCATCTTTAAAAAAAACGAAACTTTACATGTGTAAAACAATTTTTTACTTTATTTATAAACAAAACATTTTGTTTTTATAAAAAAATAATTCTTTTATAAACATTTTTTTGTAACAAGTAATATAAATAAAATACTCCAGAAATTTACAATCTTTCCTAGATAAATACTAAATTGTGTTGCAAATTTTTAAGAATTATAAGTTCAACTATATTGTTTTAGAAAATATTAGTTAGTTTCAAAAGAATTCTTTACTAACTTGACTAGATACATGGTAGATTGTGTTGCATATTTTTAGGGATTATAAGTTAAAAGTAGTCTCATATAGATAAGATTGGTTAGGAACTAAAAATCTGAACTTAGTATGATATAAAGTAAATAAAGATATAAGCTCTTAACATCATATTTTTTTTATAAAAACAGTTCTTGAAATTTAATAAAAATATAATTTTTTTATATATGTTAAAAACCGAAATTTAACAATTTAAGTTAAAGCTCTAAAACGTACTTACGAGTCAAATACTGTTTTTTATTTTTATAAAACAAAAATTTTAAACTTAAAGTTTATTGGATTAGTACTATGTGGATATTTAAAAAAAGTTATGAACTTTAAAAAATAAAATTATACTTTATAATTTAACCAATAAAATAAACTTACTTTACAATTATAACAACTTATCTTTTATTTTTTGTGTTTTGATTATTATTTTTTATAAAAAACAATATTTTTTTGTCTTTTGATTATTACTTTTTATAAAAAAGCAAAACTTTACATATGTGTAACGCTAATGACATATATCCACCCCAATAATGTTACAATAAATATTATACGAATAAGAAAACTATCAGAAACGAGTGCCGCAATCCAAAGTGTCGCCCCCACCGCATCGCGCGGGCACCCTACTAGTAAGAAATCAATCATTTGGGAATAGCCCAGTAAAATTGATGAGTTGAATAAAATTTAAGATAATAGAAGGTTAGAGGTTCGATCAGTATAGTGTGCAAGTTTTAGTCACTCATATATATATTGAGTGACTAAAACTATAAATATATATAAAAAAACCCTTTATAATTGATGTTAAACTTAATTGACTTTCGATACAATATTTTATTTCACATAATCTAGTAGATTTCGAAGATATGTGTCATAGTTTTTAAAATCAAAATGGACCCAAAACTTTGATTCTTATATTATTTCTCCGATTATACTTCATTTGTTTAATCATATACGGTTTTTATTTTATAACTAGTGGATGCCCCGCCCGCGTTGCGGAGCGATGGCCGAATAATGAGCGAGTGTTAGGCAGCTCATTGACACGAAAAACAATTAAATCGAGTCAACCAATTAAAACAAAACACTTTTATAGTTTTGATAAAAAAAACTAAAACAATAATTTTTAACTGAGGGAAAGTTGTATTTTTTGACTGGGGTAAAATCGTAATTTGCCAAAAGCTAAAATGATGGCAGTACTGTAAATTTGAACCAGGGGCAAAATTTAAAATTTTCACAGGGGCAAATTCGTAATTTTGAACTTGGGTTAACAGCGTAATATAAATTTGAACTAAGGGCACAATCGTAATTTTAAGCTAGTTGCAAAACCACAATTTTATTTTGAACAGAGGGCAAAATCGTAATTTTGAGTTGGGAGCAAAAGCATAATTTTATTTTGAACTGGGGAAAACGTAATTTTGAACTAATGGTGAAGTCATAATTTTTTAAACGGGGAAAAATCACATTTTTTAACAGAGGGGAAAATCGTAATTTTTAGCTGGGGGCAAAAACAAAATTTTATTTTGAACTGGGGGGCGAAAAGGTAATTATGAACTGAGGGCAAAACCACAATTTTATTTTGAATCGAGGGAAAAATCGTAAATTTGAGCTGGGGACAAAAGCGTAATTTTATTTTGAGTTGGGGGTAAAAACGTAATTTTAAAATGGATATAATAAACTGGTTGGTCCAATAGGGGGGTGCTTGGCAAAAGCGTAATTTAGAGGTGAGGGTAAAATCATAATTTTGAGATGGGGATAAAAGTGTAATTTTATTTTGAGCTGGGGGCAAAACGGTAGTTTTAAACAGAAGCAAAAACGTAATTTTAAAATGAATATAAAATAATAAAATTATTGGTCCAATGGGGGAGCTGCCTGGCACTATTCCCCCATCTTGGAAATGTATGTATAGGAAATAAGTATAAACTAGTCGGGAGCCCCGCCGTGATACGGCGGAGTATTAAAATGCATCAACGCATTTTTTTGTGTCGAATTATATTAAGATAAACTACTAAATATATTTACTAATGTTGATTATTTACATTACTATAACAAAATTTACAATCAACTATTTAAAGTGTTAATACATCTAGATTTATTTCGTTAACATTGTTAAGCAATGCAAAAAGTGTGATAAGTGCGCCTAATTCAACTTATAGGTCAGCCTGTTCTTGTTTTTGTTTTTTTTTTATGTTGCTAACTCTTTTAGTTAGCTCATTAAGCTTGTTATTTATTCGGTGATCCGAATTAACAACCTCCTCAGTAGCCGAGTAAGCCTTTCCTAGACATTCACACCATCGTTCGAGCTTGACATACTAATGAAGAAGGAAATAACAAAACAATTACATGTAGGTCCCTTTCACCGTGGATCTTGACAAGATTGATAATCCAATCAAGAGTGTAGAATCCTCTTGATCAGACGAACCTAGAAACTAGTAGAACTGCAAATATAAACTACTCACAAATTATCTTATATTATTATCCAACACATGGTTATTCAAGACTTGATCTCTCTCTCTCTATCTATCTCGAAATCTCTCTTTCTCTAGATGTTCTTGGAGTGGCTAACCTCAACCCTAATGCAATTACATGTTTATCTACCACATGAATAGCAGACTAGGCTAAGCCTACAGCCACAACCAAACCCGTAAACCTTTAAGACTAGTAAGTGGGTTTAGTTCAGCCCATACAAAGCTAAACTCAGTATACAACGCTAAGCCCGCTAATCGTTGACATTTATATATTAAAAAGACCTAAGTATGATGTTGTTGTCACAATATGCATCAATAGACTCCCCTTTTACAATAGTTGCATAGGGTAATTTTGTCTTCAATCATCTTGCAGTCTTTGGTCTTCAAATAGCTTCAACTTCAACAACTTCTGTCAGCAACAGACTCCGTTGTAAGCTAATGCATCCAATCACCAAACTTTCATAGTTAACAATTCAACACGATACAAACTCTGGTGTAGCAATACATGTCACTTTTCAATCTCTCTCTACAATGTAGAAGAAGGAATCTACCATGCATCCACACATTCTCGACTTCACCTCACGACACTCAACACTTAATTTTACTTCACATGAACAAAGTGTATAAATTTGTATACAAAAACAAACATCTCAAAAATCCATTAGACTTTTTCCACAAATGCAGATAAACCATTATTTTTTCTAGAGACGTCAAAAAGTATTACAGATGAGACAATTTCAAAGAGAAACAAAAATCCATTTGATTTAAGTCCATTATAAATGACTTCTTTGTTATGTCAATGGCATGGTGGTTATCAGAGGCGTCTCTAATAATTCACATACCCTGTTCGAGTTTAAAAAAATGTGTCTTCCGTTATGTTTTGTTATTATTTAAAAAAAATGAAATTAGTATTGAGTTCAATAAATCTAATTCCAAGTGGGCTAAGGGGAGGAGGGGTGGTTCACTAGTGATAGTTTCTATCACTCCCACCATCCAATCAAATCATGCCATGTCATAACCAAATATTCTATCACTAGTGATAGAAATGTAGGCGGGGTGGTATCACTAGTGATGAAATTCTATCACTCCCATTTTTTTTTAATTTTCATTTTAAAATTAGAAATTAACAATAAAACACTAAAATTAAAATTTTCATTAAACCTTGGGTCTTACGGGATTTTTCTTCATACCCGAACCTCTTTTTTTCGAACCCCCACCTCTCTTGCTTGAACCTTCCATGTTTCTAAAAATATTTAGATTGAGAGTTTGGTTTTTTAAAAATATTTAGATTGAGTGTGTGAGAATGGTTGAGAATTTATTGGTTTTTTAATTGAGTAGTGAGGATTTATATAAAAAAAAAAGGTTCAAACGGTCAAAAAAATTAACAAACGGTCATAAATCAACGGTCCAATTTCAAATTCAACACGTGATATGTTTAACGCGTTCAAAAAATAACACGTTGATTTGGTGCCGGCGGCGGTGTTCCGTTCGTTTTTAACGCGTGATCGGGGTGGTATAACGGACCACCCCGTGTGGCCTAAATTCTAAACCATAATAAATGATTTGTAAATGGGACTATATTGGAAGTGGTATGGGTTTACTATTTAAAAAAAATAACATATACGTATCATATTTTTTTTTAAATCGCATGCCCCTCGAAATCACAGGCCTTGTGCGGAGGTCCTCCCCGCACACCATCAAAGCCTCCCATGGTGGTTATAAAGACTGATACAGCTGCTTGTTCGTCTTAGCCAATAATGATATAACCTGAATACACAAAACAAACGACCAAAAAACACACACCAAAACATACACAATCTACTTGAACTTAACAAAAAAAAATTATTACAAAAAGATTTTATTATATTTTTGGCTCAGATATTTGATTTTCACCAGTTTCTTTTTGTTAAGCCATCACAAATTTTCAAAACCATATTGCAAATATCATATCCAATCCAATCCACAATAATTATAGTAATAACATTTAAATTTAAATACTGCGAATTACTAACACAACTTGACACCAACAACGTTGCCAACCCAAAATGACCTACACTACCTTAGTTATTACAGATTCCACATTGCTAAAGAGCACCTTCAATACCCACGCGCGCAACCGCGGGGGGGGGGGGGGGGGGGGTAAGGTGGTACAAAATCCCAGATGACAACCATATAACCCAAGCCTAACCAAATTAATAATATAATTTGAACTAAAATATAATAACCCAACCCACCGCCCTTTCCCCTTCTCTCGTCCCGCTCTTTGTTTTGTGATCCAGGCCCCCGACACCAACAACAGCGCACAACAGGTCTTCATCGGGCAGCACCAACAACTTCGGATTCTGCCGGAGAATAGTAAATTATGGCCATCAAACTCACGAAAACAACATCTTCATCACTCTTTCCGGGTATGATTCGATTATTTTTTGATGTTTTTTTTGTTTATTTGGATTTTTAGGAGAAATAAAATTGTTAAAAATGTTTGAAATTTTAGTTGTTTTGTTGTTTTTTGGAACTTTAGTTGGCTGATTTTGTTGTTTTAGTTAAAGTCTAGTGTGTTTAAATGGTTAGTTACAAGGAATCAACAATTAAAACTAGGGCTTGATTTTAAAGTTAAAAATTATGAAATTTGGTGATGATTGTTTAAGTGTTTAGTGTTAAAAATTAGTTGTATATGTTATATAGAGAAAGACTTGCTTTGAAAGGTAGCTCTAAATGATGTTTGTATAGATTTTAAAAAATAAAAACCCGTAGGGCGATATTTTAAATATGTTTGTAACGACGTTTGACGTGTTTTTTGATGATTATATAAATTTTAGCTTAATATTCTTTTGATTTACATGACCCAACCTGAACCGACCCGATATGAACTGAATTTTTTTTTCATATACCTAAGAGCCTAAGACCGTGGGGTATGGTGGGGCTTGGGTTGGGCATTTGGTGACACGTGTAATGGGAGGCCGCCCACTGCCCGGATACGTGTCCGCGGGGTATGGCGGGGTGTGGGTTGGGCTTGGGTTGGGTGCACCGCGTGGCAAATGTTTAAAAAAAAAATACAAAAAATTTATAAAAAAATCACACAACATTTATAAAAAACCTAAAACTTCATTAAAATTTTAAAAATTACATAATCCTAAAAATTACTTAACTTCTAAAAATTACAAAATAAAAAAACCTAAAGCGTTAAAAAAATTTCAAAAAGTTCGATCTTGTCGAACGCCTTCTTTTCCACGCTTCGAAACTCTATGTTTGCCACCGCCACCCGGTCCTCGTGGCTTAACTCGCCACCGGGAACCGCTTCGTAGTAAGCCTTGAAACGCTCGAGCTTGGGCCTTAGGTCGCGCCATTTATGTTGGCACGCGTTGAGGTTGTGGCGGTCGTTACCGACGTTCTGTCGGTAGGCCGCGAATGCTTCCGCCCAATATTTTGTTTGGCCCGGTGGCCGGCCCTTCATAGCGTCGACGACGCTAGTTACGAATGCCATTTCTTCTTGACGGGTCCAGGATGCCATAGTGGTGTTGTTCGTGGGATGGGGGGACCAGCGGGGTAGCGGTTCAAGACAGTGGGTGTAGCCGGTGGGGTTTTGGTTCGTGGGATGGGGGGACCGGTGGGTTGGGGTTCCAATATATAGGCCCCTTGGGGACCCGGGTGGCGGTTATAGAAGATGGGGGGATGGGGGACCAGTTTGAATTTCAAAATTTAAACACCCGCCTGCCCACGTGGCGGGTGACCCAATGAGAAGATGCCACCTCGCTTCGCCATACCGCCCCACGCCCGGCTTGAAACCCAAGCCCCAAGGGGCCACGCCCAAACCCAAGCCCACCCGGCGTGGTCACTTGGGCGTTTTACCCCAACCCACGCCCAAACCCCCGCCCCATACCCCACGGCCTAAAATCTTTAAAAATATTCTGCACCCCATGAAAAAAATCTTGAGTCCGCCACTAATTGTGTTGTGATCGTAGATTTAGCTACAAATAGGTAGTGACCGGTTTTGATTATTTGACTTGCTACGGTTTGTTTTTTTAAATCATGTTTTTCGCATATGGTTCTTCTTGCTATTTTCTAATAAACTAGTATTAAGTGCCCTCGTGTTGCGGCGGGGGGCATAAACGGTTTTAAGTAGCACTAATGCTACACAACTATCAGCAACCAATAACACCGAAAAAGCTCGTAAAAACCAAATAAACAAAAAGGAAAAAATAACAACACTGAACGAAAAGCATATGTAAAATCGTTGAATCACGCATGCCCGTTGCGGCATGATAATGCGAAGAAATTAGACTGAAATGTAAAAATAGAAAAGAATAGCTAAGTCGATTTAAGAGCACGCGCATTGCGACAAACCTGTCAAATAGGGAAAAAATAGACGCGATGTAATAGTCCTGTCAAACGGGAAAGAGTTAACTGCCATTTTCGTCCCTGTGGTTTGGTCACTTTGGCCATTTCAGTCCATTTTTCAAAAATGCGCCATTTTCCTCCCCGACGTTCTGAAAAGGTGCCATTTCAGTCCAAAAATCATAACCCAGTTAAGTCGGTTTGTAAATAAGGACTGATTGTGTAAATTTGTAACATAAAGGACCATTTAAGTAAAATGTATAAATATTAATATAATTATAAAATATATAATATATATATATATATATATATATACAATGTATACACACCGGGAGAGGGAACCGGAGCTCCGGTGGTCACCACCGCCGCCGCCGGAACCAGCTCCGGAGTTATGTCGAAATCGCTTCGATTGTGATGTTATTTAGTTTCCCTGAACCCATACGAAACTCTCACACTCTTCAAAATCCTCTAACACTCGAAAAAGACCTTCTGATCACCTCTGCAAGTCTCGCCGGAAAAATCATCGCCGGAGCTTAGTCGAGCCGCCATTCCAAACGATACCGGATCGGTTTTACTTGTTAAATCAGTATGTTATTACTTATATTATGTTTCTGCAAGTTTAATTACATTATAATCATGTTTTGAATCGAAATCGGATCGGGTTTGACTTTCGTTGACTGTTTTGGGGAAGACGATGAACAGTAACATGTTCAAATATTCGTAATGGTGCCGGAACCACCACTCTCTCTCTACTCTCTCTCTATGCTCTGCAATCACCACCACCATCAACGTCATCATCATCATCAGACCTTCATCATCATCATCAGACCTTCATTGTCGGAGAGAGAGAATTTTCAAACCTGCAACTATCATCATCTCCATTTGAATTTTCAAGTTCAGATTTCGAGTGCCGGTTTCGAGTTCATAGCCTCACAGCCGATCATCATCATCACAGAGTTGGTCGCCGACGTTACAGAGGATGATGACGGAGGGTGCGGTGACGGAGGTGACGACTGCAGCAGAGGTTTGTTGAACAGTGGTTAATGGTGATTGCAAGTCGACGGTAATGAAGGTAGATGAAGATGAATGACGACCGGAGATGATAATCGGAGTTTGGTGTTCGGAGTGTGCGGTGGTGACGGAGGTTGTTACGGAAATAGCGAACGACAATAGTTGCAGGTGGTGCTTGTGATGGAGTGTGCGGTGGTGGTGGTTCCGGCGGCGGTGGTGACCACCGGAGCTCCGGTTCCGGCGGCGGTGGTGACCACCGGAGCTCCGGTTCCCTCTCCCGGTGTGTATACATTGTATATATATATATTTAATATATATTTTATAATTATATTAATATTTATACATTTTACTTAAATGGTCCTTTATGTTACAAATTTACACAATCAGTCCTTATTTACAAACCGACTTAACTGGGTTATAATTTTTGGACTGAAATGGCACCTTTCCAGAACGTCGGGAGGAAAATGGCGCATTTTTGAAAAATGGACTGAAATGGCCATAGTGACCAAACCACAGGGACGAAAATGGCAGTTAACTCAACGGGAAAAAATAGACGAAAAAATGTTGAATCCCACACGCACGTTGCGGCGTGTTCACTCGCAAAATTAGAACAAAACGTAAAACGAACAATTTGCAAAAGATGAAAAATACGGAGATCAAAGTTGAAAATAAAAATATGTTGGGGTTAAATTGCAAAAGATAGAAAAATTTGTGTTAAAAGTAAAAAAAAATAAAACCAAAGATGTTAAAACGCAAAAAATGAAAATATTTGGATTAAAAGTGAAAAGTATAGTAATTTTTTTTGAGTAAATTTCAAAGTTCGTCCTTTATGTATGTCTAAAATATCAAAGTATGTCCTTTATCTTTAATATCCTCAGAAAACATCCTTAATGTTTGCAAATCCTTACATGTTACGTCCTTTAGTCCTAATCCAGTTACTTTTCATGGTTAAATTTGACTAAGTCAGCCCCACATAGGGGTATTTTGGTCATTTTATCACAATATATACATAGATTCTCTTCGATATTTTAGACACAGATTCTCTCTCTCCTCTACTAAACACAGCTGCCACCGGCCACAACCACCACCCGGCCACCGCCACCCAACCACAACCACAACCACCACCCGCCGCCCACCACCCAACCCTCCCATCTTACATCTGTTACTCTGTAAACCCACACAATTTTACAAAAGAAACCCACAAAAATTTTACAATTACTTCAACAAAAATATTGATACTTTGAGATCATACGCAACATAATATGCATCTGAACACGAAATCATCAGTTTAATGGCTCCGGATTGGGCGATTTTGACTCAATTCTCCGACGGAACTGACCGATTTGCAGATCCATGGTTCGTACTGTGAGAAATCCATGGTTTACACTTGGTTTTTGCAGATCGAGAAATCAAAGGTTTAGACGGAACTGACCGATTTGCAGATCCATGGTTCGTACTGCGAGAACTGACCGATTTGCAGATCCATGGTTCGTACTGACCGATTTGCAGATGTGGATGGACGGAACTGACCGATTTGCAGATCGGGTACTGGCCTATTTGCAGATCGAGATTTAGGGTTTGTGTTTGTGTTTGAGTTGAAGAGAGAGAAAGTGGTGGTGGTGGGGCAGGTGGATTTGGTGGTGGTAGGATAGTTCGAGAGGAAAGAGTGAGAGAGAGGGGCAATATGCGGTGGTTGTCGGTGGTGATAGTGGGTGTATTTTTGGGTGAACGACAAAGGGTTGGGCGGTGGTAGGGTTGGGCAGCGGTGGTGGAGGTGTTGATGGTGGTGGAGGATTGGTGGTGATAATGGACGTACGGTGGTTGACGGTGGTGATAGTGGAGGTGCGGTGGTGATGATGGTTGCAGGTGGGGTGTGGTTGCAGGTGGTGATGGTCTGGGGGTGATGGTGCAAGAAGTTACAGAGAGTTTAGAGGAGAGGGGAGGCTGTTTGTTTGATGTTGGGTTCATTTATTGAGTTTATGATTGTTTATTATAATATTTAGGATAAAATGACTAAAATACCCTTATGTAGGGTTGACTTAGTCAACTTTAACCATGAAAACTAATTGTGTTATGACTAAAGGACATAACCTGATTGGTTTTTCAAACATTAAGTATGTTTTCTGAGGATATTAAAGATAAAGGACATACTTTGATATTTTAGACATACATAAAGGACGAACTTAGAAATTTACTCTTTTTTTTTTTTGGAAAACTCCCTAACGTACAACTCACTAAAGTACTAACATGTTACAAATTTATAGTATGGTAATTGTAATAATACCCAACTAGTAACACATGGTAAAATATTAGGCATGAATCACCTGAGAAAATAAAATATTTAAAACCCGATGACTCAAAGAGTGGTTAAGCTAGCTTTTATGGTGTGGGGTAGAGAACATATCTATAAATACAACTACAAGCAATTCTCATCTTTGTGGTCAAGTTGGAGAGAGAGAGAGAGAGAGATGTCATTGAGTGGCAAAAGAGTTGTTCAGGTTGAGATCAAGTCGAGGGGTGATGTTTTTCATGAGTTATGGAAGTCCAACCCACACCAAATTCCAAGCTTGACCCCCACCAACATCCAAAACTGTCAAACCCATGACGGTGAAGTTGGATCCGTGGGCTCAATTCTCTTCTGGAACTATTCTCTTGGTAAACAACATCCTAGTGTTGGCCGGTGCTGTAAACAAGCCAAGTCGAACCGAGCCAGATTGGGCTCAGGCTCGAAGATAAATGAGCTAGCTTGGCCCAGCTCATTTATCTTATGAGCTGAAATGTTGAGCTTGAATATGACTCGTAAAAAGTTCGAGTCAGCTAGTGGCTAGTCGAACCAGCTCGTTTATTTTTAATTTATTTTAAAATATTACTATTTCTACACGTATTGATGTATATAAAAACAAACAATAATATTTTTAACATATTCATAATTTATAATCCAAGTCTACTACATAATTGTGGGCTCATTTCTAACTTGGGCTATAATTTTGGGTTATAGTTTGTATAAATTAAAATCTAGGCTTTATTTTAAATAAGCCTATAGATCGAGCTAACGAGGGAGCTTGGCTTGACCTACTTACAATTTCGAGCGAGTCACAAGCTTTTATAACAGCCCCACAATACATACTAAACGAGTTTCTTCATTAGTTTGCAAGGTCACTTGATTAAAAGTAATGGTTTTGAGTGATATGTTGTTGCAGATGGAAAAGACTGTGTTGTAAAAACCCTAGTCAAGGACATCAATGAAGCCAAAAAGTCGGTCACCTTTGAGGTAATTGAAGGCGATATTCTGGAACAATATAAGACCTTTGTTTTGCACATTCATGTAGACAAACATGGCGTAAACAACCTCGTCACATGGACCGTCGAGTATGAGAAGTTGAACCCTAACGTTCCTGATCCGGACTCAGTTATGGAATTCTATAAGAAGGTGGCCAAAGACATAGAAACTCACCATCTCAAGAACTAAATGAAGAATAAAGTATCAAGTCATATTCGTCACCAATATAGGTGACTCTAAATAAATGAATTTGGCTGTGTTTGACTGTTTGAGATTTCCCATCTTGTGTATGTTATGTTTGTTGGTTGCTTCTATTTGTAAAAATTCATGTTGTTTTAATCGTAATATTAATATAGAAACCCCTCTTTTGTACTTGAAGAAACATCAAACTAATCTGATGATTAGTTTGTGTTATGTGCCTCGACAAATAAGGTAAATCTTATTTGTCTTCTTCAAGTTGTGATAACGATGATCCTGCAAAACACTAAACACCTCGTTAAGCTCGTTACGAGTAAGGGAATAGGGGGGTTCTCCTCGTAACCACTCTCTGGCGTGAGAATAAGTATATGCTTTGAGTTAATAAGTGTGTGATTAAGAGTGAGAAAGAAAGGAAACAGAATGGTTAAACATGGAGATGAAGGCTCATATTTATAGTCGGAATGGTGTGGAAGGAGATGGGCTGATGGGCCTTGGCCTTGGCCTGGAGTCGACAACAAGGAATATATGTTTTGTCACCTCTGTCACGACCGTTAGTGTTTCTGGGCGAAGTAAGCCGGCGCACGCTGACTGGATCCACGTGGCCTGACCGTTGTCCTTGTTGTCTTGTTTGTCATCAGCGGCTAAGTGGAGATCATGGAGCTGATGTCGGCGCACGCTGATTAGTGCCACGTATGCGTCCTTGTGTACCTTTTTGTCTCCTATACAATTGTTAATCGTGGAGCACTATCGGATACACGTTGTTGGACGCTCATTGGTCCATTGCTCTGCCACTTGTACCTGTCGTACTTGTCTCAGGATTACCTGTGCTTCTGTCCTCCGCGCGACCACTGGGGATATCCCATGTAGTCGGCGCAAGGTCCAGGAAGTGAGAGTTTTCATCCAAGGAGCCAAGTGTGAAATCTGGTCTTGTGTTTACCCTGACCCCGCGCGCGACCTAGGTTGTACCTGATTGGCTGGCGCGAGGTTAGGAAAGCTGCCAAATTAGTCTAATAGGAGTATGGTCTCGCGCGTGACCTGATTGGTCAGCGCAAGATTTGGGACCTTACCCCTTCACTAAGTGCCCTAGCTTGTCGCTCTTGAGGGCCTTTTCTATCTCTTGGCGCAGACTGATACAGTCGTCTGTTAGATGACCCGTGTCTTTATGGAAATCACAATACAGATTAGGGTCGTGACCCTTCATGTTTGACATGGGTTTGGGAGCTTTGAAATCGTGGTTCTCCGTCATAAGAACCTCTTTAGATGTCTTATTCAACGGAGTCCAGTATTTTTCCCTGTTCTCGTTCTTTACCGCCTTGCGGTATCCAATTATGTCAATCGTGGCGCGCGCGTCCTCCTTGTAGCTAGTCCTTTCCTCATAACCACTGGACTGGTTCGACTTCCAGCCAGGGTTTTTGTTCTTGTTGTGCCTGCTTGACTCATGCGCGTTGATTCTTGAGTAATGGTCATCAGGATAATAACTGGACTTGCCTCCAGTCAGTGATTCCTCAGTTTGCGCGACCACCTTGGCTACTGCCATCAGTTTATCCCACTCCTTAGGCATGTTGTCTCTTACCTGTGATAGTCCGTATTAGACTATCACAACGGATTGCCTTCTTGAAGTGGGCGCGCATCAGATCTTCGCTCACGTCGCCGATCTCTAAATACTCCTTGTTGAAGCGAGTGATAAAGTCTTCCAAACCTTCGTTATCGCGTCGCCAAATATTCATGACTTCAGATGTATCGCGCTTGTAATGCCTTTGTTGGCTCAAGTGGGCAAGTAATTGTTCTTGGAAATCAATCCATGATTTGATTCTTCATACGGGAAGGCTGTCAAACCACGCGCGAGCTGTCCCCGTAAGTGAGAGCCGAATATGTTGTATGTGTATATCTTATACATTTTATAATTGGGTCCCACAATATATATTTATTAATAATTCTTTAATATATTTTGTTTTATACTAAAGGGCATTTTGGTCATTTCACACCCACTTAACACAAAAAACTAACCTCCATCCGCGACAGGGACTATCCGGAAACGAAATTGAAAAAATTGGGGACTATAGCTATAATTTTAGAAAGTTAGTGACCAAAGGTAAAAAAGGCCAAACCACAGAGACTATCCGGGCATTTAACTCTTAAAGTGATGAATCATGATTGATCAATGTATGAAAATCTTGAGTTCTTTTAACAACATATACTTAACGTCTTTCTTTATCAATTTTGCAAAATCACTTGATTAAAAATTAAAGTTTTGGATGATCTGTTGTTGCAGATGGAAAAGACCAGACTTCAAAACCCTGAATCAAGGACATCAATGAAGCCAAAAAGTCGATCTCATTCGAGTTACTAGAAGGCAATCTTCTGGAACAATATAAGACCTTTGTTATTCACCTTCATGTAGACAAGCATGGTTTAAACAACCTGGTGACATGGACCGTCGAGTACGAGAAGCTGAGTCTTAATGTTCCTGATCCGGACACACTTATGGAATTCTATAAGAAGGTTGTCAAAGACACAGAAACTCACCATCTCCAGAACTAAATATTAATATATCATATATCATAATCAAATCATATTCGTCACTAATATACGGTGACTAGCTCTAAATAATTGGGATTTACATATAAATAGTGTCAAATACCCCATCTTGCATAGAATAGAATAGAACATACCCAGAATTGACCATAATGCCCTTGCATGAGTCTAGTAGAACAACTAAAGCAATGGTAACTTAGTTGTGAACCGGTTTGGTGACCCGATATACATCATCCTCCCCATCTTCGAAAAAAAGTTGTGAACCGGTTTAGTGGGTGGCTCGGGTATTTTTGGTGGGTATCCGATGGCGCATAGCAACTTGGACGCGTATGGTATGGCATGAATGCATAATCCCTCCTCGACCCATGTGCTTGGTGGCCATCCCAGTAAGGCGCATATTTGCTGTTCCGTGGTTCGTTTCTCGTTTCCTGTGGCTGAAATACACGGCCAGCAGGTAATGAAAATGATCTGAATAAGTATTAGTGGATGGTAGAGATTAAGTGTTGCAACCAAATGATGAGAAAACAATTTCCAAATCTGATGAAGGATATGATGCAACAACCTTTTTTTTTAAACTGGATAGTGGATAGTATGTGAACGTAGAGGTGTAAGAGTCAAAACGGATCTCTTCAGCCCTGATACCAAATGATAGGAATCGGAGTACACAACGGATAGATAATTTGAAATAAAATAAAACAGATAGGCAACAGATCGAACAAGGTACAAAAATGACCACTTGAACAACTCCTTGGGCAATCTAAACTTGAAAAAAAACACTAAAGAAAAAATGTCACCGTTACACTCTGTGTTGCATCTACTGGTTCTTCAATCAATCATTGTCTACATTAAACTCAAGATTCGGTCTCTTTTAGCCTATTAACTTGGCTCTCTGCAGCTCCGCCTAGTCATCTTATGCTTGACATGGCCCTTGTTCTTAGGTTGACCCTTTTTCTTTCCAGCTTTGCACTTCTTAGCTAACTGTTGACTTTTAAATTTTGACTTCTCAGGTTGCATACGCTTTGGAGGCCTACCACGACGTTTGTGCTTGGGTTTATCGTCAAGCGGTACCTTTTCTAGCTGCTGATCTTGCTGGGAACCAATCGGATCCTGCACTTCTATTGAACTTGGAGCAGCAGTCAGTTCATCAGCAGGAAACTCAGGAATCAACTTCTTATCTGACTGTTGACCCTTAACTTTTGACTTCTCAGATTCCATAGGCTTCGGACGCCTACCACGATGCTTGTACATGGGTTTATCATCAAGCGGTAGCTTTTCTGTCTGCTGATCTTGCTGAGAACTAATCGAGTCCTGCGCTTCTGTTGAACTTGGAGCAGTGTTATCAGAAAACTGAGTAATCAACTTCTTAGGTGACTGTTGACTTTTGACTTTTGATATCTCAGATTCCATAGGCTTCGGACGCCTACCACGACGTTTGTATTTCCGTTCATCAACAAGCGGTAGCATTTCTGGCTGCTGATCTTGCTGAGAAATAATTGGATCCTGCACTTCTGTTGCACTTGGAGCAGCGGTCGTTTCATCATTAGGAAACCGGTAAATCACCTTCGAAGACGTTGGCTTTAAGAATTCTATCAGCGGCTTATCCAAACTTGTAGTTCTTGATATCTGGAGTGGTTCGATATCAACCGCGCTCTTCACTTCGATAATCTCCATTGCCTGTTGTTTTTCGTTCGACAAATACTCAACAATGTCGGGCTTATCTTTTGACATATTTGCATAACCTAGAGAGTCTATTAACTCTAAGCTAGCTCCTAATGCATCTTTCTTTAAAACCGTCTTCAACTGTGATCTAGTCCAAACCCGTTTTCCACTTCCGTGTAATACGGGATTCGAACCAGGAGATCCTTCAAGCAACAGAAGCTCGGGATTCTTCTTCGTTTGAGTTTGCTCTAAGTTAACGTAACCAGAATTATCACGGTCTGACACTTGACCCGCCTCATTTTGTTCTTGAATTTGTATGTCACCCATGTTAACTTCTACTATCTGGTTCTGCTCAGGTGATACGTCATCAATTACTTCATTATTTTGTTCCAAATTTGCTTCACCCAACAGCTGAAGATCAGTATCCTCATTTATCGCGTGTTTCTTCGTGCGCTTGCTACTTTTCCTTTTAGACTTCAACCTATGCTTCCTCTTCCGTAACCCGTTTTGTTCTTGAATTTGTATGTCACCCATCGTAACTTCCGATGTCTGCTTCTGCTCATGTGACTCATCAACAGTTGCTTCATTATTAATCGAGCGTTTCTTGGCTCGCTTGCTGTTTTTCTTTATAGATTTCAATCCCAGCTTCCTCTTCCTCTTAAGCAACTCTATGTGCTCCTTATCACTAGTTTTCTGAACACCCAATGGGGTTTTTTCCTTTTTCTTGTATTTTTTGGGGAGCCTACTGCTTTTCTTGCACGCCTCTGAATTGGGTTGACTTTTACGCTTCTTATGTTTCTTACTAGGCTTGCTGCTTTTGTTCCTTGATTCCGACTCTGCACCAGCAAGCAAATAGCATTGCTTGTCGGTTATACAAATTTCATTTCGATCACATAGCTTATCAAGGTGATGTTTTAGCAATGTCGAGTGAGCCCAAGGCAAATCAGTATACTCCTTTTGTATGTGATCTGATATCGACTTCTCGCTAGAACCTCCTTTCTTGTTCAGTTCCTGAATCGCCTTGTATATCATCTGTACCCATGGTTGACCATGATATAGTTAGATTAATAACAAATTCGGTAGTGATGAATAGTGGACTTGGTTTTAAAAGAAGAGTGACGCTCTGATGCGTTTTGATCCCAAAAGCCGATGCGCGAAGTGCACGCATCACATATTGCAATCAAATTTAAAAACCTCAAACCAATTGCAATCAAATCTCTAATTTGTTCAAGTACTAGTTAACTACATAAGGCGCCACATCACACGCGCATCATGTGATGGCCGCATACATGATAACTACCTAGCATCAACTGCATCACCGCATTATGTGATGTGCACGTTACGCGCTCCTGATGCATACATTTTAAAACCAATCTACATACGCATTACCGGTGTCACATGACAGGTAAAAAATATTTTTTTTTTCTGTTATTCGTTTTCTATGTATTACTTACGCATGTATCCAGCACTCGATTAAAACCGATTCACCTAACATTTTCATACAATCCTAAATTCCTAATCATTCAAACATCTTCAACATCAACAATATCACTCATTATCATTTTATAATAAACCTAATTTCACTTCATATACCACAATTCCACCAGTTCAACACAAAAAACAAACCCTAAAATTGAAAATTCTATTTAACACCAAACATTAAAAACAAAAGGCTAATAATTATACTTACAGCTGCATAAGGTGGATGATTAGGAGTCTGAAAATCCGAAAAAAACTTGGGAAAACGTTGTTGAATCAACACAGGATACGAATTGTTAGCATCAATTGGGAATAAATTAGGGTTTGAATGTGTGAATTGAATTAGGGCTTCTTGCAACTTCTCCATGTATGGTTGAAGATGATCGATCGATCAGCAACGGTGGTGTTTGCGAGATTTAGGTTGTGGAAATTTTTAGGGTTTTGATTTGAAAATATTGTTTGTAAGGATAATGGAAACAATATATTTGTGTTCATCTCAAGATTCGGCGAGATACGTGTGTGTGTTTTTGAAAACCTGTGAAACGGTTTCAAAAAGCTGAAAGTTTGACCGCGACTTTCCTGTAGAGTACACAGTACATTGATTTCAAAATATTTTTCCTACTTTGTAGCAAAATAGAAAATGTAGTATTTTATTTGACACATAATTTTAGAGTTAAATGTTATTTTAGTCCTTGTGGTTTGGATCATTTTGTGAGTTTAGTTCAAAAGTTTCATTTTTCGTCTGTGAGTTCAAAAAGGTTTCACTGTTGCCATTTTAGTTCACTGGGTTAACTTCATCCATTTTTTTTTGTTAACGGGAAGGGTAATTCGGTCATTTTATATGGCTGAATTGTCCTTCTAGTTAACAGAATTACATATAAAATGACCGAATTGTCTTTCTCGTTAACAGAAAAATGGATGAAGTTAACCCAATGGTCTAAAATGCCAATCGTGAAACCTCTTTAGACCCACAGGAGAAAAATGAAACCTTTGCACTAAACTGGCAAAATGGCCCAAACCACAAGGACTAAAATGGTATTTAACTCCATAATTTTATAAAATTAGTGGGTTACCACTCGAGCGAGCTTCGTGACGGAAAACGTATATAAAATAAGCAAATCATGATGGGATGTTTACGTGACGATAAAAAAGATTGAGTCACGACGGTATATTCGAAGGTTTCATTTTGTCAGTTTAGTCTAAAGGTTTTATTTTTCGTCTGTGAGTCCATAAAGGTTTCACTGTTGTCATTTTAGTCCACTGGGTTAACTTCATCCATTTTTGCTATTAACGAGAACGGCAATTCGGTCATTTTATATGGCCGAATTGTCCTTCTAGTTAACAGAATTTACATATAACATGACCGAATTGCCTTTCTCGTTAACAGAAAAATGGATGAAGTTAACCCAGTGGACTAAAATGACAATCGTGAAACCTTTTTGGACCCACATGAGAAAAATGAAACATTTGGACTAAACTGGCAAAATAGCCCAAACCACATGGATTAAAATGACATTTAACTCCATAATTTTATAAAATTAGTGGGTTACCACTCGAGCGAGCTTCGTGACGGAAAACGTATATAAAATAAGCAAATCAGATGGGATGTTTTACGTGAAGATAAAAAAGATTGCATCACGACGGTATATTCGAAAGTCACGGAGAAAATTACGTCGTTGTATATGATAGCCAAGTTATTCGAACATATTTATGTCAAAGCGTATATAAAGATAAGCATGACGGGCGCGCATTACAACGGGTCGATTTAAACATAGATAAAAAAGCACCTCGCAATGTCTATTTAGAGATGAGCGTAGAACGGTTTATAGAAACCTTGACGGTTTTACAAAAAAAATGTTTGAAACAACCGGTTAGTTTTAATACGTTACGAAAATTCACGTCAAACTTAGATAAAAATAACTCGTGGAGAGCGTTGATATAAAAATAAAACTGTTAAAAAAATTCACATAATAAAAAATTCTTTAAAAATTCAAAATTATAACTTTGTTAAAGTTTAGGGGTTATAATGTAAATCGATTAATGTAAAAGGATAAATAAATAAATAAACCAATTAAATTACACAAGGTGTATAAATTCGTTAAAAACACAACATTATTTTTAAACTATTATTATATTTATTTATTTAAAACTCTTATTATTACTACTTATGTTAATACGTCTATAAATGTTTTTGATATTTTCGCACACACTTGTCACGAAAGAAGAAACCTCTCAGCGACCTAACTCTGACGATCCAACGTAAGAATTTTTATTGGTATTCTGAGAGACAAAATAATTAATTTTGTTAAATAGTATATGAGTAGTGATAATTAAATGTCCTTTCTCATCCTTAAGAAAGTATTTATAGTTAGGGTTAGGGTTTATTACATACAATCTTACGCGATTAAACAGTCCGAACCATTCAGATATTTACTCACGAAACAAACAGTCTGAACCATTAAGTGCTGAATCAGTAACAGTTCTGAACCATTAAGAGCTTCATTAAAAGGTAAACAAACAGCCCTTAACAGTTGTATTGTCCTAGCAGTTGGTTGCAACGTCAGGTGTGGCGTGTTGTCCATGGCATTGACTGGTGGTCAAAGATATTGTTCGGTCGGTCGGTCCAGATAAGAGATATGAGTAGTTAACCCCCTTCACATCCATGGTATAAAACCTATTGCCTTATAAGTTATAAACCTTAAATCCATGATTTTATCTAATGGTAAAACTTGCAAGCATTTTAGGTAAATTATCACTTAGAATCCACTTTCTATCTATAAATAATCATGTGACAAAATATTAATAACATTGATGTGGATACACCTACACTGATACACTGGTTGAAGTTTACTCATCTCCAACACTTTACAAACATCATCAACTGTATTAGCTACAACAAGATCAATCTTCTCATGAAATTTAGTACAACATCATGCAATTCTACAACATAACTAAATATCAATTACCTTAGGTAGTGTTCGTTTCATGGATTCTAATGGAAATGGAATGGGAATTCGTGAAGAAATTGAAATTTGATTTGTAATTTAGGTGTGTTTGTTTTGTAATATGGAATGAAATTTGGATAGAATTATAATGTAGATTCCCTTTCTTATGTTATTCACTTCCAATTCATTTTCTTGTTGAAACCAAGAAAATAAGGAGTAAAGTCAACATTCCAATTCCCTCAAGATTCCATTTCATTATGTGAAACGAACACTACCTTACCGTCCTAGGAATTATAAACCAGTTCTCCTAGTTTTCCGCGTGTTTGACACCTGTTCTGCTTCTGCAATTTCGGTTTTCCTCTTGGAGGATCTTGTTCGTCCCAAATGTGTTACTTGCTCTTTTGAGTGATCAGCAGCCTGTATAATTGAAAACGTTACATCTTAGTTAGTCAAAATTAGCGTACGATAAGGACTACATAGTTAGTTTCGTAGCATATCATACCTCGGTTACTACAGCTGCTTCTGAAATTGTTTTATTAGACCTCAGGCTTCGACGGACAGGTGTCACGAGCTCGGGTTGTTTCTATAAGAAAAAAATAAATTTAAATGAGCGCCGTGTGACATATTATTACCAGAAATAGAACACTAATGGATGGGTACCTTGGAACCGGATTTTGGAGCTGCATCTTCTTTCTTGCTGCTAGATCTCAAACCTTGTCTCAATGTCCGCCTCGATCCTTCACTTGTACTACCTGATGATGTCGTATTTTCTTCTTTTCTCACCGGGTTGTTATTTTCTTCAGATGAAGCTTTCTCAGATGTTTCAGTTTGGTGTATGCAAGACTCGTTTTTTTGTTCAATCATTTCAACAATTGGTTCTTGTTGGACATCAGCTGACTCGATTTCTTTCTGATTTACTTCTGTTTGTTGTTCTTCCTGTTCAGCTGACTCGGCTGCTACATTTTTCGACTGATCTTGTTCGCAAGATTGAAGAGATTCTTCAGTCTTTTCAACACATTGCTCTTGTGGATGAACAGCTTCTTCAACGACATCATCATCATCATGCAAATTCGTAGATTGTGCTTTTGTCTCTTTAGTTAAATGATCAATCTGATTATCAGATTCTTCAGCCTTTTCAACATATTGCTCTTGTGGATGAATTGGTTCTTCAGTGACATCATCATCATCATGCAAATCTGCAGATTGTGCTTTTGCCTCTACTTGTTCTTCAGTTAAACGATCAAGCTGCGTATCAGATTCTACAGTCTTTTCAACACATTGCTCTTGTGGATGAATTGGTTCTTCAGTGACATCATCATCATCATGCAAATCTGCAGATTGTGCTTTTGCCTCTACTTGTTCTTCAGTTAAACGATCAAGCTGCGTATCAGATTCTACAGTCTTTTCAACACATTGCTCTTGTGGATGAATTGGTTCTTCAGTGACATCATCATCATCATGCAAATCTGCAGATTGTGCTTTTGCCTCTACTTGTTCTTCAGTTAAACGATCGAGCTGCGTATCAGATTCTACAGTCTTTTCAACACATTGCTCTTGTGGATGAATTGGTTCTTCAGTGATATCATCATCATCAACATGCAATTCTGCAGATTGTGCTTTTGCCTCTACTTGTTCTTCAGTTAAACGATCGAGCTGCGTATCAGATTCTACAGTCTTTTCAACACATTGCTCTTGTGGATGAATTGGTTCTTCAGTTACATCATCATCATTATGCAGATACGCAGATTGTGCTTTTGTCTCTTGTTCTTCAGTTACACGATCAGGCTGCTTATCAGATTCTTCAGCCTTTTCAACCCATTGTTCTTGTGGATGAATCGGTGCTTCAGTGACATCATCATCCTCATGCGGATCCGCAGATTGTGCTTTTGTCTCTACTTGTTCTTTAGTTAAACGATCGACTTGCTCATCTGATTCTTCAGTCTTTTCAACACATTCTTCTTTGTTTTCTTCAGGCTGAATTTGTTCGTCAAATGTATCTCCATGTTGTTCTTCCACACTAGCAGTCGTTACTTGTGCTTCACATTGCATAATCACTGAATCTTGTTCTTCAAACAGATTTTCGTCATCCTTCACTCGTTCTTCCCCTAAAGTTTGTCTCTCAACGATCTCAGACTGCGGGTTCTCTTCTTGTTGGTTATGTTCCACTTCCATATCCGTGGCCCCCTTTTCTTCTTTCGGTTCCGGCTGTTTAACATGTTCATCTACTTTAGCATCGCCGACATCAACTTCTAGCACTTTGACATCATCATCAGACTCTACATTCAGAGTATCAATTTCAGCTTCTTTCCGCTTCGGTTGTTCAACATGTTCATCTACTTTAGCATCGCTGACATCAGCTTCCTGCTCAGTGACCTCATCATCAAACAGTTCATTTAAAAAATCTATTTCGTCTTCTTGTAGTTTTCGCGCTCTTCGACCGATCCATGTAACATTATACTTTTTCTGTGGTTGAGACTGCTCTTTATTATTTTGTACACATGGCAGATTTTCTTCTTCACTAACCTTTGTAATTACATCAGGAAGATCTCCATCTTTATTTGAATTATCTTCAACCTCCATGCTTGTAACTTCATTTTGATCTTCAGTTCCCTGTTCAGGTTCTTCTACGTTACGACCCTTAGCATTACGCGGCTGCCCGAGTTCCCTACCTCCGCCCCTACCCCTGCCCCTACCCCTGCCTCTGCTCCTTTGCCGGCCACTATCCCTACGACTCACCTGAACGATCTTACCCTTTCTTCTCTTGATATTTTTTTTCTTTCGTCTTTTTTTAGAACCACCCCAGCTCATGCTAGAGCTGGATGGGCTAGAGCTAGGGCTAGTGTAAATGCTTGCCGACGAGCTAGAACAAGAGCTTGACAGGGGGCTTGAGCAAGGACTAGGACTAGATTCGGGCTTATTGATTGGCAAACAACGCAAATAGTATTTGTCGTGTGTCATCGTAATCTTGCCTTTCATGCAAAGATCTCTAAGATGATGATTTAGTATGGTAGCATGTGCCCATGGTAATTCATGGTATTCCTTTTCAATGAAGTGTGAAATGTCTTCCTCACTAGAACCACCTTCTGCTTTCAACTCCCAAAGGGTTGTTAATATCATCTATACAAACAATCAAAGAATACATGTATAAGGAAGAATGGTACATATATGACACAGAGCGGAAGCTAGAAAATAAAACAGAGAGGAATTCTCAAAAGATTGATATGATAATTGAAAGCCATAAACAATACATGAAGTGTCGTTTTTGTAGTATGATAATTGAAAGCCATAAATAATACATGAGGTGTCGTTTTTGTAGAGAGTTCTAAATTTAGCAGGTTTGCCAAATTTTCGAAATTACAAAGTAACTAGTAATGATTGAAACTAAGACTACAAATAAATGACTAAATTATGTTAATCAAGGACTCACACATTTGAGGCAAAAAAGAAAGGGAAGGAAAGGATTAAAGATTGCCCAAGTTATTTGATGTGTATAATTTTTGAAGAACTTAGACCATCTGTAATGGTTAATGCCTCCTAAGGGGCATTTTCCGCCACATCAGCATCATGACGCCCCTTAAAAAATTATGTAATGGTAACGCCCCTTAATTTCCTTTCAATCATTACTTTCCAATTTTTTTCTCTTCATTTGGCGTTATACGAGACACGGCCCTCCTTCTTCATGCCCCTCGAACGCTCAGCGGGGCGGCGTTGGAGGCGTTATCAAGCCCCTTCACCCCCCCCCCCCCCCCCATAATACCCATTACGCATGGTCTTATGCTAATCAAGGATGCACACGTTTCGAACTTACAAATTAACTTGTAAGGATTCCATTTTAGGCCAAGTGACAAAACCAAAACCCTAATTGATGAAATTTAGGTCTAGCACTTGAGCCAAACCGCCTATGACCATTGGCCAAACGATCTGGCTCGTCAAGACATTTCCGTCCGCTAGTTATACGCCCCATAACTCCATTCCAAACCCAAGTTATGCTCATTACATTTAGTCCCTTTCTGTCATGTTTCCCTTTATCCAACCGGTCGAAGTAAGACACTACCAACGGTTTAACCAGGTATCAATACGACAATTTCCGAAGATTCGATCTCATCTTTTCTTCCCTTCCTCCTAATACATTTCCCCCAAATATTATTGCTAATAATATTTCTACACACATCAATGATTAACTATCACTTGAGATACTTGATGTCAGATTCAAGTTCAACATCAACATTATCATATTCAACACATCATGCATTTAAGTTAACAATACAATGCAACATCATCATAACAATTGCATTTAAGTATCATCATCAATACAAAATTAAACAACTTACATCATCATAAGGCGGGTGATCGGGAACAAGAAGCTCATCAGGAACAATATCATCGAATCTCCGGTCAATGAGGCGTTGATTAGCAGGTGAAAATCGTCCGGCGAGCTTAAACACAAGTGCTTTGAAGTTTTTCATGTTCCGGCTACCACTGGGCTCTCCTTTTGGAAACTGATCGGCTTCGATTACTGCACCGGCGGGGGTGTGAGGGTTTTGCGGTGGTGGCGACTGGGGTGGTGTGTACGGTGGTGGCGATTGGGGTGGTGTGTACGGTGGCGGAACGGTGGTGGGGTCCATGGTGGTTGAGTGAGGTAGAAAAGAAAATTTGGAAAAGGTGGGGGAAAGTGGAAAGTCTAGAACATATGTTGACTAATGTATACACACATGTGGGCCCACCAAACAGTGTCTGTCAGGTGCCACGTGGCAGGTTTGTTTTTTCTAAAACACCCATGTTGTTTATCTTTGATTAGTTATGTTATTGTTTGGTTTTATCAAAAAAAAATGTTATTGCTTGGCCTTTTACCCATTTAAGTCGGAGGTGATTTCTAATAAAATTCTTTTTTCAAAAAAAAAAAAAAATTTGTGTTATTGTTAGTTGTTACATAGACTTGTATATTGTTACATAGATAATTGATGTGAGATTTCGTGATTTTGTCGAAATGGGACTTTGGAAAATGGCGAATATGTTCAATAAACGTTTGTAGACCAGCTAAAATGTGTACCAAGTGTTTAGACGTTAGTTTAACTTTCTTCATGGCTTTATTTGAGGGTTAAAGTTTTTTTTTTTTTCAAATGAAAAATTACCAAAATACATTTTTAATTTTGACTTTTCCAAAATAGAGATTTTTTTGTCTTATTCAAAATAGTCAATTTAATTAACATAAGGGTATTTAGGTCATTTCACACCCACTTAACTAAAAAACTAACCTCCACCCATTTCAGTGACTATCCAAGAACAAGTGTGCAAAAGTTTGCGATTATAACTGTAATTTTAGAAGCGCATGGACTATATGTGAAATCTGAGCAAAACATAGGGACTATCCATGCATTTTTCTCTATAAAATAACACCAAACATAACAATTCAAAACACAATAAAATGTATTCTAGACATCTTGTGTTTTAAATTTTATTCATAGAATAAATTTCATTGTGTTTTGAATTTGGTGTTATTCTATATAATAGCATTCCAAAAGAATTTAAAAAATCATACCTAAAATTTAAAACAGAATGTCTACATAAACGTTTCACAGTTTTTAAAAGTTTTGAACTTTGTAGCCGAACCCTACCATATATTATTAAATTATGATAATATTCCTATCCTATACATATATAGAAAAGGGATCAAGAGAAAACGCCCTAAAGTGTGAGAACAGTGAGAACGCATCCTGATGAAACACGTGGCGCTGGATATAATCAGGGTGCGAGGGGCTTTTTTGTCTTTTTAATCTTCTTTTTTCCCAATTTCATGTGTCACGTGCTGCTTCATTTTTGGTGTCTAAATTATTTTGGCGTTAATTAGATTCATTAACTACTTGGCGTTTTACTGTTTTTTTTTTTGGATTTGTCTCGTTGAATTAATTGTTTTGGTGTCACATAGATAATTTTTTTTGGCGTTCATAGCGTTGTTAATAATTCATTACCATTCATTAATATTTCATAAGATTACAATAAGACGAAATCAAAATAAACTAATTGTTGTGTGTATGGGATTACATCAGAGTTGTACCTATCGCTTTGTTCCTCACTTTCTTCAGATTCATCATCATATTTTAGATTGGCGTATAATGCCATCATCTTGTCTTTTCTTTGTCGCAGCCTATACTTAAATATCATTGCAATCCTGGATCTTGCATCGTTCGAAGGTGCTAAATCACAGAGTTATTCAAGAAGATACAGCCTCTCTGTCTTCAACATTTCCTCCATCGATAATGAATATTTCACCCCGTGTCGATAAGTCACTTCAACCGTTCCTTCTTCTTCATGCACCACCCAACTGCTAATTGTTGGTAGAGGAGCATCGTCAATTTCATCATCATCTTCTGCTGGAAATTTTCTCTCCAATCTTCTTATTACCGTTCGAGTTCTTTCATAATTGTTGTCCATCGGAATCCCAAGGGCCAGAATATCCATCTGAACTCCTTCATCCATACTAAGTATGGCTTTCATTGTCCTGACCTTCACCCTTCTCCTATCAGAGAACTTTAGGATGAAACGTCTATCCGACCTTCCAAACCTGTATGCAACAACCTTGGCCATTTGTTTAAGTTTTATGGTGTTTTTGACAATACGTGGCGTTTTAGATAATGTGTAAACCATGAGACCGCGTTTTAGATACGCGGGAAAAAAAGTCATTATAAAAGTAGACCATGAGAACGCAACTTAACACGCCAAACATTGTCTAAAACGCCACATATTGTCCAAAACGCCAAAAACTTAAAAAATTGCTAAGGTTATTGCATGGAGGTTTGAAAGGTCGGAAAGACGATTCATCCTGAAGTTCTCTTATAGGAGAAGAGTGAAGGTAAGGACAATTAAAGCCATACTTGGTATGTCTGAAGGGGTTCAGAGGGATATTCTGGCCCTTGGGGTTCCAAGGGCAAACGATTGTGAAAGAACTCGAACGGTAATAAGAAGATTGGAGAGAAAATTTCAGGCAGAAGATGATGATGATGATGATGATGATGATATTTACGATATTCCTATACCAACAGTTAGCAGTTGGGTGGTGCATGAAGAAGAAGGAACGGTTGAAGTGACTTATCAACATGGGGTGAAATATTCATTGCCGATGGAGGAAATGTTGAAGACAGAGAGGCTACATCTGCTTGAACAACTCTGTGATTTAGCACCTTCGAACGGTGCAAGATCTAGGGTTGCAATGATATTCAAGTATAGGTTGCGGCAAAGAAGAGACGAGATGATGGTGTTATACGCCAATCTAAAACTTGATGAAGATGAATCTAAAGAAAGTGAGGAACAAAGCGATGGGTACAACTCTGATGTAATCCCATCCACAGAAGACTATTAGTTTATTTTAATTTCGTATTGTTGTAATCTTATAAAATATTAATCAATGGTAATCAATTATTAACAAACACCACGAACGCCAAAAAAGTGACCCGGTAACGCCATAACGCAAAAAAATTAACTATGTGACACAAAAAGAATTAATTCATCGAGAAAGATCCAAAAAACAGTAAAATGCCAAGTAATTAATGAATCTAGTTAACGCCAAAATTATCTTAGACGCCAAAAATGAAGCAGCATGTGATGCACGAACTCGGAAAAAAAAAGAATATTGAAAAAACAAAAAAAACTCCTCAGACCCTGATTACATCTCGCGCCACGTGTTCCATCAGGATGCGTTCTCATCGTTCTCACACTTTAGGGCGTTTTCTCCTGATCCCGTACCTATATATATATATAAGAGTTAATTGCCCGGATGGTCCCTGTGGTTTCACGCTTTTTCACGTTTAGTCCCTACCTTTTGAAAATAGCATGTATGCTCCCTATGGTTTGTCATCTTGTTACTCGGATAGTCCCCCAACATTTACTCTGGGGACTATCCGAGTAACAAAATGACAAACCATAGGGAGCATACCTGCTATTTCCAAACTAACTAACATCTACTCAGGGACTATCCGAGTAATAAAATGACAAACCATAGGGAGCATACCTGCTATTTTCAAAAGGTGGGGACTAAACATGAAAAAACGTGAAACCACAGGGACCATCCGAGCAATTAACTCTATATATAAAGGCACAATAGATTTAAATAACCTCCACTTTCATCAATTGTCCGTAGCACTTCCAACTTTTGATTTGTACCACAACACTCCCAACTTTCAACTTATTTCCCTCTAACACTCCAAAACTAACTGAACCCTAACCCGGTTAGCTGATGTCAGATGTCACGTTACTAAATGAGTGCGACATTAGACACCACGCCAGCCAAAAAAGCCACGTCATATGCCATGTCAGAAAAAAGTGCCATATATGATGCCACGTCAGCAAAAAAATGCCATGACAAATGACACCTCAGCAAAAAAAAATGCCATGTCAGATGTCACATCAGCAAAAAACCTAGTTATAGTTCAGTTAGTTTGAAAGTGCCACAAGAAAATAATCTAATTGGTGAAAATTAAGGTTATTTAAATCTAATACCAAATGTACAAATTAGATCTTATGGTTCATTTAATTCTAAGAATGAAACTAAAGAATTACTGGCATACTAGCTAAGAATAAGCGGCTCAATTAGTGATAAATTAACAAACTAGAACTTTTTGTGATGGTCACACAGATATTGTCTTTTTTTATTCTTTTTTTAATAATTTAAACGTACAACTGCTCTCACATTAACTGAAACAGTTTGTGGGTAAATAGGGTCGTTCTTGAGATTTCAAAAACTCCATACAACAAGTAAAATTGGACACAACAAAATAGAGACTTAGTTATATAAGCAACGTTCATTAGTATGACGATAATTGTTAAAACAATAATAAAGCAAGACTATTGTAGCAAATTGACTTATCTTGTACAGTTAAATGAATCGTGTGGTTCTTATGGTATTCTTGTAAACAACATTTTTGGTCAACTCTTCATAATTCATACTTAAAATATCGACCATTAGATTGGTAGGGAAAAGATCAAATAGGAAGTTTATTTTAGCTAGGAAGTATAGGAAGCAATCTTAGTCGTTCATCTTCTTTTTTAAAATTTTGGACGCGTGGGCTTTTTCGTCTTTTTACATTATCATATCTTCGTTCTAATTCGATTATAGATTCTGTTACCTCTCTTCTTAGTTCATCACTCTCATAACAGAATTGAAGATTCTATAACCCTAAATCGCAATCGATCGCAAATTCACCTCTTTTCAAACATTAATCTTGTTTCGTTCGTCCATTCGATAACCTCAATGTCTTCTTCAGACTCTGCTGGTATGTTAGCTTCAATTTTGAGTAATTTTTTGTTATTTTTTCCGAAATTCATTTTTTACGTTTTATAATTCGTGTTTCTGTTATTAATATTTGATTTTTCATAAGTTTAATTGTTATTGTTGTATAATTTAACATAATTTGTTCGTTTTGTTTCTTCATCATTTATTACGTTTTAGTGAAGAGTTGCGTTTTATGATATTAATCAAATTATATGCATACAAACTTTTAATTTAAGATCGATGTAATATAAAGCTATAACTGTCATTGTTGTACAATTTTAGAGTTTTGTTCGTTTCATACATTGTTTTGTTTGTTCATCATTTAATGCGTTTTACTGAACGTATTGCGTTTTATGCTTTTATCCATAATAGTTCATATACAAACTTTAAAGGTCTGTATTTCTAAATTTTTATTAACATATTTTGAGATTTAACACTAAAAACATTATTATATAAGTTGTATTGCGTTTTATGGTTATTTGTTAAGTGTTTCAGATCACATGATGCGTTTTACTGAACGTATTGCGCTTTATGCTTTTATCCATATTAGTTCATATACAAACTTTAAAGGTCTGTATTTCTAAATTTTTATTAACATATTTTTAGATTTATCACTAAAAACATTATTATATAAGAGGTATTGCGTTTTATAGTTATTTGTTAATTGTTTCAGATAACATTTCCAAGTGGGAGGAACGTGTATGCTTAAACAGTGGAAGAAAGTTTTTCAAACCTAAAGTCAGTGGATCCATTACACCTGCTGTTGGAATGTTTTTTAAATCATTTGATGAGGCTTTTGCGTTTTATCAGAGATATGCACTTGCTGCAGGTTTTTCTGCAAGAAAAAAATACCTCTTGGAAAAATGGTGGTGGTTTAGTGAAAATAAGATATATTGTCTCCTCAAAAGAAGGATTTCATGTTAGCAAAGAAATAGATTCTGGTTCAGTTGATGAGAATAGTAAAAAGATTGTTAGACGTAATAGAGGTTCAAAAAGAGTTGGATGCAATGCTCATGTGAAATTAATATTAGAGAACAATAATATGTTTAAAATCTGCTACTTTGAAGAAGAACATAATCATATCTTTGTTGAAGATGAAGATATTCATTTCTTGCCGGCTGCCAGAAGTATCGATTATGTTAAAGAAAGTTTTATATCTGGATTGTCTACAATCAATATTGGACCTGTTAAAGCATTCAATATTATGAAAACAATGTATGGAGGTTTTGGTGAAGTTGGTGCTAGTAAAGTTGATTGTAAGAATTATAGAAGGGATTTGAATCTTTACATAGGAGAGTATGATGCAGAAATGGTAGTTAGGCGTCTTATTAGGAAGAAAGAATGTTGTCCTGGTTTCACATGTGATTATGTTATTGGTGAAGATAGAAGATTGAAAGGGCTTTTCTGGGCTGATGAGCAATCAAAAACAAATTATACAGTGTTTGGTGACATAGTTGGTTTTGATGCTACTTATAAATCAAACAAGTAAGTTTTTTTCATTTATTGCGTTATATATTCTATTGCGTTATATATCATGTTCTATTTTTTCTAATGCTTTTTTAATTTGTTTTTATGTAGGTATGATTTGGTTTTTGTACCATTTACTGGGATTGATAATCATTTTAGGAATGTCACATTTGGTGGTGCATTACTTGGTTCTGAGACTGCAGATTCTTATAGATGGCTTTTAAGGTGCTTTGTTAATGCTTTTGGAAGTGAGCCTAAAGTTGTTGTTACTGATCAAGATGCTACAATGAAGAGAGCTATTAAGGATGTACTTTCAAGAAGTAGGCATAGGTTATGTATGTGGCATATATGGGAGAAATTGAAGACAAAGGTATTAATTGCGTTTTATGATATAACAAATTGCAATTTTATATAGTTTTATTATTGCGTTTTATGTATTATACAATAAGATCCCCAAACACTTTTATCAACAGAATTACAAAACAATTGCGTTTTACCATCAATGCATTATCTTTATCATTTTCAATATATTGCGTTTTAAATTATTGCGTTTTATGTTTAATAATTTTATTACTTTTTTATACAGGTTGGTCCTGTTTTGTCAGCAAACATTGATTTTAATACAAGAATGACTCATGTTGTTTGGAATGATACTATTATTCCAGAAGATTTTGAAACTGAGCGGCATTCAATAATGTCTACTTTTGGATTGGAAAATCATGAGTGGTTAAAAGATATGTACGATCTTCGATTTGATTGGATTCCCGCTTATTACCATGGAGAGGATTTGGCTGGTCTTATGCGTACTACGTCTAGATGTGAAAGCGAGAATTACTTCTTTGGTCAGATTTGCAATCCAAGATGTCACTTGTTGAATTTTTCACTCATTTTGAGAATGCAATGGATATTCAAAGGCATGAGCATAGGAGGAATGATCATGATACAAGGTATATTCAGTGTAAGACCTGGAGTGACTTTGTATTGGAGAAACAAGCATCATAAATATATACCAGAACAATTTTTAAGGATATTCAGATTGAAATTGGTGTTGCCATTACAAAGTGTATGTCAAAGTCTCTTGATACTGTGGGTGATGTTCAATATTATGAAATAAAGGATTTCAAACAGCCATGCACATCTTTATTCAAGGTATTTTTTAAATTTATATTGTTTAAATATCTATTGCATTTTATTTTTTCCATCTTTTGTTGCGTTTTATCATTATATGATCATATACTTATTTCTGTATTATATTTATTATTCATTGCGTTTTATATTACATTTCACTAATTTTATATAGCTTTTTAATCTTATTTACAGGTGCAATACAGCAAACAAGAAGATGGTTTAAGTATAAGTTGTTCTTGCAAACGGTTTGAACACTTTGGTATATTGTACCGCCATATATTTTATGTTCTACGGTATGATGATATAACTGAGTTTCCTAGAAGATATGTTCATAGAAGATGGATGAGAGATGTTGTTTCAAATGGATCAAATCATTGCAATATTCGGTTTGATGAAATTGGTAGGAATAGTGAAATTGATAAAGTTTATATAGAAATCGTTGTTGCAAATGAGTATGTGGTTAATAGGCTGGTTGGGGATTTAGATGAGCTGTGTCGTTACAGGGATCATATTAAAAGTTATATTGATAAAGCGGATGAGGTTATGGTTGCTGCGCCGCCTCCTAGTCACAAAGAAAGATTTGCTGATATTGGAGGGAACTTAGAAAAATCATATTCTATGATTCGTGTCCCGATCAAAATAAGGACCAAAGGATGTGGTGTACAAAAAAGGATCAAGTCTAATCGTGAGATTGCAATTCAGAAATCATCAAAGATCCAGAAATCGTGTCGTGTATGTGGTGGAAAAGGACATAACAGTCGCACATGTAAAGATAAGGTTTCTTCTAATGCTATAGGTTCTAGCAATGCAATGTAAGTATGTATACAAATTCTGTCAAATTCTGATATCTATAAGAAAAAAAAATTGTCATTGCGTTTTATGATGTATAGGTTTCATCTCCTTTTGTTACTGCGTTTTGTGATATCCTTCATAAATATCAGCTTTTATTGGTTAATTGCGTTTTATGATAACAACAGTATATTGTTATTGCGTTTTATACATAGAACAATATACTTTAAATGGAATTTTTTGATTATTGCGTTTTATTATAACACAGATCATAGATCAAATTAAACAAGAAATGCAAGTGGATATCATAAACATTGCGTTATATAGATGATGATAGTTTTAAACAAAGATGATGTTTTCAAACTACAAAATAAAATAAAAATTACTAGCATGATCAACATCATGGATCAAAGTTTGTTTCTTCTTCGGATGAGAACCCTAAGCTTCCATCAGGGATTTCCTCATCACTTTCAGATTCAACCCAAAGTTCAACCTGTGAGACTGCTGCCTTTTGAAGCTTCTCTGGAAATTTGCTAGCAGAGTTGTTGATGATTGGTATTTCAGATAATTGCTTCAAAAAATTTATATCCTCACTGGTAGATATGTCCTTTGGGTCATACATCTCCACATCACCATCGTCCCAAGTCACTGAAACTTTGAAAGTTTCCTCAATGAACTCCCAAGATGTAACCTGGGCATCTTCAGTTGCAGTTTGATTCGGATTTCCAAATCTTTTGTGTAGAATTCTGAACAGTGCGGCTGTCTGATCTGTGTAACAAGCAGGTGGTATACCTATTTCATTCATCATTCGCAAAACATTATCATTGCAGTTTTGAAGAACAGAAGCAACGGAATGGCATTTTATTTTTTTCCATCAAGGAATTGAAGAACGAAATTGTCTCTTTTAACCCACCAAACTGATAGTTGTTGATTAGCCATTTTAGGGTTTGTGTGTGTTGGGTATTGGTGTATTTGGTGTATGATGAGAGGAATGTGAAAATAGTTTAGTGTTTTTGTTCTTATATAATGGATTGGTAGAGGGATTTGAATCAAGTGTGTTAATAATAAAAATGATTATATTTTATTTTTTTTCTTTGAATTGATTGTTCAATCATACAGTATTTTATCAGGAATCCAAAAGGCTTTTTAAGGCTTTTTGTCTAATCAATTTCCTTGTCATTAAGCTATCAGTTTTTTCTTTGTTTTATCTACTATTCATTTATTATTATTTTTTTTATAACATTGCGTTTTAATATATCAATTTTATGATTATAATATATCAATTTTATGATTGTCATTATTGTAATTAAGCTTTTAATTTGTGTTATAAAAATAGTAAAAAAAATTCATTGCGTTATAAAGGTATATTGCGTTATATGTTTGGAAATGAATAATTAGGAAACACTTTGTAATGCGTTTTAGAGTAAATAACTTATGTCAAACAACAAATAAATAGACAATGTTGAGTTATAGCATACTATTAAAATGTTGCGTTTTATATTAATAACATTTCACTATATATGTATCCTTTTTATAAATTTTAAATATATTATATAAATTTTTTTATCAAAATAATGTTTAAATAATATGTTTAAAAGAAAGGATACATATTGCGTTTTAAAATAACAAACAAATAAGAGCATTTTAAATATATCAACAAAATATTGCGTTATATGAAAATTATCCAAAAAGAAAAAAACATTGCGTTTTATAATAAGTAGCATTTCTAAATCAAAGTAACCAGCAAGATCAAGAAAATACTACGTTATATTAAAATTATGCTAAAAGAAAAACATTGCGTTTTATAATAAGTAGCATTTCTAAATCAAAGTAAACCAGCAAGATCAAGAAAATAATGAGTTATATTAAAACCATGCTAAAAGAAAAAAACATTGCGTTTTATAATAAGTAGCATTTCAAAATCAAAGTAAACCAGCAAGAGCAAGCATGTCTTTAATCCTTTCTAAACTAGTGTCATAAGATTGTTTTTTAAGTTTCGCACTGAGGTCTCGAAACTTCTTTGAGTCCTCAATAACATAATCTTTTTGTTCGTTGATTTCGTGCAATAATATCTTTGCGATGAACTTTCTTCTTAAATCATCAAGTTGTGCGGTCAGCTTGTTGACTGGTTTTTTGTTTTTACCCTTCTTGATATTTGCAGGTTCTTCGTATTCCTCATTAAACCCACAATCCCATTTCTCGACTGCTTCACCATTATAACATTCCATATGACGCATACAGAATATACCACAGTCAATGCCGTTATCTTTTGTCCTCCATTTCATCTCCATTCTAACAGGGGTTATTCCCTTTATTTCATCTGCTTTTTCATGTCCAACAGATTTAAGGTAAGCTGCCAAAGCATTCATCTACAGAAAAAAAAACAAAAATATTAGGTGATTTATATTTGTGTTTTAAAAGCATAAGTAAGAATACTTACTGTATTTTCAGGCACATCACCATATTTATTTTTATTTGTTTCTTCTTTCGCACTGTTGTCAATGATGAATATTTGTTTCTGTTCAAGATTGAACGAGATCACAAAGAAATGCTCTGAAAGGAGAATCGGGACAAGGATAATTTTAAAATCCTTTATGCTTTTTAGCTTTGCACCTTGAAGAATTTTTTCAATGTTCTTTGTGAATGCTTCTATCATCTTTTCTTCATTTTCAGTTTCTTTCTTATCACTCGATGTTAAAGCCTGCATAACATTAAACAAATTAACATATTATTGCGTTTTATGAAGGTAATAAAACATACAACTGCGTTTTATGAAGGTAATAAAACATACAGCTGCGTTTTATAAAACTTCATTCAAACAAAGTAAGCATTGCGTTTTATGAAAGAAATAAAACTGGCAATTGCGTTTTATAAAACTTCATTCAATCAAACTTCAAAATACTTCATTATACAAATATTATTTCTATAATACAGAAAAATTGCGTTTTATATATCTTACCAGCATTCGAATAGTACAGAAAAATCTTGGAGTTTTGTTGTCTTTTGATCTTCTTTTTTCTTCTTCATTCAAAATATATGTCCAACAATTGATTACTTCTCCGGTGATTTCCAATCCTGGCCTCATTGTTTCAGCAGCATATCTATATAGAAATACATGATCTTTAATTTCAAAGAGAGTGTCCCTGCAAAAAAAAAAAAATAATAATTAAATTATAATATTTTGATTTTTGTTTTGTGTTAGTGTATATAAATGATTTTTTACATCATTTCTCCTTCTGCATGGAAAGCATATCCCGATATGTTGTTTTCGTGTGCCGTTCTTGCTTCCTTCATTGCTACTTGTCTTAGATAGTATGGTGAACAAAATACTTCTGGTACATTTTTCTGTCGATCTGGTCGTACCATCCTTGTGATTATTTCTTCTGTTTTGGTTATATCACTTGTTGGTTGTTCTTGATGAACTGATTTTGCAGGTGTTTTATACGGATCTTCTTGTGGGTTGAGGAATGATGCGTTTTGAATTAGATCACTGATTTCCTTTTCAGTTTTCTGTTCTTCAATTCTATCAAACATTGTTTGTATTCCAGTAATTTGAACTTCTTTTTCGATTGTTTTATTTCCAGATTCCGCTTGAATTTTGGTTGGTGCAGCGTGGCGAGTAGCATCAACTTCCACTTCATTTTCATCAACATTTGAAGACAACTGAGAAATTTTCAAATCAAAGGATGGTACCTCATCATTTTGAATTTTCTTTTGATTTGATTTTTTTTCTTCCTCATCTGTCTTTTGTATTATCTCCAACATTAATGATGAAGTTTCTTCGCTAAATGATGATTGTACTATTGAAGGGTTTTCAATGTGAGTTTGCAGAATTGATGCAGGTTCATTCTCACTGATTTTTTCTGGATTGGAGGACTGGACTACAGCTGTGTTAACCTCATTGCGTTTTATATCATCATCATTGCGTTTTACTATCAATGGAGTTGAAATGATTTGATTTTCGGTGTCTTCATTTTGGCTCAAATTTAGAAATCTTGATGGTGTTTCCATCAGAGTTGAATCAATATTAACTTTCTTGTGCTTTTTAGCTTGATGGTTGAATTTTTCAATCAATGATGCCCATTCGTTTACTTTGTTATGAACAGTTTCACTGTTTGGATATTCTTCAATGATCTCATCTATGCGTGATTGGATGCTTTCGAAAATTTCTTCAAATCCTTTAAAATGATTATCCAAGGCAGTCACAGCATATTCTTCATTTGATTTTTTATCTTCAATGTTCTTCATATTTTCATCGCCACTTTTTGTTGAATGAATGTCAGAAAGACCTTCACTTTGATTTTGTGATGGCATGAAATTACGCAATCGGCATTGACTGTCTACCCACAATTTATCTCTATTTCCTATTGATGGTTTAATGAAGAATTGCCCCCATGATCCTCCACTTTCTGTATGTGTTTTCTCAGTTTCATTGGTTTTAAGTGGGCTGTTTTGAACATCCTCTTGATTCTCTTGTTCAATCCAGTCTGTTGCAGCTTTAAGTAAGGTGTTTTCATCGTTTATCTCTTCTGAGTTTATATTGATGTTTGGGTGTTCTTCAGCATCGGCTTCATCTTTTTCTTCAGATTCATCTTGAAAAATTTCTTCGTTTTCATTCTCGGATTCAGATGGATAAACATAAAATTCATCCTCCTCCTCATCTTTCTTTTTTTGTTTATTCTTTCTGACTTTTTTCTCTTTTTTCTTTTTATCCATTACTAGACTTCTCCCCTCATTTTGAGCAGCAATTTCCAATTCATCTTCAAATTCTTGTAATGCTGTAGAGTCAATTTTATCAAGAGAGAACTCTTCAGTGTTTTCAGCATCGTCAAATCCTTGTTTTTTGTAAGCATATAGTATCTGTATGAATCATTGCGTTTTAAAAAAATAATCAATACTAATTTTGTTGCGTTTTATAATATAAATCATTTTAAACAACTTAAACAACTAATATTTGTAACTTTAGATACATTGTGTTTTACAAAAACATTGCGTTTTACACAAACATTGCGTTTTAATAAAGCATAGTTTTAAACAAACAAACAAATAATATAAACAAGTCATTGCATTTTGTAACATTATATACATTGCGTTTTAAACAAACATATTTTAAACAAAGAATATAAACAAGCAGCCTAAACAAGCATTCAGCAAATATGTAGCAATAATGAAAGATCAGATTTCATACCGCTAACAATGCAATAGGTCCATTGAAGAGCTTGTCATTTCCAGGCCATTGTCTTCTTGTACTCCTTAAAACAGTCAGAATATATTCACACCAATTAAAATCCTGGGGTTTTTTGTCACTTTTCATCGATGGCAAGAATATTTGATTAACGTTACTACTTTGCATTGCCTCTGCCATGACCGTAAAAAATATAACCAAGAAGTTTAGTTTGAACATTCTTCCAAGCTCATTTCTTGATTTTAAATATTTAATCAAGTTGGCCGCATACATTCTCTTCAAAATATCTTTGCTGAATTGACCGCGCCAGAATTTAATGATAAGATCATTATCTTTTGGCCTCAATTTTTCCTCAATCTCTGTTTTTCCATTTGGTATTTGAAATACCTTTTGGATCAATTCAGCTGTGATCTTAATCTTCTCATCTCCTGTATTTATCTGATCATTTTCAGCATCAAAGTTTTTTACCAGCCAATATCCGAATTTGCGTGGAACTGAATGCAGCTTGAATGATAGTATGCTCTCAAACCCTATTTCTCTAACAACTTTCCTTTGCTCTTTTGACAAACTTTCAATATAATATTTTAGATTATTGACTGCACATCTTATGTTTATTTTTTTTTTCCGTCGTAATCATAATATGGTTGTTGTTCTGGTTGTTTTCCTGTTTTATCTTTCCTCAATGATCTTTTTGGTTTTGATTCTGCTTTTTCCTTCTTTTGATGTTTTGTCTGTTTCAGTCTTGGTGGTGGATCAACAAAATCATCATCTGATACATTGAAGTGTTTTAGAAACATATATTTTTTTCATGAAATTTGTTAAATGCGTTTTATGTTACCTGAATTTACTTGTTGTTGTTCGGAAGTATGCAGAACTATAGCTCGACTAGAATTTTCATCCTTTGAAACAGACTATGTATCTTCTGTAGATTCTATCACCACTTTCTTTCTTCTCCTTTTTTGTTTTTCCTCTTGTTTTTTTAACTTTAAACAGAATAATGAAACAATGTCAATTAACAAATTTATGATAAAACGCATTAGCTAACACTATAAAGATAAAAAGCAGTAATTCACAATTTTAAGATAAAACGCAATACTTTACATCATATTAAATTTAACACAGCAAATTAACATTACATAATCTCATTTTGTTTTTTATGATATTTTAATATAAAACGCATTAGTCAAGTAAAAAAAAGCATTTTGATAGTATTATGATAAAACGCAATAGTTAACAACACATGTATCTTAGCAAATTCAAAGATAAAACGCAATGTTTTAAAATTCGATTACAATTATCATCATAATAATCTCTTTGTTTTTGCAAATTTATTAAGATCAAACGCATTAGTTCACAATATATAAATCCCATAAAAAACATTAGCACCCTATGTCATAGTTTTAACATAAAACGCAATGTAGTCTCCTATAACAAAAATGTTAAGATAGGGATAAGATATCAGTCATTAACAATTTTTGGGAAGGGATATGATATATTAGGTCTATTACACTTCATAAAACGTAACTTGAATTCAGTTAAAAAGCAAAAATACATAAAATTACTATTGTCTGAAATCTCTTTGCGTTTTCTACTACTTTGTTGTTTCATTGTTGATTTTCGGCTAATATTTACTTGTTGATCTATGTTCTCTTCAGCTGATGATGTTTTTGGCTTCTTTGATGATTTAGGGTTTTCAGAGACGGATTTCTTTTCAGTAACTCGAAGGTAAACCTTCAAATTATCTCTCGACGACGCCATGAACTTCAATGGAGTATGATTTTCTCAAATTTCTGTATGTGTGTGATCGTTCAATGGAAGTGTAAAACGTAATGCACTTTTTTTCGAAACGTTTCTGTGTATATTCAACGGCGGTTATTTTGGAATTTGACGATAATACCCTTGAAAGACCGGAGAACGTGTTTAAATGACAGTTTTTAATTTGATTTTGATCTAGACCGTAGATTGTGCAATTGGACGGTTATGATTGCTTCCTATGCTTCCTAGCGAAATAAACTTTCTATTATATCTCCACCCTAGATTGGTATATTTTAAGTGTTTCAAAGGGCTAAGAGGGTATTGGTATTTCGGCTAAGTGATTAGTTGATTAATGGGCTAAAGGGAAATGACTATTGACTTATTGGGCCCCTCTAAGTCCCATTTTTAGAATTCACCTATGTGCATTTTTTTTCCCAAATATATTCAAATTGCAACAGTCATTACTTCTTCGTTGAACATCTAGTAGTGTATTCATACATTTCTTTAACATTGAGAACTGGTTTTATATTCGTCCCAGTACAGGTGGTGTAACAAAATTATACAAAAACATATAAACATTATAATTCTCTCTTTTAGTCACATATGCATTCACTATATAAAACAATTGTTTTAAATAAAAATTAAATACAACAATCAAAAGTTATTATATTTTTTCCATGGGCAGCTTACGAGTCCAAGGTGAAATAGAAATCTTAGGGCCTTTGTACAAATGTTTTTAGTCTGGTTTTGGTTTTTTAGGTCAAATAGTAAGCTAAATTATGTCTTAACATCGTTCAAGTAAATTATGTCTTAACATTCTTGAGAATGGGTTAATTCGACTTGTAAACTTATAACGGATTTTATTTTTTTATAACATAAAATAAAATACCATCATACAAGTCAATTATATCTTAACTTCCATCTATTTGTTTTTATTTATGTAAAATTACATAAAAATGATCATGTATTTTAAATAGTTTATGACATAACAATATACATATAACACTTTAGGCAAATTTCTACGAGCAATGAATGAGAGAAATGTTTTGTAAGGAATGCTCGACCTAAAACAACACAAATGAGTTTTGGATGGAGTGAATCAACACGGGCACAACTACATGTGCTCGGTGGGCTAATCCAATAATGAACGACCTCATTCTCAACCCCAATAACAAAAAATAAAACAACGAGCTCCTATCGGATAAAAAATGCAATACTCACTTATATGAGTGAATAGACGTTATAATACAAGTTATTCCTTAATATCCACTTGTTTTTATTTATGTGAGCCAATACATCAAAAAAAAAAAAAAAAAAAAAAAAATAATAATAATAATAATAATAATAATGTATTTTGTATTATTTTTATTTAGATTCTTATAATGTAGCTAGGCATGTTTCATATTTCATCTTGAAAAGGACATTTTTGTTTCACTGAAATATTATACACGTAACCGTGTATGTCGTTTAAGGTTGGAGGGTGTGGGATAAAGTTCCTAGAGGCTTTATCAGGCCACGTCAGCGCCACGTCAGATCCATGTCAGCCAGGAGGCTTTATCACGCCTTCCCTTAACTTGCAGGGTGTGGGATAAAGCCCCTAGCATCATTACCTAATTATTATTTTTATTTAAGTTTAAACATTATTTAACTTTGATATATTAATTTATAACTCATAATTTAAATATTAAAAATAAAATGCCATAATTTAAATAATAAAAATAAAATTCCATAATTTAAATAAAAAAAAATACAATGTCATAATTAAAATTTAAAAAAAAAATACAAAGTCACTCGTCGTCTTCGTCGTCTCCTCCTTGTTCACGATAAAACCATAGGTGCTCGGTCAGATCAGCTCGAAGGTTATGGTGTGTGTTCCTGTCACATATCTTCGATCGGATAACTTCTTTTCAACGTATGTTAGTAGTGGGTTCGTCGGTTGGTTACTTTCATCATAACTTTCTCCACAAAACGCTCTACCCGAGTCCTCCAATATCATGTTATGCAAAATGATGCACGTATACATGACATTTCTCATTTTACTTTTTTCAAGTATCCTTGACGGCTAGGCGATGATAGACCATCTCTTTTTTAACACACCGAAAGCCCGCTCGATATCTTTTCTTGCTGACTCTTGTTTTTTTCTTGAAATACAATTTTTTTTCGTCATTTGGACACGAAAGAGTTTTTACCAACGTCGTCCACTCGGGATAAATACCGTCTGTGAGATGGTACCCATACTTATATTCCACGTCGTTTGCATAGAATTAAGTATCTAGTGCAACACCATCTATGACATCGTCGAAAAGATTCGAAGACATTAAAACTGCGATGTCATTGTTCGCACCGGCCATGCCAAAGTACGCATGCCAAATCCATAAATCTTGAGAAGCGACCGTCTGTAATATTAGGGTAGGACCATCGTGGTCACCACGATAGTGTTGCCCTTTCCAAGCGGTTGGACATGCCGCCCAATCCCAGTACGTGCAATCAAGACTACCCAACATCCCAGGAAACCCGTGTATCCGCTAATGGGCCTCGTATAAAAGTGGAACATCGACAGCGGTTGACATTCTCAAATATCGTCTCCCGTACGGAAAGATAACACATAGTAAAATAGTGTTAATAAAAAATAATAACAACGTAAATTAAAAATAATAACAATATAAATTAAAAATAATAACAATATAAATTTAAAAAATAATAAGAGTAAGAATAAAAATAGTAATCTGTAAATTAAAAAAATATTGATAATAACAATAAGAATAAAAACTACATTCACAAAAAAATTCAAGAGAATCACGACACATTTTTGACGACATCCTTAAGTATTCATTCCACGCACCACTCGCTGTGCTGTATGCTAGTTGCCTAATTGTTGTTGTACACTTTTGTATTCCAGAAAAACCAACTTTTTGACTAGCACTTTCTCTTTGTGTGAAAATAGGGAATTCGCCCGCAAGATCATTAGAAATTTTAAGGAAAAAAAGATGGCTCATACGAATCCTACGCTTAAACTGAACATTCTCGTACAACGGATTTTCACAAAAATAATCTTGCATTAGACGTTCATGAGCACCTAACCGATCTCATTCTAGAATCGGTTGTCTGGTACACGATGTAGAGGATTGAGCTTCTTATCGCAAATAACTAATCGTCTCCTGCGTAATTGCGATAATCATATCGTCAAGAACACCCGAATGAAGAGCTCGAAGAATCGGATGACATTCTTAAAAATGATTGGGTAGAATTTATGTGTATTTTATTTTGTGATTGGTGTGTATTTTAGTTTGTGATTGGTGTGTGTTTTAGTTTGGGATAGGTTTGTATTTATATTTGAATTAAAAAAAAAACTTTTTTTTTTAGATTTGAACGTTACCCAACGGTAACATTTGACCAACCCACCTCGATCCGGCCAATTCATCTTCATTACCATGCTGGCGATGCCACCATGGCGCCCCCCTTTAAAGTTGACGGTATGGGAGGTGGCGCCCCTCAGGCGCTATAGATAGTGAGTTGGCAGGGTGGCGCCCTCCACACCCTCCGGCCTAAGTATCACATTATTTTCAATCCATTTATAGTTAGAAAAACTTACATTATTATAAAACTATAAATACAAATAAGCAACATATCTTTGCTTATTATGGTAAGTTGTATTTTTGGCTTAGGGAGTTTAAAAATATAAATTTTTCCTTTTTAATTATAGAGTTTCGATCTTTGGCAATTTAAGTCTAAAGTTTCAATCTTTTGGTAATTTAACTCATTTGATTAATTTGATTTTTCACTTTTAATTCAAAACTTTCCATCTTTTACAATTTAACTCCTTTGATTTTTTACTTTTAACACCAAACTTTTCATCTTTTGCAATTTAATATCTAACAATTTTTTATTTTCAAATTTGGTCCTTTATATTTTTCATCTTTCGCAAGTTTTCCGTTTAACGTTTCTTTCTAAATTTTCCAAGTTAACACGCCACAACGTGCATGTAGGGTTCAACGTTTGTTCTTCTATTTTTCCCGTTTGACTGACTCGTCGTAGCGTGTCTATTTTTCCTCATTTGATAGGTTTGTCGCAACGCACGAGTCTGAGATCGACTTAGTTATTCTTTTATATATTTTACACAATGCCTCGCAGTCATGTAAGAAACATTTGTCTTTCATCTAATATGATATATAACTAACAAATCCCCACAGCATTGCGACGGGTGGTAATTCTAGTTAATATTAAAAAATCAAAACTATCGAAGCTACTAAAGTCCAATATCATGTGACTAGACCCGTAACATAAGGGGAAGAAACAAGAAAAAAATGGAAACCTCTATATTTATACCCCATATCACCCCCCACCACCTTCCCTACCACCAGTCCACCACACACCTTCAATATTTTGTCTTGTAATTCAATAATAAGACACCCGGTTCCCTTTTTCATCTTGCAAGTCAAAGATCTCACTTTCACGTATACTTCGTTTACACTACATACTGCTACTTGCTATTGCTATGCTACAAGCATTCACCGAAATGGCCCAGTATCTCTCACGTGAAGCAACAAGATCCAAAAGAAACACAACTTATTCAAATCCAAGAATGCAACTTATTCTCATATGGGTAATCCTAATTGCCACCTATCTACCACCTTCTTCAGCCGTCCATCGCCACCATGATTCGTTACCTTTCGGTCTGAAAGCTGTATTCTTTAAAACTACATCACCACAGCTCCATGCAACAGCGCCAAGCCGACAACGACAAGCCTTGTATGATGAAGATAAAAGATTAGTTCACACAGGCCCAAACCCTCTTCACAATTGATTAGTTACAAGTAAATTTTCATATTTTTCAGTTGAATTTTCATTTCTGTTTTTCTTTTAGTGTTTAGTGGTAGGTTTAAGTTTTATAACTTGTAAGTTTTTTCTGTTATCATTTTGTTCCTTGTCTTGAATTCATCCAAGTTAGAACTAATGGGGGCATGGTTTAAGTTGTAGCCTTTTCAGTCCATGTTTAATGAGCCTGTGACACACTCTAGGATATGTATAATTATATACATACACATACATATGTGTGTAGAGAGTGAGAGAATTTACTGTTGTTTTCTTTATTCAGTGTTCCATACTTCCATCTGAAACCTTCTGTTGAAAAAGTTAATGTGTTTCTGTATTGAATTTGATGTAGATGCTACTGTCATTAATTTAATGTTTTGTAGGTGATGTTTAACAACCATTGACTTATTTATATCTATATATATTGCCGTTCAAAAAAAAAATAAAAAAATTATATCTATATATATTACATAAGAAAGGACAAAAAAAAAAAATTACTAACTTTTAAATAATTAATAATTTTTTTACATAATTTTAATAGTTAAAATTTTTTTTGAACGGCCAACAGAATCTATTTCGAGCACTCTCGAGATACCTACTTGACCAAACGGAGTACTCCGAGAGTAACCCGAGTCCACCACCAATTCTGGGGAAAATCCGGTAACCCACCCGCCTGTAGACATGACATTTACATTACCGGTAAAACTCGTCTGGCTCAAGGATCGAACTCAGGTTTCCCTGGGTCTTCTATCATTGCCCACCAGTGTCTCGCTCTCAACCAAGTTGGAGTTGAACATGCATCTGCCAAGAGAAATGCAAGTCTTTCACCACTTGATCTAGAGAATTACAACTTTTAAAACATATGATATCAACCTTTTGAAATATTGACTTTTAAACCAACCCCCCTCCATGGTTTTTGAATTTCATAACCTTTTTATACGTTGATATATTTTTTTAAACTTATACCATAAAACAAGTATTTTATTTTCTTTAATTTGAGTGTGGTATTGCTATATTTTTTTAGAGTAAATTACATTTTTCGTCCTTATGTCTGTAGCGGGTTGCAATAGGTGCCCTTTAACTTCAATGATTACAGTCATAATCTTTTATTTGACAAACGCATTACACCTTTCATTCTTTATCACTAACCATGTTAAATTTAAAGGTTAAATGAGGTCACATGAACCCCATATAAGGGCATATGTTCTTTCACACATTCTTTCTCTTTTACGAAACACCTCTTTCACAACTCTCTCTCTCTCTTTGTTTCTATAGCTCTCCCCCCCCCCCCCCCCAACATCAAATCCCATCATCTTTTTCTCACACCTCTCCCTCCTGGCCACCCACCACAACTCCGGCACTATCACCACCATAGCTGCACCACAACCATCCACCCACACCTTTTCACTATATTAACCACATACGACCACAAAATCAAAGAACAAGATCTATAACATTTGGTTGGGTCGGCAAAGAAAGTAAGGGAGGAACAAAGTTGGTTGGCGGTTGAAGGTTTTAAGGTAGGGTTTGGTTTGGCTGGGTTGACAAGGAAGGTAAGTAGGATGAGATGGTTGTTTTTGCATTCCAAAATATCCTAAATCTGTCGAAGATGGTGGTGTCGGTGGCTGTCGGAGATGCGGTGGACTCCTCCGTGCGTCAACTACCAGGGCACAACTTAGGGTTTCTTGGGTGCAAAATCTAAGACACTCCGATTGATTAAACGTAGGGCTGGCATAACGGGTTAACCCGATCTGTTAAGACACGAACACGATAAGACACGAACCCGAAACACGTAAACACGAACACGACACGAAATCTTATCGTGTCAGATTTTGGAAACACGAACACGAACCTGTTAATAAATAGGTTACACGAAACGACCTGTTAAGACACGAAAAAATAACCAACGTATTATACGACATGTTTAAGACACGAACACGACCTGTTAAGACACGAACACGACCTATTTAAGACACGAACACGACCGAATTGGGGAAGCTATGAACCGGATAGGGAATGGTGGTGTTTGTGAGAGAGATTTAAAAATTAGGGATTGGATTATGGAAAAATAACCGTGTGTGTTTGAGTATAATTCATCTCGGGTACCACGATTGATGACCCCCATGGCCACACCCACATATAATATTTTTTAATTTTTAATTATTAACATGTACTTAACGGGTCTTAACAGGTTAACGGGTTTTAACCTGTTTAGACACGAAACCTGTTAAGCTCTTATCGTGTCGACCTGTTTAGACACGAAACCTGTTAAGGTCAAACACGAAACATGATAACTTCGTGTAGGTTCGTGTCGTGTTATCGTGTTCGTGTCAGAATTGCCAGCCCTGATTAAACGCGACACAAAATTAGGGTTTCAACATCATCGATGCTGCTAATTGTCAATCTATAGTTTCTGTAGCATGTAGAAGATATGGTGGTGAAAAATAAAAGCGAATATTTACCTCCAACAGGAGCCATAATCGACACCAATCATCATGATCCATTATCATCATTATCATTAAGTGAGTACAAACGCCACGGGTTAGGGTACACCGCCATTCTATCCATCCCTGCGGTATTCTTTGTACTGTATTTCCTCACCGTCAGTCATGGTGGTGGAGTGTTGAGTGTGTGATCGGAGAGTGTAGATTTGGGGGAATTATTGAGTGTTTGATTTATAAGTATAAAGAAATATATTCTTTTTGTTTTTTCTGTTCTTTTTAAATATTTTTTTAAGTAAATAGGTAAAATTACAAAACTACCCTTAATTGATTAGATTTAACTGAAAATTTTAACTTGGTTATTACTAAAGGACTAAAGATGTAATGACTTTTCCGAATAAAGGATTGTGATTGTAATAATTGAACTTAAAGGCTATCCACTGCAATCTGATACAAACATAAAGAACGAAAATTGTGATTTACCCTTTTTATTAGAAAATAACATGCTGCGTGATTAACAGTGTCTATGTTCTCCGTCGTGTCACGCCACACCCATTTAGTATATAATTATATACTAGTTGTACACCCCGCGCGCTTTGCGGCGCGCTAAACCAATTCGTTCTCGGTTTGACAACATAATAGGATGTAGCGAAAAAAAAAAAAACCTTCAATGCAGATTTACTAAATAATGCCATGAATCTAAAAAATATATCGAGCCATTATGATCTCCTCGTGTAATGTGAACGTTGATAGCTTTAATCCCAGCCATCATAGTCTATCTTAATCTAAGCCATCATAGATAAGATAATTAGTCTATCTTAATCTACAACTCTTATCGTTACGTTGCAAACGTGTCGGTCAATAAGAATACCCAATGATTAACCAACTAACAAAAATAGATGTCAACTGCATTAACCACTCATGCTTTCTCTAAATAAAGGGTGAGCTTATTTTGATCATGAAATGTAACAACCTCACATTTAATATCTCAGCTATTGATACTAAGTTTTGTAATTGCACAGACCACTTTTAGAATGAGAACTCCCAACCCAAACCTAGCCCATGTGATTTAGATTCAACAATAAACCCCCCTAACACAGTTAACATCTTTAGTTTCTCCATAATTTGAAAAAAACTTGGAAGATGACAACTAATTTCAAGTTACCGACATTTGGCAAGAGTATCACTTCAGCATTGAGTTACAACTATTCGCGACAGTCAACACAAAGCCTTAAAACAGAACAGTAAAAAAACAAGCTGAAGCTCAAAATGAAAATTGAAGACCATCATCCGATTTAATCTTCATAAAATACAGATTAAGTACTCATGTTTTTTCCTAAACATACACACTGTTGATATTTAAGACCAAATATCCAGTATGATATGCTCATTAATTTGTTCCAAATGCTCTATGACTCCCATATATTTTCTTTTATTAGATCGAAATTTATACATCAAATCAATGTTATTTAAAAGAAAAAAACATGTTGATTTCTCTAATAACATGTTTCCTGTCACAACATGTAGACTTCTAACATCGATTTAAAAGTCGCCAAACAAAATATGCATTTCAGAGGTTACCTTAATTTGTTCCATTTAGCCGTGTTAGTCGAACATCCACCTACCGGAGCACATTATGGTGGTCCATATGCTTTTGTGTATGGTTTAGAGATCCCATCTTCAGTGACCAAATAGTGTAACACCTCGCAAATTTCGGGTTTAATATTAAAACGACACGTGTCATGTAAGACAAAAACGCGTTGAAAACCCGGATTTAATAAAGATGTTTTCGGTAGGATTTAAAGTGGCGTCATGTTAAATTGTTACCTCTGAACACCTCAATTATAAATCCCAATACCCGATATATTAAATTTCACATCTATATACCCTCAATTCAGAAAAGGGTTCACAATAATGGAACTTCAAAAGCATGATTTGATCCCAAGAAGAAAATGAATGGTAAACCGTTATTTTCGGGTCTTGTAAATGCAATCAATTGAAATAATGGATGATGGTAGGGTATGTTATAGTATTAGATACTTATTGAAGGCCCCCTACTGATAATTTAAGTCAACAAGTCGATTATAACGGCTGCCCTTTCGATCCAACAACAAACAACAAAAATCTGCCAAAAGCAGGGCGTCGCGTGGCGCGACGGCCCCTCGCGTCACGCGAGGGGTGCCCAGTGACAGCAAACCTGCTGTTGGCTGTTATGCGCACTTGTGACCTCCTTGGCCGGTCTTTCTTGCACATACATGGCCCCTAGACATCCCTAAACACTACTTACATGTGTTGATCACTTGTGGATGGCCCTAGGCTTGGTTGTCACTTGCTTATGGTGCTTGAAACTTGTATATAAAGACCCATTCATTCACCACATTCATTCACAAATCATTTTCAAGCATTCTGATTATTGGGGAGCTTGCAAACTGATCAAGAGCCTTCCTAGTCATCCATTAATCATCTAGTAAGTCTCTAATCCCTTCTAAATTAATTCTAGTTTAGTTTTTAGCTTAAAAGTCAACATATCGTATTAAACGGTTGACTTCGGGTTTAGTTATCGATAGCTCAGTCGTAACCCTAATTAAAAGCACCGTTAGATAGGTAATTATATGGGTATTAAACCCTTATAAGGGCAAGTACCAAATCCAGACCTAACTAGGTCGTTTGTCGGGTCAAACGTTGACCGAAAAAGTCAACAGAATTTCAATATGCGATTTAATGCACGACTAACAATCCGCGAGGTGTGCAACCTGTTTTAAACTTAATATAACTTAGTAATAAGTATAAAAACTTGTTTACGCTTGTCCGACTCGACAAATTTCTGTTTAAACCCGGTTCGGAACCGAAAGGCGCAAAACCTTGACTTTTGCGTTGACTTCGGTTCTGACCCGTTTTAGTAAGTATTAGACATGCCTTAAAGTCTCATTAGGGTTGGGTTACATGCTAGTATAAATCTCTGTACTTATTTCATTGATTATCCGATGCATGCACACGTTTCCGTTAATCGCTTAAATTGGACCATAACGCCCTTATGACCTTATAACGAGAATTTTGAAAATGTGGAAATACAATAATCTTAGTTACTGATTATTTAACATGTACGTAAATTTTCACGTCAAGCGGAGGTCTAGATTAGGAGATATGCGCATTAGCGTAATTAATAAGCTTTTTATTAATTAAACGGCGCGATTAGCGCATAGCCTATCTAAACCCGATTTTCGGTACCAAAACTTTTACCCGCTGATGTTAAATAATATTTTAGGATTTTTGAAGATTTTTAATTATTTTTAGGCTGGTCTTAAGCTAGGCTTATCGCATTGATTCGGTTAACACCGAATATGCCATTTTAGGCCATAAAACGAGTTTTATGAATCCGATTGATACCAATCCAATTGCCACTGATTTAAAATAATAAATATAGTATTTTGAAATTGTTTTGCTGATTAGAAAACTCAGATTGGTATTTTAACCCGTACGTCGCTTAAAACGGCTTTATACGCGTATTAAACGCGTAGTTTAGTATTAAAACCATTTTGCCACGTAAGACTTAATACCATTAGACATAACCTGTTAAGTTAAGATATTTTTCTGATTAAATCAGACCCGTATCTCAGAGGTATTATAAATCTCTTTTAAAACCCTTAAAATGACCAAAATACCCCTACGGGGCGTATTTAGGGATTAAACTCGTTATGGGCATTATGGAAGATATCATAATGATATCACCACATATTTAAAGCGTATTAACCTAGGAAACCTGTTCGCGACCCTTTCGGTTACCCGTTATGCGTTATACGCGTTCGGTTCGGTTTATGTAACTAGTTTGCATAAACTAGCCGAAACGGGTCAAACGATATCATTTTTATCTCAAAATCCAGAATGTGGATAATAAACCCATATTAAACAAGTCCTCAAACTTGTCGGGTCTAAATCACATTCTATCCGGTCTTCGCTTAATCGTGCGTACGAACCGTATCCTTAAAACTAACCGGTCTAAGCTTAAGCTTAATTAAAGATCCGTTAGTATTCTAATAGGTTATTATAAACCTTCGTTCCAGATTAGGAGAACCAGTAAAAGATACCGCACTCGCTGATTTTGAACTATACTTGCTCAGGTAAATACTTTTAACTTATTTCCCTATACGGGCTTGGGTAAGGTATATAAAATACCGCTTGGTCGGGCGTTGAATATTTAATCTTATTATGGTTAAATTATTGAGATGTCTCCGTTTAAATTGTTTTGTTGCTTAAAGCCTTTGGGGGGTTAATGACCGTGTCCCGGATATCCCTGGCATCATTTTACGAAATGGCCACGACCTTAGCACTCTGGTGTAGGCGTACACCTGTAGTGTCTCATAATTTAAGTGGTGTGTTAATTGATCTTTAACCCGGCTCGATCCGGGCTACTGAACGCATAAGAAACATGTAATTCCTTTACAAGTTTATATATTAAATAATTATCCCAAGTTATAAAATATTTGTGCCTTGTGCCTTAAATGCATTTCTTAAACTCTTTTCAAAATGAGTCGGTTGATTGTATTTACCAGTGTAAACTGACGTATTTTCTTAAAAAGATTGAGTGCAGGTACTACTCGAAATAGGCTGGCTTGTCTCCTAGCATCCACATTAAGTCTCGCCAGCTTGGATGTCATATCTGTTGAACAATTGTTTCCTTTTTATTTTATTTGATCTACCTGTGGATTATATTCGACTATTTGTGATACTTCATATTACAAAATCGTTTGGTTGAATTAAATCTATATATTGCTTCCGCTGTGCATTTAAATATTGTGTTGTTTGACTATTATGTTGCCAACCACGTCACGATACTCCCCCACCGGGCCCACCGGTGACACGTGGAAATCCGGGGTGTGACAGGTTGGTATCAGAGCCAACTCTGAGTGAATTAAACACTAGCCTTTTGTGTTTAATCTCAGTTACACAATTGCACATATCTAAACTTTCGAGTCTAGACTTATAACATAAGACAAATTCCACCCTATTCGGTTTTTGTTTTGTTCTTTAAAACTTTATATTTTGTTATTTGTTATCTTATGTTTTGTTGACAGGTATAACAGAGAAAATGCCTCCAAGATTTTTACGTATGCGAGGACGAGGAGGAAAGGGGCCGACCACCGCCCCCAACGACCATGAGGCTGGGCCATCCAATACACGAGCTCCTATCCCCGCCGAGAGTGACGGTACTCGGCGGAACCAGAGAGGTCTCTTTCAACCGGCAAGACGGTCGGTTTCAAACAGCTCTACGACTCCCGCTCAAGACTCCTATGGGCCACATTCAGAAAATGAGCCTAGAGACCCTCACCATTCGCAAATACCGTTACAGCGATCTATGTCGCACCGTCCTTTTGGAGACCCCACTCCAATCTTTCAAGGCCAGTTCAACCCGGCGGATTATCTACAAGAACCAGTGGGTTTTAACCCATTGGGGCCGGAGGACCACTATTCTGGGGGAAATGATATGGATGAAGAAGATGACCCCGAAGAACCAGCATCAGGAACTCCCAACCACCCAATTGAGGTCTCGGATAGTTCCATTTATCAAGGACCACCTTATAATGGTCCAGATAGCTTCCAGGCTATCTTCACTCGGCACGAATGGTATTATACGCCTTCTCACCATTCGTCGCCGCATGAGCAGCCGCAGCCTCACTATTCTTCGCCGCATGAACAGCATCAGCAGTATCATCAAGATTCCTCTGGGAATCACCAGTTTGAGGCAGTTACGCCACCGCCTCCACCGCCACCAGTTCAGCCGGCGCCTCCACAGCCGCGAAGACATAGGAGATCCGGAGCCCGGATGTCCACACGAACAGAGGAGTTTCATTTCAGCTCTCCTCTACAATCAAGTGGCAGAAATTATCAGCCGCTTCCAGAAGATCCACAAATGGGTGGACCATCAAACCCCGCCGTGCAGCAACCGCCGCCAATAGGTCTTGATAATCAGATACCAGCATACACGGGTCCTTCGATGTACAACCCGTTTGAGCTACCGACTCACACTAACCTCGGTTACGCTGAAGCCGACCCGTATTTGGTAGCGTCTAATTACTACGCCCTTAACCCGGAGGGACCGTATGGAGCTCCTTGGGGAGTAGGCTACCCAGCACAGGGATACCAGATGCCTACACAACCCCCGTACTACCAACAACCCCCGCCGTCTCTTCAGATGTCGCCACCTCAGCATCAGGAAATCCTACAAAGTATTAGGGAGGTGCGGCATGAGGCACGGGAAGACCGAAGGCGTAACCAGGGGATGTTCAAGACCTTGACGAACTTAATCAAGGGGAAGAGTAAGAAGGATCAGTAAATCCTTTGTGTGTGTATGTCTACTTTAAAAATCAAGTCCCTACGTGGACATTTATTATTTGTATGTGTATGTAGTCCCTGCGTGGGCACATCTTTCTGTAAAACCCCTGCGTGGGTAAGTTTATTAATTGTAAAAGACCCGTTTAGGGCTGTGTGTAATAGTATAATAGATTAATGGAATGTTTGTTTTATAAATTTCATAATTTCCATATGTGCATATATAATGTATAAAATGAAATAAATTAAAATCATTCCTTTTAAATTAATCTGCCTATGAAATTAATTAATTAAGGATCTTAAAAGTGTGAACCCTAGCCTCGTGTCAAATATAAGACCGGGCCAAAATGGTAAGACCTGTCTAAAAGATTCAATTTCCTGTTAACATCTTAAAACATGTTAACACTCCTGACAGAAGTGATTCGTTAAAATCACATACGTCATATTATAAAGGAATTCTTTAAAAGATTCCTAACCTAGTTTAATGATCTCTGAATCCTAGGTTTACATCATCAATTAAGATGATCATATTTTAACCATACGTGGTAATATAATGCCTACGGGCCCTTCTCATTTTCATATGAGACAAAAGACAGTAGTAGTCTGTGACCCTGTCTGAAGAAGGTAATGAACTTGGTTCAAACCTTAAAAAGCCTTGATTCTCTTGAATTCATAGCTTATAATTTAAATTGTCCCTGTGACTAGGCCTTATGTGCTAATAAAACTGTTATTGTTTTATAATTAGGATAAATTATTTTAGAAATCCTAATTAAATGTGAGAAATAAATTAACCATATATGGTTTATGTTTACCGCGGTTAATAAAAATTGCCATAAAAGACAATTCTATAATAAACTCACCAATAAATTATTGTCAATATGTTACAGTTCAAAATACATGGCAGACTCAAACGAGGTCAACAGTCACCCAGGGATAGTGCCTGATAATGCCCAAGTTAATGTAGCAGGTCCAGAGTTGCAAGCTATGATAAATAATGCGGTTAATATAGCTATGGGTAGACAGCACCATGGATCAAGTGGTACCCATACGAGGACCCATTCTGCATCACACACTAGAACACCCTCCAGGACCCACACTGCCCACAACAGTAATACTCACCACTCCTCGAATCAAAGGAGTAATCGATCCCAAAGAGTCGTGCAGAACCAAGAACCTCGTAATAGGGGTTGCACATATAAGTACTTCGTGTCGTGCAAACCCAGAGACTTCAATGGGGAAAAAGGAGCTGTTGATTGCATGACGTGGATGGATGAAATGGATACTGTGGTGGATATTAGTGGTTGCCATGAAAGGGATATTGTGAAGTTTGTCTCACAGTCGTTCAAAGGAGAAGCCCTAGCCTGGTGGAGATCATTGATCCAGGCTACAGGAAAGGTTCCGTTATACAACATGACCTGGGAGCAGTTCATGGCACAAATCAAAGAAAATTTCTGCCCTCAACATGAGGTTGAGAGAATTGAATCTGACTTCCTGGCGCTGGTCATGAAGAACCTTGACCGTCAGGCCTACCTAACCAGTTTCAACACTTTGTCGAGGTTAGTTCCTTACTTGGTAACTCCGGAGCCTAAACGTATAGCTCGTTTCATTGGAGGGTTGGAACCGGAGATTAAGGCGAATGTGAAGGCCTCAAGACCAACTACTTTTCGGTCAGTAACGGACATTTCATTGTCCCTTACCTTGGATGCTGTTAGGCAAAGGTCACAGAGGAAAAGTGACACCGAAAAGAGGAAGCGTGAGGATGACAACTCACGTCGTACAGACAAGAAGCAGAAGGGAAACAATGACCAGAAGAAAGGGTCAGGGTTTAGAAAGGATGGCCAGCAGTCGGGTGAAAAACCCAAATGTAAAATCTGCAAGAGGCAGCACTTTGGCAAGTGCAGGTTTGAATCCAACTCTCAATCACAATCGAAGCCTTTTGCTTGTGGTTTATGCAAATCCAGGGAACACAAAACCGTGGATTGCAAGAAAATAAAGGATGCAACTTGCTATGGTTGCAATGAAAAAGGGCACATCAAGAGCAATTGCCCAAAATATGCCAAGAAGCCGGAAGAGGCTAGGAAGACCAATGCAAGGGTCTTCAGAATGGATGCAAAGGAAGCCGTCAAGGACGACAACGTGATAACAGGTACCTTTCTCGTGAATGATGTTTACGCGAGAGTGTTATTTGATTCAGGAGCTGATAAGTCGTTTGTAGATAGTAAGTTTTGTGAATTGTTAAAACTACCTGTTAGAATTTTAAGTGTGAAGTATGAGGTGGAACTAGCCGATGGCACAATAGAAACCGCTTCAACCTTATTAGATGGATGTTTCATATCCATTAGGAATCACTCTTTTCCTTTGTCTCTACTTCCTTTAAAACTAGCCGGTTTCGACATAGTTTTGGGTATGGACTGGTTATCACATAACCAGGCCCAGATTATTTGCAATAAGAAGCAAGTGATAATCAAGACTTCGTCTGGTGAATCACTTACTATCCAGGGAGATACCCAGTATGGGCTGCCCGAGAAGATGTCAATACTCAAAGACTCAAAGTGTTTAAAGAAGGGCTGTGTCATCTACATGGCACAGGTGATTATTGATGAACCGAAACCCAAGATTGGAGATATCCCAGTCATTTCTGAATACCCCGAAGTATTTCCTGAAGAACTACCTGGTTTGCCACCAGATAGGCAAGTGGAATTCAGGATTGACATTATTCCTGGATCAGCACCAGTTGCAAGGGCGCCTTATAGGTTGGCACCAACGGAGATGAAGGAACTGAGGACGCAGCTAGATGATCTTCTAGCCGAAGGTTTCATAAAACCTAGCTCGTCTCCTTGGGGAGCACCAGTGTTATTTGTCAAAAAGAAGGATGGATCGATGCGTCTGTGCATCGACTACCGCGAGCTTAATAAGGTTACCATCAAGAATAGGTATCCTTTGCCCAGAATCGACGATCTGTTCGATCAACTTCAAGGGGCAAGTTTCTTCTCGAAGATTGACTTAAGGTCAGGCTACCATCAATTGAAGGTTAGAGATGAAGATGTGCACAAAACAGCATTTAGGACTCGTTATGGTCATTACGAGTTCCTAGTGATGCCTTTTGGGCTCACTAATGCACCAGCCGCGTTCATGGATCTCATGAATCGTGTTTGCAAGCCGCACTTAGACAAATTCGTCATCGTCTTCATCGACGACATTCTCATCTACTCAAAGAACCAAGCTGACCACGAGAAGCATCTTCACTGTATTTTGGAACTACTTCATAAAGAGAAGCTCTATGCCAAGTTCTCAAAGTGTGAATTCTGGCTTCGAGCAGTCCAATTTCTTGGACATGTCGTTAGTGAGCAGGGCATTCAAGTAGATCCCGCTAAAGTTGAAGCTGTCATGAATTGGCATGAGCCAAAGACGCCTACAGAAATTCGTAGCTTCCTAGGTTTGGCAGGATACTATAGGCGATTCATAGAAAACTTCTCAAGGATTGCTGCACCCCTGACTTCGCTGACACGTAAGAAGATTAAGTTTGACTGGGGTCCTAAGCAGCAGGAATCCTTCGATATTCTGAAACATAAGCTGAGCAATGCTCCAGTACTGACATTGCCTGAGGGACTAGAGGAGTTTGTAGTTTATTGTGATGCATCACACACCGGGATGGGATGTGTGCTTATGCAAAAAGGCAAAGTCATTGCTTATGCTTCACGCCAGTTAAAGGTGCACGAAAAGAATTACACCACCCACGACCTAGAGTTGGGTGCCGTTGTATTCGCACTAAAACTGTGGAGGCACTACTTATATGGAATAAAATGTGTGATCTATTCTGATCACAAAAGCCTTCAACATCTGTTCAACCAGAAGGACTTGAACATGAGGCAACGCCGTTGGATGGAAACTCTTAATGATTACGATTGTGAAATAAGATACCATCCCGGCAAGGCGAATGTAGTCGCCGATGCCTTGAGTCGGAAAGAAAGAGTGAAACCCATCCGAATCAATGCCAAGAGCATGGAAATAAAGAACAACTTGATAGAAAGATTGTTAGCTGCACAGAAGGAAGCTGTGTTGGAAGCTAACTATCCCAACGAAAAGCTAGGAGTGACTGAGGAGCAGTTAACTCTTAGCAAGGACGGAATTTTACGGTTAAACGGACGAATATGGGTTCCGATTTTTGGAGGACTTCGTGATGTCATTCTCCAAGAAGCCCATAGTTCCAAATACTCCGTTCATCCTGGAGCTGATAAAATGTATCAGGATTTAAAGGCAAATTATTGGTGGATAGGCTTGAAAAAGTCTGTGGCCGCCCATGTAGCAAAATGCTTGACATGTGCGCAAGTCAAAGCCGAGCATCAGAAACCGTCAGGTTTGCTACAACAGCCTGAACTTCCTACGTGGAAGTGGGAGATGGTAACTATGGATTTTATCACCAAGTTACCCAAGACAAGGAAAGGAAATGACACCATCTGGGTGATAGTTGACCGACTGACTAAGTCAGCACATTTCCTACCCATTAAGGAGACCTACAGCTCCGATATGCTAGCCCAACTGTACGTTGATAAGATTGTAGCTTTACATGGCATACCTGTAGCTATTATCTCTGACCGAGATACTAGGTACACGTCGCACTTTTGGAAAAGCTTCCAACAATCTTTGGGCACACGTTTGAACTTTAGTACGGCTTACCATCCTCAGACTGACGGTCAGAGTGAGCGTACTATTCAAACGTTGGAAGACATGCTACGTGCATGTGCGATCGAATTGGGAGGTAGCTGGGATAAGAACCTACCCTTGATCGAATTCTCCTACAACAATAGCTACCATACCAGCATAAAGGCTGCGCCTTTTGAGGCATTATACGGTAGAAAATGTAGATCGCCAGTTTGTTGGGCGGAAGTGGGAGAAGTCCAGTTATCAGGACCGGAAATCGTGTTCGAAACGACGGACAAGATTGTCCAGATTCGTAACAACCTCCAGGCTGCCCGGAATAGGCAGAAGAGTTACGCGGATCCAAGTCGTAAGGATTTTCACTTTGAAGTAGGTGACAAAGTCCTACTTAAAGTGTCACCATGGAAAGGGGTGATGCGATTTGGTAAGAAAGGCAAACTAAGCCCAAGATACATAGGACCTTTCGAGGTCATCGAACGGGTCGGGTCAGTTGCCTACAAGTTGAACTTACCGGAAGAGCTCAGTGGAATCCACAATGTGTTCCACATTTGCAATCTAAAGAAGTGTTCCGCTGACGATTCACATGTCATGCCACATACAGATGTGCAAATAGATAAGAGCTTAACGTTTGTAGAAAAACCTTTGTCGATTGAAGATCGACAGGTAAGGAAGCTTCGAAGAAAGCACATACCTTTTGTAAAGGTCAAATGGGATGCCCGAAGAGGTCCCGAGTTTACGTGGGAGTTAGAGTCCACCATGAAAGAAAAGTACCCTTACTTGTTTCAGTAAATCTCGGGTCGAGATTTATTTTAAGGGGGTGAGGATGTAACACCTCGCAAATTTCGGGTTTAATATTAAAACGACACGTGTCATGTAAGACAAAAACGCGTTGAAAACCCGGATTTAATAAAGATGTTTTCGGTAGGATTTAAAGTGGCGTCATGTTAAATTGTTACCTCTGAACACCTCAATTATAAATCCCAATACCCGATATATTAAATTTCACATCTATATACCCTCAATTCAGAAAAGGGTTCACAATAATGGAACTTCAAAAGCATGATTTGATCCCAAGAAGAAAATGAATGGTAAACCGTTATTTTCGGGTCTTGTAAATGCAATCAATTGAAATAATGGATGATGGTAGGGTATGTTATAGTATTAGATACTTATTGAAGGCCCCCTACTGATAATTTAAGTCAACAAGTCGATTATAACGGCTGCCCTTTCGATCCAACAACAAACAACAAAAATCTGCCAAAAGCAGGGCGTCGCGTGGCGCGACGGCCCCTCGCGTCACGCGAGGGGTGCCCAGTGACAGCAAACCTGCTGTTGGCTGTTATGCGCACTTGTGACCTCCTTGGCCGGTCTTTCTTGCACATACATGGCCCCTAGACATCCCTAAACACTACTTACATGTGTTGATCACTTGTGGATGGCCCTAGGCTTGGTTGTCACTTGCTTATGGTGCTTGAAACTTGTATATAAAGACCCATTCATTCACCACATTCATTCACAAATCATTTTCAAGCATTCTGATTATTGGGGAGCTTGCAAACTGATCAAGAGCCTTCCTAGTCATCCATTAATCATCTAGTAAGTCTCTAATCCCTTCTAAATTAATTCTAGTTTAGTTTTTAGCTTAAAAGTCAACATATCGTATTAAACGGTTGACTTCGGGTTTAGTTATCGATAGCTCAGTCGTAACCCTAATTAAAAGCACCGTTAGATAGGTAATTATATGGGTATTAAACCCTTATAAGGGCAAGTACCAAATCCAGACCTAACTAGGTCGTTTGTCGGGTCAAACGTTGACCGAAAAAGTCAACAGAATTTCAATATGCGATTTAATGCACGACTAACAATCCGCGAGGCGTGCAACCTGTTTTAAACTTAATATAACTTAGTAATAAGTATAAAAACTTGTTTACGCTTGTCCGACTCGACAAATTTCTGTTTAAACCCGGTTCGGAACCGAAAGGCGCAAAACCTTGACTTTTGCGTTGACTTCGGTTCTGACCCGTTTTAGTAAGTATTAGACATGCCTTAAAGTCTCATTAGGGTTGGGTTACATGCTAGTATAAATCTCTGTACTTATTTCATTGATTATCCGATGCATGCACACGTTTCCGTTAATCGCTTAAATTGGACCATAACGCCCTTATGACCTTATAACGAGAATTTTGAAAATGTGGAAATACAATAATCTTAGTTACTGATTATTTAACATGTACGTAAATTTTCACGTCAAGCGGAGGTCTAGATTAGGAGATATGCGCATTAGCGTAATTAATAAGCTTTTTATTAATTAAACGGCGCGATTAGCGCATAGCCTATCTAAACCCGATTTTCGGTACCAAAACTTTTACCCGCTGATGTTAAATAATATTTTAGGATTTTTGAAGATTTTTAATTATTTTTAGGCTGGTCTTAAGCTAGGCTTATCGCATTGATTCGGTTAACACCGAATATGCCATTTTAGGCCATAAAACGAGTTTTATGAATCCGATTGATACCAATCCAATTGCCACTGATTTAAAATAATAAATATAGTATTTTGAAATTGTTTTGCTGATTAGAAAACTCAGATTGGTATTTTAACCCGTACGTCGCTTAAAACGGCTTTATACGCGTATTAAACGCGTAGTTTAGTATTAAAACCATTTTGCCACGTAAGACTTAATACCATTAGACATAACCTGTTAAGTTAAGATATTTTTCTGATTAAATCAGACCCGTATCTCAGAGGTATTATAAATCTCTTTTAAAACCCTTAAAATGACCAAAATACCCCTACGGGGCGTATTTAGGGATTAAACTCGTTATGGGCATTATGGAAGATATCATAATGATATCACCACATATTTAAAGCGTATTAACCTAGGAAACCTGTTCGCGACCCTTTCGGTTACCCGTTATGCGTTATACGCGTTCGGTTCGGTTTATGTAACTAGTTTGCATAAACTAGCCGAAACGGGTCAAACGATATCATTTTTATCTCAAAATCCAGAATGTGGATAATAAACCCATATTAAACAAGTCCTCAAACTTGTCGGGTCTAAATCACATTCTATCCGGTCTTCGCTTAATCGTGCGTACGAACCGTATCCTTAAAACTAACCGGTCTAAGCTTAAGCTTAATTAAAGATCCGTTAGTATTCTAATAGGTTATTATAAACCTTCGTTCCAGATTAGGAGAACCAGTAAAAGATACCGCACTCGCTGATTTTGAACTATACTTGCTCAGGTAAATACTTTTAACTTATTTCCCTATACGGGCTTGGGTAAGGTATATAAAATACCGCTTGGTCGGGCGTTGAATATTTAATCTTATTATGGTTAAATTATTGAGATGTCTCCGTTTAAATTGTTTTGTTGCTTAAAGCCTTTGGGGGGTTAATGACCGTGTCCCGGATATCCCTGGCATCATTTTACGAAATGGCCACGACCTTAGCACTCTGGTGTAGGCGTACACCTGTAGTGTCTCATAATTTAAGTGGTGTGTTAATTGATCTTTAACCCGGCTCGATCCGGGCTACTGAACGCATAAGAAACATGTAATTCCTTTACAAGTTTATATATTAAATAATTATCCCAAGTTATAAAATATTTGTGCCTTGTGCCTTAAATGCATTTCTTAAACTCTTTTCAAAATGAGTCGGTTGATTGTATTTACCAGTGTAAACTGACGTATTTTCTTAAAAAGATTGAGTGCAGGTACTACTCGAAATAGGCTGGCTTGTCTCCTAGCATCCACATTAAGTCTCGCCAGCTTGGATGTCATATCTGTTGAACAATTGTTTCCTTTTTATTTTATTTGATCTACCTGTGGATTATATTCGACTATTTGTGATACTTCATATTACAAAATCGTTTGGTTGAATTAAATCTATATATTGCTTCCGCTGTGCATTTAAATATTGTGTTGTTTGACTATTATGTTGCCAACCACGTCACGATACTCCCCCACCGGGCCCACCGGTGACACGTGGAAATCCGGGGTGTGACAAATAGAAACCAAAACTCAAGATCATCTCTTTGCCCCCAGATGAGTAATTCCTCAGGGCTGACGCTACAAGTCTTAACCTCATCATATAATTCCCCAACCCATGAATAAACACAAAACATTAACCCGTTTTCGTTATAACAATATCTTTGCTTGTTAAACCAGATGCCACATCATTTCATTTACCTGAGAAGATAAGCCGCCGGCGCCCCCAATGTTCCGCCTTACAATCCCCATTCCCCAACATATTCTCTGCCTTTTAGACCAAATCTTCAAAACAAAAAACAAAAAAATTGAAAAAAAACAACATAATAAAAAACGAATATTATTAACAGTTCCTAAACAGGTAATCAGATAATTTTTTTGTTAACTAACTCACAATTTACAAACACATAACGTCATTAAAGTTACAAAATTAAAAAAAAAGGTTTTCAAGCAAAAAGTCATGGATTCGAATATGCAACTGATGAGGCTAACAGATGATTTATCAGCAAACCGATTGTTACAATATCAGATCTAAACAATAAAATGAATCTACCAACCGAGTGCTGGTGACGAAAAAACCTAATTACAACATATGAAATACGGTGAAGAACGAACAATAGAATGATGTTAAGTAAGAAATGAAGATGATAGAGATACATACAAGTTTCCGATCAGCGGCTGGAGAAGAATGAAAGAGGCGATGCCGATAGCTCAGAAAGAAATGTTGTCTGCTGTCCCTTCGGTCGTATATAAGGGCGGCTCCAAATTCAAAAACCAGATGTCTCAAAACACATCATAATATACATAAAAAATAGAGGAGGTTGCCCACTGCAAAAACAACATAACACCACAAAAAGGTATCACCTACATTTGGTTTGATTGCTACCCAACAATGAAAACAGGTAGCACCAAAACACCTTATTCATCTTACCCAACGTTTTATCACTTAGAAAACAGAACAAACAAAATAACCAACACCAATCGACTCAGATCTTAAAAGATCATCATCATCGTTGAACACGCTCAGTGGCGCTACGGTTGCAACTGAAGTTGCCATACCAAGTAGCAAGCCAGCATCGTTGAGTAGGCGTAAGGCCGAAACCTCGCAAGAACCCCATCCACCGTCGCCTAAAACGTCGGCGAGGGTTTGTGTTGAAACTCTCCGCCGCGATGATGGTCGGAATACGTACATGATGACCCTCCTCTTAAAGAGGGGTATGGTGTAAAGCTGGAAGACATGTGTCTCCAGGGGGATGACCGCCCAAATAGGACAATCGGAACAAACCACGAACAGACACAATGATAATTTCCCGGTCGTTGGCAGAGAGATTTGTAGAGAGAGAAACAGAGGTCGTTGTAAATAGAGAGCTCCCAGCGTTCGTATGTAGGTCAGAAAACCCCCACCAAACAGAGACACCAGATGGTGACCATGGTGGTCTTCACCCTCCTGTCACCACCCTCCTCTCTCCCTTATCTTCTCTGTGTGGCCTGAGACTCACCTGACAGCTGGTTTTAATAAACAAATTACGAAAAGGCCCTCTTACTGTTCATGACCACTTTCTAATAATATGTATAATATAATATAATATAGAGACACACGTTGTTTTTCAATATTGAAAGTTTAAAAACATAAGAAAATGGTTTGACTTAAGATAAAAAATGTTTATTTATACAACTTACACATGTGCACATGTTACCTACACATAATTAAAAGTTAAATAAGTGTTGTACGTAAAAAAAACAGCTAATACGTTAAGTTAAGATTTAGGTTTGTTATTTCTATTATCGTAACAATTTGATGTTCCAAAATAAACTTCACCACACACACGAGATTTTGCTAGAAAAAACTTAAATTCCTGAAAAGTGTGAGAATCTATCTACCTGAATTCACTACGTGTGTGTCTGATTTGATATACTCTCACGTAAACTCAATTTGAACAACATACAAGGTTGAGAGGAGTAGAATAGGAAAAAAAAAAAAAAAAACACACCATTGTTTAACCTTTTTTTAGTTGTGTCATTTTCTAAAATCTTAAATAACTTTTTTATATGTCACCAATTTTTTAAATATAGCATAAAATTGACCATTTTTCAATTTTTTAAAAACTAATTTTGTTTTAAAGCGTGTTGAACTACAATGATGTGTCAGGATTTTGAACCACCCAAAACGCAATATGTTTATCCAATATAACAGCGTGTTACTTTTTTTTTTTTTATGAATTTTGTGTTCATTTTCTTATTCTTTGAAAAATATAAGATAATGATTGAACATTTGAAAGCATTTACCCCTCGACACATTGTTGTAGTCATTTATGTTGGGAATTATTGGTGTTCAATTTTTATTTTAAATATAATATAATATTATTTTATTTTATTTAATCAATTGACTTTTTATGAATTTTGTGTTCATTTTCTTATTCTTTGAAAAATATAAAATAATGATTGAACATTTGAATGCATTTACCCCTCGACCAGGGGCGGTTCTTAGTGGAGAGGTGGCAGGGCCACGACCCTGGCAAGTTTTTCGGCCGTAGTGCTAATTTTCCGCATTTCGATCGAAATTTTGTATATATACTATGTTCGGCCCTGGCAAGTTTTTCGGCCGTAGTGCTAATTTTAGTGCCCGTGTCTTTCGGCCCTGGCAGGTTCAACGGGCAAGATCCGCCACTGCCCTCGACACATTGTTGTAGTCATTTATGTTGGGAATTATTGGTGTTCAATTTTTATTTTAAACTATGTATTAGTCCGCGCCACGATGCAACACTTGTCAAACAACCGAAAAAAGTAATTGAAAATGAACCCTTCCAATTTTAAGGACGTATATTACATATACTATATACATGATTGAGTTAAAAAAAAGTATAACTATTTATCCAAAATACATTAACAAAAAAATAGAATATAATTACATATCAATTAATATTCATTAATCAAGTTGAATAGCCAGTTTCAAAATTGGCAGGAGGACCTATTGGTCTAAGATGACTAGATGAGGATCAAGTTGAATGTATTCCACATTAATCACCTCCCTACCAAATATCATATAATAACAGTATAAATAATAATCAAACAATGGAAGATATAAAGTAATCAATAAGGTATACCATCTCTATGAGTAAGTTTGGTGATGCCTTTCATAGCTTCTTTGGCCTTTCTGTTAGAAAACCCCTGTATCGCCATCGTCGCAAGGCTAATCGGAATAGCGGTTGCAAACCGCGACTTGGGACTGCGACTTGTTTCCCCGAATCAACATCGCCCGTCGACCTCTATGCCGGGATTCAGGTTGCTTGAGCTTAATGACTTCTTTCCCCTAAGAGCTATCAATCTACATACCAAGTAATAAAAGAATAAAATGCAGGTTGAAAGTGTAGTATGGGTGTTGAAAACAAAAAATATGAAAATTATGAACAAAGAAGTTTTGAACAACTTTGTTACGTAGTGAAGCATATGAATTATATTACTAAACTATTTCATATTAATCGAGCTCTAATTCAACCGGGAAAACGAAAAAAAAAACAAACACAAAACGGAACAATTACAAGGTATGAAATCAGACATAGTGTTTACATTATTCCGTGAGTTCTATGTATGCTTTCAATAAGGAAAATACTTTTAGTCAACAACAAAGTCGGAAGGGGAGAAATTTCGACTACCCAACCATTCAACAGAAAACGGATGGAACAAAGCAAGATCATATTTTCAGAAAATAGGTTGGCAAATTTTCCGAATTCAAACAATTAATTTGATTTCTTTTGTTCGAAATTCGTATATGAGACAGAAGCAATGACATTAATTACCTAGTGAGAGCTTCATGTTTTGGTTGAAAAAAACTGAGACCACCACAATGTCGAGAAGTAGAGGTGGCCAATTCTGTAAAAAAAAGATATTCTGAATGCAGGTGGTAAGGTCAAACGTAAGCACTCGAAGGACATAACAAACAAACAACAACAATTGGTAAAAAAAAATAATGAAAAAAATATGTTTAGTATAAAATGGTCAACCGTTATGATAATAATTACGTGTCAAAATACAATTAAAAGCTGTTGTAAATGTATAACTGTACCAATCAGGCAACATCTAAAATAAAGGTTGTAGCTACCTCTTGTGCTAGTTGGGTGGTTAACGAATGGCAGTATGGACCTGGACCTTTTTGTAAAGCTCTTCAAGGATGTCGTGTTGAATCCCTACCTTGAAGTATTTAGAGAAATGTGGCTGGTATTTTTCAGATTCGTCTTCCATTCAAGTCTACATTAAACAAAAAACACCAAATTACAGTTATTCAAGTTGGGTAAAATCAGATTCGCAAGAAACGTAATTAAGCAAGATTTCAAATGGATGACCTCAATAAGTGTAACGATCTTATAATGAGAAGCAAGATGATGAATTTGCAAGAAATGTGCGGTGCGATGTGTGAAGCATTATATATTTGATTAAAGCATAAGAGTGTTAGAGGCCGCACTAGTAAAGGGTCAGTTAGTAGTAGTTCGAGCGGGTTCAAAAGAAGAATGTGAATGAACTGTTCCGCTCTTGAGCTACCTCAGTCTGGTATGCCAAAGTCAAAGCCTCAAATTGAGGCGAGCTTGTAGATACAATACAGTATGGGAGTAAATCCTAACCAAGGTAAAACAATAAATCTAAATTAAGCACATATAGTATTTTAAATCTCCAGTTTACAAAATTGTTCTCCCAAGTCCCAACCAAGTCTCTCAAGAAATGGAACAACACCAAACTTATAGAAAAAGATGACAATTCAAAATTGCTAGTCAAATGATGAGAATCACTTTCATGAGACCCATACCCCAATAATCATAAAGCCACTTTCAAATCTCAATGGCATGGACATGAAAATCATACAAAAGTTGACTGTTTAGGGGGGGGGGGATACACAATCAACCTGTACAACGACATGAATTATGTGCACTAATCAAAATAAACACAACACAAATAGGGGCATCATAACTTATACGCATAACAAATAGAAACAACTGACTTGGTGTTTTTATTGAGCACCACCTCCGACCCACCGTTACCTTCTCATGTCGCCATCTACCGGCACCACCAAACCCCTAGAAATTGCCCGCTCTTCCGCTTTCCCTGTTTATTTTTTTTTGTTTTTTCTTCTTTGAAACTGAATCGCCGCCGTCGTCACTCGGCATGTGGAATTTGACGCTATTGTGAGGAGGATTGGAACTGTGAGGAAGATGAAGAGCATAAACATACGTGGCTGAAGACGATGAGGGCTTTAGACGCGTGGGCTTGGTGTAGAGTAGGGATAAAACTGTTCACCGCTACCACCGTCGCGGTGTTGTCCGCTGTCACCGTGCTGAACCACCGTCCGTCGGTACGTAGAGCACGACACCACCATCCATAATAGAAGCCGTCGGTGTAGCGGTGGTACCTACAGCGCCACCGCCATCATTGATTTATCCATCTTCATGTCCCCCTCTTTCTCATCCGGTTTCCTCTCCATTCTCTGGATGGTGCTTGAAAGTGTGGGTGGGGGGTGGTGTAGAGGTGTAATGAGGAAGATGTGACAAGGATACACGTGTGCCTCAATAGATGCGGCCCGATGAATAGCTACTAGACATTTGCTGGTACTGTTTATTTTTTTTTGAACAGTAAAAACACTTTATGTATATATATAAAGAGCCAGCAAGAAGCTGAGAGAACAACAACCAAACGAAAACGAAACAAACGGAACAAAATTACATAATACCTACTACATCGAACAATTCCCAACTCTCCCAAGAAGGCTTCCTAAGATTCGCACGGTTACATATCCACAGAAAAGCGTCCTCCTTTATGAGGTCGAACGTCTTGTTGATAGGGATAAAGCAATCTTCAAAAACTTTTGCATTTCTAGCACTCCAAATCCTCCACGCCGTGGCACATACAATAGTTCGGACAATTCTTTTCCATATCCTCCCGCCCGGGGAATCCTTTAAAACAGAAATTAGCTCGGGAAGAGAAGAGCATTGAAGAGGGAATTTAATCCGAACCCAAGCCAACACGTTCCACCAAATGCATCTAGCCCATAAACAGTTAAAAAAGATATGATTCGAGGTTTCAGCTTCCATACCGCATCAGGGGCACGAAACATCCGACATAGGGACTCCCCGACGAGCAAGACCTTCTCTAGACGCTATCTTACCAAGGAGAGCTCTCCACAGCAGGAAATTAGACTTAGGGGGGCCCAACTGAGCCAATCGAAACCCGAAACGCTGTTCGAACTAACTTCCACGGAACCTTCAATGTCTTGTCTGATCGAAAAAAGCTCATCCGAATTATTTCGCCACTTCCAACTCCCGTTTTCTGAAATCAAATTGTCGGAGATGTTAATGCCTATTTTGCTTAATTCCTTACTCATACTACCGATAACCTTCCAAACCCCAGCCACCGAAATTTTTAAGGGAATGAGCTGGTCCGTCAAATTGTTATTGTGAATCGAAGCGACAACTTTGGCCCAAAGCTGATTTGGGTTGGACTTGAACCTCCACCACCATTTTGTCAACATAGCCAAGTTGAAATCCCTTATTCTCCCCACTGCTAACCCCCCAAACTTCTTAGATTTGGACACCAAATCCCATTTAACCCACCTAAGTTTCTTCTTTACATCCGTGATACCCCAAATAAAATTTCTACGAATCTTGTCAATCGTATTGATAATACATTTTGGGGCCAAAAACAAAGACAAATAGTAAGACGGAATGCTCCCGAGAACCGTCTTTGCTAACGTCAGTCTACCTGCAAATGACAAGTGCATCGCCTTCCACTTAGATAATTTTGACTTCAACCTATCGATAACCAGAGCCCAAAAAATTTTCCTCTTCATATTCGCCCCTATAGGAACTCCAAGATACACAAAAGGTAACTTGCCAGCTTCACAGTTCTTTAAAGCCGCCATCCTCGTCACCTCTGTCTCGTCCACTCCTATCCCGTAAAACTTGCATTTCCTTTGGTTTACTATCAGCCCCGAGATCAACCCCAACCACCTTAGCAGCCGCTTCAACGTCACCACATTTTGGTCCGTCCACAAACCCAAAAAAAGAACATCATCTGCGTAGCATAAATTGGAGATTTTCGGACCACCTTTGGGAAGTTGAATACCTTGAAACAGCCCCTCTTCAATCGCCCTTCCCATAAACAGATTTATAAATTCCTTAGCAATAATAAACAGGAAGGGGGGAGAGAGGATCCCCCTGTCTGAGACCCCTTTTGAACTTAAATTCAGCAGTGGGAGACCCGTTAACCAGAACCGAACCTTTACCTGATTTGAGGCATCCTTTCATCCAAGAAATCCATTTTTCTGGAAATGACATATTCGACATCATTTGGAACAGGAACTTCCAGTTAATCGAGTCGTAGGCTTTCTCGAAATCTACTTTGAAAATTAACATTTTCAGCTTGTTTTTTTGGCCCAAGCCACCGTTTCGATGATAATAAGAGGGCTATCGAGGATGTTCCGTCCACCGACAAACGCCGACTGTCTCAGCAACTTTTTTATCCCCAGCCCAAGCATTGAAGAACTTGAAAGGAATAGGCCCAAAATCAACAAGATTACATGACAAAGAGATCGGGCAGTGATCGGAGGCGCCTCTATCCAAAACCTCCGCTTTGGTTCGGCCAAAGGTTTAGAAAATCCATGTTCACTAAGAACCTATCCAATTTGCTCATTTTGACATCGAAGTGACCCGAGACGAAAGTGAACTTACCTCCAACAGAAGGGAATTCGAACAAGCCGGCTCGGTTGGTAAAACAGTTGAATACATCCGATGCTGCTCTGTCAAACCGGGAATTGACCCTCTCTAATTCATCCCGATCCTCATTGAAGTCGCCAAAAAGCACCCAAATGCCGCTGTATTGGTCGATTAGATCCAACAACTCATTCCACAGCTGACTCTGGTTGGGAGCATTATTTGGGGCATGAAGGTTCAGAATATTAAATCTGCCTTCAAACCCTTTGACAACTCCAGAAACTAACACGAATCTCTGATTCTTAAGGATAAAATCTTCCTCAAAAACCATTGGGTTCCACATCAAAGCCAACCCTCCTGATCTTCCCACCGAGTCCACCACACAAGCTTTCATTCCCGAATTTCCCCAGAACCGCCGAAGGTCGATGTCCGAGAGCCCCGACCGATGCGTCTCATGCAGCCCTACAACATCTGCTTTGTGCTTCAACTTTAAATTACGAACCCACGAACATTTATTAGCCGCAGTCACCCCGTTGATATTCAATGATAGAAAATTCATTTGCAACCTTGAGTCTCCATTTCCCCAATAACAATTTTCTTAACATGATTTTCAAACCCATTAACCTTGATTCCTATCCTGTCACCGAACTCAAGAGTGGAATTCACCTCTAATTCGAAATCAGCGGACTGATTTGGGTGGGGCTCCGGGTGCGAAAGACCATCGGTGTTCACCACAGACCCCCTTCTAGCCTCTAGCTCCTGCCTGAAAATATCATTGATGTTGAACGGGTCGGACTCCTCACCAGCAACGAAAGAGCAATTAAGATCAGGGGTAACAAAAGATTGGGCCTGGTTCTTATTTTTCCTCCTGTGTTTGGGCCTGGTAGTTATGAGGCTAGGTCTAGTGGGTTCCTCATTGGGCTGTGAAAGTAAAAGTTGACACAGGATATACGAGGAAAGCCCTTGATCAATCTAGATCGCCGGCACAAAACCTCAGGAGCTGACAATCGTCACCTGCCTTGTTCTTCTTATTTCTTGAATAACCAGGATACAGTTGCAGGATAATGCTTAGATCGATTCAAAGTGTTACAATGATTGTGAGTCGTGAGTGTTAGAGTGTAATCGCTGCTAGAAAAGAGAATGTATGAGTAAGAGAGCTTGAAAGTATGTGTCTTCCTACGATCTGGCATTCCATATTTATAGTAATACAAGTAAATAAACTATCCTATAATCTCGGGAGACTTTTGGATATTCCTTCATAACTGTTGTAGACCTATTTTCCCGACTTCAACGTCTTTCTTCTAACGATATTGAGCGAATCTTTAGGAGAACTAGTCCTTGTGAACGTTATTATCCTGCAGCCATAGCCTATAAGTAAATTATTAGTAACAGTTAAGATACTGCCTCAGGATGCTACCAATATCCTGGTTCGGTATCCTGATCATAAATAGCTAACATAAAATCAAGATGTACTATCAGGATATGGGCTCAGAATTTCACCCATAACAATATATATCACCTATTTTTATATATCTCATATATAAAATGCATAATATTTCTAAATAATATTCATCCACTAATGTTTAAATTATTATTTAATTAACTCTTAACTAAGTAACCAACTAAATATAACTAATCGTTTTGTAAACGATTAATTCCACAAGTATTTCAATAAATATTTATTCCAAATTACCATTAAATATCGTGCATTCATGAACTATAATATTTAACTCTTAAATATTATTCGTTTTTTGTCGTCCAAAGTGTAACTATTTGGTTCGTACCTCGTTATCAACATTTACTAATTTTGACTCAGACATCTCATATCCAACAATCTCCCACTTGGACATTCACTAATTAACTGATTTAACGTAGACAGTGGTGGACTTCTAGTTGCATCTTGTTGGGATTGAACCCTATCAGAGGAACAGATAATTAAAGCACAAACTGGATCAGAGCAGTGGATCCAGAATAAGCAGATGTTATGTATACAAGTCTCTCCCTTTGAAAGTGGTTTCAACATCTACTGACCTACTATTTACTGATCATACAAACTGCTGACCTACAACTGCTGATCAAAGACTGATGAAGACTGAAAGCCCTGCTGTTCAATCTACTGCTATGGGTCAAGCTCTGCTGATCATGACAAGTACTGCTGGGTTCACATCAGTGGAAGGATACAGCAGTAATTTAGATGTCTTTATGTAATGAATTGTAATAACTATAGTTAGCACAGCAGAGGTTGTATAGATCCGATGTTAGAGTTTGTTAGGAGGTTAGATGTCACTTTCATGGTGACGTCAGCTTAGATGCTTCAGTGGTTTGCTCGTGCCTATAAATAGAACAGTGCTCTGTACTGTTCTATTAGCTCTTTCACCATCTTCTTCCTGCACGAACAAATCACTGTGAGCTCAGGCTGAGGGGGAGTTTGTTACATACTTGCAATTGTAATTGAATCTTGTAATAAATTCAAGCATTCGGTTCAATGATAAACTTGTATATTAAAAGCAATTCTCCTGTTTGATTGTGAAAAGTTTGCTTCCATTACATTCCGCTGCACTACTCATTCATAGATCATTTTAATTCAAACATAAATCACAATCAAAACCAAACTCAGATCCTAACAATTGGTATCAGAGCTTGGACAGTCAAATTTGATTTAACAATCATTTTGACATAAATAGTTCAGCTCATAATCGTTGATACTGATAGTTTGTTCGTTTTGTTGAAAAAAAGAGCAAGGTTTAATCACCATCAAAGTTGATTAATCAGTGCATGTAAAACAACCAGGATGACGTCACAATCACAAGATGATAAGAATAACATTGGCTCTCTTTTTAAACCACCCATGCTTAAACGTAATGAATACAACATCTGGGAGAGAAGGATGGGTCATATCCTTGCTCAACAGAACACTGGATGTTGGAGGTCTGTTGTTTTTGGTCCCCATGTTCCTATGGTGCCAAGTGCTGAGGATGCAAAGAAGTTCGTACCTAAACCAACTGAAAACTATACTGAAACTGATTTTCAAAAGTTCGAACTCGATGCCAAAGCATTTAGCATCATAGCTTCTGCATTACCCAATGAGATCTATGCTGGACTGTTACATTGTAACAGTGCCAAAGAGCTATGGGATGCACTGAAGGAACAGTTTGGGGGAACAGAAGAAGTTATTGAAAACAATAGGGAAATTCTGAATCAGCAGTATGAAACATTTTATCACATCAAGGGTGAATCATTGACTCAGCAGTTTGAGCGATTCAGTTGTCTCATTAGTGAACTAAGGATTGTTAAAGTAACATTTCCAAATTCAACTCAAAATAGCAGGTTCCTTAGATCACTACCAGAAAAATGGGATACCATTGCATTTGTTACTAGAAACTCTGCTGAGTTCAAAGATCTGACCCTAACCCAACTTCATGGTAGACTCCTAACCTATGAAAGGGAGCTAAACCAGAAAAAGAAGTTGCAAGAGTCTGGCAAAGTTGCTGATGATTATTCATTCGGTAGCACAACTCTTTTTGGTCAGGAAGAATCTGGTAGCAGTAGTAAGGATCAGGGTTATGATCACTTTATTGATATAACTGCTGGTGGAAATTTCAACAACCCTGATCCTCACTCTGCAAATGATGCTTTTACTGCAAATTGTGAAAACTAGATGTCAGATAACTTGTGCTTTGAACTCAATGATTTGCAACACTTTGATCCCACTGACTTAGAAGAGATGGACATTTTGCATCAATTGGCTTTGCTTAGTGTAAGAACAAGCAAATTCTACAAAAGAACAGGGAGAAAATTCCCAAGGTTACATGGGAATTTAAAAGTGGGGTTGGATAAGTCAAAAATCAAGTGCTATAAGTGCAATAGGCTAGGTCATTTTGCTAGGAAAATGCAGGAGTCAAACCACTGGTCCAATAATAACTCATCCTAGCTCAAACCCTAGACCACAAAATCAAAGCACTGTGCACTATACCCAATATACCCCTGCATCCCATGTTAACAATGCTCACTATGCTGCAACCCCTGTGCCTGTGCATTATGTTTAAACCACTGTTCCACAAATTCAGTATGTTCAAGCCCCTGTCCCTCAGGCACAAGTGCAACCTGTTGCACCTCAACAAGCTACTCCAATAGTGGTACAACCAGATCAACAAAGCTTTTTCACCCAAGGCTTTGTTGACTGGGGAAGCATGCCTGATGAGCTTGGTGATGAAAATTTTGCACTCCATGCTTTTAATGAACCTTCTAATGATGAATTTTGCTTGATGGCTTTAGAGTCAATACCAGAAGGGGTAGAAACTGAAGGTGAACAGCTAAGTGATGAAACAGTGGATGAAGTGGCTGAAGCAGTGGTTACTGCAGTTGCTGGTGAACTACTGCTGGGAGAAAATTCAGAAACCCTGATTGAACCACTGTCTGACCCCTGGTCCAAAGAAGACAAAGAAGAAAAGGAAGAGAAGAAAGCAGGTGAGAAAGAAGTTAGAGCTGATGATGAAGATGATCATCAATGTGATTGTGCCATGATGGCTGCTGCTAAGGTATCACCTCAAGTTCTTGAAAAACTGTGTTCAGACAAATGCATTATTGCATTTGCTAACATCAAAGAGGTAAATGAAAACCTTAGGGATAAAATCTTAACTGATGAAGTCAAATTTGAAAAGTCATTAAAAGAACTTAGAAACAAATTGGCTGAAAAAGATAAAGAAATCAGCAGTCTCAAAGAAGAGCAGAGCATAACCAAAACTCAACTCCAAACTATGGTAGAAAAATAACAAGTTTGCAAAAAGGAGTTGGAGTACACCCAGATCACCTGTGAAAGATGGGTGGAATCTTGCAAAGGGTATGAGGTTATGCTTGTGAAACAGCTTGAAAGCAATGTCAAGTTTGGTATAGGGTATAGAAAATATGATGATCTTGAAAACACTGCTGTCAAACAAGCTGGTTCAATTGAAATAATACCAACCAACAAGAATGGCCAAGAAGTAAAGATTACTGACAAACTTGGTAACAAAATCACTCTGGAAAGATCATCAGTGGGGTCCTCAACTTTTGAGGAAATTGAGAAATACCAATTTAAACCCACATGGTCCGATGAGTGTGACATTCTTGAAAATTTCAAGCCTATGGACTTTACAACCACTGATGGTGTAACAGCTCCAAAAGCTAAGGTCATTCCTATCAAAGATATCCCAATAGTAGTTCAAAACTCTGTTGCTAAGGAATCTGAGAAAATGAAGAAAAGAGAAAAAATCAAAAACCTGTTTTGTGATTTTTGTGAAAAGAGAAATCATCTAACAAAAGACTGTTTTCATCTAAAAGCATATGATCTAAACAAAAACAAGTGTCATTGTACCTGCTGAAAGCTGCACCATCTGTGGTAAAACAAACCACAAAACTCAAGCATGTGTGTATCTCAAAAACTTTGATGTGAAAAAGAATGAGTACACTGCTAAAACATCCTTGAGTCCATCAACATCATCTGTCAAATTCACCAAGAATCAACCACTGTTTGTGCCCGTCCAAACAGCTGTTACAAAACAGCTGAATCAAACATCTGTCCAAAGAGATGTTCAAGTGACTGATGCACCCCCTGCCAACCATTTCAGAAAAGGCAAGGGACAATCATCTTACCAAAGGATTCCACATGTTTATGAGACCTACAAAAGGCCTTCTAAACCAAGAGTGAACAGGCATCCTTTTGGGTATCAGCAGGTGATTGGTCAAAATCCACAACAGTGGTTAGAGAGAAACAGTCCTAAAACTGTCCAAACCCCTGACCTAACCACTGCCCATCCATCTGCACTCATCCCAGACACTGTTGAGACCCCATCCAAAGCCTTATTGGCTTTGGAGACCCTAATGAACTAATCCTTTTACTTCATGTGCAGGGAGCTTCTGCATGCTTAGATAGCCTTTGGTATGTAGATAGTGGAGGCTCCAGGCACATGACAGGATGTAAGGCCCTTCTCAAAGATTTCAAAATCCATGGAGGGGGTGATATATTCTTTAGTAATAATAGTAAAGGGAAGGTTCTGGGGTATGGTACAGTACACTCTGGAAATGTAAAATTTGAAAATGTCAATCTGATAGACAATCTAAAATTCAACCTCCTGAGTGTTTCACAAATGAGTGATAAGGGGTATGGGTCATTCTTCACAAAGGAGTGTTGTAGGATTGTTGGACCAGAAATGGAAAACAACATAAAAGCTCATACAAATCCATTGATGAGTCCAAAACAACCAAATGTTTGCAAATGCTTCATATGGATTTGTTTGGCCCAGTAAAAGTCATGAGTCTTAAGAAAAAGAGGTATTGTTTGGTTATAGTTGATGACTTTTCTAGGTTTACATGGACTTACTTTTTACACTCAAAAGATGAGACTGCATGCATTCTGCAAGACTTTGTGAAATAGGTTGAAAAGCAGTTTGACCTTCCAGTAAAAATCTTCAGAAGTGACAATGGCACAGAGTTCAGGAACAAGGAGTTGGATGATTTCTGTGTGTCAAAAGGAATTGTGAGGCAATACAACATTCCAAGAACACCAGAACAAAATGGGGTTGTCGAAAGAAAGAACAGAACTTTGATTGAGGCTGCCAGAACCATGCTTGTTGATTCAGGTTTGCCATTAACTTTTTGGGCAGAGGCAGTAAACACTGCTTGCTATGTCCAAAACAGAGTTTTAATTAATCCCAGGCATCAAAAGACTGCCTATGAACTACTGTATAAAATAAAGCCACTGATTTCATATTTCAAAGTTTTTGGTTGCCCATGCTTCATTTTAAACTTAAAAGATTCCATTTCTAAGTTTGCAGCCAAAATTGATTGTGGATATCATCTGGGATACTCAACCACTGCTAAGGCCTACAAAGTGTTTAACACAAGGACCAAAATAGTGGAGGAGACTTTGAATGTAAAGTTCAATGAACTTTCATCAATGAAAATCCCAGCAAATCCTGCAGATTTGTTTGATCTTGATAAATTCTCCTTTGAAAATACTGCTGTCAAGACTAACAGAACAGGTCCATCAGAGGATTCATCACCAGACTATGGATATGAAATCATCATTCCTCAAAAGTCTGTCAAGATGGGAAGAGCAGCAGATGTTCAAAACAGCTGTCAAAGCTCAACCACTACTACCTCAACAGTTGTTGACCAAAGTAGCCCCTTAACCACTGCTTCCACATCATCAAGCACTGTTGATAAAAGTCCTCAAACAGTGGATCAAAGTCAGCATGTGTCCACACCTTTGCCTCCTATTCCACCACCTTTTGTAGCCACTGCTGGATCATCAAAGTCACCGGCAGTGGTTAGCTCAGATGATTCACATCTGTAGCCCTCCCCATTAAATGCCATTGTTCCATACCAAGGAGAGCTCATCTTCTTGAAATCTCATCCACCAGACCAAATAATTGGCAACATCAATGAAGGGGTGCTCACAAGAAGTAAATCCCAAAACATTTGTCTTTTTGCTGGTTTTCTATCACTCCATCAGCCAGTCAAGTACCAAGAGGCACTGAAAAACAACAGCTGGGTAGAAGCCATGCAAGAGAAGCTCCAACAGTTTAGAAGACAACAAGTATGGGAGCTTGTTCCATTGCCAGAGGGTGTAAGTCCTATTGGCACAAAATGGGTCTTCAAAAATAAAACTGATGAAAGGGGTATTGTTGTCAAAAATAAAGCCAGGCTTGTGGTTCAAGGGCACAGACAAGAAGAGGGGATTGATTATGATGAAATATTTACCCCTGTTGCAAGACTTGAAGCAATCTGACTATTTCTGGCTTTGATGTCAACCACAACATCAAGGTGTACCAAATGGATATCAAATGTGCATTCCTCTATGGTAAGATTCAAGAAGAGGTATATGTTTGTCAACCTCCAGGTTTTGAGGATCCATTTAATCCAGATCATGCCTACAAGCTGAATAAAGCTTTGTATGGCCTAAAACAAGCACCAAGGGTCTGGTATGAAACTCTTTCCACTTTCCTACTATCCATTGGTTTCACAAGAGGTAGAATAGATAAAACACTGTCTTTAAAATGGAGAGGAAAGGAATTGATGATTGTCCAAATTTATGTGGATGACATCATCTTTGGAAGCACATGTAATAAAATGTGTGAAGAGTTTAGGTAACTCATGACAACTGAGTTTGAAATGAGTGCAATGGGTGAACTCTAGTGCTTTCTTGGTCTCCAAGTAAGGCAACTGCAAAATGGCACTTTTATCCATCAAGGGAAATATGCCAAAGAACTGTTAAAGAAATTTGAGATGGATGATTGTAAGCCATGCAGTACACCCATTGCAACCAATAAAGTAGTCATATCTGATGAGAAGGATGAATTGGTTGATCAAACTTTGTACAGAAGCATGATTGGGTCTTTATTGTACCTAACTGCATCCAGGCCAGACATCATGTTTGCAACATGTGTTTGTGCTAGATCTCAATCAACCCCTAGAAAGTCAAACCTTATTGCTGTAAAAAGGATATTCAGATACCTAAAAGGTGCTCCCACACTTGGTATCTGGTACCCAGCTGATGGTAAAATTGAGCTTTCAGGTTTCTCAGATAGTGACTTTGCTGGATGTGACAAGACAAGGAAGTCCACTTCAGGAGGGTGCCAATTCCTAGGCAATTGCTTAGTGTCTTGGCAAAGCAAAAAGCAAGCAGCTGTTTCCACATCCACTGCTGAGGCAGAATACATAGCTGCTGCAAGCTGTACAGCCCAACTGCTCTGGCTTCAAAATCAGTTGTTGGATTTTGGTATCACTGCCTTAAAGACACCACTCATGTTGGACAGTCAGGCAGCAGAAAATATCATCAAAAATCCAGTTTCTCATTCAACCACCAAGCACATTGACATCAGACATCACTTTGTGAGGGATTGCTATGAAAAAGGTTTGATTTCTCTGCACCATGTTCCAACTAAGGATCAGCTGGCAGATGTGCTAACCAAAGCATTAGACACATCCACCTTTGAAAGCTTGATATCTAGAATTGGCATGCTAAACATGGAATAACAGGCAAAATCCTGTTTTTCTATGAATAAAAGCATTAAAATGTTTTCAGAAAATCAAAAATCCATCCTTAAAAATAGATAAAAATGAATTTTTCATTAAATCCTTAAAAGTCTGCCATAACCACTGCTTTGTTCAAAAGTCTGTTCTCCTTAAAAGATTGTCCACTGCTGAAAGTCAACCCCTGCTCTCTCATTTCTTTGATAAGCACTGTTGTTCAAAATCAGTGTGTTATCCACTGATATGCTATATACTAATAGTGAAAATCATCCACTGCTTTCATTGCCACAGTTATCCACTGATCTTGTTCCATCAGTGGTCTTCATAAACGAGTTGTCGTTTTCTTCATCAGGGGTTGGCACGTGGACAGTACATTGTGGTCAGACCTTTTGTAACCGCTGTCACGTCAGCATTCATTTTTTCTCTGTAAAACCCCATTCAAAACCCCAAACAGGGTTTTACTGTCGAAATGAATTATTAAAAATTCCTTTCTCAAAGCAGTTTTCATCACATCTTAACAAATTTCTTCACACACAACTTTGATCATCTTCTCCAAAATGACAAAATTGAAGTCATCAGCAAAATCCACTTCCAAATCACCGTCAACACCCACTGAAATTCCACACAAACCTTCTCACAACATTTTGGGTCTTCTTACAAAACCCAGCACCACCGATGCCTTCGATTCCATCATTGATCTCATGTCTGCATAAAAGTACAAAACTTTGCTTACAGCAGATGCTCCAATTTATCTGCAAACCCAAAGAGAGTTTTGGAAAAATTGTACCCTTGACAAACAAGGCGAAGATGTCATAGCCATTAACTCTACTTTACAGGGTAAAGCAGTCAAAATCACACCACAATCCATCTCGGAAGTCTTTCAGCTCGATGATCAACAAGGTAAAACTTTCTTTCCTAAAAACGAGTTAAAAATTGACTTTCTTGAAAGAGGGTATGCAGATACAATGATGAAGAGGGATACCTTACAAAAAGGCTTCTTCCCTCATGCAACAAGATTTTTATTTCATACCCTCCTAATGTGTGTGTCAAACAAAACCACTGCTTTCAATGAGATACCATTAAAGATTCAAAACCTGGGATATGCTATTCTTCAAAATGAAAATTTCAATTATTCCCAGGAAATCTTTAATGATTTGGTTAAAAATGTTGAGAAAAAGCCATTCTTACTATTTCCAAGATTTCTAAGTTATTATTTTGACAAGAAATTTGGTAAGGATGATGCTCATGTAATAAAACAAGGTGACTCTTTTCAAATAACCAGCTTAACTGCTGAAACTTTTACAAGAATGTCAACACCTTGCAAAACACAAGCAGAGGTGCCTGAGCAGAATTTAGCAGCTACCACTGCTCCTCAGGTATCTGCTGCTGAGCCCACTGCTCAAGGTGATCAAAGCAGCAAAACAACTGTTTTGAAACCCACACCTACAATCCACAAAAAGCCAAAACAAAAGAAAACTCATAAACCCCCCAAACCTATAAAAAAGGCAACTCTGGAGGATGAGATACCAGAGCAACTGCCAGTGACAGCACAAAAGTCACAAGAAACCACTGCTGCTACTTCCTCACAGCAGTTTGTACAAATATCTCAACCCATGGCTGAAACTCCTCCTGTTTCTTCTCAAAAAGAACTGGTTGTACAAATAGGGACACCACAATATGATGCTCTGGAATCACTTGCTTCCATCATCCACAGCCCAATGCCCGGGGCCAACTCTCTTTCCACCCCCAACCTCACATCCAAAATTCCCCCACCAACTAAATTATTGTTGGATGCTATTGATCTGAACCAGGCACAAACCAGTCATTCTCAATCACCTATCAATGAGAATATACTTCAACAAATGACTGGGTCTGATGTATCAATCATAGCTAACCCACCAACAAGACCCGAGGAGGTTACACCCCTTGAGTTACAAGTAACTCTTGGTGGTAGTCCAAGTGAAGCAGCCACTACAAGTGTTGAACCCACTCGTTTACATTTGGACAGTGGTTACATCAATAAGACTTCCTTGGAGGCAATTCCTTCCATAGCACCTCTGATCTCCACCAGTGAATTTGTTTTGACCACTGGAAACATTGAAAGGTTGTCAAGTGCAGAAGGAAGAAGACCCCAGTACCAAGAAAAGGGGCATCAGTGGTTAATGTTTGGAGTACACTCCCTACATCAACCCCTGTTACAACCACTGATAGTGGGAAATCAGATGATCCCATTAAATTGGGTGATGGTTTAAAGTACCTGGAATTGACGAAACAAGTTGAAAAACTGGATACCTCTATTGCAGAAATCAAAGAAATGCTACAACAGTTGTTGACAGTACAAAAGGTGCAACCCACTGTTGTTCCACCTCAAGCACCTGCTCCACCACAAGCAACTGCTGCAGATGAGATATGGAACCTATTTCAACCTTTTCTCCGACAACAAAAACAAATGGCTGATCAGCAACATGCAAAACATGTACAAGAGCTGAGAAACACAATGGAGTCTAGGTTCAAGAACACACAAGCAGACATTAAGGCTATCAAGGTCCACATATTGAAAACCACTGGCACTGCTCCTCCAACTATTCTCTTCATTGATCAACTTCCTCCAGATAATGCCAAAAAGGGGGAGGAAATTAAAGAATGGAAGAAGAAGGGGATAGATGATGGTCTCTACATAGAACCAGAAAAGGAGAATATGACCAAGAAGATCCCCTTGCCAGATGGTAGCAAAAAGGTTGATGTTACCCAAAATGAACTTGATGAAGCTATAGCAAGTGTAAAAAGGGACAGAGCGGCAAAGGATATGTCAAGGTGGAATGAGGAGAAAAGAGCTTATATGGAGCTGAATGCGCAGGGTTGTTCTAAGCCAAAGGATGTTAAAAATCCTGAGCTAAAAAGAAAGAATCCCACTAGAAAAGTGAGGGAACCCAAATCCATACCATCCAGACTCACAAAGCATACTCCAAAACCACCGTCCAAAAGCCCCCCAACATCAAACCTCCACTCAAACAGCTGTTGTAACTCCTGTTGTATCAACAACTGCTGATACTCCAGTAGTTTCAACATCTGCTATCACTTCAACACACACCATTTCAACACACACCACAACCACTGCCTTACTACCACCACCATCACCACTAAAAACACTCTCACCACCATCACCTCCTGCCAAAAAGCAGAAGACACCAGATGTTACAACATCTGTTGTAATGACAACAGTGGTTGAAACACCAGTTGTTTCAACAGCTGTTAGTCAATCACAAATCACTGCCACTCAAACTACCACCACTGATCCACCCAAAACATCATCAGCCTCTCCTCAACCAAAAAGGAGAAGGCTAATCCTAAAAGATGATGACATTTCACCACCACCAATATCTTCAAAATCTCAAACACTTGTTACTATACCAAACCCTGTTCTTCTCTCATCAGCTCAAATTCAAAAGCCATTACCTTCTGCAGGTGTTCAATTCCCTCTTGAACTTATAGCAGTCAGAGAAGAAATCAAGTCTTTTTATTATGAGGATGACCCTGCTAAAAGGAGTTTGCCATCAGTTGAAGGATATCCCAGGCCTAACAATATTGAAGAATATTTGAAAATCAAAGCTCAGCAAGCAGAGGATATCTCAAAAAGAAATACACAAGGGAAATCTGATAGAGAAATTCAGCAGAACTATCAATACTTGCTCACACAAGTCAGATCTTTAGAGCAGTTTGCAAAAAATGTTTGTCAGCAAATCTCAGAGAGAGCAGATGAAACTCTGAGAAAAGACTACATTGAAAGCATCATGGCAACCAAGAAGTACAAGGGAGAAAAGCATATGTACAAGGAGTGGACCATTCCTGAGCTTGAAAAAGAAGCAGCCAGGATTCAAGAAATGATAAATAAGAAGGTCAAACACACTCCTCCAGATTGGGCAAAATACAAAAAGAATGTACCTGATAAAAAGGTAGAGCTGTGGAGAATGAAAGAGGAATTAGCTGCCGCTGATTATGGCTCCTTGAATCAAGTGTTGAGATGGAAAGAAAAGAAAGTCAGGGCTACCTACAAAAGTTTGGAGAAATTAAGAAAGACAGATCCTAATGCTCCACAAAAGCCTAACTATCCTGAAGCAGAGGTTTCAAAAAGACCCCCAAAGCTGCAAATCAGGAGATCCACTGCTCCAACTGGTGCAGCCATCTTTAAAAGAAGGCAACAAAAACAATTGGGTGCTGAAACTATCCAAGAGCTAATGGAAGGTGATGACCTTGTAAAAGAAGGCATAAAGAAAATGATTGTAGAAACTCTTGGATTGGATCAAACTGCAAGTACTGCTCAGTCAGTCATCAATAGGCCAGGTTCACCAAACACCTCATCTAATAAAAATCTCCCAAGAAACCCACCAGACTCAAAAGTACTAAAATGGAAAACTGACAAACAGACCCATGTACTGACAGTGTTCAAGTCTAGTGGATAAGTGAAGAAAATAACAAGGGAACAAGCACTTGGCCTAAGTCTTGAAGATTTGCAGGATCTCTTTGATCTTCCACTGTGCAGGGATGATGATGACACAGATACCTTAGCCTTTGAGTTACAACTCAAAGGGCAAATAAGGGAACTGCTGATGAGGCAATAAAGATCTACAAATAATGAAGTGTTTTGGCATTATCTGTTCCCGGGGGAGATTGTTGGGATTGAACCCTATCAGATGAACAGATAATTAAAGCCAAAACTGGATCAGAGCAGTGGATCCAGAATAAGCAGATGTTACGTATACAAGTCTCTCCCCTTGAAAGTGGTTTCAACATCTGCTGACCTCCTATCTACTGATCATACAAACTGCTGACCTACAACTGCTGATCAAAGACTGATGAAGACTGAAAGCCCTACTGTTCAATCTACTGCTATGGGTCAAGCTCTGCTGATCATGACAAGTACTCCTGGGTTCACATCAGTGGAAGGATACAACAGTAGTTTAGATGTCTTTATGTAATGAATTGTAATAACAGTAGTTAGCACAGCAGAGGTTGTATAGATCAGATGTTAGAGTTTGTTAGGAGGTTAGATGTCACTTTCATGGTGACGTCAGCTTAGATGCTTCAGTGGTTTGCTCGTGCCTATAAATAGAACAGTGCTCTGTACTGTTCTATTAGCTCTTTCACCATCTTCTTCTGGCACGAAAAAATCACTGTGAGCTCAGGCTGAGGGGGAGTTTGTTACATACTTGCAATTGTAATTGAATCTTGTAACAAATTCAAGCATTCGGTTCAATGATAAACTTGTATGTTAAAAGCAATTCTCCTGTTTGATTGTGAAAAGTTTGCTTCCATTGCATTCTGCTGCACTACTCATTCATAGATCATTTTAAGTCAAACATAAATCACAATCAAAACCAAACTCAGATCCTAACACATCTCATTGCCCTAACAATGTATGATATATCATATTAGTCAATTGGTTTCTTGTGTTCAAGTAACTCCTTACTTAACCAAGTACTAAAGCCATGGTAACCTTATCAGTTATCATTTCTGTAAAGAACATCTGTTAAACATGAGACACGGATCAACATTCATTCTCATGTGTTATGTATCCATTCTTGTTATCGTTCTCTGACTTGAAGTAGTTTAACAAACTACTCCTAGTTTGAGCGTGGTCACACATTTTACACGTGTTACATAAAATTTTACACATAATTGTTGCATTACTAAAGCCCTGTTATTACATTCATATGAACTACAATTATACACATCCTAAAAACAAACAAGAACCGTTACATTGCTGATTTACTAATGTGTTACATAAAAATGTTACATATAATTGTTATATTCCAAAGACCCATTTGTTACACTCGTGTGAACTGCGATTATATACATCTTGAATTCTAAAAATATGAAATCTGAAATCAAAAACCCCAAAAGAGTGTAAAAGGTGAAGTTCAAATTATGTAACATCCTAACAGGTGAAAGTTAAAAAAAATAATTTTTGAAATTCAAAAAATGTGTGAGGCAAAAAAGTGTAACAAGTGAAATACAAAATTCCAAACATGTGTTAGGAATTTTCATAAATGCCCTTTTGTGCACCTAATGTGGTAGAATCATGTCCACTCAATGGGTTTCAGTGATTTTTTGAACTCATTTGGGATTTATGGGTATAATTAGCCTACATAGACACACACTGTCACATCCCAACCGATGACGAAAACATTGGAGTGAGACGAACCGAGATTGTTCCAGACTTTATAACATACTATTTGTAACAATAATTTAAACAACAGTTTTTCCTTTCATACTAAACGGAAGTACATTGTCTTGAAATGGAGATACAACATTTTGTCTTGATTACGAACAAACGAAAAGAAATACAAGACATAGAAATTAAGTGTGTTTCTAATCCACCCTAAGTAGATTTCTTCAAGCATCATCATACATCTCCTACAACATGTATTAAAGTATATGTCTACACAAAAGTTTCGCTAGAATACCAGTTTGGTTTTACATAGCATGAACAACCTAAGTGTCAAACCAAAGATTCCACGAGCGTAATCTAGCCAACAGGTGAACAAGACCGTTTATGATTGAATACTTAACATGGACCACAAAAACGGATGGTGTACTACTCCTATAGCGTTATACATGTTAAGGTAGGCTAGCTAAGTCAATGACAAGTAGTTGCATGTATGAATATCTAACATGAATAAACTAAGCATAACAAATAGCATGTTTGATGGATTGAGTGATTTCATAAGGTTAATTGTGTGCATAAGTGAGTTTGATTATTTTATACATGTTACACCCCAAAAAGTGATTAAAGAGTAAAGTTTCGAGTATACTCACGGTTGCAAAGTTTCAACAAACGTGAGTTGAAAGTCTTGAAGGTTTAAACACTCAAGTTACCTTACAATAGGGAAAACGAAGGTGTGTGAGTTCGTGGAATTGATGATGGATTTGGATTCGGAATTCCAATTAATAGAAAGTATGTAAACAAGGAAAATTATATCTTTTCTAGATACTCAATTTGGACACTATGTTTTAGTGTCTTTTTTTTGTACCAAATCACCCATTAGAATCCAATTTGAGGAATCAAGAGCAAGGATAACATTCAACCATGATTTGGTTGACATTATGGTTCGGTTATACCTAATGATGCACATGTGCATTTTGAATATTGGTAATGTAAAAGTAGTGTATTACGAATGGTATTGTAAATTAAAGTGCAATTGTCTATTCCTGATAACGTGTTAAGATCGGAGGCTCTCATGATAGTGTTTGTTTGTTTAAAATGAATGATCAATGAATATGAAAACATGTTAGGTGCAGCGGAAATGAAAACAAACTTTGTAAACACAATCAAAGGAGGAAATAGTTTGACAAACAATTGCTTCACATAGAGTTAAAAGATTACAAATCAAAGCAAAAGATTACAGTCATGCTTACAAACTATACTCCCCCTCAGCCTGATGCCCCAAGGTTGGTTGCACACAAGATGAAAGGATTAGACATGAGGAGAAAAACTCGCTCAGTCAATCAAATGTAACAGTACAGGGTACAGTTACATTTATAGGCAAACCAAACCACTGAGGTATCTCAGCTGACGTCACCATGAAAGCGACGTCTAACAGCCTAACAACCTGTATCTACTGTCCTTACACAAACACTGCTAACCTAACCACTGACTATACATAAAACAGATATTTCACTAAACAACTGCTTTCTCTTTATGTCAGTGCTTTCCTCAAGGTTGATCAGTCCTTGACTGGGCAGTGCTTTATCATCAGTAGATAGGACCAGCAGTGTTGGAAACTTCAGGGTTTTCATCAGCAGTTGAAAGGGCAGCAGCAGTTGTATGTGGACAGTGGATAGAGACCATCAGTTGTTATAAATCACTTTCAAGGGGAGAGCAAAGTGTAAACTGCTGCTTATTGTGAATCCTCTGTTGTGACCTGGTTTTGGCTTTACATTATCTGTTCCTCTGGTAGGGTTCAATCCTAACAATCTCCCCCTGGAACAGATAATGCCAAAACCTTTCATTATTCAGGACCTTTATTGCTCATCAAGAGTGCCTTAGCTTGTTCTTTGAATTCAGCTTCAAATTCCTTTGCACTCTGGTCATCCTCATCCCTACACAGTGAAAGTTCAAGGAGATCCTGCAAATCTTGAACACTAAGGCCTAGTGCTTCTTTCCTTGATATGTACTTCACATCGCCATTGGCTCTGACCAGGGTCAATACGTGAGTCTTTTGATCAGACATCCACTTTAGTATTTTTAAGCCAAGGGGGTTTCTTGGGAGAGACTTATTTGCCGATGAGTTGAGGGATAATGGCCTTGAAAACATCTGCAGACTTTCAGACATTCTTTTGAAAGCTTCTTCAATGACTTTGTCTGCTGCAGCTATATCTTCTGCAGTTTCTTGTTCAATAAATTCTTGTCTTTCAGCTTCTGTCTTGTCTTTAGCAGTGTTTGGAGACGCAGGTTTGTTTAATGCCTTAAAAAGGCTTTGAAGCTTTGTTGAAGTTTCTTCTTTTAGACCCATTTTTGTGATGGTATCTTTGAAGTACTCTGCTTCCTTTTCTACTACCTCTTCTTCAGTCAGCTGTTCTCCCTCTTCTTGATTTGTTACAAAAGTAGACCGGAACAGTGTGTCGAGGTTTCCCATCTTCTGTTCAAGCTTCATCATTTGTTCTTGCTTCTTAGAAGTGCCTGAGACAGTTATCTTTCTTTTCTTCAGCCTTTCGTAGGCTTCATCAGTCTGCTGTTTTGACCATTTTGATATGGCTTCAGCAGTATCCATTTTTGCATCCACCAGCTCCTTTTTCTTTCTCTTATATTCAGCAGTTAAGTCAGCAATGAGCTTTTTATATTTTCTCCAGTTAGGAGCATTCCTCTTCTTCGTAAGATCATTCTTAATCTTCTCAATCCTTTCTGCTTCACGCTTAAGAGCTACTACTGGCCATTCTTTGAACTGTTGTTGATGCGTGCGAAGTGTTATATATATTAGGTGTATATTTTAAGCCCTTTTTAACACTTATTTTAGCCAAGTTTTAAATTTATAAAACACGATATTTTACTAACACTAAACACACATATGGGCAAGTGCACCCATCGTTGAGTGTAGTATAGCGTTGGTAAGATACCGAGGTCGTCCAAGGACACAAGAGCTTTTAGTACCGGTTTATCCTCAACGTCTAACCAAAATAAAAGTTTAGAAAAATGTTTTAAACTAAGAAAATTAAAAACTAACCAAAATGCTGAAAATAAAAATAAAAGAAAAACAGATAGACAAGATGAATCACTTGGTTCCGACTCGTATCTAGTATAACCTTTGATTATTTCCGCACTTTTGCACATAATTAAGAGATTATCTTAGTTATTGTAGTAGGCCCCTCTTTTGAAGGCGACGTTACCCTCACCCCAGTAGTTTGAGTCAGCAGGGATACAATCCTAAAAGGGTGGATTATTGGAAGATAATGAATTAAGTTATTAATGCAGTATTGTGGTAGGCCCCGCTTTTGGCGGTGACGTTACCCTCGGCTAAGTAGTCTGAGTCAGCAGGGATACAGTCCTAAATAGCCGGGTTATAGTATTAATAGTAGTTAACTTATGAGGGGATCAAAGAGTTTGGACCCCCGCCATCCAATACCGTGAAGTATTGAAGGAGGTCCTACTAAATTTGACCCAGGTCCATTGCAGGACCTCTAAACGCTGAACAATGGCAAGACCTTTACCAAACCGTTCCCTTAACCCCCTACCAGGTAGCCAACATATCTCCATATAGACCGTGGAGATATGAATGGTGAAAATCCTTTATTTTATATAGACAGTAAAATAATGCCAAGACACCACGGACAAACGATAAGGAAAGATCACCTTCAACATAAGTAACTAGTTATTAAAGTCATTAATACAAAACCAAATAAAAAGTGCAAAAGATTAAAAATAAAAAGTATTATACTAGACACTTTGTCTTCACCAAGTGATGTAAGAGACTTAGGCAAACATGGCCTTGATTGTCAAGAACTCTTACGATCAATCTTGGATCCCGAGACGACTCACACACTCTACGATGGACAATGGATGATGGTGGTGGATGATGGTGTTGTGATGGTGGTGGGTGGTGGATGAAGTGTGAGAGAGGTGGTGTGCCAAGGGATGAGATGAAATGAATCCAAGCACTCCTATTTATAGGCTGAACAGAGAGCTGGACACGGCCCCGTGTCCGCTGGGCACGGCCCCGTGTCCGTCTGACAATCTCTCTCCTCATTAATTGTAATTCGCAATTACAATAAATGCGCCTGCTGTACTTTCGACACGCCCCCGTGTCCGCTGAGCACGGCCCGTGGTGGGCAATAGAAGCTTCTATAGGTTTGTCTTTTCTGCTGCTTCTTGGGCACGGCCCCGTGCTGGCTGAGCACGGGGCGTGTTCAGTCTTCTGATTTCTCTACTTTGCTTTGGAAGGTGCTGTTGAGGGTTCGGGCAGTCCACTAATATTCCTTTTCTTGTATTTATGTTGGATTTAGCTGTCTTTTTGCTTCTTTTGCGTTTTTGAGCTCATTTAATCCTGAAAATACAAAAGGAAGACAAAAACACTCTTTTTCCAATATTAGTACTTAAAAAGGGTTAGTTTTATGCCTCATTTGATGTAATTTATATGTTGCATTTTACATACATCAAATACCCCCACACTTAAACTTTTGCTTGTCCTCAAGCAAAACTCTTTAATATGTGGCTTACACTCCCAAATGGAATAGGTAGAAGAGAAGGTTTTGGGCTTGTCGTAGAGTGTCGGGATTTCCAAGATCTTTTTGGGTTTTATTTTTATTTATATACACTCCTATTCGTAATGATTTATTTAGAACTTTTCATAAAAGAAATTACTTATTTGGGCATAACATGCCTTTTTTTTAAAATTCTATTTATATACAAGTTCACATACCTCACGGGGAAATCACTCACACTCGGCCGAAGGTGTATTTTTAGTGAATCACTCGAGAGCGGCATGGAACTTATTCCTACCATAGGCTTGCCAAGAAATCAATCCTCCTCCTTTTTAACTTTTATACCTTTGTAGATATCAAGAGGACTTTGTGGGTTAAGGGTTAGGCTAGGGTTAAAGGTAGGTGGTTGGGTTAGTGGTTAGTGGAAAAAGGGCTAAAAGCGTAACAAGTGTCGGTTTTCGTATTTTTGCAAATTTTTATTTTGATGAAGCTTTTATTCAAACTAAGTTATTTTTTATTAACTTGTTTGTTTATTTTCTTTTTGCTTCATCATTATCACACATTTTTTTTTTTTAACGATAGAACCGAACTTGTTACTAAAATAAAGGGTTAAAAATGAAAAAGGTTTTGGTGGGTAAAAGGGTTTTTGTTTGGGTGATGAAACGAAAAGGTTTAGGCTCAAAGGGGCTAACTAGGGGGATTTTTGGGTAGGTGGTAAAAGAAAAAGAAAAAATAATGGTGTAGAAATAAAAAAAGGGTCCGTCCTAATGCCTCCATCATTTACTTACTCGGGTTTAAGTTGATAAGGACCGGGAATGTATTGTCATGGCAAGTTCTAGAGTCGTAAGAACCAAGCGGCTATTCACACAAGAAACGAAAAATGAGCATTTAGTCAAATGATATGTAATTGTGTGCTCAATAAACGCTCAAAACTCACTTTTGTGGGAATGGGTTTTTATGTGATCAAGTATATATAATCAAATTTTAAATAAGTTTGCTATGCCTTTTCATAATTTTCTTATGTTGGTTCTTTTTATCACTACGCTATCGGTTGTAAATTCGTAAAAATATAACCTTTTTGAGAACTTGAATTTCCCGAGTTAAACCTAGACAAGTAAAAAAAATGAAATTTTTGAAAAAAATTTGGGGTGATTAGCGGTTCCAATAGAGTTTTGTGTAAGGCTTGTATTTAGGACTTGCAAAATTCAAGGTTTTAGCATCCCCCCCACACTTAAATTACACATTGTCCTCAATGTGTCCCAAAAATAAATTTTTAGGTTGATTAGATGTGTAAAATAGTGTTTAAAAAGCAAAAATTTGTGTTACTGGGCACTGAACACGGCCCCGTGTTGTCCGGGCACGGCCCCGTGTTCAAGTGCCAGTAACAGAATTAAAACAAGAGAAACAGAAGCCTGGACACGGGGGCGTGTTGAGTGAACACGGCCCGTGTCCAGTTACCTGAACTGGGCGTTTTCTGCAGGGTGCTCAGCACGGGGCCGTGTTGGTTGGGCACGGCCCGTGTTGAACCTTCTGAAATGGTGAGAATTGTCGGGTTGCCTTGTTCTTGTGCATGGGTTCATTTTTCCCGTTCCCCTTTTCATCCTTTACCACCATGAGTGTGTTTTATTCATTACAAACCATCCAAACCTTAAAACCATCATTTCATTTCATCATAGAGAGAACTTACATAATCCTAAATTAAACTAGATAAAACAAAGAAATAACAAACCATGGAGTCCTAGCCTTTACTTTATTTTAATTAGCAAAATTTCCAAGAAGTGATTAATCTTGGTTAACCAAGGCCTTTTTGAACTCCTTCTTCTGCGTGCGGTTCTCCTCAAATGTCGGCGAGCCATTCTTCCACCTCCCTTGGAAGGAGAAAAGAAGGCTCATTGGCATTAGTTTGAGGAGTTTCAACTTCCACCGGGATCTCTTGTTGGTGTTCCACGGGAGGTTCCGCCGGAAAGTCTTCCCACCCGGTAGGGTTGTTGATTCCAAGTGCCAGGTTCCAATCCTGTTGAGGAAGGACTGGTTCCATTGGAGGTGCTACAAGAATATTTAACCTCTGGTGCAAGAGGTTAATTTCTTGGAAGCTGCTTTCAAGTCCCATCGTAAGATCGTTAATACGGTCGATTAGGACCTCCTCTACTGAAGTCATTTCGTCGAGAGCCTCCCTTAATGCTATCACATAGTGCACCAGTGTAGCTTCAATGGTGGGTCTTCTTCCTCTTCGGCTGTTTGACGAATGCACAGAAGATGTTTCGCTGTTTTCACTCGACATCCTACGAAAAATAAACTAAAAATAGTTTATTTAATGAAACAGTGACCGGACACGGCCCCGTGCTCACTGAGCACGGCCCCGTGTTCATCTTTCTGCAGAGTTTCGGAACAAGGAAACTTGGATTTTTAAGTTATTTTCTGAACTTGTGGGGCCTTTTTAGCTACTAATAACTTAAAACAATGTTTCATAACATGTTTTTACCAAGATTCTTTGAACAAAACTCATTTATCCCTACCATAGAGTTGGAGGAATTCCAAACTTTCAATGGTAGCTCTTGGAGAAAGATGGAGAAGAAGGAAATGGCTAAAAGAGGAAAGGACAAGATGGGTTGTTGGAACCTTCTTTTAGACTTACCTAGGATAGTTTGAGAGAAGATTCCTGCAAATCTCTGTCCCAAGTTGGTCCAAATGTGCAGAATTCTTGGCTGCATTTATAGAAAACGACAGCATCCTGGACACGGCCCCGTGTGCAGGTGGAGTTCTGACACAGTTTGTCCGTATTCTGACGTACTGATCAGAATGGAATCTTTCGATGGACACGGGGGCGTGTTGGCTGAGCACGGCCCCGTGTCTAGGGACTATTTTATGAAGTTGTCTAGTTTTTTTTTTAAGGAACTTGTTAGTATCGGGTGGCTCCTGACTGGTTGGAACAACCCCAAAGTGCCTAAGATACCTTAATTGTCCTAGACTAAGGCGAGAACGCAAGAGGTTGTCGGTGAGGGTAATTCCTATTTTCATTCTAGGTGGACAAGTCCAACCCTTTCCCGGGCTCTTGTTAAAGAAGGTGTATGCCGAATCGCTCAGGTCTATGTATGCACCGAACGAAGTCGATGGAGAGTCCTTCACGGCACAATCGACACAGGGACGACTATCGTCCAAGTCTTTGCTAGGTACGAAGGTATTTTCGGGAGCAACGAGGTTGTCGGAATGCGGTTCCAACATTTCTTCATGGGTATCGTCTTGGGGTGGATCAATAAAATCCTTCCCAAGCTCTTCTAACCATTTCAGAATTAGCTCTTCTAGTTGAAATAACTCGTCAAGGAGCATTTCCCCTAGAATATCTGGCTGGGCGCATTCGAGGGAGAAATAGTGCTTATTTTTACTTTCGCCCCTCTTAAGGTTGTGAGAAGTTGGTGGGTCCATGTAGTGGGGCCTATAATTTAGGAAGTAGCATTTTACTTCTTCATGTTCGCCACCACATAATTGACACCACGTACCATAAGAGTGCCGAAAGTAAAAATAATTACTATCACTCATGTTTATGTCAGAAATTACCAACCGCCGGGATCTAACGGTTCTGTTTTCAGTAACTGAAACTTGGGCACGGGGGCGTGTTGAGTGGGCACGGCCCCGTGTTCAGCTTACTGTCTGATGTAAAACAGGATTGCCAGTTCCAATGATTGAGCACGGGGGCGTGTTCAGCGGGCACGGCCCGTGCTGAGCTCTGCAGAAGCTGAAAAACTAAGAAAAAACCTAAAAAAATAAAAAAAATTGATTAGGCCGTTGATTCCTAACTTTCTTAAAATCCTTGTGTCCCCGGCAGCGGCGCCAAAAACTTGATGCGTGCGAAGTGTTATATATATTAGGTGTATATTTTAAGCCCTTTTTAACACTTATTTTAGCCAAGTTTTAAATTTATAAAACACGATATTTTACTAACACTAAACACACATATGGGCAAGTGCACCCATCGTTGAGTGTAGTATAGCGTTGGTAAGATACCGAGGTCGTCCAAGGACACAAGAGCTTTTAGTACCGGTTTATCCTCAACGTCTAACCAAAATAAAAGTTTAGAAAAATGTTTTAAACTAAGAAAATTAAAAACTAACCAAAATGCTGAAAATAAAAATAAAAGAAAAACAGATAGACAAGATGAATCACTTGGTTCCGACTCGTATCTAGTATAACCTTTGATTATTTCCGCACTTTTGCACATAATTAAGAGATTATCTTAGTTATTGTAGTAGGCCCCTCTTTTGAAGGCGACGTTACCCTCACCCCAGTAGTTTGAGTCAGCAGGGATACAATCCTAAAAGGGTGGATTATTGGAAGATAATGAATTAAGTTATTAATGCAGTATTGTGGTAGGCCCCGCTTTTGGCGGTGACGTTACCCTCGGCTAAGTAGTCTGAGTCAGCAGGGATACAGTCCTAAATAGCCGGGTTATAGTATTAATAGTAGTTAACTTATGAGGGGATCAAAGAGTTTGGACCCCCGCCATCCAATACCGTGAAGTATTGAAGGAGGTCCTACTAAATTTGACCCAGGTCCATTGCAGGACCTCTAAACGCTGAACAATGGCAAGACCTTTACCAAACCGTTCCCTTAACCCCCTACCAGGTAGCCAACATATCTCCATATAGACCGTGGAGATATGAATGGTGAAAATCCTTTATTTTATATAGACAGTAAAATAATGCCAAGACACCACGGACAAACGATAAGGAAAGATCACCTTCAACATAAGTAACTAGTTATTAAAGTCATTAATACAAAACCAAATAAAAAGTGCAAAAGATTAAAAATAAAAAGTATTATACTAGACACTTTGTCTTCACCAAGTGATGTAAGAGACTTAGGCAAACATGGCCTTGATTGTCAAGAACTCTTACGATCAATCTTGGATCCCGAGACGACTCACACACTCTACGATGGACAATGGATGATGGTGGTGGATGATGGTGTTGTGATGGTGGTGGGTGGTGGATGAAGTGTGAGAGAGGTGGTGTGCCAAGGGATGAGATGAAATGAATCCAAGCACTCCTATTTATAGGCTGAACAGAGAGCTGGACACGGCCCCGTGTCCGCTGGGCACGGCCCCGTGTCCGTCTGACAATCTCTCTCCTCATTAATTGTAATTCGCAATTACAATAAATGCGCCTGCTGTACTTTCGACACGCCCCCGTGTCCGCTGAGCACGGCCCGTGGTGGGCAATAGAAGCTTCTATAGGTTTGTCTTTTCTGCTGCTTCTTGGGCACGGCCCCGTGCTGGCTGAGCACGGGGCGTGTTCAGTCTTCTGATTTCTCTACTTTGCTTTGGAAGGTGCCGTTGAGGGTTCGGGCAGTCCACTAATATTCCTTTTCTTGTATTTATGTTGGATTTAGCTGTCTTTTTGCTTCTTTTGCGTTTTTGAGCTCATTTAATCCTGAAAATACAAAAGGAAGACAAAAACACTCTTTTTCCAATATTAGTACTTAAAAAGGGTTAGTTTTATGCCTCATTTGATGTAATTTATATGTTGCATTTTACATACATCAAATACCCCCACACTTAAACTTTTGCTTGTCCTCAAGCAAAACTCTTTAATATGTGGCTTACACTCCCAAATGGAATAGGTAGAAGAGAAGGTTTTGGGCTTGTCGTAGAGTGTCGGGATTTCCAAGATCTTTTTGGGTTTTATTTTTATTTATATACACTCCTATTCGTAATGATTTATTTAGAACTTTTCATAAAAGAAATTACTTATTTGGGCATAACATGCCTTTTTTTTAAAATTCTATTTATATACAAGTTCACATACCTCACGGGGAAATCACTCACACTCGGCCGAAGGTGTATTTTTAGTGAATCACTCGAGAGCGGCATGGAACTTATTCCTACCATAGGCTTGCCAAGAAATCAATCCTCCTCCTTTTTAACTTTTATACCTTTGTAGATATCAAGAGGACTTTGTGGGTTAAGGGTTAGGCTAGGGTTAAAGGTAGGTGGTTGGGTTAGTGGTTAGTGGAAAAAGGGCTAAAAGCGTAACAAGTGTCGGTTTTTGTATTTTTGCAACTTTTTATTTTGATGAAGCTTTTATTCAAACTAAGTTATTTTTGATTAACTTGTTTGTTTATTTTCTTTTTGCTTCATCATTATCACACATTTTTTTTTTTAACGATAGAACCGAACTTGTTACTAAAATAAAGGGTTAAAAATGAAAAAGGTTTTGGTGGGTAAAAGAGTTTTTGTTTGGGTGATGAAACGAAAAGGTTTAGGCTCAAAGGGGCTAACTAGGGGGATTTTTGGGTAGGTGGTAAAAGAAAAAGAAAAAGAAAAAATAATGGTGTAGAAATAAAAAAGGGTCAGTCCTAATGCCTCCATCATTTACTTACTCGGGTTTAAGTTGATAAGGACCGGGAATGTATTGTCATGGCAAGTTCTAGAGTCGTAAGAACCAAGCGGCTATTCACACAAGAAACGAAAAATGAGCATTTAGTCAAATGATATGTAATTGTGTGCTCAATAAACGCTCAAAACTCACTTTTGTGGGAATGGGTTTTTATGTGATCAAGTATATATAATCAAATTTTAAATAAGTTTGCTATGCCTTTTCATAATTTTCTTATGTTGGTTCTTTTTATCACTACGCTATCGGTTGTAAATTCGTAAAAATATAACCTTTTTGAGAACTTGAATTTCCCGAGTTAAACCTAGACAAGTAAAAAAAATGAAATTTTTGAAAAAAATTTGGGGTGATTAGCGGTTCCAATAGAGTTTTGTGTAAGGCTTGTATTTAGGACTTGCAAAATTCAAGGTTTTAGCATCCCCCCCACACTTAAATTACACATTGTCCTCAATGTGTCCCAAAAATAAATTTTTAGGTTGATTAGATGTGTAAAATAGTGTTTAAAAAGCAAAAATTTGTGTTACTGGGCACTGAACACGGCCCCGTGTTGTCCGGGCACGGCCCCGTGTTCAAGTGCCAGTAACAGAATTAAAACAAGAGAAACAGAAGCCTGGACACGGGGGCGTGTTGAGTGAACACGGCCCGTGTCCAGTTACCTGAACTGGGCGTTTTCTGCAGGGTGCTCAGCACGGGGCCGTGTTGGTTGGGCACGGCCCGTGTTGAACCTTCTGAAATGGTGAGAATTGTCGGGTTGCCTTGTTCTTGTGCATGGGTTCATTTTTCCCGTTCCCCTTTTCATCCTTTACCACCATGAGTGTGTTTTATTCATTACAAACCATCCAAACCTTAAAACCATCATTTCATTTCATCATAGAGAGAACTTACATAATCCTAAATTAAACTAGATAAAACAAAGAAATAACAAACCATGGAGTCCTAGCCTTTACTTTATTTTAATTAGCAAAATTTCCAAGAAGTGATTAATCTTGGTTAACCAAGGCCTTTTTGAACTCCTTCTTCTGCGTGCGGTTCTCCTCAAATGTCGGCGAGCCATTCTTCCACCTCCCTTGGAAGGAGAAAAGAAGGCTCATTGGCATTAGTTTGAGGAGTTTCAACTTCCACCGGGATCTCTTGTTGGTGTTCCACGGGAGGTTCCGCCGGAAAGTCTTCCCACCCGGTAGGGTTGTTGATTCCAAGTGCCAGGTTCCAATCCTGTTGAGGAAGGACTGGTTCCATTGGAGGTGCTACAAGAATATTTAACCTCTGGTGCAAGAGGTTAATTTCTTGGAAGCTGCTTTCAAGTCCCATCGTAAGATCGTTAATACGGTCGATTAGGACCTCCTCTACTGAAGTCATTTCGTCGAGAGCCTCCCTTAATGCTATCACATAGTGCACCAGTGTAGCTTCAATGGTGGGTCTTCTTCCTCTTCGGCTGTTTGACGAATGCACAGAAGATGTTTCGCTGTTTTCACTCGACATCCTACGAAAAATAAACTAAAAATAGTTTATTTAATGAAACAGTGACCGGACACGGCCCCGTGCTCACTGAGCACGGCCCCGTGTTCATCTTTCTGCAGAGTTTCGGAACAAGGAAACTTGGATTTTTAAGTTATTTTCTGAACTTGTGGGGCCTTTTTAGCTACTAATAACTTAAAACAATGTTTCATAACATGTTTTTACCAAGATTCTTTGAACAAAACTCATTTATCCCTACCATAGAGTTGTGGTGGTTGAAAGTGTGTGTGGTGGTTGAAAGTGTGTGTGTTGATGACATGGTGTGATTGTAGATGATGGTGGTAGAGCAGTAGTTGTGGTGGTGTGTGGTAGAGTGGTGTGTGTTGAAAGTGTGTGTGTTGATGACATGGCAGCTGTTTGGCTACTGACAACAGTTTTTGTAACTGCTGCTGTATCAGCTGTTTGGCTAACAGGTTTTGAGACCTGCTTTTCTTTTTCTTTTTCTTTTTCCGGCTCAATGTAGAGGCCATGCTCTATTCCCTTCGTATTCATTTTTCTCAACAGCTTGATATTCTCCCCCTTTTTGGCATTATCTGAAGGGGGGTTATCAAGGAATGATATGGAAGAAGGAGCTTTGCCAGAGACACTTTGAATGCTTGCCTTTATAGCCTTGATATCTGCTTGAGTGTCCTTGAACCTTGATTCAACCATGTTGGTCAACATTTGTACTTGAATAGCATGCTTTTTGTCAGCCATAAGTTGATGTGCTTCAAGCATGGGTTGAAAAATATTCCAAAGCTCATTTTCAGCAAATGCATGTTGTACAGGTGCTTGAGCAGGAACAGCAGTGGCTTGTGCTTTCTGAGCTTTTAAAATCTCTTGCACCATCTCCTTTATTTCAGCAACTGATTCTTCAAGTTTGTCAACTCTGCCCGTCAATTCCTGATATCTTGAATCATCACCTACTTTAGTAGGATCATCTGAATCCCCACCAGCAGTGGTTATATCAATATGTGTCTTAGGAACAGAGTCCCAAAAATCACCCATTGATGCCCCTTGTTCTTGGTACTGGGGACTTCTTTCTTCAGCACTCGATAAACCTTTGATGGTACCAGTGGTTAGATCCAACTCACTGGTGGTTACCGAAGTTGCCATGGAAGAAATTGCCTTCAAGGGAGTCTTACTTATGAAACAACTGTCCAACTGAGGATCTGTTGATCCATCAGTTGTAGTTGCTGCTCCACTTGAACTACCACCGAGAGTTACTTGTAACTCAGGGGGTGTAGCCTCCTCAATTGTTGCTGGGATAGCAGGAGTAGTAGCACCAGACCCAGTCACCTGTGGGGGTATACTCTCAGTGACAGGTGATAGAGAGGAACTGGTATGTGTCTGAGCTATAGCAGCTGCATGCAACAAAGGTAGCATGGATTGTGGCATTATAATTGGTGAGGGGATGGGAGTTGAAAGAGACATGTCCTTGGGATCAGGACTGAGGAAGATGGATCCAAGTGGATTCAGAGCTTCATATTGTGGTGTCCCTGTGCTTACAACCTGATCCTTTTGTGAGGATGCAGGAGGAGTTTTAGGCATGGGTTGAGATCTTTCTTCCAACTGCTGTGAGGAAGTAGCAACAGTGGTTTGTGGTGACTTTTGTGTTGTCACAGGCATTTCCTCTGGGATCTCATCTTCCAGAGTTGCCTTTGTTTTGGGTTTGGTGGGTTTTCTGGATGTTTTTCTTTTGGTCTTTTTGGTTATGTCAGGTGTGGGTTTCAAAGCAGTGGTTGTGCTGCTATGATCACCTGGAGCAGTGGGCTCAGCAGCTGATACCTGAGGAGCAGTTGTAACCACTAAAATCTGCTCAGGTACCCCTGCTTTTGTTTTTATTGGTGCCATCATCCTTGAAAATGTTTCTTTTGTTAAGCTTTTTATTTGACAATGAACACCTTGTTTTAGCAAATTTAAATTTTCCTTTTCAAATTTTTGTTCAAAATAGTAACTCAAAAATCTTGGAAAAAGTAAAAATGCTTTACTTTCAACGTTTTTCACCATGTCATTGAAAATCTCCTGGGAGTAGTTGTAGTCCTTATTATTCAAAATAGCGTAACCCAGGCATTGAATTTTCAATGGTATTTCGTTAAAAGATGTTGTTTTATTCGAAGCACACATCAGAAGTGTGTGAAATAAAAATCTTGGAGCAGAAGGAAAATAACCTTTTTGTAAGGTATCAACCTTTGATTGTTCTGCATACCCCCTGTTTACGAAATCAGTTTTCATCTCGGCTTTCTCAAAAGAGAGTTTACCTTCCTGATCGTTGAGATTAAAGGCTTCGGAGATCGACTGTGGGGTTATTTGAACTGCTTTACCCTGTATTGAGGAGTTAATGGCTATGACTTTTCCGTCTTGTTTTTCAAGCGACGCCTTTTTCCAAAACTCTCTCTGGGTTTGCAGATAGATGGGAGCATTTGCTGTCAACAAAGTTTTGTACTTTGATGCAGATAATGTATCAATGATGGTGTCAAAGGTGTGATTATCAGTAGGTTTTGTGAGTAGACCCAGATAGTTGTGAGATTGTTTGAATGGTATTTCGATGGGTTCTTCGGCCGTTTGAGCGACCTCTTTGGAAGGTGATGGTGATTTAGGTTTTGATTTTGATTTTGTCATTTTTGCGGAGATGAACGAAGGAGGATTTTGGAGATTTTGAGAAGAAGGGTTGGAAACTGCTATGAGAAGAGAATTTTGGAATTCAATTCAACAGTGTAAAACCCTGTTTGGGGTTTAGGGCAGGGTTTTATTTAAAAAATGATCGCTGATGTGGCAGCGGTTATTAAGATCTGAGGGCTAAAAACTGACCACGTGTCAAACACTGATGAAATGGATGAAGTATGGAGAACAGTTGTTTTAAGGGCCACTGACGTATCAAGCATCAGAGGTTACAACGGTAAAAATATGGGCAGTGGATGATTTTTACTATCAGTGGATAGCATGTCAGTGGATAAGACACTGATTTTGAGCATCAGTGCTTTTCAAGAAAATGAGGGATCAGTGGTTAACTTTTAGCAGTGGACAGTGTTTAGAGATCAGACGTTGGAACAAAACAGAGGTTAGGGTAAGTAGTACAACTCTGAAGGACAGGTGTTTCAGCAACAGTTTTGAAGATTTTCATTCAAGGTTTTGCCACATGTCAATTTTGAAAGACAGTGGTTTAGTACCCCAGATGATGAAAAACTTTTTACTAAGGCAACTCATTTTTCGTTTAATATTCAATTAACACATGAGTACCTTAGTAATTTAAGCACAGTTTGCAATCAATTTTTGATGGAAATTTAGGAGCAAGCCTGAGTATGACATGATCATGACATATGTACCATTTCCTTTTGACCCATTTATGAGGACACAGATACCACCAAAAATAAGGTATTACATCCTGACAGGAGCTGAAACTATTGCCAACAAAAACAAGCAAGAGTTCCAAATATATTATTTCCAAGAAAAATGAATAATATATCCTGGTTATTTGAGAAAATCCTTTGAAAGGAAAAAAAATGATTAAAGGATTTTCTGAGAACACTATCAAAAAGGATTTGGTGAATTTTTAATAACAAACATAATCATATCATTCTCAAGTTTTATGAAAAATGGTCAATGGTTTGACAGCAGTGGTAAAATATTTTGACAACATTTTGACTACTGTTTGGTACCATTTTCTGTGTCAGTTGATTGCAAACATGAGAACACATGGATATATTTTTAAACATTTGTCTAGTCCTCTTTGGAGTTCATTCACTGGAATCAAAACCTTTTTCTGAACAGATGAATGCACATAGTTGCTTAATGACCATTATTACCCTAAACTTTGACTCATAAGTGTTTTATGTTTATACTCTTTTCTTTTGATTTCAAAAGTTTTGAGATAGACACACTTCTGAGTTTTTGTGAATTTCCTCAATGTATTTTAACAAAGTTGATTTTGTCCTTTTGAGGGACTCAACCTGTTTTTAACACATAAGATCTGAATGACTAAAGTTTTAATTCCCTCTTTTTGAGTTAACAAAACATCAATGTTTTATGAATCATAGGTTTTGTTAATCTGAGGTTCATACTTTAGTATTTAATGAAAACATCACAAATATTAAAACAACAGTTGAAATCAATAATGAAAAATATAAAACAATCCCATAATTTGACATATATGTTTACAGATCTGAAAGCTATGGGTGACTTTTGCATGATATCATTTGTTGAGTGAAGTTTGTGTGTCATATGACATCTTGGTTGATTTACAGAGTTTTTGATTAACCACTTTAAACATGATTTATTCGGTACTCTGTTTTTCAACAAAAATACAACCAACCTTAGTATCAATGAAATTTTGAGCCGAACTGTTATGTCAAATTGATTGTTAGATCGAATTTGACTGTCCAGGCTCTGATACCAATTGTTAAGATCGGAGGCTCTCATGATAGTGTTTGTTTGTTTAAAATGAATGATCAATGAATATGAAAACATGTTAGGTGCAGCGGAAATGAAAACAAACTTTGTAAACACAATCAAAGGAAGAAATAGTTTGACAAACAATTGCTTCACATAGAGTTAAAAGATTACAAATCAAAGCAAAAGATTACAGTCATGCTTACAAACTATACTCCCCCTCAGCCTGATGCCCCAAGGTTGGTTGCACACAAGATGAAAGGATTAGACATGAGGAGAAAAACTCGCTCAGTCAATCAAATGTAACAGTACAGGGTACAGTTACATTTATAGGCAAACCAAACCACTGAGGTATCTCAGCTGACGTCACCATGAAAGCGACGTCTAACAGCCTAACAACCTGTATCTACTGTCCTTACACAAACACTGCTAACCTAACCACTGACTATACATAAAACATATATTTCACTAAACAACTGCTTTCTCTTTATGTCAGTGCTTTCCTCAAGGTTGATCAGTCCTTGACTGGGCAGTGCTTTATCATCAGTAGATAGGACCAGCTGTGTTGGAAACTTCAGGGTTTTCATCAGCAGTTGAAAGGGCAGCAGCAGTTGTATGTGGACAGTGGATAGAGACCATCAGTTGTTATAAATCACTTTCAAGGGGAGAGCAAAGTGTAAACTGCTGCTTATTGTGAATCCTCTGTTGTGACCTAGTTTTGGCTTTACATTATCTGTTCCTCTGGTAGGGTTCAATCCCAACATAACGTATTACCGAATTTGTCGAAGTAATGAAACATATGCACATGTGCATGGATAACTGTTACTCGAAAAAAAAAGTTTTTTTTATGGTAACGAAATATAGCGATTTTTTTAAAAAAAAGTTATAAAAAAATTTGAGTGCTTTTTTGATTTTTTTTAGATTTTATTTTGTGTTCACATTGGTTCTCGCAATAAGGGTGGTTCTCGCATGAACCTTACCCTATATATATATATATATATATATATAGTCCAATGTTAGGTTAGTCATGTATGATCATGTAAAGGTAGGATTTAAAATCCCTTAACCTAATGAATCCACCAATGCACAAAATTATCACAAGGATGATTCCGGATGGTCATGAATCTAAGAACAAGAATAAAATCCTCTAATTTACCAAGACAACCAGGTGAGTTAAACTAGACGAGTGCATTTCAAACATGGATATTGTTTGAAGACTTGGTGTGGTTTGTTCACTTTGTTTACTTGAAAGTTGTTTGGTGACTTAGGGAGTGAACTAACTAATTTGCTAAATAATCAAGTGAGGTAGGTGAAATCATTGTTGTAGAACCTAAGTCCCATTGTTCACACCTTTAACCATAACAAATAGCATGTTTGATGGATTGAGTGATTTCATAAGGTTAATTGAGTGCATAAGTGAGTTGATTATTTTATACATGTTACACCCCAAAAGGTGATTAAAGCGTAAAGTTTCGAGTATACTCACGGTTGGAAAGTTTCAACAAACGTGAGTTGAAGAGTCTTGAAGGTTTAAACACTCAAGTTACCTTACAACAGGGAAAACGAAGGTGTGTGAGTTCGTGGAATTGCTGATGGATTTGGATTCAGAATTTTAATTAATAGAAAGTATGTAAACAAGGAAAATTATATATTTTCTAGTTACTCAATTTGGACACTATGTTTTAGTGTTTTTTTTGGTACCAAATCGCCCATTAGAATCCAATTTGAGGAATCAAGAACAAGGATAACATTCAAGCATTATTTAGTTGACATTATGGTTCGGTTTGTATAATGCATATATATATATATATATATATATATATATATAGGGGACCGCTAAAATGAAAACCACCTCTAGTTGTAAGAACCATGGGAACCACTTTCTAGCCCTTTGATCAACTAGATGGATGGATGAGATTAAAAGTAGTTAATATTAATATTAAAAGCTTTTTGTCTTATTATGTTTTTAATATTTTATTAATAAAGGGTATTTAGGTAAAATTGTTTTTTTGTCTTTTTATATATATTATTTTTAAATGTTTTTATTGTCCCATTCATTTATTACTTTTTATTTAAAAACAGATTTTTATATTAAAACAATATTTTAAATTCAGATTTTAATGATAATTTTTTTTAATGATTAAAAAACAGATTTTTATATTACGTTTTTTACGCCCCGATTTTTTACGAGCGCTTTTTTACGGAACGTTTTACGCCCTTTTTTTTACACCCGTTTTTTTACGGAACGTAAAAAGTTTTTACGTTAACGTTTTTTACGTTTTTACGTTTTATGCGCCGGTTTTTTACGTTTTTCGTGCCTGTTTTTTACGTTTTACGCGCCGGTTTTTTGCGCTAACGTTTTTTTTACGTTTTACGCGCCGGTTTTTTACGTTTTACGTAAAACTTATTACGTTTTACTAAAAAAAATTACGTTTTACATTTTACCTAAAACTTTTTACGTTTTACGAAAAACTTATTACGTTTTACTAAAAAAAATTTACGTTTTACATTTTACCTAAAACTTTTTACGTTTTACGTAAAACTTTTTACGTCTTACGTAAAACTTTTTACGTCTTACGTAAAACTTTTACGCTTTACGTTTTTACAATAAAAAGTTTACGGTTTACGTTAAAAAAGTTTACGGTTTACGTAAAAAAAAAGTTTACGGTTTAACTTTTTTCTTACAAAAACTTTTTTACACAAAAATGAACGCACTCAGAAATCGCAAACTCGGGGGGTGTCTCAGATATATCGTTATCATCATCGACTAGGGGGGAAAAATAAAAAAACAACAACATCCAAACAAAGTGTATCTCGAAAAAAAAAACGGGTTATAAAAACCAAGTTTTGGCTCAGATTTCCCGATAATCAGAGGCTGCAAAGTGGGGTTGCGGGTTCCATAACCTACCCTCCACCATCTTTGCCGCGCCATCGTCAGTTTTTTTTTTTTTTTTTGCATCATCACAGCCGATTCAATAAGGCACCATATTCAACCGATTTAAACATTCAAAAGGAACAAGAACATCAATCAAACACATTCAAACAGTTTCAAAAAAACTCAACAGATTCAACAGAATCAACCCCGAGATTGAACAGATTCAGCAGAATCAAACCCACAAAAGATTCAAACCCACAAGACAAACCCACAAGATTCAAACCCAGATTCAAACCCAGATTCAACAAAAATAAAAACCCAGATTCAACAGCAACAAAAACAGAGATTCAACAGATTCAACAAAAACCCAGATTCAACAGGTTCAACAGCAATAAAAACCCAGATTCAACAAAATTAAAAACCCAGATTCAAACCCACAAGACAAACCCACAAAGATTCAAAACCCAGATTCAAACCCACAAGATTCAAAACCCATATTCAAACCCAGATTCAAAACCCATATTCAAACCTATATTCAAAACCCATATTCAAACCCATATTCTTACCACTTCTACCCCCACCTCTACCACCACCACCACCACCGAGGGTTCCGCCACTAACCCCAACGCCACCACAACCAAACACCAGGTGCAAGGGTGGCGGCGGAGAGGAAACAGAAGCCGGACCTGGGTCGCCCGTCTTCATCAAGCAGGGGGGGTATCTTGCCGGAAACAGAAGCCGGACCTGGGTCGCCGGTCTTCATCAAGCAGAGTGGAGGGGTTGTGGGTGTCACTGATGTTGTTTATGGCTGGGTCTTGAAGATGTTACTTGGAGTTTTGAAGATGAAGAGTAAATGAGAGAGGAGAGATGACATATTAAAGAAAGTCTGCAACATATTTAATGAGAGAGGAGAGAGGAGAGAGAGGATATATTAGACATTTAAAGGAAATGACCAAACTACCCTTTTCTGTGATTGGTTGAGAGTGGTTCTCGCGGTTCTTACAACTGGAGGTGGTTCCTATTTTAGCGGCTCCCTATATATATAGGGTAAGGTTCATGCGAGAACCACCTTTATTGCGAGAACCAATGTGAACACAACCTAAAATAGCTAAAAAAACCTAAAAAACCTAACCCCCCCCCCCCCTCAAAAAAAAAACCTAAACCCCCCTCCCCCACCCCCCAAAAACCTAACCCCCCCCCCAAGCTAAAATGCTAAAAATTAAACCCCAAAAAAAACTAATTTTTTTAATATTTTTATGTTAAAATCGCTACTTTTAGTAGCAAAAAAAAATTATTTTTTTTTGCTACTAAAAGTAGCGATTTTAACATAAAAAATATTAAAAAAAAATTGTGTGCTTTTTAGCTATTTTTAGGCATTTTTGGTTGTGTTCACATTGGTTCTCGCGGTTCTCGCAATAAGGGGTGGTTCCTAACGGATCTTTGTCCTATATATATATATATATAGTTAATAGTCCAATGTGAGGTTAGTCATGTGTGCTCATGTAAAGGTAGGATCTAAAATCCCTTAACCTTGTGAATCCACCAATGCACAAAATTATCACAAGGATGATTCCGGATGGTCATGAATCTAAGAACAAGAATAAAATCCTCTAATTTACGAAGACAACCAATTGAGTTAAACTAGACGAGTGCATTTCAAACATGGATATTGTTTGAAGACTTGGTGTGGTTTGTTCACTTTGTTTACTTGAAAGTTGTTTGGTGACTTAGGGAGTGAACTAACTAATTTTCTAAATAATCAAGTGAGGTAGGTGGAATCATTGTTGTAGAACCTAAGTCCCATTGTTCACACCTGTAACCATAACACAAATCCTTCAAGATTGAGGGTTGAAATATTGGTTTGGTTTTAATTACATGGAGACCTCTTGGGGTCTTTGAAACATAAAGTAAGGAGGTGTTTAAACCTCATACTTTCTGAAAAAAAAAATACCTTAACTCAAGCCCCACAACGTGTTGATTAGTTGGAGACAAGGTTTGGTTAGTTCATCCAAGAAAGATAAGAACAAGTTGTAAAGTTTGGAAGTTTTACAAAAACGAAATTTTAATCTCACTTTGGACCTCAAATGTGGTGATGCTCCAACTTAGTTTACCATGGTAAACTTGCGGACACATTCCTAGAGGTGTTCCAAGTGAGATGAAGCAAGAATTCACGAAAAAGAGAAAGAGAGTTGAAGCTCACTTTTACACTTGAGGATAATCTGCCCTAAAGTTGAAATTTCAGATTCTTGAGAGTGTTTGTAACACCTGTCTTAATAAATCGAGATTATAATGATAAACGAAGCATTTTACACATGAAAATGCGTCTATTAAAAAAACTGGAAGAGTTATTATACTCACATATTTTAAACATACAAAAGATAGTATCATATGTCTACATAAGTTGTTTTAATCATAAATAAACTACATCATCGCGGAAGCTTGAAAAATAGGTGTTCGGTTCTTGATACTTGACTTGATCATCATCCGGATGCAACTTATGATCACCTATATTCAAAACCAACATAAAAGTTAGTTTTGATTACTTAGAAACATATTAAAATGAGATCCATGGGTTAAACAAACAAAAACTAAACAATTTGCAGCAAATTAAGCCCTCGCGGGCCGCGACGACTGTCGCGCTACGCGATTGAATTCCAGGTGTTGGTCGCGTGACGCGACGCCCCTATTTTGACAGATTGTTTGGTTTATTGCATGCTGCAGATGCCCATCTATACTTTTTGACCAAATCTCAACTTAAAACCATCATAACTTTCATTCTAATAGTCCGTTTTGTGTAATTCTTTTTCCTACGTGTCCGTAATTTAATTACGGACTCGGTTGTCATCTTTGTTCGTATCAAAATCAGATTTATAAGCTTAAGGCTTATAAATCCCTTTTGATGATTATTCGACCTGTTTGTTTATAACCTTACACTATAAGCTTATGTGACAAAGCATGTCTTGTCCTTTCTACCAATTCTGGACTAGTCAAACTTTACCGTTTTCGTTCTCACTACAAGGTTTGCGTACGCGTTTACATTCACAAATTTATTTGTATCTTTCTAATCACTTAATCCACATTTAACTTCTTAATTTATTTTGACCCGTTTAGTGGATTTTTAGGCATTTAAGCATCAACTCGCTATTTTCCCTTCGCTCCTCGCATTTCCATACTAGTTATCTACTTATCTTCCACCACAACTATTTTTGTGGTGGATATAACATAAGGAACCCAAAATCCCAAATTTTACCCTTCAACTAGTCATTTTACGCAAACGACTCATTTTTAGGCATTCGACCCAGGGATGTTTTTTACTACAACTTTTATATGTATCTAAGGATTTCATAATCAATAAACAAGTTCCTAAACAACCTCTATGGGTCGTTTGCCCGGTTTACCCATCAATGGCCTTTTTGGTCAATTTTAGTCCTTCATTTTTACGATGAAGGACTTGCACTAAATATTTGACCAACATTGCATTTTTAACAATAAGTATATATATGCGTACCTGTCTCGGGTCAACAAATAGACCCGATTTATACCTCGGTTTAATTGTCCCATATTCTATGGCGACACAATTATCCAAATTACAAATCGTTCCTGTTAACATAAGACTCGACAATCACATTAGTCGATATTGTCAAATGGTGTTATCACCACCATTTGACCCGTTTGGCCTATATGACCAAACGTTGCATAAATTAAAAACATGGTTTTTAATTTCCAATTTACACGTCCGACCCATTTCGGATTTTACCACTAGATCCTTTTCCTCATAAATTCTCTTCTTACATGCTCAACCCATTTAGGCTTACGCCATGGTTCGCCTTTTAAGTTCATTTTACATTAGTCGATACTTGACTAAATTTCTATTTTTACCCTTTTTCTCATTATCAGTTACACTATAGATTAATCTTAACGAAAACTCATAAATTCTTAGCCATTACATGATTATATGACCGTTTCGCCCCTTTTTACCATAAACTATGGTTTTTATCATTTATATTGGTTCCGACCCGTATCATTTCGCGTCAGAAACCATATTTCGACTATTACCTTTATCGTATTTATGACTTATAGAATATATATATGTATTCTACAAAAGAAGTGTAAATTTCACTTACCTCACATCCGAGCCACGCTTCTCTTTTCGTAATTGATCCGTTTGACCCGCTTCTTCCACAAGCTTCCACCTAGCTTGTTTAGCGTCAAACTATCATCATTGTTTGTAAGATGGTTAGTTTAGTCATTGTCAATCACGACCATTCCACCTTACGTATTTTCTATCAAAATTATCATTCGATCTAATCATTGGTCGGTTTGACTTTTTAAAAGTCAATTGACTTATCAACATATTCAAATGCACATTTGGTTCATTAAGCTCGCTTAGGCATTTCTTCGACTACTCGGTAGGAGCTATTTTTAGGCCACTAATTTAACTACATTCATTAACATAGTTTAAATACATCATAATCATCTAATTACAAAAAAAAAAAAAACTCATTCTTTCATTACACACAATCTACGGGTTCCATCGATGAGTGAAACCCATTTCATCATGTCATTAGGCATTCATTCGGTTACCGATTCAAATCAAGTTCTACATTCAACTAGTTGATATCATGGTTTCAAACATCACATTCATGATATAAATCGCTAATTTCACTATAACGTTTAAAACCCATTTCGGGTCATGTATGATCAATACTCAAACTTGCAAATTGTTTAAGTATCTAGCTTCATCTATCTATTGTGATGATTTCTAGCACAAACGTATCATCATCTTCATTATTAGTCAAAACCCACTTAGTACATTCAAGGGTAACCATCAAATCCCTAATTTCTAACACCAATTCACCAGGTTTTCGACTAGGGTTTGTTTCCAAACATGAATTTAACACATATATCACTCATACATTCAAGATTCATCCCCGAATTTTGATTATGAGTGTTCATCATAATTTCAAAACATCACCAAATATCAAAATTTGACATAACTTACGATCCCCTCGACTTGGTGATCGTTTGTACGCGTTCATGCATTTGATTTGAGCTAGTCTTGGCCTTCAATTTGGTGAATTAGGGTGAGCTAGGGTTTGGAGCTCTTGCTCCTTCTTCTGATCGTATACACGCACACGCACACGCACACACACTAGTGTGTGTTTGGTGTTTTGATTTTAATAAAAATCAAGTTTCAATCTTCCTCTTTTGGCCCCTCTAGTTTGTAACTTTGTAAAAAGGGTTATTACCCAAGATTTCTTCATTGTTTTAAGGCATATATTTAACTAGGTTGATATTCCTAGTTACTTGGTGGGTTTCAGGGAAGTTATAACCCGTGTTATTTTAAGTCTCGTTAACCCGGGCCTCTCGTAACTTTATTTTGTCATAAACATTCTTTCACCCCTTTTTATTTAACATTAGATTTATTTATTTAAAAATCCTAATATTCATCGGGTAAATTTTACCACTAACGGTATTTTACCCGTCTTTTAGTATTAACGTGGTTTGATTACCAGACCCGTTTTCGGGGTATTACATGTTTAGAAAGTGATTTAAGTGTGGGAAAAATGAAATGGAGGTGTGGGAAGCTTGGTTATATAGAGGTGGTTTTGAGTTAGTGTTTTAATGAAGTTAGAATGTGAATGAGGTGAATGGAGGTGCGAAAGATAACCAACCTAGATGAAGGAAATAACTTTCTGCGGATCGGGGCTCCTCGCGACACGCGACGAGGAGGGCCTTGGTAGCCGCGTGACGCGACGACTAGAATTTCCAAACTTGGTTTATTTTGTTCAAGTTTGGCCTCTGAACTTGGTTTTGTTGTTATTTTATACCATAAATTTGTATTTTAACTCGTTTTTAGGTATTCAAAGTGTGTTCGTGTATGGTATAGGTATGACGTACGTATAAATGATATCACGTATGTATTGCATGTCTCGGTTTTTCACGTAAACATGTATTTGATGATCGATTGTATAACAACCCTAAATTAAACCGATACCCTTGAATTATTTTCGACACCCCAATATTTTTTAAAATATCTCGATATGTCCCTAAAAACACCCCATACTAAAAACGGACCCCGAATACCTTTTATATATTTAAAATTAATTAAAAATGGAATTTTTGGGGTTCAGGCGGGCCACGTAAGCCATCCCCGAACCCTTACGCGGGCCGCGACAACTTAAAGGTCCAGCAAACCCCGGTGTTGACACGTGTCATGCAACGTGTTGACCCTAGTCATGACCCGGATCAACTACGCCTAGACCCCTAGGCCACGCGGGCCGCATAAGCCTTTGCTTACATTTACGCGGGCAGCGAGAAAGCGAGAATCAAGCACTATAAGTAGCAGACATCGGATCTTCAGTCTACTCGCTCATTTCTTTTCTTTCTAATCGAATTCTGAAGTAGTAGAAGTTATACTCGGGTCTAATACCCCCCTAAATAATGAAGTTCTGCTCCGTTGTAAGTATTATAACCCCTGGATATGTATTAGATACTCTGCCCGATTGATCTAGGGTTTCGTAACGGCTGTCGTGGTTTTGCCCGACGTAGTCGTTGGAATGCTGTCTCGGGGAGGGTATTACTAATGTTAAAATGGGTTATTATACTAACACGTGTGCATTTGTGTAAATTATAGATAATTCTCAGGAAATCCTTACAGAAAAACCTAAGACAGCAATGTGAGTAATCTCCTTTTTGTAACCAGTTTTTACAAAACCTTAACTATTTTACAATGCAATTTAGCAGTGATTGAGTCTTTGTAATTCTACGATTACTGCCGGTATGTTGGGGTTTTGTATACAAAATGTGAGACACGTTACCATTGGACGAAGAGTTAGCCAATGTGTAATATGACCCACCAGTCAGGATTGACAGTACTGAATGAGTAATTGGGTAGATGTAAACATTGTAATCGCTCTCAATACTGTTTAAATTAAATTAACATTTCTTGATTAAACCGGGATTCACTCACCAGTATTTTCCCACTGACAAATGTTTTTAAAACGCGTTTCAGGTAACAAAATGTGAAAGCCAATTAGAAGCCAGCTGGATAGCACTGAAGGCTTGGAAAAATGGCTATAAAGTTACCTAAATAAAGAAGGCGTTTTATTTCAAATAAAATGGGATTTATCCCTATAAATCAGTTTGTAATGAAAACTTGGGTGTTATCCCAATATGTATATTTATATAAAATGTGGTGTTTTACTCTGATAAAATACTTCCTAACTACGGTCCTGATGTAATTTCCGCTGCCAAATTAATAAACACCGATACCACCGACACTGAGTTCGCGACCGCCCGTTCCCGAGACAGATAGGGGGGCAAGGGTTGCGACAGAAGGTGGTATCAGAGCTAAGCCACTGATTCAGCCACAGAAGTGTTCTACTGACACCAAATTTCAAAGTGTTAGGAAATAAATTACGGGAATACATGCATAATTGTATTTTATTGTTATGTGTTGTTTGACTATTTGTTAGTTTACAGTATGAACGACCAAGGACCATCTGACGCGTACCGTCAATTGTCTGGTTCGCCTAGAAGCGAAGGTGCCTCTTCTCAGCCTGCCCTCTCAGGGTACTCTGCTGATACGGAAGAAGGAATATTCGTGTTTAAGGCTCAATCTGAAGAGCCATTCCCTCAGAAAAAGAGAGGATGGTTCAGTCGAGGGGCACATGAGCGTAGGAAGCGTATGAAAAAGTTACAAGACCAGAGAGCACTAGCAACAGCTAAAAGAGAAACCGATGCCTATGCCCAGGAAATGATTAATAGGGGTATTGCCAACAACCACATCCTAGCAACCACTGCAATTGACCCTAACCTGGAACAAATGATAGCACCCCAACCACAAACACCAATTCCTGACCAACCGATGGAGATAGAAAACCCTGAAAATCAAGTAGAAATGCATGATTTCAACTCGGAGGAAATACCTAGGGTACCAGCACTGTGACACCTGTGTCACTGCGACCATCAAACGAATACCAAACCAATGAAATAGTGTATTTCATACTTGGTATTGATATAAATATGTGTATCTTTTGCACATATCAATTCTTGTTCGATTTCAAACTTTAAATCGCTTTCTAGAGGGTTATACCCAAACTGTTGCGTAAACATAATCCGTTTAACGCGACAAACACCCCGGAACATCAAAATATGCTTAAAATACCTTAAATAACCTTTACATAACTTAGAAATAAGTTTTGAAGGCTTTGGTATGGCAAAATCAAGTTAATTCGCTTACAGGAACTAAATTTGACAAACTGCGAAAGTATGGCGATTCGTACTGAAACAGACATTCCGGAACATGACCATAAATTAAACATAACATAAATATCCTTTAAATAGCTTAGAAATAGGCTTTGAGGGGTCCGGTGTGCTAAAATAAACTTTTGGGTCATTCAGGGACTAAAAGCGTTAAAAAGTGCATAAGTTTGCATTTTCGCGCATAACTTACATTCTGAATACATCCGGACATCCAAAAATTTATGTAAGCATTAAAATATTTTATTTTAGTGTTTGGCATAAGAAAAATCAATTCGTAGCGCAATTTGGATGGTTTTTGCGTCCGTTACGACTTCCATCGTAATAAACCGAACAACGCAACCGTACGACCAAACGAACCGACATCCGAGATGTTTTTGAGCATATTTTAAGTTCCCTATACTTTAAATTTATTTTAGATCCTTGAAATGGGGTTAACGGGGCTTAAAAGTGCCAAAAATCAAGTTTTACAGGTGCAGGGACCATTTTTGAAATTTCTGGCAGATTCAATGAACCTAGTCCATTTTGAAGTGTTGATGGTTTTAACCCATGGTTTTGCAAAACCATGGGCTGGTATTCAATGAACATAGTCCATATTAGGGGCTCCCATGGTTTTAGAAAACCATGGGCACACATGTAAGGTCCAGATCAAAGCTCAGTTTTCGATGAATGATCTTAACGGTTCTTGAATTCCTATAAATACCCACCCTCACTTCCTCCCAAAGCACACTTGAATCTGATTTTGGCTCTCTAAGTTGAAGTTTATGCTTCATACCTGAGAGTAAATCGGATCAAGAGCTTGCGGGGACCTTCTGTAAGTATTCCTTCGTTCTTTTTATGCGTTTAAGCGTTAAAGTCAAACTGCGTTTGACTTTCTGCATTGACCAGTTTATGGTCAATGCGAAGTTTGTTTGAACTTCATAATGTGAGCGTAATCACGATGGTTATAGTCCTTAGTGACTATACCTACTGATTACCACGTTATCTAGGCTCTGTGACGAGTCATAGTTTCGGCCAAAATGCGTATTCTTGCGTGTTTTGTAACCAAACTACTTTTGGGTATCAATACCCTTTGTCTTGATACCAAACCTGTTTTCAAACTTCGTTAAGCATGTTTTAACATGCTTAGCTCGTCACTTTTAGTTTAGTGCTTATATAGGGTCGTAAGGTAAGCGATCTAAACAATCGCTTATACTTTCGAACCCGACCCGTTTGGTCGATCATTAGGATCCGATCAAACACATTAGGTGACCATAGTTGTATAGGGAATAACCTTCCGAGGTTATACCTTATGGTCACGACGTATAGTTAGTTGTATGATAGGTAGTTTATATGCGCTAGGTAAATTACCAAAATGCCATTTTTACGCCAAAATTCATTTTAAGCATATGTAACATAATTTATGATATCTAAACTGATTTGGCAACAATATTAGACAAGTTAAGGCATATTTTACTTATCATAGGACTAGTTAGGTGTTACGAACGCGTTTTACTCGAACGACGCGTTAAAGTAGCATAAGCTACCCAAACGGGTTGTAATGGGTCGTAAGCACTTAGGTTAGGTTTCATTGTAGTATGTAGGCTTTGTTAAACCATATTACATGAGTTCCCATACTCATTTGGTTTACGAGCCCTCATTCTACCCGATCCTCTGGTATAGGTCCGGTTTATTAACATAGTTACCTATATTAGGTGCCATTTGATTTCCGTGATCTCTAGCATTGTTTGGTTGTTACTCAAGGACTCCCAGGAAATCTCAAGTGAGTACATAGACCCCTCTTTTACTGTTTTCCAAACTGTTTTGGGGTGAAACACATGTGTCTACTTGTTACTTTCGTGCTTTCCTGTTTTCACATCATATACTTGCTATGTTCATTAGTACACTATTAGTACATGATTTACATTACATTGTTTCGCTATGTATGTTTACTTAGCATACTTAGTACATTGTTTTACTTCACATTTCTGCTATGTATGTTGACTGAGCACACTAGCACATTGATCTACATTACATTAGTTGCATATGTTTACTCAACATATGGACACATTGTTTTACATTGCATTTTGTTGCATATGCTCATCCAGCATATGAACACATTATATTACATTTTGAACCATTGTAACTATTTGACTATGTGAACCGTTGTAACCATTTAATTATATGAACCGTTTGTAATTGTTGAACCGTGTGAACCGTATTTGACCCTACATAGACATTTCTACAATTGTTAAACATTACATTTTGGTGGTTGTTTTGGGTAAGTGATTTAAGTAACGAGGCGACGTGTAATACGATAAAAACATGGTGGATACGCCGCTGGTACTTCCTATATATAAGTGCTTTTATGGTATTACATATCGTAGCGTTATTTAAACCATTTCAGTTTAGACATATTACATCTACAATACAGTCTTCACATAAACATCGTTTTACAAATAACTTAACTTATACAAACTCATTTTACATGGTTATTCACTTAACCATACATTATTCTTTTATACATATATATCATTTGGTTTATTTATCACTTTTTAAATGATTTATGAAAGGAAACACTCAACAAGATTCATGGCTACTTTTTATTAAACAGTTTCTCTAAACGCAAGCCATGAATCCTATTTTCACAAAACCTATGTATCTCACAAGCATTTTTATGCTGACGTACCTATTTTCACATGTGTTTTCAGGAGCTGTTGCATAGGATGATCGAGACACACTTAGGTGGACCTGTGCCTTAGTGACTTAAAACGAAGCAAGAACTAGTTAAATTATGTTATGTACTCTTTGTTTCTTGTTTAAGACAATGTAACTCTCTTGATTGATAAATAAAACGTAACTTTAATTACCATGGTTGTGAAACAATTAATTCTGTTACAACACTCCCCGACGTTTCCGCCACGTTTCGTTGTTTTACGTGGTTGGTGTCACGGCCCCCGACCCGGTTTGACCCGTTTCAGGAGCCGCGGAACAGAAATCCCGTGGTAATTATTTAATTGAGTTTAACAGCGGAAGTTTATCATCAGGATCGTTTTAAAGCTAAAATTTTTCCCAATTATTTTATTTCACAACTTGGGATAAAACCCCTGTAATTTACAATACTACTATTTTACGGAGAAATCTTTATATTACAAAACATATTTCTTTATTTTATAATGAGCCACTATCTTAAGCTTGAAATGCTCCCCAGCACTTTTCCTGAATTACAACAGATCACCTGAAACATGTTTGAAAAAGGTTTTGTCAGCGGGAAATACTGAGTGAATCATTCTATTTACTAAAATGACACATTTGTTATAATTTACAGTATTAAGAGCGATTACAATGTTTCTAATATCAAACCAACTACCCACGGTATTTGTCACTCGACCGAATCTGTGACTATGGTCATATCCCCCAATTGGCTGCCCCAATGGTGACGATTATCAAGTAATGTATACAAAACCCCACATACCGGCTGTAACTTGGTGATTACAAAGACTTAATCCCCGTAATTATAACTTTGAAAATAAACATGATTTTGTAAATAGATTTGATAAAAAGAGAATGACTCACATTGCTGATTTAATACGGACAGAGTCTAGTCTATGAATTAGCCTGGTTAACCTAATTTAGATAACAATGCATACAAAACTGGGTTAGTAATCAATACAGCATTTACGATAACTCACGAGATCAACCATCACAACGAGTGACAAAGTGCTATGCTTAACATCTGTCGAATTAACGACTAATGACAAAGCATCACCCTAATGTGGGCAGCACTTAAACACCCGTTGAGTACATTGATCGATCGGAAAATGAATCGTAGCAGCGATCGTGCTAATACCCTGTTTTGCGGCAGAATTTCGAGACCCGGGGGTGTAATTTAGAGTATTCAGGTTGTATCTCAGTGTATAGTGTGAATTCTTTCGACGTTGTAAGTCCAGAATTCAAGTCCCACTGCAACCTATTTATAATTGAAAAATCGTCCCCCTCGCGCCACGCGAGGGGTTCTCCTGTTCCTGTCGCGTGGCGCGACAGGCCCTAGTCTACCCTAGGTTTGCTTCGTGTCCTAGTAGCTTGGCTGAGTTGGTTTCGTGTAATTTCAAATTTTTGACAGCAAACTGTGTGGATTTTACCGAGTGGGGTTTACCCCCCCTGAGTTTTAGGGGCCCTAATCCTGATTCTGATTGTTCTGAAAATTTTAGGGTTTGTGCAGAATCACTTGGGTTTCTCAATTAGGGTTTCCTAATGATCAATTAAAGTAATAATTAGGACTTTTTAGTGAGAGTTGTTACATTCTCCCCACCTTAATAAAAATCTCGTCCTCGAGATTTACTGGAATAAGTGAGGATACTTTCGCTTCATTTCTGATTCCAGCTCCCAAGTGTATTCGGCTCCTCTCTTTGAATCCCACTTGACTTTGACTAGAACTAGTCGTTTATGTTTAAGAAACTTGATCTTTCGATCCTCAATTTGAAGAGGTTTCTCAACAAATTTTAGTTTTTCATTTACCTCTATATCTCGAAGAGGTACTACCAGTGATTCATCTGATAAGCATTTCTTGAGATTGGATACATGAAGTACATCATGTACTCCTACTAATTCTTCTGGTAGTTTTAAACGATAAGCAACTGGTCCTATACGTTGGATTACTGAAAATGGTCCTACGTACCTTGGACTTAGCTTTCCTTTCTTCCCAAATCTTACTACTCCTTTCCAAGGAGAAACTTTCAATAGTACTTTGTCTCCAACTTGGAATTCTAAAGGCTTGCATCTATTATCTGCATAACTTTTCTGGCGATCTCGAGCCGTCTTCAGCCTTTCCTTGATTTGAGTAATCTTATCAGTCGTTTCTTGCACAATTTCAGGACCTGATAATTGACTTTCTCCTATTTCTGCCCAACAAACTGGAGTTCTACACTTTCTTCCATATAATGCTTCAAATGGGGCAGTTTCAATGCTTGAATGATAACTATTATTATAGGAGAATTCAATTAATGGTAAATGATCATCCCAACTTCCACCAAAATCTATTACACATGCTCGAAGCATGTCTTCTAGAGTTTGGATTGTCCTTTCACTTTGTCCGTCTGTTTGAGGATGATATGCAGTGCTTAAATTTAGTCGAGTTCCCATAGCTTGCTGGAAACTTTTCCAGAAATGGGAAGTAAAACGACTATCCCTATCCGAAACAATGGAGAGTGGAACTCCATGTAAGGATACAACTTCATCTACATACAACTTTGCCAATCTTTCCATGTTAAAGGTTTCTTTCATAGGTAAAAAGTGAGCTGATTTGGTTAATCGATCCACAATTACCCAAATCGCATCATTACCTTTTCTGGTTTTGGGTAACTTAGTAACAAAATCCATTGTTATAAGTTCCCATTTCCATACTGGCATTTCTAATTGTTGTAGTAATCCTGAAGGTTTCTGATGTTCTGCTTTAACTTGTGAACAAGTAAGACATTTAGAAACATATCTTGCTATGTCCTTTTTCATTCCTATCCACCAAAAGTTCTTTCTTAAATCTTGGTACATCTTGTTGTTTCCTGGATGCATAGTATACCTAGATTTATGAGCTTCTTCTAAAATCTTAGGTCTTAAGTCTCCCTGCTTAGGTACCCAAATTCTACTTTTGTGGAATCTCCAAATTCCATCTGCTCCTTGCTCTAATTCTTTGATTCGTCCTTTCATTCCTTCAGCAACGTCTTCTATTGCTGTCTTTTGAACATATTTTAATTGCTCCATTAAATCTACTTGTAAATTTAATCTGAGAGCACGAACTCGTCGTTGTTTTTCATGATACTTACGACTTAAAGCATCTGCAACTACATTTGCTTTTCCTTCATGATATTGAATATCACAGTCGTAGTCGCTTAAGATTTCCATCCATCTCCTTTGCCTCATGTTTAACTCTTTTTGCCCAAATATATATCTTAAACTCTTATGATCTGTATAGATAGTAAACTTACTTCCGTACAGATAATGTCTCCAAATCTTAAGGGCAAGAATTACGGCTCCTAATTCTAAATCATGAGTCGTATAGTTTTCTTCGTGCTTTTTCAATTGCCTTGATGCGTACGCAATTACCTTCTTGCGTTGCATAAGCACACATCCAAATCCTAATTTTGAAGCATCACAGTATACTTCAAAATCTTCAGTTCCTTCTGGTAAGGCTAAGATTGGAGCATGGGTTAGTTTCTGTTTCAAGATTCTAAAAGCTTCTTCTTGTTTGGGTCCCCATTCAAACTTAGTGGCTTTACAGGTTAGCTTAGTTAATGGTACAGCTATCTTGGAAAAATCCTTAATAAACCGTCTATAATATCCAGCTAATCCTATAAAACTTCTAATTTCCATTGCGGATTGTGGAACCTTCCAATTGGTAATTGCTTCTATCTTAGCAGGATCTACATGAATACCTTCATGATTTACCATATGTCCTAAAAATTGCACTTCCTTTAGCCAAAATTCGCATTTCGAGAATTTGGCGTACAGCTTTTCTTTTCTTAACAAAGTTAAGAGTGCATGCAAGTGCTGACAATGTTCGTCCTGACTTTTGGAATAAATAAGTATATCGTCTATGAAGACAATTACAAATTTATCCAAGTACGGTTTACAGATCCTATTCATCATGTCCATGAATGTTGCAGGTGCATTTGTTAACCCGAAGGGCATGACTGTAAACTCGTAATGACCATACCTAGTTCTGAAAGCAGTCTTAGGTATGTCTTCTTCTTGTACCTTCAATTGATGATATCCAGAGCGTAAATCTATCTTAGAAAAATATCTAGCTCCTTGAAGTTGATCAAAAAGATCATCAATCCTAGGTAATGGGTATCGATTCTTAATTGTAACCTTATTCAATTCTCTATAATCAATACACATTCTCATCGAACCATCCTTTTTCTTAACAAACAACACTGGCGCTCCCCACGGGGATGAGCTAGGTTGTATGAATCCTTTACTTAGTAATTCATCTACTTGTTTCTTTAGTTCTAACATTTCGGTAGGAGCTAACCGATAAGGTGCCTTGGCTATCGGTGTAGTTCCAGGTATTAGATGAATCCTAAATTCTACTTCCCTATCTGGTGGTAATCCAGGTAACTCTTCTGGGAATACATCTGGGTATTCTGAGACTACAGGAATTTCCTTGAGTTCTTTTCCCTTAGTACTAATGATTACTGAAATCATATATACTATTCCTTGCTTTCGTTCATAATTAGCAACTTTCATTACCGATATGAACTTCATGGGTTTACGTGGTTTATCTCCTGTAATCATGATTACTTTTCCAGTAGGTGCTTGAATTTCTATAGAATTCTGATCACAAAGAATTCGAGCATGGTTGACTATTAACCAATCCATTCCTAATACAACATCGAATTCAGCTAATTTCATAGGTAATAAGTTTGCAGAAAAATTATGACCTGAAAGTTCTATTTCTACTTTTTGCAAAACCTGATCTATTTTAACTGAATTCCCATCTGCGGTTTCGACTGTAAAAATCTGTCTAATGTTGGTTAAAGGTAACTTAAGAGCTTGGCAAAATAAAGTATTTATAAAACTTTGGTTTGCACCAGAGTCAAATAATACTTTTGCGTACACGTTGTGAACTAAGAACGTACCAGCTATTACATCTGGGATGAGTTCAGCTTCTTGAGTGGTTAGCTGGAATGCTCTGACATTCTTCTTAGTAGCTCCTTCGGTCGCTTTGAGTTTGTTATCTACTGGTTTGATCAATTTAGGACATTCTGTTTTATAATGCCCCGCTTCTCCACAGTTAAAACAGATTATGGTTTTCTTTTTGCAGTTTTCTTCATGATGTCCTACAGTTTTGCAAAAATTACAAGTGATATCGCATCTTCCATAATGTTTCTTTTTGCATTTCCTGCAAAATGACGGAGCTGGAGATTGCCCTGTTCCTTTTCTCTTGAAGCTGTTATTATTACCCACACGAAATCCTTGGGTAATTTTCTGAGCTAGTTCCTTTTTCCTATATTCATCTCTTGTGCGTACCAGTTCATCGGTTAGGGTATTAGCTAATTCCACAGCATCGTCAATAGTGCGTGGTCTCGCAGCTTTAACGATATTGCGAATTTCACTAATCAATCCCCAAATGTAGCGAGAAATAAGTACCGGTTCTGGCGAAGCCAGTGTTGGTACCACTCTAGCATATTCAAAGAATGTCGAGGTATAACCGCGACAATCTACACCCATCATCCGATGATTTAGAAATTTATTCGTCATTTGTTCCTTTTCATACTCGGGACAGAATTTTTTTTCCACAAAACCCTTAAATTCTTCCCAAGTCATAGCATAAGCTATTACTCTTCCTTTTGATTGTAACACAGTGTTCCACCATTCGAGTGCTCCTTCTTTGAAGAGATTTGATGCGTACATGACCTGATCATCTTTACCACATTTACTTATTGCAATGACTGCTTCGGTTTTCTCTAACCAACGCAGTGATGCAGTTGCTCCTTCATTGCCTGCAAATTCAGTGGGTTTACAAGCAAGAAATTCTTTGAAAGTGCAACCAGGCGTTGCAGTTTTCATTTTCTTGGGTAATGGAGCTTGATGTGGTTCCCTATTATGATCTACATGATTATTGCCTCCGTTTACACTATTACTGAAGTTATCTTCAGTAATATGTTTACTAGGGACAATTTGTTGCGGTTCGATTGGATTCTTTATAGCAGCAACGAATGCTGGAATAGCATTGGCTATCCCTTGAGCAACAATGTTTTCGATATCTTGCCGAGTCATATATTGATCTCCTGGATGTTGCTCAGACTGATTAACCTCATTTACTGGTTCATTATCAATGTTTGCCATCTGATAATATATATATAATTTTTATTAGTATCTGATAAATAACAATTATACATACAATCAGAAAATTTTACAATACAGGTATAGTCAAAACAATCGATTTCTCAATTTCATTTTATATCTAGTATAGTATGCATCATTACTCACCAATATCTTATAGAGTTTTATTCGTTATTTACAGACTAATTTTACTATTACTATTATACAACCACCGTTTCACCATCCTACTATCTCTCGTCACTTGTCGTCCTAAAAACGAAGCTCCCTTTCATCATATTTCCAGGCAATTTGTCCCCCTATTTCCCTGATTCTATTTCCCGTATCCATCAACTCTTCACCAAAATGGCGAAGTTCAGCCATATTTTCGTTACTCATTGGTGGATTAGGTAGGGGTTCTGGATCGACTTGTGGAAAAAAGGAATAAGGATCGTTGACAATATTTTGAAATTGCCAATCATTGGTCCACCATTCGTCCATTTCTAAAGGTTGGGAGTGAACTATTGGGTCTGGGATTGCTGGTTCCCAATTCATAGGGAGTTGGTTTTCAAGAGGATAAGTAAAAATATTAGTATTGATAGGCTGAATAGTTTCACAGCTTGCCAATAGGAAATCTATCTCATCTTGAAAGGTCCTTCCCTGGTTTTGATTGGAGCTCTCTCCGATTTCTATTTGGGTTGGTCTAGAGCCTTGCCCAACTTCCATTACTATTTCTTTAGTACCTTCCTCCATCTGTATTCCTATCTCCTTAACCTCTTCCTTGTCTTCAGTTTCCATTTCCTGTTGTTTAGAACTTTCTCCGGTTATAATTTCTTTTCCCTTTTTCAAAGGATTGTTTATTTTGGGAAGTTTTGTAGCTGGCTTTTTCTTACGTATACGACTCCCCCAAACGTATTTCCTTCTTTTCTTGGGTTTTGGCTTTTTCAAGGGTGGAGCATTGAATTCTACAGGTTGTTCTATATCAGGAAAGTATCCAGTAAATTCTTTGGAAATTTCGATATTCACCGGGTAAAGATTAAGGTTCTGAAAGGCTTCAGATATCCCACTCATGCTGATGTAGCATATATGCAAAATGCATAAAATACTAAGTTAAAATTCATAAATAACCTTTTAATTTATTACATACTGTGTACTAATTTATTACAAAGATAACTGGAAAACACACTTAGGGTTTGAAATTTTATTTATTGCACAGGGTTTCTAAATAGTAAGGGTAAGGTGCTAAAACTTTAAATATTTAAAGATTTATATTTTCTGCTACTGTGGCTAGCATATATAAATTTGCCCATTTCTCCTCTAGTTCATCTTCCCAAGGTGATTTATCAATTAATTCCTGGGTTTCCCGTTTAATCTTCTTTTCTCGGATTTTCTCTTTACTTTTCTTAATAATCATCTCCCTCTTTTTAGGAGAAAGTGATTCCTCGTAGTGTGCCTTTCGCACAAATATTCCTTCTTCAGGAATTTCAGCCTGATTCGAGGATTTGGTTCGGGATGAACTTCCCTTCTCATTGGATGATCTATCTAATTTAAGATAGATGCTTGACAGCTTTTGCTTACCCATACTGTAACTAACAAATAATCAGTTAATAACACACATAATCACATAATAGTAATCAGGAAAAATTAAGTATTTCTAAATACTTAATTAGCTTAACTCAGTGGCTCTGATACCACCTTTTTCTGTCACGGCCCCCGACCCGGTTTGACCCGTTTCAGGAGCCGCGGAACAGAAATCCCGTGGTAATTATTTAATTGAGTTTAACAGCGGAAGTTTATCATCAGGATCGTTTTAAAGCTAAAATTTTTCCCAATTATTTTATTTCACAACTTGGGATAAAACCCCTGTAATTTACAATACTACTATTTTACGGAGAAATCTTTATATTACAAAACATATTTCTTTATTTTATAATGAGCCACTATCTTAAGCTTGAAATGCTCCCCAGCACTTTTCCTGAATTACAACAGATCACCTGAAACATGTTTGAAAAAGGTTTTGTCAGCGGGAAATACTGAGTGAATCATTCTATTTACTAAAATGACACATTTGTTATAATTTACAGTATTAAGAGCGATTACAATGTTTCTAATATCAAACCAACTACCCACGGTATTTGTCACTCGACCGAATCTGTGACTATGGTCATATCCCCCAATTGGCTGCCCCAATGGTGACGATTATCAAGTAATGTATACAAAACCCCACATACCGGCTGTAACTTGGTGATTACAAAGACTTAATCCCCGTAATTATAACTTTGAAAATAAACATGATTTTGTAAATAGATTTGATAAAAAGAGAATGACTCACATTGCTGATTTAATACGGACAGAGTCTAGTCTATGAATTAGCCTGGTTAACCTAATTTAGATAACAATGCATACAAAACTGGGTTAGTAATCAATACAGCATTTACGATAACTCACGAGATCAACCATCACAACGAGTGACAAAGTGCTATGCTTAACATCTGTCGAATTAACGACTAATGACAAAGCATCACCCTAATGTGGGCAGCACTTAAACACCCGTTGAGTACATTGATCGATCGGAAAATGAATCGTAGCAGCGATCGTGCTAATACCCTGTTTTGCGGCAGAATTTCGAGACCCGGGGGTGTAATTTAGAGTATTCAGGTTGTATCTCAGTGTATAGTGCGAATTCTTTCGACGTTGTAAGTCCAGAATTCAAGTCCCACTGCAACCTATTTATAATTGAAAAATCGTCCCCCTCGCGCCACGCGAGGGGTTCTCCTATTCCTGTCGCGTGGCGCGACAGGCCCTAGTCTACCCTAGGTTTGCTTCGTGTCCCAGTAGCTTGGCTGAGTTGGTTTCGTGTAATTTCAAATTTTTGACAGCAAACTGTGTGGATTTTACCGAGTGGGGTTTACCCCCCTGAGTTTTAGGGGCCCTAATCCTGATTCTGATTGTTCTGAAAATTTTAGGGTTTGTGCAGAATCACTTGGGTTTCTCAAGTAGGGTTTCCTAATGATCAATTAAAGTAATAATTAGGACTTTTTAGTGAGAGTTGTTACAGTTGGGGTGTGACAAGCACCTAACCCCTTAATCCCAAATTATAACCTGTGGTGGGACGACAATAGGGACTACGTGCAACGTTACCCAATACACGAAGATATACCCATGCCGAACCTAGGAGCCTACCCAGGGTTAGATCCTCTAGATCCCTATTACGATAATGATGTATTCATTAGGGAGATTCTAGAAAATCCTTACCCATACCAGGCCCTTACACCTCTGTACCAGGAACCCGCACCCCAGTTTCTGAACCCAGTCCTAGAACCTGCACCCCCAATGAGTGCAGAAAATGTACAAGAACTTAGGACATTTGGTGAGGAAATTTTAGAAAATAGTGAAAGGATGAGACAGGTGGGAGAGCGACTCGTCTGGAAGTACGACGAGCGCATTATGGATTTCTGGATGAATCCATATCCGTAGAAGTGATGGTGGAGAAGGTTATAATAATAATAATAATATAATATAATATAATATAATATAATATAATATAATATAATATAATATAATATAATATAATATAATATAATATAATATAATATAATAATAAAATATGTGTGTATGTGTAGAAAAAACAAATTTACGGATGCCTACTATTAGTAATGTAACTTTAAATTTTAGTCGGTATTGTAATTTTAATTTCAGTACTGGTGTGTAATAGATGCATATTATATGAATAGAGTAAAGTCGCAATGATCGACGCTTTTGACCAAAGTGCGTGTCATGTGATTGACTATATTAAATATTATTTTGTGATATTAATGAGTGGTAAATGTTTAAAATTCAGATGGACAACGAAGTGAACCAGGAAAACCAGAGTAATAACCACCCGAATAACGATAACCTGAATAATGAGAATCCGAACAACAATAACAATGGAAACCAAGTGGATAATAGTGCCATCCAACACATAGTGGCACAATGAATTATAGATGCAATGCCATATATTCTTCAAACTGTTAAGGATGCGGAAAATAAAAGTAAACATAGCAGTAAGCGACCATCTGAACCTGCAAACAGCGTGAACAATGGACCCGTACTTCAAGTGCCCATTCCCAAAAGAAGAAGAACCATCCCTTATGGTTGTTCTTACAAAGAATTCTGGTCCTGTAAACCAATAGAATTCTCGGGAAATGAAGGACCCATTGCAGCTCTACGCTGGATAGAAAAGACTGAGGCTGTTTTAAAAATAAGCAAGTGTGCTGAAGAAGACAAGATAATGTTTGCTTCTAATCTACTTAAGAATTCAGCCTTAGAATGGTGGAACACTATCCTCCAGTCTAGAGGAAGTGATAGGGTTTATAATATGGAATGGGAGGAATTTAAGAATATGGTAGAAAGGAAATTATGCCCTCCCAATGAAAAGGAACAGATAGCGAATAAGTTTCTGAACCTTAGAATGACCGGGGTAGATAGTAAGGGTTATACTACCACATTCTTTGAATATGCTAGAATAGTACCAACCCTTGCATCACCTGAACCGGTATTAATCTCCCGTTACATCTGGGGATTAATTGGAGAGATTAGACACGTAGTCAAGGCAGCTAGACCCCAAACTATAGAAGAAGCTGTAGAACTAGTAAATACATTGACATATGAGTTAATCCGTACTAGAGAAGAAGACCAGAGGAGAAACCTAGCTTAAAGGCTTACCCAAGAATTCCGCTCTGGGAATTCCAACCGTAGGACTATAGGTTCTACCTCTGCACCATACTGCAAGGCCTGCAAGAAAAAGCATTCGGGAAAATGCTCCACTCACTGCAATTTCTGCAAGGCACCAGGACACAAGGAAGAAGATTGCAGGAGAAAATCCAATAATGGACTATGCTTCAACTGTGGAGAAAAAGGTCACATCAAGCCGAACTGTACAAAACTAGCTCCAGCCGCGAACAACAAGAACACTAAAAATGCTAGAGCATTTGTTCTGACTGCAGATGAAGCCAAAATGATTCCGGACGTAATAGCCGGTACGTTTTTAGTTAATGATGTTTTTGCTAAAGTATTATTTGACTCTGGTGCAAACCAAAGTTTTATTAATACTTCATTTTGCAAACTTCTTAATCAACCATTAACTAAACTCTCACAAGAATGTCTAGTCGAGACAGCGAATGGAGAGACGGTTAGGATTTTTGAAATCTTACAGGAAGCAAGAATAGAATTTTTAAGTCAAAAGTTTATTGCAAACCTTTACCTAATGAATCTGATAGGATTTGATGTCGTTTTAGGAATGGATTGGTTAATAGCCAATAAAGCCAGTATTTTATGTGATCAAAAGTTAATCCAAGTAAATTCACCGAAAGGTGAAAAGATCACAATTAAAGGAGATAAACCATCTAGATCCACGAAATTCATCTCTGTGATGAAAACTGCAAGCTATATAAGAAAAGGATCTATAGTGTATTTGATTTCTATAATCACTAACACTAAAGGAAAAGAACTAAAAGACATTCCAGTAGTGTCTCAGTTTTCAGATGTATTTCCAGAAGAGTTGCGAGGGCTACCACCAGACAGAGAAGTCGAATTCAGAATCCATCTGCTACCCGGAACAGCACCAATTGCCAAAGCACCCTACCGTTTGGCACCCACCGAAATGCAGGAACTGAAGAAGCAATTAGACGAATTATTAGAGAAAGGATTCATACAGCCAAGCTCATCGCCATGGGGAGCACCAATTTTATTCGTCAAAAAGAAGGATGGATCAATGCGTATGTGCATTGATTACCGTGAATTGAACAAGGTCACGATTAAGAATCGGTACCCATTACCAAGAATCGATGATCTGTTTGATCAACTGCAAGGGGCTCGATTTTTCTCAAAAATCGATTTAAGGTCAGGATACCATCAATTAAAGGTACAGGAAGAGGACATTTCTAAGACCGCATTCAGAACAAGGTATGGCCATTATGAATTTACTGCCATTAGGGGTGTTCAAGATCGGATTATCCGCTTTTCGGATATCCGAAAATCGGATATCCGAAAATTTCGGATAGTGAATATTGACATCCGAACCCGAATCCGAAATTTCGGATATCCGATTTTCGGATATCCGAAATTTCGGATATCCGATTTTCGGATATCCGAAATTTCGGGTTCGGATTCGGATATCCAAACGGATAATCCGAATTAAAAAAAAACAAAAAAATTGTTCTATGTATCATGCAACCGCAAAAAATAATCAAATTCATAACAAAATTCAAACTTAAACACTTCCAAGTTTCAAATAAACCATAAACAATTCCAAGTTTTAAATAAACCACAACAATTAAAACGATAAATTGCCGGAATTCTGCAATATACAGACAACAAAATGAGCAAATTCAACCAATTTGAAGTATACACATCCCTACAATTCTGCAATATCCATCCCGAAAAAACCTAACCAAACGAGCAAAGACGACCAAGACGAAGGCTTTCTTGACTGAAGACATCGATACAGGGCAACATAATAACAATCCATCTCCGCGACCGGTGATGGAAGATGGGAGAGGGGCGACGACGTTGTGATAAGTCTCACGAGCAATTACAATTAATCTGAAGTATATAACTTACAGATCTCGGCGGAGACTTCTTTGATCGGAGACACGAGAGTGAATGGTGCATACGGCGGCCGGCGATGGAAGATGCGAGAAGGGCGGGGATGAGTGGTGACGGCGTTGTGATAGGGAGAACTGAGAAACCCTAGTTCTTCAAATATGAATGTCTGCTATAATGTGAATGTGCATGTAAGGTCTGGTCTGTTTAGGTTAAGTTAAATGGTTAATGGGCATAATATATTAATACATATTTATTTATTTATTTATTTTTTAAGTTTTCGGATTCGGATAATCCGATTATCCGAAAAAATTTAAAACTCACATCCGAATCCGAAACTTCGGATTATCCGATTTTCGGATATCCGAAATTTCGGATATTTCGGATACGGGTTTTCGGATATTTCGGATTCGGTTTCGGATTCAGATTTTTTTGAACACCCCTAACTGCCATGCCATTTGGTTTAACCAATGCCCCAGCTGCATTTATGGACATGATGAACCGAATATGTAAGCCATATTTGGATAAATTCATAATTGTCTTTATAGATGATATTCTCATATATTCTAAAAATAAGGAAGATCATGCAAAGCATTTGCACGCACTTCTAAGCTTATTAAGAAAGTAAAAGTTTTATGCTAAGTTTTTAAATTGCGAGTTTTGGTTAGAACAAGTACAGTTTCTTGGACACTTAGTCGATCATGAAGGAATTCATGTAGATCCAACCAAGATTGAGGCAATTACCAAATGGAAAACCCCTGAGTCCCCAACCGAGGTTAGAAGTTTCTTAGGATTGGCCGGATATTATAGGAGATTTATTCAAGATTTTTCTAGAATAGTCATTCCCTTAACTAAGTTAACCCGTAAATCCATTAAGTTTGAATGGGGACCAAAACAAGAAGAAGCATTTAGAATTCTTAAGCAAAGATTAACCCATGCACCCATACTAGCGTTACCAGAAGGAACTGAAGATCTTGTAGTCTATTGTGACGCTTCTAAGTTAGGTTATGGATGTGTGTTGATGCAACGTCAAAAGGTTATAGCTTATGCTTCTATACAACTTAAGAATCATGAAGAGAATTATTCAACCCATGATCTAGAGTTAGGAGCTATAATTTTTGCCCTTAAAATTTGGAGACATTACCTTTATGGTAGCAAGTTTACCATATTCACTGATCATAAACGTTTAAGGTATGTTTTTTGTGCAAAAAGAGTTAAATATGAGATAAAGACGCTGGATGGAAATTCTTAGTGATTATGATTGTGATATCCAGTATCATGCAGGAAAGGCAAATGTAGTTGCTGATGCTTTAAGTCAAAAGTATCATGAAAAGCCAAAAAGGGTACGTTCTCTTAAATTAAATCTACAAGTAGATTTAAATGATCAAATTATAAAAGCACAAGAATCAGTAATCCAGGATGATACTGAAAAATTAAAAGGAATGATTAAGGAATTAGAACAAGGAACAGATGGAATTTAGAGATTCCATAAAAAGAGAATGTAGATACCTAAATTAGGGAACCTGCGTCATAGTATATTAGAAGAAGCCCATAAGTCCAAATATACGATGCATCCTGGAAGTGATAAGATGTATAAGGATTTAAGAAAGAATTTTTGGTGGATAGGAATGAAAAAGGATATAGCAGCCTATGTTTCTAAATGTTTAACCTGTTCACAAGTTAAAGCTGAAGACCAGAAACCCTCAGGTTTGTTACAACAGTTAGAAATGCCAGTATGGAAATGGGAATTGATAACAATGGATTTTGTTACTAAATTACCCAAAACAAGGAAAGGTAATGATACAATCTGGGTAATTGTAGATAGGCTAACCAAGTCAGCTCATTTCCTACCAATGAAAGAAACTTTCAGTATGGAACAGTTAGCTCAATTATATGTAAATGAAATAGTTTCATTACATGGAATTCCTTTATCAATTGTTTCTGACAGAAATAGCCGTTTTCCCTCTCATTTTTGGACAAGTTTCCAAAAGGCCATGGGAACCAAGCTAAATCTAAGCACAACATATCATCCTCAAACAGACGGACAAAGCGAAAGGACAATTCAGACAATGGAAGACATGCTTAGAGCCTGTGTAATTGATTTCGGAGGTAATTGGGACAATCACTTACCTTTAATAGAATATAACAGTTATCACACAAGTATCAATGTTGCACCATTCGAAGCACTTTATGGACGAAAGTGCCGAACCCCGGTCTGTTGGGCAGAAATTGGGGAAAAGCAACTATCTGGACCTGAGATAGTGCAAGAAACAACCGACAAGATTATTCAAGTCAAGGAACGACTGAAAGCAGCACGTGATCGACATAAGAGCTATACTGATAACCGACGCAAACCATTGGAATTTCAAGTAGGAGATAAAGTGTTGTTGAAAGTCTCTTCTTGGAAAGGAGTGGTAAGATTCATCAAAAGAGGAAATCTAAGTCCCAGGTATGTTAGACCTTTTGAGATTATTAGAAGAATAGGACCTGTAGCATATAAGCTACAATTGCAAGAAGAAATGGCAGGAATACATGATGTGTTTCATGTATCTAATCTCAAGAAATGCCTAGCTGATGAATCACTTATAGTGCCTCTTAAAGATATAGAGTTAAATGAACAACTCAAGTTTGTAGAAAGACCTCTATAGATTGAAGACAAGAAAGTTAAGAATCTCAAACACAAGAGATTAGTTCTGGTCAAAGTAAAATGGGACTCCAAAAGAGGACCAGAATACACATGGGAGCTTGAATCAGAAATGCAAAGGAAATATCCACACCTGTTCCAATAGACCTCGAGGACGAGCTCTAAAACAAGGTGGGGAGGATATAACAACCCTAAATTAAACTGACACCCTCGAATTATTTTTTACACCCCAATATATTTTAAAATATCTCAATATGTCCCTAAAAACACCCCATACGTAAAAACGGACCCCGAATACCTTTTATATATTTAAAATTAATTAAAAATGGAATTTTTGGGGTTCAGGCGGGCCGCGTAAGCCATCCCCGAACCCTTACGCGGGCCGCGACAACTTAAAGGTTCAGCAAACCCCGGTGTTGACACGTGTCACGCAACGTGTTGACCCTAGTCATGACCCGGATCAGCTACGCCTAGACCCCTAGGCCACGCGGGCCGCGTAAGCCTTTGCTTACATTTACGCGGGCCGTGAGAAAGCGAGAATCAAGCACTATAAGTAGCAGACATCGGATCTTCAGTCTACTCGCTCATTTCTTTTCTTTCTAATCGAATTCTGAAGTAGTAGAAGTTATACTCGGGTCTAATACCCCCCTAAATAACGAAGTTCTGCTCCGTTGTAAGTATCATAACCCCTGGATACGTATTAGATACTCTGCCCGATTGATCTAGGGTTCCGTAACGGCTGTCGTGATTATGGGCGACGTAGTCGTTGGAATGCCGTCTCGGGGAGGGTATTACTAATGTTAAAATGGGTTATTATACTAACACGTGTGCATTTGTGTAAATTATAGATAATTCTCAGGAGATCCTTATAGAAAAACCTAAGACAGCAATGTGAGTAATCTCCTTTTTGTAACCAGTTTTTACAAAACCTTAACTATTTTACAATGCAATTTAGCAGTGATTGAGTCTTTGTAATTCTACGATTACTGCCGGTATGTTGGTGTTTTGTATACAAAATGTGAGACACGTTACCATTGGACGAAGAGTTAGCCAATGTGTAATATGACCCACCAGTCAGGATTGACAGTACTGAATGAGTAATTGGGTAGATGTAAACATTGTAATCGCTCTCAATACTGTTTAAATTAAATTAACATTTCTTGATTAAACCGGGATTCACTCACCAGTATTTCCCCACTGACAAATGTTTTTAAAACGCGTTTCAGGTAACAAAATGTGAAAGCCAATTAGAAGCCAGCTGGACAGCACTGAAGGCTTGGAAAAGTGGCTATAAAAGTTACCTAAATAAAGAAGGCGTTTTATTTCAAATAAAATGATATTTATCCCTATAAATCCGTTTGTAATGAAAACTTGGGTGTCATCCCAATATGTTTATTTATATAAAATGTGGTGTTTTACTCTGATAAAATATTTCCTAACTACGGTCCTGATGTAATTTCCGCTGCCGAATTAATAAACACCGATACCACCGACACTGAGTTCGCGGCCGCCCGTTCCTGGGACTGATAGGGGGCGGGGGTTGCGACAGATTGTATGACAATTAAGTATGAGTATAACATGTATGTATAAAGATATGGATTTTCATTACGATCGAAGTTTCGGATTACAAATGTTAATATGAATTACGAATTACAAGTTAACGGAAATACATCGAAAAATACGGAACGTTACACACACACACACTAGCAATGGAGCCGGGACTATGTTGTGGGGTTACCTTATTCTCAAACATGTTAACGGAAATACATCGAAAAATACGGAACGTTACACACACGCACACTAGCAATGGAGCCGGGACTATGTTGTGGGGTTACCTTATTCTCAAATCTGGTTGCTCGGTTTGTTAGGTTTTGACGTGATCGACATGTATAAGTGACCTGATCAATGTGTATCATTAAATGCCAAAGGTATTATCAAAACAAAAAAGAATAAATGAAATTTAAAACTAAAATATTAAAATCAACTAATTAATAAGTACTAAATATTATGTGACATGTTTAGATCTGAAAGTGTTTTGACCGAAACTCGTTTTTTACTGGAACTAAAGTAACCCTTTTTATGTGGTTTGTTCTGATGTGACATACTGCCTGACCTGACCCGATCCGACTGCTACGTATTATTAAAAGAATGAATATGTATTAAAAATACTAAACATGTTATTAATCGCAAAATGAATAAATATTTAGAATTAAAATATTAAATCAAACTAATTAATAAATATTAAATACTTTGTGACCGACTTAGTCCAAAACTGTTTTAACTTGAATCCGTTTTGACTCCAACCAAAATAAATTTTTTATGTGATCTTAATAGACGAGACATGATGTCCGGCCTGACCTGACCAATACATATTATTAAACACTAAACGCATTATTAAAAGAAAAATGAATAAAAGAAATTCAAAATTAATATATTAAATCTAACTAACTAATGACACGAATCAGTATTAATTCGAACCAAAATAACTATTTTTATGACATGTTCTGATGTGACATGGTGCCCAGCCTGACCCGACCAAAAAGTTTTATTACATACAAAACATATTATTGAAATAAAAATTAATAAAAGAAATTTAAAATAAAATTTTAAATTCAGCTAATTAATAAATATTAAATATTATGTGACCTTCTCTGTCCCAAAATTGTTTTGACCCGGACCCGTTTTTACTCGAACCAAAACAACCATTTTTATGTGACTTGTTCTCATGCAACATGTTGCCCAACCCGACCCAATTAATACGTATTATTAAACACACACGTATTATTAAAATAAAAGGGAATAAAAGAAAGTTAAAATGAAATATTAAATATTATTTAATAAATAAAAATTATATTTGTAAATTCAACTAATTAATAAATATTAAACATTATGTGATTTGTTCCAACTCAGAATTATTTTGACCCCGAACCCATTTTGACTCGAACCAAAATAACTCTTTTTCTATGGCTTGTTCTGACGTGATTTGCTGCCCGATTGACCCAACCAAATGTATTATATTGGTATTATTCTGTAACGCCCCAAAATCCCTTTATTGACCCAAGTGGGTGTTTAAATAATTTAACATGATTTTGGATAACTAGGAACAAATAATCTAGTTAAATGCAATGTTAACTTTTAAGAGTAAGGAAGAAAGTTATGGGAGAAGAGATAAGATGGCAAACTAGAGGGACTAAATTGTAACATGGGAAAACCCATGTTTTATAAAACATGAATTTAACACACAACACACACGTCGTGTGTGTGTGTGTGGAATGTTCAGAAGAACACAAGGAGAGCCAAACCCTAGTTATGAAAGATCTTCAAATTGAAGGGTGAATCGAAGCTCAAACCTATAAATGAACATGAATTAATGATCACCTACACAAGGGGATCATGAGGTATGTCTTGAAACTTAGATTGATGATCTTGTATGAAGTGGTTTATGTTTAATCCACGAATTAGTATGAAATTGATCATGTATAGGTGTTAGAATCACCATATAGAACATGAATTATGCATGATTTTGCTTAATTTGATGTTTTAAGGTGAAACCCAATTGTTATGGTGAAGATGGTGACATGGATATATCATCCATGTCCAAATCTTGTTCAATATTTATGTATCATGTTATGTATGATGGATTCTTGTTAGAATAATTAAAAGAAATTGGTATTTGATATGTTTGATGTCTATGTGTGAATGATACTTGTTGATTAGTAAGAAGATTTGATGAACTAAGTAAAAGCTTAGAAGATTATGCATGAATTAGTTGTACATTGTGCTTAGAAAGTAGTATGCACACCAGGTGTATGATGAAATGTCTAAGTGAAGTTAGGATGCGAAATTGTATGAAACGGCTTGATATATATATATATATAGGACAAAGATCCGTTAGGAACCACCCCTTATTGCGAGAACCAATGTGAACACAACCAAAAATGCCTAAAAATAGCTAAAAAGCACACACAATTTTTTTTTATATTTTTTATGTTAAAATCGCTACTTTTAGTAGCAAAATAAAAAAATTTTTTTTTGGCTACTAAAAGTAGCGATTTTAACATAAAAAATATTAAAAAAAATTAGACTTTTTTTTTTATTTTTTTATATTTTTTTTTGTTTTTGGGGGGTTTAGTTTTTAGCATTTTAGCTTGGGGGGGGGGGGGGTTAGGTTTTTGGGGGGTGGGGGAGGGGGGTTTAGGTTTTTTTTTTTTTTTTGGGGGGGGGGGGGTGGGGGTTAGGTTTTTTGAGGGTTTTAGTTTTTAGCATTTAGCTTGTGGGGGGGGGTTAGGTTTTTTTAGCTATTTTAGTTTGTGTTCACATTGGTTCTCGCAATAAAGGTGGTTCTCGCATGAACGTTACCCTATATATATACATATATAGGGAGAGGATCATGAGAAAACTATATATAAATGAGAAAACTAGAAAACTAACTAAAAAAAGCTAAAAAAACATACCAATTTTTTTTACAATTTTTTATAAAAAAATCGCTAATTTTTATATATAATTTTTTTTGTTGTACTGCACATGTGCATTATATGTGCACTACACATGTGCACTATATACGTAATAGTGCACATGTGCAATACAACAAATTTTTTTTTTTTTTGAAATTTTTTTTTCCATGCATAAAAAGCTACGATTTTTTTATAAAAATTAAAAAAAAATGGTATGTTTTTTTGGCTTTTTTAGTTAGTTTTTTGGTTTTATAATTTAAACTAGTTTTCTCATGATCCATCCCCTATATATCTATACTACTATTAAAGAAACTGGGTTTTCTACCCTTTTGGTCATTTTACATTGTATACACATTTTGAAGCAACATGTACAAGAGAATCAAGCTATTTTAGAGGGGGTAAACTTGCTCATTGTCTAAAAATTTAAGACACTTTAGGGGTATTTTAGAGATTTTAACACCCTCCTCTCTCCATCCGTACCACTTAAGACACCAGGCCACGTTCTTCTTTTCAACTTCCATACGCCCTAATCAATTCACCCTATTGAATGCCTTAATTAACCATGTTGAATGCAGAATCAACAATCGTTCCATCAATTTCCTACACCCTAATCGATTCATATTATCATTATCATTATGATGTTATAAAGGAGGTGAGATGTGAGAGTAGGGGAAAATTCCACAACTGAAGTTTTTCGTCTTCGTCATCGCCACCCTCACTGCCACAGTCTGAGGCGATGACTGTTATTTGACGATTGATTGAAGATGAACGGAGGCGAGATTATTCAAACACCGCCGGCGACGGTGGGTTCCTAGCCAGGCTCAGTCGATGCAAATGGTTATAGCGGCTGACGGCGAATACGAATACATATGTTGATATTTGGCAGTCAGAAATACCTGAAGAAAAGCAAGCAGCAACAACGTTTTTTTTCTTGGCATTTTGGGTCTTCTCTCCACAAGTAACAAGGTAATTTCAAAGATGTTTTTTTGGTGTGAAACCCCCTTAATCTAATATGCATGCCACCTGTTTGATGAAAGTCCTCAATGAATAAATAGTCTCATATACCATTGTCGTGTTTCCATGGATGATTTTGTGTTTAAATATGAGTGCGTATAACCCGAATTATGGAATGTAGGATTTGTTCAAGGATACGAGAGCGAAGGCGATGACAGTGGGTTGCATTGATACATCTGATTTTTTTTTTTTGGTGGATTTGGTGAATTTGGTATAGATTCGACACTTGAAGCTACTGTAATTTGGGTTTGGTGGATTTGATTCAATGATTTGATCATGAGTTTTTAGGTTTTTAAATTTGCGGACCTAATTTTGCTTCTTGTAGTCATATGTGTGCTTCATATATAAGTTCCTTATTTTTACTGTTTCTGTTTACTTAACTTGAAACCTGAGATGATATTGTAAATAAAGTTCTTTAACAGAAATGTATCACATACTAAATGTTATTTACATTGGTTATCAACTGTAGGCACTAAGCAAGATCTCAACAAATCGTCTTCAGAAAGAGCTAATGAGGTAATGGAATGGCATGTCAATTCGCCTGCTGAATTCTGACACAAAGTCACTAATAATGAGGTATACTATAACTGTTTCAGTTAATTTTATTTCGAATTAAAAGTTAGCACTTCAATTTTGTTTGACTTTTGGCATGAAGATGGATAATAGAGGTCAAAAGTGCACCTGGGACTTTGTATGCTAATGGAACCTTCCAGTTGCAACTTGATTTTGGTAAGAATTTATTTACAATATCCTCTTTCATTGACTAATGTGTATTCTCTAAAATTCTCGATGCAACACGTCAATTGAGTTAAAAAATTCGAAGTGGAGTGTGTGAACAAACCATTATAAAAAAGGTTTCTTTTTTTTAGTTATGGTCTATGATTGTTGAGGATATCCAAGTCCAAATTTGGTGTCCTAATTCATATGCACATTGAATCGCAGGTGTGCCCTTTGTCAGAAACAAGCTTATAGCTTGCTGCTAAGAAGGTATGTCACCTAGAATCTAGCTTCTTCCTTCTAGAAATGTTAAGACTTAAAGAGTTAGTGTGATATTTTGCAAATAATTGTTAACTAATTGATTCCCTTAATATATCTTGGGAAAATGATGTAGTGAGGCTTCTTTAAATCAGGTCAATTGCAACAAAGGTACCGGGTCATGTAGTGAGTTTCATTAATGGCTTAAATAACTGGTAAATTGTGGGTTGCAATCAGGTCAATTGCAACAAAGGTACCAGGGGTAAATTGATAACAGTCAACTATTTGACTTTCATCAGTCAAACTACATATCTTAGATGAACTTGAATTAATTGGCTGTTGATTGATTACACATGGCATTTTAATCATTGTGCAGGTTGAGGTTTTGTTCATTTCAGGCTCAATTTTGTTCAGGGAACAGTGAATTATGGGTCAGCACTTTTTAGTGTGGGTGCGTTTGGGTCAGTTTTTTACTTTAAGGAGATTTGAGTATGTTTGGTGTGAGGTTTACCCGATGCTACATGGTCTTTGAGCGTAAAAAGAAACGGCACATGCTCACCACCAAGAAGCTGAACGGTCACTGCAGCGTAATCGATCCCGTCTTTTTCTTCGAACTTGATGGTGCCATCTTGAGATACTTCCAACGGATCAATTTCGTCAACAGTGTAGGTTCAAGGGGTCATCAATTCATTTTTATTTTATGGATCATATTTATCAACTTAACTTATTCAAGTCTAAATGCCAGGGAACTAATGGGTTAGGTGATTATAATTAACTTGCTTTTCTTTTTTTAGTTCGAACGCATGAAATGATAAGAAAATGTTATATGTCTCTAATTAAGTTGAAGTGATTAAATGTAATTGGTTTTGCGTGGTTGACAGCCTTGAATGGTATATTGGTAGGTTTTACATGAACATGAAGTTGGTTGTGTTGTTTATTGTATGCAGTAAGGATCGTGTATGATAAAGATAGTGGCAGGTCAAGAGGTTTCGGGTTTGTAAATTTCTCAAGCCAAGATAAAGCACGTTCAGCTAAACATGCCATGAGTGGGAAGGTTTGTAAATACCATTTATTGTGAAAGCGGAATTGGAAAAGCGGAAGATAAAATGACAAAAAAGCCCATACGCCCTAATTATATCGCGCGCCACGTGTTGGGTCAAGATGCGTTCTCACCGTTCTCACACTTTTGGGCGTTTTCTCCTGATCCCGACAGTATGAAATAGTGAAATGAGAATATTATAAACTCAATTTGGAAGATTGCGATGTATAAATAATGTTATTTTTTCTTTAAAAATCCATTTACTTTTCATTTAGTTTCTATCAAAGGAAGTAGAGGTGGAAATTATGACCTAATTATGATGTACGAGTAAGTACCCGCAGCAACGCGCGGGCATTCCCACTATATATATATATAGGAAGATGATCATGAGAAAACTACATCTAAATGAGAAAACTAGAAAACTAACTAAAAAAGCTAAAAAACATACCAAATTTTTTTTTACATTTTTTTATAAAAAAAAATCGCTATTTTTTATATATAAAAAATTAATTTTTTTTGTTGTACTGCACATGTGCATTATATTTGTACTACACATGTGCACTATATCCGTAATAGTGCACATGTGCAATACAACAAAAAAAAATATTTTTTTTTTGAAATTTTTTTCCATGCATAAAAACTAGCGATTTTTTTTATAAAAATTTGTAAAAAAAAATTGGTATGTTTTTTAGGCTTTTTTAGTTAGTTTTTTGGTTTTCTCATTTAAACTAGTTTTCTCATGATCTATCCCCTATATATATATATGAATGAAATATGATAATGATGCTGAGATTATGTTAAATTACTAGTTTGAATGTGGTTCTAAGCACATTTGCGTCGTGAATATGAAATGTATATAGCGTCATTTCTATAGCCTATTATGATGTCACGGATGTATGAGGTTAAGTCAAAAGTTCATATGATAAACTGTTGACTTCTGAAAGTCAACTGCGCATAAGAAGCATGGTTGGACTTGTTGTCACAATTGTAAGATTATAGAAAGTTATATGGTATGTGTTATATCAATGTGTGTTATATGTGACGACGTGATGAATTATATGAGTTGAAGAGATATGATTGTGGGAATATGCCTTATGTTTGTTAGAATTGACTAGTGAATGTCAAATGTGGAATATGAATTTGATATGATCATTAATATATACAATCATGTATACTAACAAGAATGTGAATGCAATGACATGAAATTATAAGGATCATGTCAAGATGGATGGAAGCATAGAAGGCTAAATGGTCAAAAGGAAGCAAGGAAACGGATACGAATACAAATGTTTAAGGTAAGTGATTTCTGGAATCACTTCTTTTTTAATAAATGAAGTTTGGTGTGCTGAATATAGGGAACAATGTAAGAAGATTATGGGTAAGAGTAAGTACCAAAGTAAGAAGTGTTATGGTAAGTCGAAGATAGTTGTTTATGTCAAAACTACACAGTAGAAACGAACGGGTCAAAATGTAGAAAGAAGTATGGCGTGATGTAGTAGTTGGTTTGACCACGAGATTAAGATTTAGAAGGATATGGAGCTTGATTATGATTAAATGAAAGTACATGGAAGTTTGATTTGTACAAGGTTTGAATTCTTTGTTAATACTTGTCGTAGCATACGGCTGGCATACCGACAGGGTGAAATAAACGTATGGGTTGTGACAATTCGTCTGGGTTATGCCTGATAACCTAGATGACCAGATAACTCGTCTGGGTTATGCCTGAACCTAGATGACCAGGTAACTCATCTAGGTTATGCCTGATAACCTAGATGACCATGTAACTCGTCTGGGTTATGCCTGATAACCTAGATGACCATGTAACTAGTCTGGGTTATGCCTGATAACCTAGATGACAAGGTAACTTGTCTGGGTTATACCTCAAAGATTAACTGATAAGGAATTGATGTTGAACCAGATATAGAAGTTAGAAGGGATTTGGCATTTATACCCGTTAGAAAGTATGATTGAAGGAATGTTAAAGAAAGGATTATCATTACACAAATTCATTGAAGAGTGATTATGAGGTGTGATTAGCGTGTACAAAAGTATGTGTGGGAATGAATTAAGTCTAGAGGCAGGTATAAGTATGGGTATGGATTTACCTACATGTTAGTAATGGAATCCATAGGTAAGCACGATTAGAAATAAGTATGCATGTAGGTTGATACGTATGAGACTTATTTATATGGATGTTTGTGACTAGGATGTGTTAGTATAATCATGTGGGAATGTAAGTGGTATGTAAGAGCTTGTATGGATGTATGTATGTATGTATGTATGTATGTATGTATGTTGGTATGTATGTGTGTATAAATATACGTATGCACAAAGTAGGATTTATTGTTTATGAAAGAATGGGGCTTGTATATATGTATACATGGCTTCAATACATTTGAGTATTCATGTTACTAATCGTGTGCCTTGAGAATGAAATGAAAATGCAGGTATACTATTGTGTCCTTATGAAGATTTGATGATTGGATGCAAGATTGTACTCGGAAAGATAAATATAAAAGAATATTATGAATAGAAGAATGCAGAATGGTCATTTAATTGCGTATGTCTAGATTAAGAATGATGTCAACAAATATTAATGACGTGCATGTATGTGGTGATTGCAGGTTACACGAAATTAACATCATCGTGGAGACTAAGAGGTTGAAGATCGAGTCGAAGAGCAAGGATTGTACGGGAAGAGCGGTCTCATAACTTGTATTTATGGTATCACATTTAACACGTTAATCAAGAATGAATGTTGTAAATCTTTTCAAGAAGTGTCCGACAGATTATAAATGAACCTTCAAGTATGTCATATAAACAATATAAGAAAGAATTTTTGAGTCGGTATTTCCGCTGCGTCTCTTATGGCCAAAACGTTTTAGAGTGTTACATATTCAATACCAACATATCAGCCAATGTAAGGCTAGCCCACTTGGTAGAGGCATATGCCTCTTAAAGAAGAGGTCTATAGAGTAGAGTAAGTGTTGTCATTCGAAAAAAAATAAAAAAAATACCAGCGTATTATTAAAAGAAAAATGAGCACAAGAAATTTAAAATTACAGTGTTAGATTCAACAAATTATTATGTGTTATGAATAATTAAAGATATTATGATTATCAATTCCTAATATAGTCCAACTTGTTCTCCAAGTCTTTTCCCCTTATAAATACTCAATGTATTCTAATGTAAAAGATGCACCATTAATAATAAACATCTCATTCTCTCCCAATTATTCTTCTCATCTTCTTGCTATTAGGCTTGTTTATAACACGTTATCAGCACGCTTGCTTTGGATCACACAATCATAAGGTATGTCATATTCTCTAATTATTTTACCATCATTCATCACACTCATACATAATCCATATTGCAATTCATACAATTTTGGTTATGTTAGAGACAACCACATTAACAAACCATATTCATTACATGTATATAAATAATCGAACCCAACATTATGCAGTCTAGTTAACTATATAATAATTTTGGTTGATTTTATTAGACAATAAACATATTCTGTTTTAATTATTAATCTAGTTAACCATATATTTTATAATGTTAATGAATAATTATCAACCATTATATATTTTATATAATTAACGATTTTGGATCTGTACGAGATATACTGTAATATATGTTGGGTAATATAATTGTTTTTATATATATTTTATTTTAGCAAATATATGAAATAATCACATTGATAATTTTAAGGGATTAACCCCTCAATACGAATTGGGCTTGAACTAGCATACTTTGTTTTTCTGTTAAAACTTTTAATATATAATATATTATATAAACTTGACTATAGCATTACGATATGTTAGTTTTTGTTAGTTTTATCTAAGTTTTGATACATGATTTTAACATTAATTCAGTAGCATCTGCTAATAATAAAAAAAAAAAAAAAAAAAAACAAACAAAAAAAAAAAATACATGACATGCATATCACCATGGAAAAGTGAGAAACTATAAACACAATTATAAAAAAAAATATATTTGAACAGTCAAATAAACATATGTGTGGATAATTTAGATATGTTATATTGTAGGAGATTTTTGAATGATGTTTACGAATCGTTTTATTGTAAAGTATTATTATACGATAAATTAATAGATCGATAATATAAGGGTAGTTGATTTAGAACATGTTGATGCATAATAAGATTATTATTATTATTATTTTTATTTTTTTTCTCTTGTTATTTCCAATCAATATTTCTACAAATCTTAATCTAATATCTTATTTTTACAATAATTATATTGCAATCAATGTTATTTACAGTTTTAATTCACATGCAAGTATCTTTTTAATACAGTTCATCATGACAAATCTTGCAAAACTTGAGTTCATGGCTTTAGATATTACTGGGAAAAACTATTTGTCATGGGTATTGGATGCTGAAATACATTTGAATGCCAATAATCTGGGTGATACAATTAAAGAAGGAAATAAAGCAAATACCCAAGATAAGGCAAAAACCATGATATTTTTACGTCATCATATTCATGAGGCTTTGAAAAGTGAGTACCTCACTATCAAGGATCCACTTGTCCTTTGGACCAACCTGAAAGAAAGGTATGACCACCAGAAAACGGTAATATTACCGAGAGCTCGTTACGAGTGGATCAATTTAAGGTTGCAAGACTTTAAGTCTATAAGCGAGTACAACTCGGCAATGTTTAGAATCACATCACAATTGATTCTATGTGGTGAAAATATTACTGATAAGGAAATGTTGGAAAAAACATTCTTAACATTTCACCCCTCGAATGTGATACTGCAACAACAATATCGTGAAAGGGGTTTCACCAAATATAGTGAGTTAATATCATGTTTGCTTGTGGCCGAGCAAAACAATGAGCTCTTAATGAAAAATCATGAGACTCGTCCGGTTGGAGCAACCCCAATCCCTGAAGCTAATGTGGCAACATATAATGGCCAAAGTGAAAGTTACGGATGTGGTCGATGTTATCATCGTGGTCGTGGTCGTGGTTATGGCCGTGGTCGTGGTCATGGTCGTGGACGTGGCCGAGGAAATTATCATAGTGTTCAGTTTAAAAACAAAGGGACCCACCAAAAGTGGCATAATATTGAAAATAAATCCAGTGATGAAAAAAATAAAAAGAAGGTGGGATCTTCATCGAATGCATGTTACCGATGTGGAAGTAACAATCATTGGTCGAAGACTTGTCGTACGGCCAAACACTTGGTGGAACTTTATCAACAATCCATCAAAGACAAAGCTAAAGGAATAGAAACAAATTTTACATATGAGGTTGCAAATGTTGATGTCACTGATGGTCATAAAGATCATAATGATACAACTAATCTGGATTATGATGATTTCCTTATTGAGCCAACTAACTTGGATTATGGTGATATCGTGGCTGATACAACCCAGTTGGATGCTTGCAATTTTCCTTACATATGAATTATTAGTTTTTTAAGTGATGTTATTTCCTTCATTTCTTTAAGACATTTTGAGATTTTGTTTTGTTTTGTTTTGTTTTGATGCGTATGAAACATTTTGAGATTTGTTATGTTTGAAGCATGTTAGACATTTTATTCATATGATTTTGTTTTGTTTTGAAGCATATGGAGTGTGTAACTAAGATCCCTATTAATGGAGAAGACATATGTCTAATTGACAGCGCATCAACGCATACAATTCTTAAGAAAAAGAATTATTTCTCTACTTTAACCATGAAAAAGGCAAATGTTGGTACTATATCTGGTAAATCAAAATTAATTGAAGGCTTTGGAGAAGCTTATGTAGTATTGCCAGGTGGAACACCATTTAAAATAACCAATGCGTTATTTTCCCCAATGTCTCAAAGAAATCTAAGTAGTTTTAAAGATGTTCGTTTAAACGGATATCATCTTGAGACTACATCTGAGGGACATGATGAGTACCTTCATATCACAAATATAAGTTCGGGTAAGAAGCATGTGTTAGAAAAGTTGCCCGCACTTGCCTCTGGTTTATATTATACTAAAATTAATGCAATCGAATCAAATGCAGTCATAAACAAGAAGTTTATAGACCAAGAAAATTTTATCATATGGCATGACCGGTTAGGCCATCCCGGATCAACAATGATGCGAAAATTTATAGAAAATTCAGTTGGGCATTCTTTGAAGAACCAGAAGATTCTTCAGTCCAAGGATATTACATGTGTTGCATGTTCACAAGGGAAGTTGATTACTCGCCCATCACCAATGAAGGTGGGGACTGAATCCCTGATTTTTTTTTTGGAAAGAATACATGGGGATATTTGTGGACCTATACATCCTTCTAGTGGACCATTTAGATACTTTATGGTCTTAATTGATGCATCAACTAGATGGTCACACGTGTGCCTACTATCAAGTCGTAATATGACATTTGCACGACTACTTGCTCAATTAATAAGGCTAAGAGCACATTTTCCTGATTGCCCCATCAAGAATATTCGATTAGACAATGCTGGTGAATTTACATCCCAAACATTTAAGGATTATTGCATGTCTATTGGGATAAATGTAGAGCATCCTGTACATACACAAAATGGGCTTGCTGAATCGCTTATCAAGCGACTTAAAATGGTTGCAAGAACAATGATTATGAAATCAAAACTACCAGCATCTGCTTGGGGACATGCAATTTTACATGCAGCAACACTAATTCGCATTAGGCCAACGAGTTATCATACTTTCTCCCCCATTAAAGTTGGTTCTTGGTCAGGAACCAAATATTTCCCATCTAAGGATTTTTGGCTGTGCTGTATATGTTCCAATCGCTCCACCACAACGCACACAGATGGGGCCTCAAAGGAGGTTAGGAATATATGTTGGGTATGAATCACCATCGATCATTAAGTATTTAGAACCTACAACGGGTGATTTATTTACAGCTAGATTTAGTGATTGTCATTTTGTTGAATCAACATTCCCAACATTAGGGGGAGACAAAAAGCAGCTGGATAATAGTATTATTTGGAATGAATTATCATTATCTCATCTTGATCCTCGAACTAAACAATGTGAACTAGAAGTTCAAAGGATAATTCATTTACAAGGATTAGCAAATCAATTACCAGACGTATTCACTGACCCAAAGAGAGTGACTAAGTCACATATACCAGTTGTTAATGCTCCAGTTAAAATAGGTGTCCCACAAGGACAACCACATATTGGTAATGAGTCTAATGCACGCCTAAAACGTGGTAGACCAATCGGTTCTAAAGATAAAAATCCTCGAAAGAAAAAGGGAGCAAATAATGTAGATGGTCAAGTCGAGGTAACAATAACACAAGAAAATGAGTCTCCAGAAGAGACACTAGACATGATGGTTCTAGAAGAACCTCAGGTACTTGAAAACGAAGAGATCTCAATTAATTATATCATGTCTAGAAATGTATGGAACCGAAGCGAAATCGGCGTCGATGATAGTTTTTCATATAATGTAGCGCTACAAGTAATGGAAAACAATGAGGATCAAGAACCAAAATCAGTTGAGGAATGTAAACAAAGAAATGATTGGCCAAAATGGAAAGACGCGATAGAGGCAGAATTGAATTCCCTAAATAAACGAGAAGTTTTTGGACCAGTGGCCAATACACCTGAAGGTGTAAAGCCTGTTGGATATAGATGGGTTTTTGTGCGAAAACGTAATGAGAAAAATGAAACAGTACGATACAAGGCAAGATTAGTAGGACAAGGATTTTCGCAAAGACCTGGAATTGATTATGAGGAGACATATTCTCCAGTGGTGGATGCGACAACTTTTCGTTATCTTATTAGTCTGGTAATACAAGAAGGGATCAATTTGCGTCTAATGGATGTTGTGACAGCCTACCTCTATGGCTCACTTGATACTGATATTTACATGAAACTTCCTGAAGGGTTTAAATTGCCAAACTCATGTAAATCTAGTTCTCGAGAACATCTTTCAATCAAACTAAACAAATCATTATATGGGCTAAAACAGTCTGGGCGTATGTGGTATAATCGCCTTAGTGAGTATTTGTCGAAAGAAGGCTATAAAAATGATTCTGTATGCCCGTGTATTTTTATAAAAAGGTCAGGATCTGAATACGTTATAATTGCCATATATGTTGATGACATGAATATAATTGGAACTCCAAGGGAGCTTCAAAAGGCAGTTGAATACTTGAAAAGAGAATTTGAAATGAAAGACCTTGGAAAGACAAAGTTTTGTCTTGGATTACAAATTGAACACCTTAAGGGTGGAATCCTTGTGCATCAAGAAACTTACATAGAGAAACTACTAAAAAGATTTTATATGGAAAAATCACATCCATTGAGTACCCCAATGGTTGTAAGGTCGCTTGATGTGGAAAAAGACCCATTCCGACCTCCTAAAGATGGAGAAGAAATCCTTGGTCCAGAAGTACCATATTTAAGTGCAATTGGTGCATTAATGTTTCTTGCTAGCCATACACGACCTGATATATCATTTTCTTTAAATTTGTTGGCAAGATATAGTTCATGCCCAACAAAGAGGCATTGGAATGGGGTAAAACAAATATTTAGATACCTTCAAGGTACAAAAGATATGGCTTTGTATTTTACTAATCAATCGAAAACAGGTTTGGTTGGTTTTGCAGATGCAGGATATTTGTCTGATCCTCACACTGGGCGATCTCAAACTGGATATAGGTACTGCAATTTCATGGCGTTCGGTAAAGCAGACAATGACAGCTACATCATCTAATCATGCAGAAATATTGGAGATACATAAAGCTAGTCGAGAATGCATTTGGTTAAGAACTGTAACACAACACATTCGTGGATCTTGTGGTATTTCTTCGGAAGATGAGGGACCGACAATCTTACATGAAGACAACGCAGCATGCATTGCTCAACTTAAGGAAGGATACATCAAAGGTGATAGAACAAAGCACATTTTGCCAAAGTTCTTTTTCACACATGATCTACAAAAGAATGGAGATATTACTGTCCAACAAATTCGTTCCAGCGAAAATTTAGCAGATTTGTTCACTAAATCATTGCCGACCTCAACATTCAAGAAGTTAGTTCATGGGATCGGGATGCGTCGACTCAAGGAGCTTAAGTGATCATCATCAGGGGGAGATAATACGTGCTGCACTATTTTTCCCTTAGTCAAGGTTTTGTCCCATTGGGTTTTCCTGACAAGGTTTTTAATGAGGCAACATTAAGCGTATGGAATTGATAATCAAGGGGGGTGTTATAAATAATTAAAGATATTATGATTATCAATTCCTAATATAGTCCAACTTGTTCTCCAAGTCTTTTCCCCTTATAAATACTCAATGTATTCTAATGTAAAAGATGCACCATTAATAATAAACATCTCATTCTCTCCCAATTATTCTTCTCATCTTCTTGCTATTAGGCTTGTTTATAACATTATGTTATAAATGAAAATGATATTTCTAAAACTTATTTCATTAAAAACTATGTATATTCAATATTACAATTATTGAATATTTAATTAATATCATAAGATAGACATAAATGGTAAAAACAAGTTATTTATGCATCAAAACGTGTATCAAATGCATTATAGATCTTCCTAAGTGTATTAAAACTGAAATTAAATTACATGATTGTCCATAAAAATTCTTTTATCTAGTAGTATAGATATAAATATACACATATTTGAATATTGCGCATATGCATATCTAGGATTTACTATTCTTGTTTTCTTTAATCAATGTTCCATGTGAAATCCTTTGTTGAAAAAGTTAATGAGTTTCTGTATTGAATTTGGTATCTATATCAATGTTTTCATTGTCGGGATGGACGTCGAACGGGTATTCTTACTAGTTCACTGGTTGGGCTGGTCAAACCAGGTGATTCCGTAAATATTATAAAAACAAATAAAATAAAATTGAAATTATTTAATAAAAATAGGCAAAACGGCTGAGTCACCGGTTCTCTGTCCAACCAGCAGGGTCGACTCAAAATAGTCAAATAGTCTGATGGGGTGAACCGGACCGGTTGTACCCCCGGTTCCCAGTCCGGACCGATTTTCAAAACATTGGTTTATAGAATTGCATTGATTATTATTGTTTTGCATCATGCAGACGAACAAACCATTGACTTAGTGTTCCAAAAAAAGGGTCAAACAGTCGGGTTTTAGTTCAAGCGACAAGTACGACTAAAAACAGGTCTGACGGGGTGAACCGGACCGCACATACCCCAAATTCCTGGTCTGGACCGGTTTTCAAAACACCAATTTATACAACTGCATTAGTTAATATTGTTTTGCATTATGTGGTTGATGTTTCTTTAGCAAACATTGACTTACTGTTCCAAATCAGGGCCGGCCCAGAGAATTAAAATGGGTGTACCTATCTACACACCATTTTGCCTATTTACACACCAAAAAATGTGTTTTTTGTCCTTATATGCACACCTGCAGTGTCGAACTGTGGCAAAAATGCGGCGTTTTGGTCCGGTTAACCAGACAAAGACTGACAGGTGTCTGACGGGTCTGTTGACCGGACCAAAACGCCGAGCTTTGGTCGCGTTTTGGTCCTATCAACCAGACAAAAGACTGACACCCGGTCTGGTTGACAGGACCAAAACGCGGCCAAAGCTCGGCGTTTTGGTCCGGTCAACAGACCCGTCAGACACCCGTCAGTCTTTGTCTGGTTAACCGGACCAAAACACCGCGTTTTGGCCACAGTTCGACACTGCAAGGTGTGCATATAAGGACAAAAAACACATTTTTAAAGGTGACTATCTACACACTTGGTGTGTAGATAGCTTGGCCCATTAAAATTCCCTGTTCGAGTTCAAAAAAATATGCCCTTAGGCTAACTAAATCTAACAAGTTAACTTCTAATACTTAAAAATTGTTTTCTAAATGAGCCTATCTTAGTTTTTGTATAGATATACCATCTCAAAAAAATTATATCATATATATAGTGGCAGAACCAGGAGAGTCACTATCAATTCATATTCTAAATTCATTAGTGTATTATAGTTTTGGTTAGCAATTGATGTAAAATAAAGTAGTAACCTGATAAAGTTTAAATAAAATAGTTTAGACAAAAGAATAGTATGTTAAATTAAAATAAAAAAAACTATGAATTAACAATGATTTAAAGTTCTAAACGAAGAATAGTGTGTTAAATTAGAAAAAAAAAACTATGAAATAACAATGATTTAAAGTGTTAAAAGAAATGCAATGTTTCCTGCATTTAGTGTGTTTAGCCCTTTGATAAACAATTACAAGAAAGTGGTAAAAGAAAAAAAGAAATTTTATGTTAGAGTTGATTAAACAATTATAAGAGAGTTGTGAAAGAAAAAAAAGAAATTTTATGCTGGGCTTGATTAAATTGGGCCGGTTAAACCTAAACAATAATTACTAAAAGAACTTCCAGCCTACTTTTCTCGTCGTCTAATAACCTAAATTGCAAGTAAATAAATATTATCGAACCAACGGGACTCTATTAATTACTTTAACTAGACTCACTAGATTTATCTTTGAAGATTGAAATTCTCTTATTCCAGCAATGTGTGATGCCAATTATAGATTTAGTAGAAGACATTAATTACGGAAAATGTATTACTCACCTAAGTCTAAAATAATAATTTCACCTAATATATCTATATAAATGCAACTTTAAGGGGGAGATTAGGTAAAATTGAAGTTTACCGTGTGAAACGCGCAAACAATTGAAGTTATTATGTCGCTATAATTTGAACTAGCGTAATAATAAGTATGCTACAGTTTATAAGTAGTATAATAATTATTGCGCTACGTACTTTATTTTTTGTAGCGTAATACTCTATTTCTGAAACTACCATCGCGTTTTTTTTCCTTTGCTTTATATGTTTCACACGCAAAACTATATTTATATATGATCCTAACACAAAATAGGAATTCATATATAGTTGTTACAATTGTAACACTTCCGTTTTGCTTATTGTGGTTTGTTCACTTTAACGGTTTTGCCCCAAATCTTTCAAAATAGCCATTTTACTCCCTGATGTTACTAGTTTTTCTCTAATTCACTACTAGAAAACTACTACTATTCCTACCAAAATTTCCTACACATTTCCTACGAACGAAAATGCCGACACTTTTCCCACAAACTTCCGACGAACAAGAAAGGGTCTTAGTTTTGTGACAAAAAAAGCTACAAAAAAGCCACAAATTGTTATGCGTAGGAAAAGTGTCAGAAATTTCCCATGGACTTCCGACGGAATTCGTTTTCATTTTAACTATTAGTCAGAAATCCGTAGGAATCGGTATGCGTAAGAAATGTGTCGGAAGTTTTCGACGGAATTCTGACGGAATTCGTTTTTATTTTAACAATTAGTAGGAAATGCGTAGGAATCCAATTTATGGCAAACAAATATTCATAATAAACAAAATTAATGATATTAAAATATAAATTTTATTATTTTATAAAAATATATGTTATTTCTAAATTGATTCCGTAGGATGTGTGTTGGAAATCCCGACAGATTACTCACGGAATAGATAATTTTTTTTTGTAATACACATATATGTTATTTTTTAAACATATTTGTATATATCCGTAGGAAATGTGTAGGAAAATACTGACGCAATTCCTACGAAATTCGTTTTCATTTTAATCATTAGTAGGAAATGCGTAGGAATCCAATTTATCATTAAAAAATTATAATAAATAAAATTAATGATATTAAAATATAAATTTTATTCTTTAATAAAAATATTTCTAAATTAATTCCGTAGGAAGTGTGTTGGAAATTCCGACAGATTACTCACGGAATGGATATTTTTTTTTGTAATACGCATATATGATATTTTTAAAACAAATTTATATATATCTGTAGGAAATGAGTAGGAAAATACTGACGCAATTCCTACGAAATACCTTTCCTTTTAACAATTCGTCATAAATCCGTAGGAAAATAATGAATGTAATAGTTCCGTAGAAAAATCGTAGGAATCCATACAGGCCTTAATACGGTCTATTAGAGCATGTATGACTCGTATTCTTGGCAACCATATAATAGCACTCAATACAACGTGATGTAACCCTTCAATATCGAATGTTACATAATAAAGGTCTCAGCGGACCTTTAAGATATATTTAGGTCCAACACGGCCTGTTAGGGCATGTATGACTTGTAAATCTTCGTTACGATATAATAGCACTCAATACAATGTGATGTAACCCTTCAACATCGAATGTTTCATAATAAAGGCCTGAACGATCCATTAAGAAATATCGAGGCTTAACATAGTCTATTAGGGCATGTATGACTTGTAATTGTTCGTTACGATATAATATCACTCAATACAACGTGGTATAACCCTTCAACGTCGAATGTTACATTATACAGGCCTTAATTGGGCCATTAAGATATATCAAGGCCCACATGGTCTATTAGGGATTGTATGACTTGTTAGTGTCCATTACGATACAAGATCACTCAACATGACATGATATAATCCTCCAACATCGAATGTTACATAATAAAGACCTTAACGGACCATTAAGATATGTCAAGGCCCAACATGCTCTATTAGGGCATATATGACTTGTAATATTTTGTTATGATATAATAGCACTCAATATAACGTGATGTAACCCTTCAATATCTAATGTTACATAATAAAGGTCTCAGCGGACCTTTAAGATATATTTAGGTCCAACACGATTTATTAGGGCATGTATGACTTGTAAATCTTCGTTACGATATAATAGCACTCAATACAACGTGTTGTAACCCTTCAACATCGAATGTTTCAAAATAAAGGCCTGAACGAGCCATTAAGATATATCGAGGCTTAACACAGTCTATTAGGGCATGTATGACTTGTAATTGTTCGTTACAAAATAATATCACTCAATACAACGTGGTATAACCCTTCAACGTCGAATGTTACATTATAAAGGCCTTAACTGGGCTATTAAGATATATCAAGGCCCACATGGTCTATTAGGGGTTGTATGACTTGTTAGTGTCCATTACGATACAAGATCACTCAACATGACATGACATGATATAACCACACATCCACCTGCAAACACTACTCACCCCAAATCCCCAACCTATTGGTCATCTTGAACCACCACACAACACCCCCGTTTCTTGTGGTTTAACGGACAACCACCATGGTGGTTGTGACAACCGGTGATCTACGGCTCTTAATTACGTGATTAACAGGTGATTAACGCGATAATAAATAGTGATTAAGACGAAGATTTACTTAATTAGGCCTTTGGAGTGCCTAGGAACGCCTATCCGACTTTACAGTGCGCAAACGGTGGTTTACAGAGAAAACTGCGAAACGTTAAACGGCAACGGATTGAAACCGAACAAAATACTGACAAAGCCGTCGATTACGAAGTTTATACATACAACATATACTTACGGAATTCGTTTTGCTAAAATACTATGATTTCAAACAACACAAACCGCAAACGCGAACGAAAAACGCGAAAACAGTAACGCACTGACAATCAACGACGAAACGGAAGCACTGGACTCGAAATTCGTCTTGATATTAATAAATTATGACATATTTTACTTCGTTTTCAATTTTTATTATCCGTAGTTGAAAATGGATCGAAAAACGGTTATAAACAACAACCGAAGTGTTATACGCGATTTAACGTAACTGAAAGACGTATGCGTTTATTAATAACGTACGACATAATTTCACGAGCTTTCGACCCTAAAACTCTATTTTACAACAATACGCAATAAATGGGTTCGAAAACGGGCTCCAAAAACACGATCGGGCCGCTCAAACACTAAAGATGGACTTATAAGCCCAACCCACTTGATGAAAACCTAGGTATAAAATGCTCCCCTTATGCTCAGATCTTCATTTTTGAAACCCTAAGCTAAAACACGCACACCACTGGCCCCTCTCTCCTTCTCCGGCGATCGGAGCCGAATTCCGGCCGTCTCTCAGGTCGTCGCACACTCAAACCCGCCCCCTCTTCATCTTACACTCACATCAACACATGTTATCCTCTCTCTCTCTGGTCCGAGTTGCAGCGCCACACCGGCTGATGATGATGATGATGAGATGCTGATGAAGACGATGATCGGCGAGCGGCGCTATTTCTCCGGTAAGATGCCTCCTAGTTCCTTATCATCTCAAATCTTTTAGATCCCGGTCCTTTTCTTTCGGCCATTTTGTGTGATTTCAGGATGTAGCAGGGGGGGGGTGTTGATGTTGACGATGGCAGCCGGCTGGTTTCACAGTGGATTCGGGTTCGAGTGATGCTCAGATTGTTATTGCACTGAATTCATTCTTGTTATTGTTCAAGAATGAGCAATTTATTATTTATATTTTCAACATAAGACATCTGTTATCATTTTATTATGTTTTGTATGCATTGTTATTGCACTGAATTCAGATTTGTTATCGTGACGGTAGGTACCTGTTGGCAGAGCTACTCTTGGTCAGATTTGTTCCCGAATTGCTCAAGGTTAGTTATGTAGAATTTCGTTCTCTACGATATAATAGTCTCAAGTATATATTTTTTTTAATATGTAACTACATTTCTGCTGCAGCTTGATGATTTAACTACATTTTTGCTGCAGCTTGTAATAACTCTTTTTGTTTACTCTTATTTGTAGATGTGGCACGACACAAGAGAAGCTACGGATAATGATATAGATTTTTTGTTGATGATGATGCCAAAAATTTTCTAGTGAGTTAGGTATTTCGTTAGTTTAGCTTATATAAGATTATATGTAGTTTATTTATGGAATTTAATGTAGTTTGTTATGCATTCAACAAAGGATTGTAATTTGACGGGTTTGTTTTCGAATTGAATGTGTATTGGGTTGATTAGAAAATGTTCTATTGGTGTATATAAGCTTGATGTGTATTTCCGAAAAGCCTTTTCACTACAAAATTATTTTATTTTCTAGTGTAAGAAATGCGTAAGAAAAAAAAATGCATTTTGTTGGAATTGCGTAAGAAAAAAAACTTAATTTCGTAGGAATTACGTAGGAAAAATATATACGTTCCGTTGGAATTGTGTAGGGAAAATACTAATTTCGTAGGAATTGCGTAGGAAAAAAGAATACAGTCCGTTAGAATTGTGTAGGAATTTTTTTTTTCCGTAGGAACTTTGTAGGAAAAACGAGTACATTCCGTTGTAATTGTGTAGGAAGAAAAAAAAAGATTCGTAGGAATTGTGTAAGAAAATTAAAATATATAAATATTATATAAAAAATATAAATATAATTGTTTTAAGCACAAAATTTTAAAAAATAAATATTCCGTAGGAAATGCGTCGGAAAGTTAAGAAAATTAATTCTGTGAGAAATAAGTAGGAGAATTCTAACGAAACATTTTTGTGGGAAAGGAGTAGGAAATTCCGTAGGAAATGCGTCAGAAAAAAATTACCCACGAGCAAAATTCCCACAGCCCATTTTCGTGGGAAATCCGTGGGTAAACGCAGTTACCCACGGATTTCCTACGGAAATTGACGTGGGAATAATAGCAGTTTTCTAGTAGTGATTTGCTCCACAAGTCTAACTCTATCCAAATCCTTTGTTAACTAGAATGACATTTTAGTAATTTTTAGATAAAAGTAAAGGCATTTTGGTAATTTAATTATAAAAATATCTCTATTATATATATACACAGAAAGTCATTTAAAACACACTTTCTCCTCTCTCTCTCTCTCTCTATCTACATATCTATCTCTCTCTTCTCCATCACCGGTCACCACCACCACCACCATAACCCTCACTTCCGGCAGCCGCTCACCGGAACCCACATCCTACAACTACCACCCTCCCCTTTCCCTTGCCACTACAGCCACCTGCTACGGCCACAAACACCTCCTACGACCACAGAAACCACCCAATCCCCACCACTACAACATTGATCTGAATGTAAGGGCGGAACCCTAATGAGGCTGTCATCTAATCAAGGTCTGAAGCTTTCGTCGGAACCCTAACGTCATCTAATCGAGGTCTGAAACCTTCACTGTCATCCAGCACCAGCCAGGACCGCCGCTGACCACCGAGACTCTGCCATGGATGGTGGTCGGCCCCCGGAACCTTAACGTCATCTAATTCGTCTCTCTCTCTCTCTCTCTCTCTGCGTTCTTGTGTTTTCTTTTTTATATTTGGGGATTTTGATGATAAAAGTTAGGGTTAGTTTTGGTAGATGATCCTTTCATTGGAGTTCATACAAAGAATTGGGTAAGGAACATTTTTTTAACGTAACTCCACTTCAAGTTTTGTTAATCACACTTTTTGATATTTGATTATGTTTCTTAGGTGCCAACAACTTGATTCCAATGGAAATTGCCCTTAAAATTGCTAGTAAAATTAGAGCACATCAAAGGTTTGTTGTATATGTTGTCATCCCTGTGTGGCCCGGCATCTGCTACGCAACGTAACTACACATTTGAAGCTTGAACTCTGTAGTTTGACTTTAAGGTCAAACATATTACATGTGATCTTTTTGAGAATTAGGGATGATGAAGGTGTGGGGAATGGTGGAGAGAGAGAAAGTGTATGAAAATTAAAAAGGGAAATTAATAAGTTTAAGTGGGAAAAGATTAAAATGCCTCTCATGTGAGGGGCATGTGACCAAGATTTAACAGTTGAATTGGATGGAGTTAGGGGTGGGGAGTAAAATAGAGAAAAGCTTTATAGATCAGGGAGTAAAATGACTATTTTGAAAGGTTTGGGGTAGAACCGTTAAAGTGAACAAACCACAGGGAGCAAAACGGAAGTTTACTCAACTATTTATTTAATATTTCACAGTAAAAACACAGATAAATGAAAAATTGTTGTTCCAATATTCTTTTCAGAGTCGAGTTAATGCAACAGGTTAGCCGTCCTTGACATGAGATTAATGCATCATATATTATGACTCTTGGACGTAAGTTCTTTCACCAAACCACTCTTATAAAAATGGTTAATCTTTAATCATGATTGTCACCCTACAATATTTTCAAAACAAAACGGCAAATTCATCTTCTCATACGTAAGTAGAGATTGAAAATAGTGGTTTAAAGATAATCATAAATTAAAAGTGAACTCAAATGGTTGATGATAACACCAAGGATGTGACAACAAAGGGATAAAGCAAGCAAAAACTATCAAACCTATTACGAAAGCATGTTGGCAGATTTCGTCTGCACCCCGGTTCCATTACATACACACACTTCATCTTATTCGTATTCCAACAATCCCAAACCTCTAGTTTCCACTTTCCATCAAATTAAATCTCCACAAAATTCCCATTTGTTCATGCTAGAAATCTTGGATAACCAGTTTATGGTCTCACTATCCTTCAAGGAATTTTGGCGACGATACAGCTGTCTTCCATCGTTGTTAGAGTAGTTACAATGATATCGCTGCCATTTAGGAAGATAAAGGAAAAGGTTATGAAAGGTGGTGGCAAGCGAATGCTGATTAAGATAAATGTTTTGGGAAGCTCTGGGCCGGTTCGCTTTGTGGTTAATGAAGACGCGGTAGTGGCTGAGGTCATTGAGACCGCGCTAAAGTGCTATGCACATGAAGGTCGTTTTCCGGTTCTAGGAACTAAGCACAATGATTTTTTCCTCTACACTCCGGTAGTTGGAACCGAAGGTAAGTAAGTACGTTTCTACCCCGCGACACCATGCATGCATATCTACTATAATAAAAGAAACCAATAAGTGACACGTGTCATTCATTGAAAGTGTCTATATTTGTAATTTCCTGTCTTTTCATACTTATCTTATATCAATTAATTAAATAATAAATAATCAATTAATATTAAATCTTATCTTACTTTGAATGCCGGATAGAATCATCCTATTTTTTCTAATAATATATTATCTTCAAATTTAAGTTATAAATTAAAGATATTTTTAAATAATAACACAAAACAATAATTTTAAACTTAAAAAAACAATAATACGCTCATATAAAAAATTTAAAGCACAAACAAAATATACAAAATAACTTATTAGACATTAGATCAAACTTAAAAAAAAACACTAATTAGGAAGAGAAGCTAATAATATAATTCTGTTTTTGATTTTTCAAATTGGGGTTCTAATCAATTCAAATTAAACTTAACCAAGTTTGTGATTTGATTCGAATTAAACCGAACCAAATTTATGAGGGGTTTTTAGAAAATATAACTTTTTTTATTATGTAGTATATAAAATTAGATTTATTTAATCCATATAATACATAGGGTTTATAAAGATATAACTTTTTATTGTATGGTATATAAAATTACATGTGCTCAATCCGTATAACACATGAGTTTCTTAAAAATGTAACTTTTTTCATTATTTAATATATAAAATTAAATTTACTCAAACCGTACAATAAACGGGGTTCTCAAAGATATAACTTTTTTTATTATTTAATATATAAAATTACATTTATTCAACCCATGTAATAAACGAGATTATTGTTTTATTATTTGGTATATAAAATTACATTTATTCAACCCGTGTAATAAACGAGATTTTTAAAGATATATTTTAATATATAAAATTACATGTATTCAACCCATGTAATAAACGAGATTATTGTTTTATTATTTGGTATATAAAATTACATTTATTCAACCCGTGTAATAAACGAGATTTTTAAAGATATATTTTTTATTATTTGGTATATAAAATTACATTTATTCAACCCGTGTAATACACGGGGTTCTAACCTAGTCATTATATATTATAGACTTGTTTTTTTTTGAACGGTGACTTTTGTTAATGAGTGACCCATTGTCACTGAACCCCGTCATATAGACGGTTTCCCCCAGCCAAGATCTGCCGACGATGTTCTATCGGGCCCCGTACGGTATCAGACTTGGATGGCGTTCCCCCGGAAACCGTACTGCCTCCACACGAGTTGCCTCGCTGGAGTAACAGCCGGGTGAAAACCGGGGTGACGCTCAGGATTAAACCCTCCTCGGTGGGTTTTTCACCATCATTGCGCACGGGTGTCCCTACCCCCTTTCGCCACAAGCGGGAGTCGAACCGGTGACCTCTAGGAGGACAAACCGGCCCAACACCACTGGGCTATGAGGGCGGGTGCATATATTATAGACTTGTAGTTGTTATAATATGACTTATCATTTTATCGTTATTATTATTTGATTTGTTATCTATTTGTAAGTTTGTTTGTTAGGCAATAGGCATTATGTTACCCATTGTTGTAAAACAAGGTTTCCAAGGCCGAGTACTCCTCGAGTAGTCGCTACAAGGCAGGCTGCCGAGACGACTTTCTTTGACTCCGCCTAATTACTCGGAGTCGATCAAACGCGGTCAACCTCGGCCAGAATTGGATCTAGTAGGTCAACTCGGGCTTAGTTTGACTTAAATAATAATATAACATAATTTCTATGCCTATCATATTAAAGAATGAATATCATTTTCACGTATTTTGTTATAAATATTAGTAAATTTGTGTTATTTTTTTTTTCATATATTTAATCTCCAAAAAGTAATTTCTTTATAATTTAACATGTCCGAGTACTCCCCGAGTACTCTCCGCGTAGACCGAGTACTCTCAACTCCCCGGTCGACCGACTAGGGAGCGCCTAGCGACTTTTGCAACCATGATTTTACCACGTACGTGTTTGAATATTGACTTATTATCACAAGTGTTGGTTAAATTTCATGCATGCAGCTCTAAATTCAAGGGAGACGATCGGATCGTTTGGAGCAAGGAACTTCATGTTATGCAAGAAACCGCGACAGGTAGCAGCGGAGATAACTAGGAAGAGGTCCGGCTGCTGGAAATCATGGTTTAATAAAACACTTACTCTGAAAGTTACTCCTCATTGAATTATCTTCCCATCAGGGTTTGTTTGGGAAATATATGACTTATGATCGATATAAGGTTGGTTGTGAGTTGTGACTAGGGCTGTCCAAACTGCTCGACGATCGCTCGAAAAATGCTCGAAAAATGCTCGTTCGATTCCCACTCAGTTTGTAAATGAGCCGATCGGATCGGTTCGATTCAAATTCAATCCGAGCATGAGCAAGGCTCCGCTCGCTCGACGATCGCTCGGTTTCGCTCGAATTATTTTTATTAATAATTAATTAATATATATATAGCCCAAAAAAAATTAATTAATATATAGCCCAAAAAAATTGAAAAGCCCAAATAATATAGCCCATCTTTATAATTAATATGAAAAATCTAGCCCATCTTTAATATACAAATGTTATCTAACCTAATCTAGATTCGGTCGCCGCTCTCAACTTCTCAAGTCTCATTCACAGATTCACTCATTCAGTCTGAAGTTTCAAGTCTCAACTGGTCTCAAGTCGCCGCTCTCAATCCAGTCACCGGCGGTGACAATTCGCTCTCAATCCAGTCACCGGCCGCTCTCAATCCAGTCGCCGATTCGGTCTGTTAATTCATCGGTTTCTGCATCTTCATTCTGTTTCTGTTGTTAATGTTTCTGCGTATTTCTTCAAACGTCTTGTTAAAGGACTTGAGGGTCATTACATAGTGCTATAGTTAAAGCCAATTCAGGTTGAATTATATTTGGAACAAATAAGAGGATTTTTGGATCAATATATGCAATTTGGTTTCAAGTTGAACCAAACAGAAAGTCACTCCAGTAATTTGGATCAGTATATGCTATTCGGTGTTGAGATAAACCGAGCGAAACCGATCAAAATCGATCCGATCGCTTTAAATTCGAACCGATCCTGAGCACCACTTTTATGCTCGGTTTTATAAATTCGAACCGAACCGATCCGATCGGTTGTAATTCGATCCGATCTCGAGCAGACCCTCGCTCGGATCGGATCGGTTCGTGAACACCCCTAGTTGTGACTGTTTTCTAAATAAATATGATATGGTATCTCCATGGAATCCACTGTTGCAGATTCTTTGCTGCAAACACACTAGCTATTCTACATGGTTGATCAAGTGTCACATCTGAATAAAGACACTCAGGGTGTACATCAGTTACTGATCATCACAACTATTATATAAAAAATCGATTATTTTTTTTTCAATATAATGCCTCTTTTAACCAGTTTTGTTAAATATAATTCAGATTCCTATTTACCGATGTCACACGATAAACATTATATAACAGACCAAAATCTTTGTGATGAGAGTATCCGTGTCTACATACAAAGGAAACAGAGGCGAGCCTAGTTGGTACTCGTGCCTTATAGGTAAAAGAGTCATGACCCTGATGCTAGTGACTCCAGTGAAAAAAAATCTTTAGACCCGACACCGGAAAGGAAGTTGACTAATCTTTTTTCTGATGATGAATTTTTCTTAAATTTTTGTAATTATTATTAACAGCCAAGAGAATAAAATACCAAATTAAAACAATTATTTAGGCTATAGGGTGTGGTCATGACCCTCATGATCACCATGACCCTCCATATTAGCGCCATGTCACCTACTTCTAATCCATCATCCAAAACCACTACTCTAAGGGTGTGGTTATGACTCAAACCACTATTATCTTACTTTAATTTATTTTTGTGAAAAGGAAAGAAAATATTAAATATGGAAAGTAGGCTCATGGTTTCCATGGTTTAATCCATGGGAATCATGGTGGATGAGACAAGGGGGTGGTGTAGCAATCCATTAATGGTCCTACGTGGCGATTAATGACCCAACCATGCCCCTCACACCCTATAGCCTTAGTCAATGTTGTATTTTAGTCAAGATATATTAGCTCCTAGAATTAAGCTCTTTATTGTGTATAAATTATTGTTGTATACTGAATCATTTCATCAAAGCAAATATTCTCATGGTATCAGCCTTTTCTCGATCCTCTCATTCCTAATTCTTCATCCTTTCCATCTCTTTCTTTCTTTCTTTCTTTCTTTCTTTCTTTCTTCTTTCCCATGGCTGTCGAACCCTCCACCATTCCTCTTCACTCTCTTTGCCATCTAATTAACATCAAACTTACATCAACCAATTACCTCACATGGAGAAGCCAAGTTCACCCAGTACTCTCATATCTCGATCTAGTCGGTCATGTCGATGGCACTTCCATCGCTCCTTCAGAAACTATAACCACTGGCGACAAAGCTGAACCCTGTTGGCCATCAGATTTACAATCAGCGGAAGTATTGAAACGGTTTGAATTCATGATAACAATCTGATAAGTTTGTGATTGCAGAGAAAGAAAGTGAAGGGACAATTTGGCGGTTAAATTGTCTTGGTGCCGGGAAACTGTTTCCGGCTAGACATATATATATCATACATAACGGTTATGTCGGATAATTTGGAGGGAACAACCGTTATTGAAACGGTGTCTCTTAATCCTTCACAACCGTTTGAATATTCTTGTTACACACATATAGACATAAGTTTAAATATCCTAAATATAACATACACACTTAAAATAATAATGGAATGTTAGGAATTATGTTTATCACTTCTAACACACTCCCCTAAACATAATTCCGTTTACGAGAATGTGTTAATACGCTGATGTTAGCATCGTCCACTGCTGCCTTGGCTCTCTTGAAATCGAACCTTCTCCTCGTATTCAGCCTTCTTATTCCTTCCCAGTCGTTGCCAGCAAAGAGTGCAAAGTGATCAGCATCATTTTCTGCAGTTTCTCTAGTTCTTGTATTTTCTGTTGTTTGCATAAAATCAGTTCCTTCCAGTCTATTTTCATTGCTCTTAACCTGCCTTGAATCAGTCACCATCTTGATCTCCTCTCCCTGTTTTGCATGTTCTTGTACTGACTTGTATTTGTAATAGTAGATTATTACATCCAAATACATAGCATATAACAGCCTCATGTATTCTCCTTCGCTGTACTGGAAACCGATCTCCTTGGCGATTTTTGCCCATAAATTATTTTCTGTGACATACCGATGTCCTCCTTCTCGTTTACACCCATATACAAGTCTAACAAACATACCTTCTTGTTCTCCGAAGCATACGCCGGTAACGGTCTCGTAAAGATTTCTAATTTAACTTTCAGAAACCAATCTATCATTTCATTAAACTTGATATCAAGATGATATCGGTATTTCACCACATAATCCTCATCCTCTAACATATTTAATAAGGCCTTGCAGTCATTAAACTCTTTGAATGACATGGATTGTAGTATCAGAACGTTCCAGTCAGGTTCATTCGTTGATACATCCAAGCCTTCAAAGTAATCATTCAAGAATTCATTTTTGAATCTTTCATGATCATCTTCCCTGTTTAATACCGATTCCTTTTCCAACATGCCTACTTCTTCTTCTCTCGTCATGCCAGTTTTACCACTTCTTTTGTTAAACAATGGAACACCGAAAGTGGGAAACAATTTACATTTGTCTCCGTTAAACTTAACAGTGTAACCTTGTGTTATTAGTTGATCTAAACTTAAAACATTTCGATCAATATCTGGTGTGTAGAACACACTTTGAATCCGGATATTCTCCATTCCAGATATGATTTCAGTGACTCCTATGCCTCTTATAAAGAAAAAATGATTTTCTCCTGTGTTGGTTTCGACACTTGACAGATTTTGTATGCGTTTAAACATGTCCAGATTTCCAGAATAATGGTGTTTAAGAGTCTTACTCACATACCATATTTCTGACCATAAACCACCGTCGGTACCAGTCACTATATATTCTTTTCTTTGACCGCTGTGAAATTCAGCATCAGTGTTATGTGATTTCTGCGTTCCGGTGTTCACGGCTAGACGAAGTAGTTGCACTTCATCATTTTCTTTCATTTCACATGTAGAGATCTGGTGGCCGGGCTGATTGCAGTAGTAGCACCGCCTCTGCATCCATCGCCTTTCTCGCTTTTCTTCAGTGCAGTGCATACACGGCAATAATGTTGAAGACGGCTTCAGATCATCATCGCTAACATAACCGGCTCTGATACCACTTTGTTGGCCATCAGATTTACAATCAGCGGAAGTATTGAAACGGTTTGAATTCATGATAACAATCTGATAAGTTTGTGATTGCAGAGAAAGAAAGTGAAGGGACAATTTGGCGGTTAAATTGTCTTGGTGCCGGGAAACTGTTTCCGGCTAGACATATATATATCATACATAACGGTTATGTCGGATAATTTGGAGGGAACAACCGTTATTGAAACGGTGTCTCTTAATCCTTCACAACCGTTCGAATATTCTTGTTACACACATATAGACATAAGTTTAAATATCCTAAATATAACATACACACTTAAAATAATAATGGAATGTTAGGAATTATGTTTATCACTTCTAACAAACCCAACCCTAAGCACCTTGCATGGAAAGAAGCGGATCAACGGGTCATTCTGTTGCTCCACTCATCTCTCGCTGAAGAAGCAATGGTCGAAACCATCGGTTACACTTCTGCATTTCAAGTTTGGAAGGCGCTTGAAACCGCATACAGCCATCATTCCATTGAGCGTATGCATACTCTATGAGACTCATTCCGACAGCTTACTAAAGGCTCGTCCACCGTGTCGGAATATGGTTGAAAGTTCAAGGCCTTGTGTGATCAATTAGCCGCCATTGGCCATCCCGTTACCGAGGAAGATAAACGCCATTGGTTCTTGTGTGGACTTGGGTCCTCTTTTGAAAACTTCTCCACGGTTCAACCGACTCCTGCTTTTCGTGATTTACTCGTTCATGCAGAAAATCACGAAATCTTCCTACACAATCTGCATGGCAATCAAACTCCTCAAGCAGCTTTTTCGGCCCACTCATCCCGTTGTCAGTCACACACCAGAACCTCCCATGGTCGTTATCAGGGTTCTGCAAACCGGGGTCGCTCAACATCCAATAGGCGTCCACCTCATTGCCAACTATGCAGAAAAGAGAGTCATTATGCCTATGCTTGTCCGGATCTCGCCGTATATGCTCAATGTGTTCCTTCCACTCCGCTTGATGCACACCTCGCACAAGCATTTCAAGCCTAATGCAACATACCGGACTGGACCGCCGACACCGGAGCTACTACTCACATGTTACGCTCCACAAATGGTTTAGTAGAATCTCATGCGGATAAGGGTAACAATCGTGTAACCTTCGGTAATGGTCAATCTTTACCCATGTCTAGAATTGGAAAACCCACACTTTCAAATCAAATCCCTTTAAAAAACGTATTGGTTGTTCCAAATATTACATGTAATCTACTATCCATTAGTAGATTAACAAATAATTCTCCCGTTGACGTATTATTTTCTAACAATTTTTTCCATATTCAGGACCGAAAAACAACGGAGGTCATTGCTAGGGGAACCTGTGAAAGTGGTTTCTATGTCCTCTCGGAAGGTCACAAGTCTCTTGTTGCTGCTCTCTCCGCTCCACATTTACGTGCTTCTTTTGATAAATGGCAAAGTCGTTTAGGACATGTATCGTTTGATACTATTTTTGTTTGAATAAACTTGGACGTGTTTTGCTTACATCTATATTACCCAAACCGGGTTTATGCTCATCTTGCCCATTATCAAAATCGCATTCTTTATCATTTAAAGAAAATACTAAACGAGCATCTCAATTCTTGACCTTATTCATTGTGATCTTTGGGGTCCCGCACCATTATGTCCACCGATGGGTACCGATATTATGTAATATTGTAGACGATTTTTCAAGATTTACTTGGTTTTACCCATTAAAGGCCAAATTTGAATTTTTAATACACTTATGGTTTTCCTAAATTTTGTTCAAAACCAATTTCTAGAACCATTAAAGTGTTTCTGATGGCAGAGTTTACAAATAACCAAGTTCAGCAATTGTTCCAAAAACATGGCATTCATCATCATCTATCTTGTCCTCATATACCCCAACAAAACGGACGAGCCAAACGTAAACATCGTCATATCACCGAAACGGGATTAACAATGATGTTTAATGCTCATGCATCGGCTAGTTTGTGGCTTGATGCTTTCACCTCCGCTACATACATTATAAACCGTCTCCTTTTACCCATTCTTGAAAGCAAATCGCCATTCGAAGTCATATTCAATTACCATCCATCCTATGCAAACTTTCGTGTTTTTGGGTGTCGTGTTTTCCCGTATCTTCGAGACAATACAAAACATAAACTTTTACCAAGAAGTACATCTTGCATATTCATTGGATATAGTCCAAGATACAAGGGCTATCGATGCTTAGACCCCACCACTTCATGAATATATACCACCCGTCATGCAAAATTTGATGAAGACACTTTTCCTTTTTCAGGCGTTGTTCCACAAATTGATGACGCCACACTCATTTTCTCGAATTTTGATGACACTCTTCATTCTCCATCTACCACTACTTCCTACACAAAACAAACATCTCCTCAAACACCTACCAACACTGCCCCAACCCACTGTACCGTCTGCCCTTATGAGGCATCCAGCCCACACCCCACTCAAATAAATTCTGCAACACGGAACCAAAACTATTATTGAGCAGGCCCAAATCCAACCACCCCAAATACCCAACTCGCCAACAACTCCCAGCTCTCCTCCGCTTCATCAAATACCCACATCTCATGTCCACCCAACAAGCCCACTCCTTGGTGCGACAATGGACCAGGCCCACTCCTCTCCCATATCCGCCCCTCCAACATCATCCCCGGCCCCAGCCCCGACCCAACCCAATCCACCTCAACCAAGTGTCTCCTCTCACCCAATGAACACAAAATCAAAATCGAGTATTTTCAAACCCAAACACTTTGCTGATCTTGTTGTTTTCTCCTCCAATCAACTCCATCATGCTCTCTTTGTCACACACACACTCCTAAAGGGTATAAAATAACTTCTAAAAATCCAAATGGGTCGAAGCCATGCATGATGAACTCACTGCTTTAAAAAATAATCACACATGGGATCTTGTGCAAAGAACATCTAACTCGAATGTGGTTGGTTCAAAATGGATTTATCGAACCAAGTACAAGGCCGATGGATCTCTTAATCACTACAAAGCTCGCTTAGTAGCTCAAGGATTCACACAAGTACCCGGGTTATATTTTTCACGTACTTTTAGTCCGGTGGTCAAAGCGTCTACAATTCTTGTTGTGCTTAGTCTTGCACTCTTGCTACCATTTTTAAATGGAACTTACGTCAGCTTGACGTAAATAATGCCTTTTTAAATGGTCATTTAACCGAAACCGTCTATATGGAACAACCACCAGGTTTCGCCAATCCCGAATTCCCAAATCATGTGTGCAAGCTTAAGCGAGCGTTGTATGGTTTCAAACAAGCACCTCGAGCTTGGTTTCAATGCTTAAGTTCCTTTCTCATTACACTCGGTTTTGAGTGCAGTCAAGCCGACCCATCCTTATTTGTCTATAAAAAAGATAAATTATTAATTTATCTTCTTGTCTGTGTGGACGATGTCATTGTCACCGGCAACGATGAACATCTCATAAACATCTTCACAAGTTTTTTGCACCAAGAGTTTAAACTCAAAGATCTTGGATTTTTTAGTTATTTCCTTGGCCTTGAAATCATTGACACTTCCTCTGGCATATTTCTTAGCCAAGCTAAGTATGCTTACGACATCCTCACCCGTGTCGGCCTTATTGATTCTAAGCTTGTCGCCATACCTCTCAACTCTACGGACTCCTTAAATTCTCACGACACATTCTTTCATGATCCAACGCTCTACCGATCCTTAGTCGGTGCCCTTCAATACCTAACTATAACTCGACCGGACCTTTCCTATGCCGTTAACCAAGAAAGCCAATATCTCCAAAACCCAACCACGTCTCATTTCCAACTTGTAAAAAGGATCCTACGATATGTTAAAGGGACTCTATCCGATGGTCTCACCTTCTCTTGTCCCACTGGTACTCAGATGCAGATTGGGCACGGTGTCTTGAAACGAGACGCTCTACCTATGGTTACTCTATATATATAGGTGGTAACTTGCTTTCTTGGAGTGCAAAGAAACAACCTACAATTTTTCTCTATATATAGGTAGAGCGTCTTGAAACGAGACGCTCTACCTACGGTTACTCTATATATATAGGCGGTAACTTGCTTTCTTGGAGTGCAAAGAAACAACCTACAGTTTCTCGCTCAAGTTATGAATTCGAATACAGGTCTATGGCAAATACCGCTGCAGAAATTGTTTGGTTAACTAACTTGCAAAGGGAATTACATGCATTACCCCCGGATAGACCAATCCTTTTATGTGACAATAAAAGTGCCTTGTTTCTAAGTCAAAATATGGTGGCACATAAAAGAGCAAAACACATCAACATTGATTATCATTTTGTTCGGGAGTTAGTGTCCACGAGTCGTTTAGCAACCAAATTCATTCCAACCAAGCTCCAAGCCTACAAGTGGCCGACATCTTCACCAAGAGTCTTCCAAGACCTTTGTTTGAACGTTTCCGTTCTTTGCTTCGAGTAGGACCACCACCTTTTCGCTTGAAGGGGGTAATAACCAAGAGAATAAAACACAAAATTAAAAGAATTATTTAGTCAATGTTGTATTTTAGTCAAGATATATTAGCTCCTAGAAATAAGCTCTTTATTGTGTATAAATTATTGTTGTACAGTGAATCATTTCATCAAGGCAAATATTCTCAATTATAGGCAAATATTTCAAATAGCTCCTTAAACTCCGTTTAGACATGCAAAACACAATTCCAATCAAAAGTAGACTATTCGAAACTAAAAGCTATGTAAAAACATAAACTTAAACATATTAGAACACCAGTATTCGACCACGTATCATTATTCAAGGAATTTTTCAACAATCTTAACTAACCAATCATTAATCATCCAAGATAAACAACCACAATCAAGAATCCAACATCAATGAAACAAGTTTGCCATATGATTATCAAGATTCAAACATGAAAAAGTTGCTAAAGCTTCATGCAAATAAGACTACAAACTAGAGATTGTTCATGAAACAAGTTTCTTAATGCTATTACAATAATACATAAACACCAGCAGCAATGCTTGAAAATGTGATCAAAATACATGTTAAGAACAAGAAATCAAACCATAAACAAGCAAGGATTTGATGGATTGGATGATAGATAGGCTTCTTGCAATCTTGAGGCTTGAAATCAATCAAAGCAGATAGCTCTCGGACCCCAGAAATCGCCTAGAAACTTGGAAAAATACCCAATAGTTTGATCAGTAGCGAATGCTCTATTTTATAAGGAATTTTCATACCTGCACGACTGTGCACTTTATGTGCACACCCGTGCACCAACAATTGTCGCGTGACGTCATTGCTTCGGTGGGTCAGTGTCACACCCCAACCGATGGCGGAACCATCGGGGCGCGGCACTGAGCGAAACAGATTGTCCAGAAGTTTCCATAACAACTATCATTACCAATTATTTAAAGCAACATGTCCCATACCATGTCATAAAAGATAACATAATTATTACAGACAAGATCTAGTCAAATTGTTCTGTTCCGACAACTCCGATTTCAAAAATACAGACAATTGTTTATTTGTTTCTAGACCTTTCCTAGCCTCGATTTCACAGCAAGCTAAGCAAATAAGCATCCTAAGCACCTGTCACATACGTAAAGTAAAATTCAATACACATAGTGTAAAGGTGAGCATACAAGTTTAATAGATATAATAGAGTTCGAAATCATTACGCATAACCAGCACGTACACAGTGTAAAATGAGGCATGTTAGTTATCGACATGAACCTATCGATACCAATGACTGCGGGTTGACTGCCCAAGGCAGTTCGTAATACACACTCACCACTGTGAGCCATGTAACAAATTGTCCTTAACAACCCCTGAGTGAACAGGTGCTGAGTCCAAACAAATAGTACTACCGTTGCTAAGGCATGTAGACAGCATTCTATGTGTAAACATAACATAACAAACAAGCATTCATTAAGTCACGTATAACATGCGATAACGGTTAGCGTTTAAAGTATTGTGTAGTGTGTTCGATGTGATTTAGAATAAGTAACGTATGTAACACCCAAAAGTGCGTAAAGCAAAAAGGGATCGAGTATACTCACAGCGATTGATGGATTGAAGGGAGCGCTTAGAGCGGAAATTAGCCTGAATAGTTAACGATAGCACAAAAGATAAGCGGCGCGTAAAACGGTACAAGTGTCAGTGGATCGGACGGTAGTTCGGTCGGACGACAATCCGATTAGACAGCCGGTCGATCGGGTGACAATCCGCTCGGATGGTCATCCGATCGGGTGACCTTTCGAGTGGATTGTTTCTTCTTTTGGTAAAGATGTGTTTGTGTATGATGGCTTGACTTTTGAAGTTTTCGTTGTAGTATTTTGAAAACAGAGAAGTATCTCTTCCTTTTAGGTCGGTCGATCGAACGATAGTCCGATCGGAAAGTAATCCGATTGGCGAGGCTTCTCAGGTTGAGAACAAGTTCACAGCAGGATGGTCACTCGATCGGATGGCAATCCGATCGGGTGGCAACCCTTGTGCATTGAACATGTTGAAAATTGTTTAAGTGTTGAAGTCAGAAAATTACATGGTCGAGTGACAATCCGGTCGGATAGTAGTTCGTTCAATGTTCACAACTTCAATTGTGGAAAAAATGGATTAAGTGTGGGGCCAAGGTGCAAGCCGGTCGGGTGGCAACCCGATCGGGTGACAATCCGATCGGACTAACCTAGTCGACGTGATCGTCTTCTTCCTTGGTTGTTTGATAGTTCTGTAGTTTTATCGAGACGGTGTGACAACGTGCTAACCCACAGAACCCCATATTAACCCTAGTGACCCGATTGAACAGGAATCACCCAAGTTCAACCAGTTAACTGGTTCAAGACGGCTGTTCTTGGTTATCCCGAAATCGGTGGTCTCGTGGATAGAATCCAGATCTTGAACCAACACATCAACAAGAAAAAGTAGAAGGTTAGAACAAGCTCCGATTCTATCGGTTTTGAGTGCATTGAGTGTAAAAGAGTTGAAAGAAAGTTAGAAAACCATCTTTCAATCATTTTCACCATGACTATGTTCAGATCTATGAAAGATCTTTGTTTATTCATGTGGAAATCGTTCAGATCTAAGTTGTTCCTGGTGGATTGAAGCCAAAACATGAAGTTCTCAAGAACACCATGATGACATCATCCTAGAACACCTCAAATCTAGTGATTTCACGGTTAAAAGTTAAGATTCAAAAGATAGAAAGGTGTAGGAGTGCGTGTAGATTAAGAAAGTACAAGATTTAGGTTGAGATCTTACCGGAATCACGAGAAATCGAAGAAAAGGTGAGGTTGGAGCGCTGGTCGGACAGGAGAGTGCAAAAGTGGTAAGTTGTGATGTTGACAGGGGTATTTATAGGGTTTCCCAAAAAGGAAAGGGTGGAATGTGGCTGGTTGATCGAGCTAGCAGCCCGATCGAACGGTTGGTCGATCGAGTGGTAGCTCGATCGAGCGGCTTGTCGATCGGCTGGTCACTCGGTTGATTAGCCACTTGATTCGAGTGTTCGGTGCGATGAGTTTTGCGGTTTCGATTGCGATTGCGAGCGTTGCGATGCGATAGAGTTTCCTATTCAAATTACTTTTAATCCCAACTACTATATCAATATACAATCATCCTTAATTGACTTGCGTTTAGCGTTTGCGATTTGATTGCGATTGAGTTTCGATTGTGTTTCGATTAATCACCACAACATGAACATAACTAAGCATGCACAAGTAACACATAAGGCGCACACACACATAAAACAATATCGAGAACGCGTAATTCGAGTTGCGAGAGCGATAAGCGATAAAGCGATAAAATGTGCGATAAATATCGATAAACCTCGATTATTAATAAGTACTCCACATAATACAACTAACGTAACGCATAAAAATAGACTATCTACAAGTCAAAGAAGTCAAAACAGGAATTGAGCAAGGAGTAACAGATCGCAATTAGCAATCTTGTCTCCCTTTGACTTCACTCTTGACTTTGACTTTGACTTTCGAAACACGGGGTGTTACAGCCTCCCCCAGTTAAGGGAATTTCGTCCCGAAATTAGGCTTCAGCCGTAACAAATAACTGCAGATACTTCGCCTTCATGTCGCTTTCGAGTTCCCAAGTGAACTCTGCGCCTCGTTTGCCTTCCCATCGGACTTTCACAATAGGAATGCGCGAGCGTCTGAGCTGCTTGGTTTGGCAGTCCATGATTTCGACAGGCTTCTCCATGAAGTGTAGTGTTTCGTTTACTTGGAGATCATCAAGAGGTACAATTAAATCATGCTCAGCCAAACACTTTCGGAGGTTCAAAACATGGAAAGTCGGGTGGACGTTACTAAGTTCCTCCTGTAGTTCGAGTCTGTAGGCGACTTTTCCGATCCTTTCCAGAATCTTAAAAGGTCCAACATATCGAGGCGCTAGTTTCCCTTTCTTGTCGAATCTGACCACACCCTTCCAAGGTGATACCTTTAGGAGTACGTAGTCTCCAACGTCAAATTCAAGGGGCTTGCGTCGTCTATCGGCGTAACTTTTCTGACGACTCCGAGCTTTCAGCAGATTTTCTCGAATTTGGAGGACTTTGTCAGTCGTTTCTTGTAATAGCTCAGGACCGGTTATTTGCGAGTGCCCGATCTCGTGCCATACAATAGGTGATCGACATCGTCTTCCGTATAAAGCCTCAAACGGTGCCATTTGAATGCTGGAATGATAACTATTATTATACGAGAATTCGACTAACGGAAGGTAAGCGTCCCAATTACCACCGAAATCTACGACACACGAACGGAGCATGTCTTCAAGGGTACGAATCATTCTCTCAGTCTGACCGTCGGTTTGAGGATGGAATGCGGTGCTCCGATTAAGCATAGTACCGAGAGCCGCTTGAAACGTTTCCCATAATTACGAGGTAGACCGAGCATCACGGTCAGAGATGATGTCGCGAGGCGTCCCATGACTACAAATGATCTCAACGGTGTAGATTCGGGCTAATCGTTCTACCTTGTAGTCTTCTCGTATTGGTAGAAAATGAGCAGCTTTGGTCAAACGGTCAACGACAACCCAGATGCTGTCGTGACCTGACGGCGTGCGCGAAAGTTTGGTTATGAAGTCCATAGCGATACTCTCCCACTTCCATATAGGAATCGGGGGTTGTTCGAGTAAGCCAGAGGGTCTTTGATGTTCAGCCTTAACTTTCAAGCAAGTTAGGCACTTTCCCACGTAGAGAGCGATATCCCTCTTCATGCCCGGCCACCAGTACTTGTAGCGAAGGTCCTGGTACATTTTATCGGCACCGGGATGAATAGAATACCGAGATTTGTGGGTTTCGTCCATCAAAATCTATCGCAAATCATTCCGCTTAGGGATCCAAATTTGGTCCAGATAGTGGAATATCCCATTTGACTTATTAACAAGATGGGCTCCATCATGATGAATCCTTTCCTTCTTCAATGTGCGTTCGGTAAAACACGCATGTTGGGCTTCGCGGATGAGGGTTTCGAGATGATGCTGGGCTGGAATATTAGGAATGCTATGCAGATAGCTTCGTCTGCTGAGCGCGTCGGCAACGACATTTGCTTTGCCTGGATGGTAACGAATCTCACAGTTGTAATCGTTGAGAAGTTCTACCCATCGGCGTTGACGCATATTAAGTTCCCTCTGGTTGAATATGTGTTGTAGGCTCCTATGGTCGGTGAAGACCGTACACTTTGTACCGTAAAGGTAGTGTCGCCAAATCTTCAACGCAAAGACAACTGCACCTAGCTCGAGGTCGTGGGTGGTATAGTTCTTCTCGTGGATTTTGAGCTGACGAGATGCGTAAGCGATAACCTTGTCCCGCTGCATGAGAACACAACCAAGACCAAGGTTTGAGGCATCGCAGTAGACAATGAAGTCGCCGTTTCCGTCGGGTAAAGCAAGGACGGGAGCATTGCAAAGCATGTGCTTGAGGGTTTGGAAGGCAGACTCTTGTTCAGTTCCCCAAACAAAGGATCTGTCTTTATGTGTGAGGGCGGTAAGCGGCACAGCGATTTTAGAGAATCCTTCGATAAATCGTCGATAATAGCCCGCTAGTCCGAGAAAAGAACGGACTTCAGACGGGTTCTTCGGCGTAACCCAACTCTTAACTGCTTCAATCTTCGGGAGATCGACATGAATACCTTGACTATTGACAATGTGACCGAGGTATTGAACCTCCTCCAGCCAAAATTCACACTTGGAGAACTTGGCATAGAGTCGATTCCCTTGGAGTAGTTCGAGAACCAAACGTAGATGTTGCGCGTGTTCGACTTTCGACTTAGAATAGATCAGGATATCATCGATGAACATGATGACGAAGCGGTCGAGAAATGGCTTACACACGCGATTCATCAGATCCATGAAAACCGCGGGTGCGTTAGTTAAACCAAAAGGCATAACAACGAACTCATAGTGGCCGTATCGAGTGCGGAAAGCGGTTTTGGGTATATCCTCCTCTTGGATGCATAACTGGTGGTAGCCTGAACGTAGATCGATCTTGGAGAAACACGTAGCACCTTGTAGCTGATCAAACAAATCATCAATTCGAGGCAGGGGATAACGATTCTTGATTGTCAACTTATTCAACTCCCGATAGTCGATGACATCCGAAACGACCCATCCTTCTTTTTGACGAAAAGGATTGGTGCGCCCCACGGAGAGGTGCTCGGGCGAATGAAGCCTTTATCAAGTAATTCCTGGAGCTGACTCGAAAGTTCACGCATTTCGGACGGAGCGAGTCGATAAGGAGCCTTAGCAACAGGGTTGGCTCCAGGAATGAGGTCGATACGAAAGTCGATATCACGACTTGGCGGCAATCTGGGAAGATCATCAGGGAATACCTGAGGAAATTCACAGACAACAGGAACATCTTTCACTTCGGTCTTCCTTTTCTTTTCCTTCTCCGCTACTATAATGTTAGCCAAGAAAGCTCTGTATTCCTTGCGGAGATACTTGCTAGCTTGGACACATGACATGAGCTTAAGACCTTTCGAAGGAGTTTCACCATAAACACACAATACATCACCATTAGCGAGCGCGAATCGAATCATCTTATCAAAGCACACAACTGCAGCATGGTTTTCACGAAGAAAGTCCATGCCTACTATGATGTCAAAACTTCCGAGTTGCATCGGAATGAGATCAATCGGGAAGATGTGATTGTTGAGTTCAAGAGTACAGTCACGAAGAATAGAATTGACGGCTAAAGTTCATCCGGTGGCGACTTCGACATCGAACGTCGAGGGGAGATGGGAGCGCTTACGATTAAGGAGTTTCTCGAATTCAAACGACACAAAACAGTTATCGGCTCCAGTATCAAACAAACACGAAGCATAAATACCGTTCACGAGAAACGTACCATTGACCACGTTGTTGTCAGCCTGGGCTTGGCGCACATTGATGTTGAAGGTTCTGGCGCGTGCTGCTTGCTGTTGTTGCTGTTGAGGCTGTTACTGTTGCTGTTGCTGAGGCTGCTGCTGCTGGGGCTCTTGTTTCACAACCCTGTTCGGGCACATGTTCGCAAAGTGGTTGGGATCACCACACGCAAAGCAGACTCTGGCGTTGACTGCGGGTTCCTGAGCCACTTGCTGGCCTTGAGGGGCTGGGAGCAGAGCTTGATGAGCAGTGGCTTGAGCTGGTGTTTGTCGGGGACATGTACGGTAGTTCGCAGTGAAGTGGCCGTACATATTGCAGTGTACGCAAAAACGGCAGGCGATACCCACCGGGTGATGATAAGCGCAGGTCGGGCAAGCAGGGTGAGGGCCCGTGTATGCACGCTTTGCGGGCGGTGCATAGGTGATTGGAGCTGGTGCTGATCGGTGTTGTTGTTGTTGCTGAGCTGGTACCGCTTGAAGTGGAGCAGCAGTTGTTGTGACAGCACAGTTCTTGTTGCTGGAGCTGCTGTTGTTGTTCTTCCTCTTGCGACGAGAGGATTTCGATGACAGAGATGCGGTGGCGGCGGTGGCGGCGGCAATTGGTGCGGCGGTGGTAGCTTGGTGCAGGTTCTTCGAAGCTTTATCCCAAAAACCAGCTTTTACTCGCTTGTCATTGATTTCAGCGGCAAGCAAGTAAGTTTCTTCGATTGTTGCTGGCTTTGAGGCATGCACAAAATCTACAACACAATTCGGCAGAGCTCGGATGTACTTCTTGATCATCATGTCTGTAGTCTTCACTTGATCGGGACAGATGATACTGAGCTGCTTGAAGCGAGCAGTGAGGGCAGCGTTGTCACCATCTTTCTGCTTGATGTGCCAGAATTCATCCTCCAGCTTTTGGCGCTCATGGGGAGGGCAGAACTCATCGAGCATAATGTTCTTCAACTCGTCCCGTGACAGACCATAGGCTGCATCATTTCCGCGCTTGTTCTTCTCGGCCGTCCACCAGTCTAGTGCGCAGGACTGGAAAACGCCGGTAGCATTCAAAGTGCGGAGATTGTCAGGACATCCACTCTGACGCAGGGTGACCTTGATCGAGTCGAACCATTGAAACAAAGCTATAGGGCCTTCTTCGCCAGTGAACTCTTTCGGTCCGCATGCCTTGAACTGCTTGAAGCTAAACCCAGATTTTGGCGAGTCTGTCCTTGACTCTTCAGACGATTTGCTCATGTTCTCGTACAGTTCACTCACGATCTGAAGAACTACCTTTGCCATTTGCTTAGTAACCATGGCAGCGAGGTGTTTATCTGCTTGCTTTCGGCGAGCAGCTTGAGTAGCGCGAGATCCAGATGACGACATTGTCTGCAACAGACATCGTCATAGGACTCAACACAACATAATCGAATCTCACCTCACAAACCTAATACTACTAAAGCTCAGGAACACGTATAATTACTTAACACATAGGCACATAATCACAGATTCACATAAGCACAGAAGCACATAAGCACGTAAGGCACAGAAGCACATACGCTTATAGTCACAAGAGGCCCATAGAGACACATAGAACACACAGAAACTTCTAACTGCCTCAGAATACAGAAACCTATTATTCAAAGTCCGTGAACGTTCGAGAATAGCAATCACGATTAATATAGCGAGTAGTATATAATATAATCGAATAACATAACAAACAATATGGCGTAAGATCGTTCCACGAATGGTAGCGATTTGTTAGCGTATTGAGATAGATGTGCAGTGCGATTCGTGTGTGTCGATTAAGCGATAGCGAAAAGCGAATAAATCACCAAAAATCATGACACATAAACAGGTAAAATCACGTAAAACACATAAAACAACAAATATCAGAGTCGGCAGTAGCGAGCTTAGAATCGAAACACATAAAAATCAAGGAATAGATTGTCTGCGGCTATTAGACGTCGACTATCCAAAGTGATTCGACTATTCACAAGGACCTTTAGTACACACTTTGACCTTCAGGACTGTGCTCTTGCCTCGAATCTGGGCGAATGGCACGCATCCGTCTGGTCACAGCGTGACTTCAAGTCGTTGGAGTCCGTCGAGACTTTGGTGAGAGTTTTGTTAAAACAAAATAGGGCGGAATAAGTCGTCAAGGTTCGGGTTGCACTCCTGACTTAACAACTTTGTTCCTATTTTTGATAAAAATAGAGACGGAAACTTGCGTTAAAGTATGGATTTCACTCCTGGTTCAACGCAAATTCTCGTGTTTCTAGAAAAAATGCGGGTCGAACAAGCAATTTAGTCGAGAGTTTGCGGTTTTCACACCTAATCTCGACTTAATCACCAGTTCATTTTCGAATAATTAGAGTGCAGTGACAGTGTAGCGCAGGCGAGAAGTAGCGAGAAATAGCAAATAAGCTCGTACAAAACCCCTAAGGGTATGCACAAGTCGGTCTGTTGGTACCTAACTATAGACTAGGTCATTTCTAAGACATCGACCCGGACTAGGTCGAGTCTTGCCTAATTCCCTATAGTTATGGCTCTGACACCAATCTGTCACACCCCAACCGATGGCGGAATCATCGGGGCGCGGCACTGAGCGAAACAGATAGTCCAGAAGTTTCCATAACAACTATCATTACCAATTATTTAAAGCAACATGTCCCATACCATGTCATAAAAGATAACATAATTATTACAGACAAGATCTAGTCAAATTGTTCTGTTCCGACAACTCAGATTTCAAAAATACAGACAATTGTTTATTTGTTTCTAGACCTTTCCTAGCCTCGATTTCACAGCAAGCTAAGCAAATAAGCATCCTAAGCACCTGTCACATACGTAAAGTAAAAGTCAATACACATAGTGTAAAGGTGAGCATACAAGTTTAATAGATATAATAGAGTTCGAAATCGTTACGCATAACCAGCACGTACACAGTGTAAAATGAGGCATGTTAGTTATCGACATGAACCTATCGATACCAATGACTGCGGGTTGACTGCCCAAGGCAGTTCGTAATACACACTCACCACTGTGAGCCATGTAACAAATTATCCTTAACAACACCTGAGTGAACAGGTGCTGAGTCCAAACAAATAGTACTACCGTTGCTAAGTGTAACACCCGTCTAAATTTACTTGAATTTAATAATAGATTATACCATTGTAAATAAAAGATGCTTAATTAACATAAATTTCATAAAAGAAGTTCATAAGTAGCATAAACCTTAGTCAACTAACGACTAAGTTAAAACATTTCAAAAGTTGTTTAACAATTGTTTACAACCCATAAACAAAGTCTATTAAAGATTTAAAACATTGCGGAAGCTTGTAAGTAGTGTTCGGTTCTTCAAAAGTTTGCTCGATCATCTTCCGGTTAGTTTCCATCATCACCTAAGATCAAAACCACAACAAAAGTTAGTTTTGATCAAGTTAAAATGGATACAAACAAGTTCCATGGGTCAACATTAAAGAAAAAAATAAAAATTTCTGGAATGAGGGCGTCGCGCGACGCCAAGGGGGCTCGCGTGACGCCTAGCCCCTATTTCAACAGACTCTTGCTTTTGCTGATGCTGAACAAACCCAGCTCCCTGTTTATTCAAGTCCCAACTTAAAATGGCCATAACTTTTGACTCGCAAGTCCGTTTTAGGTGATTCTTTTTCCTATGCGTCTGTAAATTCATTGCCGACATGCCTATTACAAATTTCATACCGAAAAAATTGTTTACAGACCGAAAGACTATATGACCATATGAAATTATCCGACCCATTTCTACTTGACACGATTCACTACTAATTGACTAACAAACCTAAGGCGTTTATTACCCAACTTCCGGGGCTTATTATCACCGGCACTTCATTACCAAACCTATGGCTTCGTGCTCTTGTGACCATTTTCGCCATTTCTATTTATTTACAATATTATCATTACAATGTGACATTATTTGACCCGTTTGGTTCATCTACTGAAATCCTCCATTTTGATGACTACCAAACGACTACAAACCAATTCTTAACATACGGATTAAGTAATGAACAAGGTCGCTACAATCAACACAACTTTTAATCCACAACGCATAGTTTAACAACAATTCATTCAATGTAACGGGTCAAGTTACATACCTTCAAAGTAGGCCTTTCAAACGTGGTTCGCCACCCGCTTGTCCGCTTGACGCTCCTGCGCTCTTTCCTATAGAGTTCATTTAAGACATGTTTAGAACTCTCTTTAAACCTTATATCGCATAATACACCGAAACATCATAATTATGCGTTTAAACTTTGAATTTCAGTTTTAAGCCTTCTTAGAGGCGTTTTCACAAACACTTTAAGGGCAGATTTTACATGATTAAATATCAAGTCTCTAGCTTATCACTTAGCCCTAATTTCACATCATTCAACCATTTTACACAATTGTTAGCTTCTATAATTCTGAAGTTACCTCACAATTGTCAAATTACACTAGAATAACACCCAATCTCCTAGTGATTATCAAATTCTACATAACCCACTAATCACCTACAATGATGATCATGGATTTTACTAAAAATTTACATGATTTCAACTTGTATTTGTCTAGGGTTTGTCCCTAGACACTATAGTTGTTCCTAAATCATCATAAGACACACATGCAACCATAATTTCAGATTTTCCCAATTTCATGAGAAATTCAAGTTGAGAGTTTTCATCAAATTTTACATACCTTGTAATCCTCTTGTGATGAGGATCAATAATCTATGCTCGATTTTCGTTTTTGATCAGATTTGGACCTTCAATTTGGTTGTTTTGTGAATATTTAGGGTTTAGAGGGAGCCTGGGGTCGCCCCTGATGTTGGTCGATTTCAACAAACACAGACAAATGTGTTTTATGTTTCTAATTTTATTATTTCAATAAATTAGTTTCCATTTAGGCACATTTAGTCCCTCATCTTTCACTTTTTGTTTGTTTGAACCCCTAACTACACATAAGTGGCTAACTAACTTAGTTAGTGTCATTTCTAGTTAGTTTATTTTACTATTTTACTTACAACTAAATTGTAAATGTATGAACTCGTATTTTCGGGATGTTACAAGTCTATCCCCCTTAAAAAGGGTTTCGTCCCCGAAACCAAAGTACGTACCAAATAAAATAGGGTAGAGACGTCTCATTTCCTCTTCGGATTCCCATGTGGTATCCGCACCCTTTCTGTGTTCCCATTTAACCTTCACTTGGTTAATCACCTTGTTTCTCAAGCTCTTCTCTTTACGATCAATAATCGCAACTGGTTTTACGGCATAGTTGAGACTGTTATCCACCTCAATATCATCGTAGTGGATACGAGCAGTTTCGTCTGCTAAACATTTACGGAGATGTGACACGTGGAATGTGCTATGAATCCCACTCAACTCCTCGGGTAATTCGAGACGATATGCCATTTTACCAACCCGTTCGATGATTCTGAATGGCCCAATAAATCTTGGGCTCAACTTCCCTCTTTTTCTGAACCATATCACTCCTTTCCAGGGCGATACTTTCAACATTACTTTATCACCCACTTGAAATTCAATCGGCCTGTTTCGTTTATCCGCATACGATTTTTGCCGATCCTGAGCCGCTTTTAGGTGAGCTCGGACCATGTCGGTTTTCTCATTCGTAGTTCGGATTATATCAGTAGGTGCTAGCCCTCGTGGACCCACTTCTCCCCAACATACCGGAGTTCGACATTTTCTGCCATATAACATTTCATACGGGGCCATCTTAATGCTCGTGTGATAGCTATTGTTATATGAAAATTCGACCAAGGGTAGATAGACATCCCAACTACCCCCGAAGTCAATAATGCAAGCCTGCAACATATCTCCCTACGTTTGTATTGTTCTTTCACTCTGCCCATCCGTTTGTGGATGGTAAGCAGTGCTAATGAACAATTTAGTTCCCATTTGTTCTTGGAATTCACGCCAAAAATTCGAAGTAAACCGAGTATCTCTGTCTGACACAATGGATATCGGTACCCCATGACGTGCTATGATTTCATTGGTGTACACCTCTGACATCTTCTCGGATGTATAAGTCTCACGAATCGGAATGAAGTGAGCGCTTTTCGTCAATCTATCTACAACTACCTATATAGCATCAAACCCGCGGTTAGTTTTGGGCAATTTGGTCAACAAATCCATGGTGATTTGTTCCCATTTCCAAACCGGAATTTCCAACGGTTGAAGTCTACCGTATGGTTTTTGGTGCTCCGCCTTGACTTGTAAACATGCCAAGCATTTTTCTACGTACTTCACCACATCTCTTTTCATTCCGGGCCACCAATAGTTTTGCTTTAAATCATTGTACATTTTGGTCGCTCCCGGATGGATGGAATAACGGGACTTATGAGCTTCATCAAGTAGAAGCTTTTTAACTCCACATGTGTTAGGAACCCAAATTCTGTTGAAACATGTCTTCAAACCATGGTTGCTTACTTCAAGATCTTTAACTTGGCCAACAATCCTTTCCTTTCTCCAGTTTTTCCGTCTATACTGCTTCATCTTGTGCTTATCGAATTCGTTCGAGTAGGCCTGAGGTCATAATGAGTTGCAATGATTGTACTCGTATCGGGACATAATCTGTCTTTCTGCTTAGGGCATCCGCCACCACGTTTGCCCTTCCGGGGTGATAGTGTATTTCACAGTCAAAATCTTTCACCGTTTCTAGCCATCGCCTTTGTCGCATATTTAACTCCTTCTGATCGAAGAAGTATTTCAAGCTCTTGTGGTCGGTGAATATGGTGCACTTTACCCCATACAAGTAGTGCCTCCATATTTTTAATGCAAATACCACCGCAGCCAACTCGAGATCGTGTGTGGGATATTTCTTCTCGTGTATCTTCAATTGCCTCTAGGCATAAGCTATAACTTTGCCCCGTTGCATCAACACGCATCCGAGCCCCGATAGTGAAGCATCCGAATAAACCACCATGTCTTCGACTCCGTCCGGCAATGTCAGTACCGGAGCTTGAGTTAACTTTTCTTTTAGCGTTTGAAACGCTCTTTCTTGATCGACACCCCAAATGAACTTTTCTTTCTTTCGGGTTAGCTTTGTTAGCGGTGACGCAATCTTGGAGAAATCTTGAATGAATCTCCTATAGTATCCCGCAAGCCCCAAAAAGCTTCTAATTTCCGAAGGGTTCTTCGGGGGATTCCATTTTGATACAGCCTCGATCTTTGACGGATCCACCAATACTCCGTCGGCACTTATGATGTGGCCAAGAAATTGTACCTCTTGTAACCAAAAGGCACATTTAGAGAATTTTGCATATAACCTCTCTCGCCTAAGTGTCTCTAATACCTCTTGTAAATGGTGTGCATGTTCAGCTTCGCTTTTTGAATACACCAAAATATCATCGATAAACACAATGACCGACTTATCCAACATTGGCTTGCAAACCCGGTTCATGAGGTCCATGAAAGCCGCGGGTGCATTTGTTAGCCCAAATGACATCACGAGGAATTCGTAATGTCCGTATCTCGTACGAAAAGCCGTCTTCGGCACATCTTCCTCCTTGACCTTTAATTGGTGGTACCCCGATCTAAGGTCAATTTTTGAAAACCAGTTCGCACCTTGTAATTGGTCGAATAAGTCATCTATCCTCGGAAGCGGGTATCGATTCTTTACCGTGAGTTTGTTTAACTCCCGGTAATCAATGCACATGCGCATGCTTCCGTCTTTCTTTCTCACGAACAGTACCGGTGCGCCCCAAGGAGACACACTCGGCCTTATGAATCCCTTGTCTAGCAGATCTTGAATTTGGGACATCAACTATTGTAATTCCAACGGTGCGAGTCGGTACGGTGCTTTAGCTACGGGTTTTGCGCCCGGAATCAATTCGATCCCGAACTCTACTTCCCGTTCAGGCGGTATCCCCGGTAAATCCTCCGGAAACACATCTTCATAGTCTCGTACTACCGGTACATCTTCAATCTTCCGTGATTCTTTCTCGGGCTCATTTGCGTATATCATGAATGCCTTGCATCCTCGCTTCATAAGCTTGTGAGCTTTCAACATTGAGCATACTATGGGGTTACCTCCTTTTTCGCCATAGATGGTGACGTGTTTCCCGCTCGGAGATGTTAGTTTTATCTCTTTATGAAAACACACGACTTTTGCATGGTGCTGAGATAGCCAATCCATCCCAACGACTACTTGAAATTCCCCCATTGACATCGGGATTAAGTCTATCAAGTATTCCTCATCGTCGATGCTTAATTTGCAGCCTCGACAAACATCACAAACAATAAAACTTTTGTTGTCCCCTATTTCAACTTCTAAGGGCACAGATAATTTCGTCAATACAAATGAAGGATGTCGAATAAATCCATGCGAAATGAAGGATTTATTCGCACCCGTATCAAACAATACACGTGCTGGAATTGAGTTAATTGTGAATATACCTGAGACCACATCGGGTTCTGTTTTCGCTTCAGCCGCGGTGAGTTGGAAGGACCTAGCCTTCGCTTTGGGAGCTTCTGTTGGAGACTCTTTTGTGTCTCTCTTTCCCACCAACTCGGGGCATTCAGATTTCTTGTGACCGGGTTGATAACATTTGTAACAAACAGAAACTTTTCCGGGACAAAGTGATGCGGTGTGCCCCGTCTTCCCACATACCGGGCACGGCTTGTCATTGAAGCGGCACTCACCCTTGTGCCCTTTTCCACATACTTTACAACTTGGCGACCCGCCTTTAGCCTCCACCTTCTTCCCCGATTCAGCAGTTCTAGCTTTCTTTGTAGGGCTTGGATTCACATCTTGTGCCCTCCGCTCGCCCTTTTCTACTTGTTTCTTTAACTCTATTTCCCGCTCCCGGGCGGTGTTGATAATCTCCGTGAGGGTTTCATACTTTGACGGAGTCATGAACTCACGGTACTCGGCACTCAACATGTTGTAATAGTAGTATATCTTTTGCTCTTCAGTGGTGACTAACTCGTCATAGAATCTCAGCTTATCCATGAAGATGCCCGTGATCTTATCAATTGATTCTCCCTTTTGTCTTAACTGGATAAATTCTTCTTTGATCCTGTTAATAACCGCTTTGGGACTATGGTGTTTAAGGAATGGTACCTTAAACTCGTCCCAAGTCATAACCCTCGCCGCTTCGGCTCCCATTTCCTTCTTTTTATTGTCCCACCAATCCTTGGCTTGATTTCTCAATTGACCCGTTCCGTAAGCAACAAAGTCACCTACGTCACAATGGGTTCGTTCAAACACCCCTTCCACATCACTTATCCATCTTTGGAAAATTATCGGGTCAACCTCCCCGTTATAGATTGGCGGTTTACACGCCATGAATTCCTTGTACGAACACCCTTTGCGTTCACCCGACCTTTCTTTTATAAGGTTGACATTATCTTCCAACCTTTTGACTCGCTCTTCAACAAGCGACAACACCGTGCTTTGAATCTTGTCTATAAACCCGGATAGACTTCCTTCAATTGCCTTCCCTACCTCTTCGGCAATTATCTCTTTCATTTGTTCGGTGCTTGTTTGCACCGGATTATCATCATTCCCATCAGACATCTTGAAACTGAAATGTTTACATTTAAACGTTAAACATTTCATTTATAACATTGCTTCATTTGTTTCGGTTTAGCCAAGTTCCTAACTTGCTTTAACCGTTCACATTTAATGCACTTTCCGGGTTTGAGTGTGTTAACACACTCTTCCCATGGATCTCAATTCATTTCTCATTTCTTACATAAGACCTAATTTATTAGCATAACAAGTTAATTCTTACCGGACGATTGATCAAGCTTGAACCGAACACTTTGTTGACAACCTTAAGCTCTGATTACCAACTTGTAACACCCGTCTAAATTTACTTGAATTTAATAATAGATTATACCATTGTAAATAAAAGATGCTTAATTAACATAAATTTCATAAAAGAAGTTCATAAGTAGCATAAACCTTAGTCAACTAACGACTAAGTTAAAACATTTCAAAAGTTGTTTAACAATTGTTTACAACCCATAAACAAAGTCTGTTAAAGATTTAAAACATTGCGGAAGCTTGTAAGTAGTGTTCGGTTCTTCAAAAGTTTGCTCGATCATCTTCCGGTTAGTTTCCATCATCACCTAAGATCAAAACCACAACAAAAGTTAGTTTTGATCAAGTTAAAATGGATACAAACAAGTTCCATGGGTCAACATTAAAGAAAAAAATAAAAATTTCCGAAATGAGGGCGTCGCGCGACGCCAAGGGGGCTCGCGTGACGCCTAGCCCCTATTTCAACAGACTCTTGCTTTTGCTGATGCTGAACAAACCCAGCTCCATGTTTATTCAAGTCCCAACTTAAAATGGCCATAACTTTTGACTCGCAAGTCCGTTTTAGGTGATTCTTTTTCCTATGCGTCTGTAAATTCATTGCCGACATGCCTATTACAAATTTCATACCGAAAAATTTGTTTACAGACCGAAAGACTATATGACTATATGAAATTATCCGACCCATTTCTACGTGACACGATTCACTACTAATTGACTAACAAATCTAAGGCGTTTATTACCCAACTTCCGGGGCTTATTATCACCGGCACTTCATTACCAAACCTATGGCTTCGTGCTCTTGTGACCATTTTCGCCATTTCTATTTATTTACAATATTATCATTACAATGTGACATTATTTGACCCGTTTGGTTCATCTACGGAAATCCTCCATTTTGATGACTACCAAACGACTACAAACCAATTCTTAACATACGGATTAAGTAATGAACAAGGTCGCTACAATCAACACAACTTTTAATCCACAACGCATAGTTTAACAACAATTCATTCAATGTAACGGGTCAAGTTACATACCTTCAAAGTAGGCCTTTCAAACGTGGTTCGCCACCCGCTTGTCCGCTTGACGCTCCTGCGCTCTTTCCTATAGAGTTCATTTAAGACATGTTTAGAACTCTCTTTAAACCTTATATCGCATAATACACCGAAACATCATAATTATGCGTTTAAACTTTGAATTTCAGTTTTAAGCCTTCTTAGAGGCGTTTTCACAAACACTTTAAGGGCAGATTTTACATGATTAAATATCAAGTCTCTAGCTTATCACTTAGCCCTAATTTCACATCATTCAACCATTTTACACAATTGTTAGCTTCTATAATTCTGAAGTTACCTCACAATTGTCAAATTACACTAGAATAACACCCAATCTCCTAGTGATTATCAAATTCTACATAACCCACTAATCACCTACAATGATGATCATGGATTTTACTAAAAATTTACATGATTTCAACTTGTATTTGTCTAGGGTTTGTCCCTAGACACTATAGTTGTTCCTAAATCATCATAAGACACACATGCAACCATAATTTCAGATTTTCCCAATTTCATGAGAAATTCAAGTTGAGAGTTTTAATCAAATTTTACATACCTTGTAATCCTCTTGTGATGAGGATCAATAATCTATGCTCGATTTTCGTTTTTGATCAGATTTGGACCTTCAATTTGGTTGTTTTGTGAATATTTAGGGTTTAGAGGGAGCCTGGGGTCGCCCCTGATGTTGGTCGATTTCAACAAACACAGACAAATGTGTTTTATGTTTCTAATTTTATTATTTCAATAAATTAGTTTCCATTTAGGCACATTTAGTCCCTCATCTTTCACTTTTTGTTTGTTTGAACCCCTAACTACACATAAGTGACTAACTAACTTAGTTAGTGTCATTTCTAGTTAGTTTATTTTACTATTTTACTTACAACTAAATTGTAAATTTATGAACTCGTATTTTCGGGATGTTACACTAAGGCATGTAGACAGCATTCCATGTGTAAACATAACAAACAAGCATTCATTAAGTCACGTATAACATGCGATAACGGTTAGCGTTTAAAGTATTGCGTAGTGTGTTCGATGTGATTTAGAATAAGTAACGTATCTAACACCCAAAAGTGCGTAAAGCAAAAAGGGATCGAGTATACTCACAGCGATTGATGGATTGAAGGGAGCGCTTAGAGCGGAAATTAGCCTGAATAGTTAACGATAGCACAAAAGATAAGCGGCGCGTAAAACGGTACAAGTTTCAGTGGATCGGACGGCAGTTCGGTCGGACAGCAATCCGATCGGACAGCCGGTCGATCGGGTGACAATCCGCTCGGATGGTCATCCGATCGGGTGACCTTTTGAGTGGATTGTTTCTTCGTTTGGGAAAGATGTGTTTGTGTATGATGGCTTGACTTTTGAAGTTTTCGTTATAGCATTTTGAAAACAGAGAAGTATCTCTTCCTTTCAGGTCGGTCGATCGAACAATAGTCCGATCGGACAACAATCTGATTGGCGAGGCTTCTCAGGTTGAGAACAAGTTCACAGCAGGACGGTCACTCGATCGGATGGCAATCCGATCGAGTGGCAACCCTTGTGCATTGAACATGTTGAAAATTGTTTAAGTGTTGAAGTCAGAATATTACATGGTCGAGTGACAATCCGATCGGGTGGTAATCCGATCGGATAGTAGTTCGTTCAATGTTCATAACTTCAATTGTTGAAAAAATGGATTAAGTGTGGGGCCAAGGTGCAAGCCGGTCGGGTGGCAACCCGATCGGGTGACAATCCGATCAGACAGTAGTCCGATCGGGCGACACTCCAACCTGGTCGACCTGATCGTCTTTTTCCTTGGTTGTTTGATAGTTCTGTAGTTTTATCGAGACGGTGTGACAACGTGCTAACCCACAGAACCCCATCTTAACCCTAGTGACCCGATTGAACAGGAATCACCCAAGTTCAACCAGTTAACCGGTTCAAGACGGTTGTTCTTGGTTATCCCGAAATCGGTGGTCTCGTGGATAGAATCCAGATCTTGAACCAACACGTCAACAAGAAAGAGTAGAAGGTTAGAACAAGCTCCGATTCTATCGGTTTTGAGTGCATTGAGTGTAAAAGAGTTGAAAGAAAGTTAGAAAACCATATTTCAATCCTTTTCACCATGAATATGTTCAGATCTATGAAAGATCTTTGTTTATTCATGTGGAAATCGTTCAGATCTAAGTTGTTCCTGGTGGATTGAAGCCAAAACATGAAGTTCTCAAGAACACCATGATGACATCATCCGAGAACACCTCAAATCTAGTGATTTCACGGTTAAAAGTTAAGATTCAAAAGATAGAAAGGTGTAGGAGTGCGTGTAGATTAAGAAAGTACAAGATTTAGGTTGAGATCTTACCGGAATCGCGAGAAATCGAAGAAAAGGTGAGGTTGGAGCGCTGGTCGGACAGGAGAGTGCAAAACTGGTAAGTTGTGATGTTGACAAGGGTATTTATAGGGTTTCCCAAAAAGGAAAGGGTGGAATGTGGCTGGTCGATCGAGTTGGCAGCCCGATCGAATGGTTGGTCGATCGAGTGGTAGCTCGATCGAGCGGCTGGTCGATCGGCTGGTCACTCGGTTGATTAGCCATTTGATTCGAGTGTTCGGTGCGACAAGTTTTGCTATTTCGATTGCGATTGCGAGCGTTGCGATGCGATAGAGTTTCCTATTCAAATTACTTTTAATCCCAACTACTATATCAACATACAATTATCCTTAATTGACTTGCGTTTAGCGTTTGCGATTGAGTTTCGATTGCGTTTCGATTAATCACCACAACATGAACATAACTAAGCATGCACAAGTAACACATAAGGCGCACACACACATAAAACAATATCCAGAACGCGTAATTCGAGTTGCGAGAGCGATAAGCGATAAAGCGATAAAACATGTGATAAATATCGATAAACCTCGATTATTAATAAGTACTCCACATAATACAACTAACGTAACGCATAAAAATAGACTATCTACGAGTCAAAGAAGTCAAAACAGGAATTGAGCAAGGAGTGACAGATCGCAATTAGCAATCTGGTCTCCATTTGACTTCAATATTGACTTTGACTTTGACTTTCGAAACACGGGGTGTTACAGTCAGACAAGTGGATGATTGGACGGGCTGGTCTCAGATCTGCACGGTCGTGCACTTCATGTGCACGGTTGTGCATGGTCTTGAAATCACAGGTTTTTGAGGTTTAGGTAGTGCACGGGAGTGCACTTGGTCGCACGGTCATGCGTCACCGAGAAGTCATCTGCACTAGCTTGTGCACTCCCCGTGCTTCTGGCGTCGTAAGTCATGCACGGTCGTGCAGATGGGGCGCACGGCCGTGCATCAGCTGTAACATCAACAGAATCTGCAGAATTCATTCGTAATGCCCTTAAATCCCTCCTTTTTCTCCAACTTTGTCTTTGGTACACTGTTTAAGACCTGGAAATGCAAAAGTACCTGATTAAGTACCTAAACAACGAAGTTTTGGTCAAAAACGCGTAAAAAGGGAGTAAAATGGGGGACTCACTTTTTAACTTTAAAGGTTTTAAAATGTTACCAATCGGTCCCTTTACTTACTAACTGAATCAGTTTGGCTTAAAATAATTCTAACTTGATTAACTTATAACCTTAACTTATTACTTTTAAAATCTAACAAAACTAACTATATTAACTTTAATAATTTTATTTGCAAACTTTAATTAAGTTATTTAAACAATTAGATAAGTAAATAACTAAATTGATAAGTGAATTAAATTAAAGAATAAATCCCTTCAACGGTGATTTATTTCGCGAAAATTTCTGAGGTTTCAAAGGTTAGGATCCGGATTTAAAACGAGTCGGATTTTTTGGATCCCATTTTGACGGATGTTACATTGGACGTGGATGACGCCACCCAAGTTGAAAGTACAAATAAAACAAATGATCATCGGCCAAATGTTCTTGATGAAACCCAGATCCAACAAGATAACCAAATAATTCAACTCAAAGCCGATACTCAAGTAAATCACCATGCTGAAAACCATGGGCGGCCTTGAGGTTGGGCGGGGAGCACCACCGGCCAGGGCCTGATATTTCGAAGGGCATGTTATTTAAAAAAATTGATATGTATATATAAAAAAAATAAATTAATAGGGTATACCCATACAAACACCAACATAGACCCACTTACAAAACTATTTTTAAGGTTTAGATTAGTTATTAGCCCATTGTCATTAGGTTTAGACCTCCCAATACCCAATTTCTTTCAGGCCTAAGGGCACGTTTTTTCTAGCTCGAACATGGTAGGTGAATTCTTAGGGCCGGCCCTGCTGAAAACCAAATGGAAGACAAAACAAGCCACCTAGAACCACAACCAATCAGATAACAAAGAGTTAGAACCCAACCAAAATGTCTTAGCGATTTTGTTGTTGATCTCCCACCATCTATAGATCACACTTTGCCCACTTCCGATAGTACGACAAATCCTCTCTCTCATTTTGTTTCTTATGAACACTTTTCTGGTTCTCATAGAGCATTTCTAGCAGCCATTGAGTCTCATGATGAGCCGAAAAGATTTGCTTAAGTTGTGCAGGATGAGAGATAGGAGGCCATGAGAAGTGAAATCCACGCTCTTGAACACAATGGGACATGGACTCTTGAGAATCTACCAGAAGGGAAATGCCCTAGAGACTCTAAATGGATCCACAAAGTGAAGTACATGCCTAATGGGGAAGTTGAAAGATACAAAGCTCGCCTGGTAGCAAAGGGGTTCACCCAACTGGAAGGTGTTGATTTCCATGATACATTTGCTCCTGTCGCGAAGCTGGTTACTGTTTGAACCGTCTTGACAATGGCTACCAAAAGAAGATGGATTGTCAATCAACTAGATGTGAACAATGCCTTCCTATTTAGCCATTTTTTCTATTTTACCTCCAAAGTTAAGCACTTCCAACCATCTTTTACAAGTAATATCTAAGACTTAACCTTTTTAATAAAAAAAACCCCAAACTCAATTTAATACACAAGATAAACATCTTTATATTGACATTCAAACTTCTCTTAGAACATTTGATTTTTTTATACATAAAACTTTGGCAAAACTCGACATGTCATCGGCTATATGTAAGAACAGTCGACGACTCATTCGGAACCGACGTCTAAACATCGCGTCAGTGTACATGGGTTCGTCAGCAAAGTAATTGGCGACCAATCTATCGTGGGCACCTACATGTACGTTACAAATAAAAATATAATAACGATATAATTAGTAAAAATAAATTATTAATACACCATATAATAGCGATATAAAATCTATAAATATAAATATAAACTAACCGTCTCGTTCTCTGTGTATGGCCGCTTGCCTAGTTTGTGGTTGTGACGTGATTTCTTTCTCTTCTTCCTCTGCAATGATCATCTGTGTCGTCAGCATTACAACGTTTAAAAAAACTGTATGACTTCACCGGAAGATGACGAACACCACGAATATGAAGAAGACACTGTTTGATTTTTTAGAGAGTATGGGTGATTATATTTTAAAAAAAATGATCCTTGGATTGGTTTATATAATAAAGTTTTTTTTTAATAAAGTAGTCGTTGCAACGGCTAAATTAAAAACATGGGCTCGTCACATGCATGGATGAGGCGACGAAAGGTATGCCAACGGGCCAGGGGGCGATATAATGAGCCAAGCTGATCCGAGGACAACCCCCATACCCACCAGCCTTATATTTAGTATAGTGTTGTGTGATATATGAATTTAGAGTAAACTTCCGTTTTGCTCCCTGTGGTTTGATCGTTTTAACGGTTTTGCCCCAATCATTTAAAAACAGTCATTTTCCTCTAATAGTTTGCTATGTTTTTCCTATTTTGCTCTCCGGCTCTAACTCCATCCAAATTGTTTGTTAACTTAAATAGTATTTTGGTAACTTCAACTATAAAACTAAGGGTATTATGTTACCAAAATACCCTTTCAGTTAACAAAAAATTGGATGGAGCTAGAGGTGAGGAGCAAAATGGTAAAAACATAGTAAACTATTAGAGGAAAATAAGCGTTTTTAAATAATTGGTGCAAAACTATTAAAACGACCAAACATTAGGAAGCAAAACGAAAGTTTAGTCATGAATTTAATAAAAAGAATTTCCCATTAAATAACCTATTATTCACTTTATTCGGCCCAGTAACATCCATGCTAGGACAAAACCAACCACACTCTGATTGTAAAAAAGCCAAGTCAGCAATCCATGTAACACCACCACCAACAAACAAGAGCCGTTGATAACCACCTTAACAAACCATCCCTAACCGTCAGATGATGAGCTCTCTGAAGTCGATCCCTGTGCAAACTCCAATCTTATTTAAATAACAAATTCGACCCTAATCTTTACACAAATCGCCGATTTCTAGAACTCATCGCCATGGCTACTGCCACTGCTACCGAAGATGCCACTAATCTCCCAGCTCCAGCTCCTGTTTCCATTCTCCCACAGTATCCAGAGGTAAAATTAGCACTTTATTTGTTCTTAATTTTGACCTAATTTTTGTTACTGAATCGATTCTGCCTGAAATTAACACTTAATTCGTCATTTGTATGCTGTTAATTTTGACTGATTATTGTTACTAGCATCTGGAAGTGATTTTAACGCGTGATTCGTGACTTGTTCGTTCTTAATTTTGACCTAATTTTTATTGCAAGTACCTGTAGGTTAAATTTACACTGAATTCGTCATTTGTTCGTTCTACTTGTGACCTAATTTTGACTAATTTTTGTTCGTTCGTAATTTTGAGAAATTGAAACTTAATTCGTCACTTGTACGTTCGTAATTTGACCTAATTTTGATTATTTTTTGTTAATTTGTCACCTAATTTTTGTTCCTTCGTAATTTTAAGAAATTGACAGTTAAATCGTCACTTGTTTGTTAATTTTGACTAATTTTGCCTCAAATGTTGACTAATTTTTGTAGCTAATTCGATTCTATGATCCAGATGTGAAATTTACACTTAATTTTTGTTGATTTCAGTTGATAATGGCTGCAATTGAAGCCCTAGATAGCAAAAAAGGCGCGTGCAGATCTAAAATCTCAAAGCAGATCGAAGCATCGTACGGCAGTTTACCAGCGGCTCACAAAACCCTACTATCACACCACCTCAACAAAATGAGAGCTAGTGGCGAACTTGTTGTCATTAATAACAACTACGTTAAACCAGATCCACTCTCGCCGGGGCGTCGCGGCCGCGGCCGCCCGTCGAAGCCAAAAACGCCGCTGCCGGAAGGTGCCGTTGCTTCGACGCCGAGATCCAGAGGCCGACCACGAAAATCTGAAACCGCTGTTGTTCCGGTGGAGTTTCCGACGGAAGTGTCTCCGGCGCCGGCGGCGCCGGCGGTGGTTTCAGGTCGGAAACGTGGACGGCCGCCGAAGGACGCGACAGCTACTCCGGCGAAGAAGCCGGCGAGTAGTGGTAGAGGAAGAGGCCGGCCGAGGAAGGTGAAAACCGATGGTGATGCCGTGTCAGCACCGGCGACCGGTGGAAGTAAGGGGAGAGGACGACCACGTAAGGTAGTGGAAAGTGGTGATGACGTCACGCCGGCGGCTTCAAGTGGTGAGAAAAAGGGAAGAGGACGGCCGCGTAAGGTAGTGGAAAGTGGTGATGACGCCACGCCGGTGGCTTCAAGTGGTGAGAAAAAGGGAAGAGGACGGCCGCGTAAGGTGGTGGAAGGTGGTGCTGACGTCACGCCGGTGGTGTCAACAGGTGAGAAAAGGGGAAGAGGGCGGCCAAAGAAGGTGGTGGTGACGGAAGCTCCAGTAGTATCTGATTGAATAAAAAATTGATTTAATGATACTTTGGTTATTTTCTTTTTATAAAGTAGTGTTGTTTTAGAGTTTCTTTTCAATGGGTTGGTGGTTATTGGATTGGATGTTAGTGAGAGTGTAATTGCTTTGTAAATTCAAATTTAGTGGCTTTTTCTTCAAGATGTTTCAGTTTAAAATTTTATTTTCTTTAGTGGTGTTTGTATGTTGATAATTAATTTAATTTAGAGTTAATTGTCTGGATAGTGTATTGGTTTGTTATTTTGTATTTTTAGTGCTCAACTTTTTAAAATTAAATGTTTGCTCTCTGTGCTTTGATTGTTTATTAGACTAAAGGGTATGGTGAGGCTCATTCTTAGGCCATGCGTAGTCATAACGCCCCTTTGTGGGCGTTATGCGACACGTGGCGTGACACGTCAGCAAGGGGCTTTATGGGGCGTTATGCAATTTGAGGCCGTAGTCATAACGCCCCCGCCTAATCATTACACACTGAAATTCCGGCTTCTTCTCCGGCTTCTTCTCCGGCCAAACGCACTAAAAGTCCGGTTATGGGACACAAACACAAAAACAGAGCATCCTCTGCACCAGAAAAAAAAATGCAGGGACCAAGTTCTCCGGCAACAGTCTTCTTCTCCGGCAACAGTCTTCTTCTCCGGCAACCAAATTCCGGCTTGTTGTCCGGCCTTCTTCTCCGGCTTCAGGTCTTCTTCTCCGGCCTTCTTCTCCGGCTTCAGGTCTTCTTCTCCGGCCTTCTTCTCCGGCTTCAGGTCATCTTCTCCGGCTTCAGGTCATCTTCTCCGGCTGAAATTCCGGCTTGTTCTCGGTCTTCAGGTCCGATTTGCGTTATCCAAGGTTTGAAAAGCACCCCCATGGCGCCGCGATAAATCTCGCGCCTCCCCCAAATTTTTGAAACATGGCGCCGATGGTTTTGGTGTTCCCGGCGTTTTTGGGGCGCTATGGGGGTTATACCGCCGGGCATACCGCCCACTACGCAAGGCCTTACGGGGATGAGCCTCTACGTAGGTGGCTCGTGGGGGATGGAGCTCCTTCACATTTGAGGGGATGGAGGATAGGGCTACCCCACTTCATTATTTTATAATTTTCTAAGTGTTTTTTTTATTAACTTAATATAAAATTTATAAAAGTTAAAAAATACAACATAAAACAACATAAATAAAGTAATTTCATAATATAAAAAAGAATTACATTTCCTAAAAATAAAAAAAACATTTCCGAAAAATAAAAAAAAAATTACATTTCCTAAAAACATAAAAAACAAAAAAAAAAAAATTACGATACGATTAAAAAACTAAAATACCTACGACGTTCATTTTTTCTTCACCTTTTCTTTCATCATCTGATAAACCTCGCGTTCATCCTCCGGAACCGAGTCGAGATCCAACCTCATAATCCTAAAATCCTCCGCTCGAGCATAGTCGGCCGACACGGTTTTCTTGTGAGTGTATTTTTCGGTCGCGAACTCTTTGAACGAACGGAATTCGTTTATCAAGTCGTCCATTTTCGCCGATGCCCTCGAGCCGCCCCCTCCACCCGAGCCGCCCCATCCACTCGAGCCGGCCCCTTTGCGCTTTCCGGCCGCCTCTTTTTTTGCTTTGTCCCTCCCGGTGGGACGTTCCGACTCGTGAATGGGCAACACGTCCTCGTCATCTTCCGGGTCGTCGTTTATGTCGATTTGATAACGAGCGGTGGAGCCTTCCGCACTATAACTTCCGGACTCGGAAGTTTTAGTCCGTTTGGCGGTTGCGACCTCATTTGGAATCGGCGTTCATTTTTGTTCCTTCCTTACAACGTTCCATGCTCGGAAGTGCGGGAAAGGCTTTGAATTTTGAGAGTCCCACTTAGCGATAGCAAGGTTAAGAATGTCCGCCTCGTTACTCCCGCTAGGAGGACAAGTGTAAATTTGGTTATAAATTGCGTTAAAGTTATTGATGATCTTGCTCATTTTACGCCACTTGCCCGAGACGGCTTCTATATCACGATCCGAGCTATGCTCCATAATCTCGTGAAATCTAGCCGTTGTCTTCTTCCAAAAACTAGTACCCGTTTGATTGTTTCCTAAATTTTAAAAAATAATGCATTAGTAAAAATAAAAAATAAAAACTTTTAAAATTTAAATTAAAAATTTAAACTTTGGTTCATACCGACTATCGGGCAAGTAGAGGACTTAGCAAACGCCATTGCTAGCGCCTCCTCCTCTACTTTCGTCCAAGGTCTCCCCTTTGCTCTCAAACCGCTTTTTGGCGCGGTTTCGGGTACGTTTTCAACCTTCTTCCCCTTCCCCTTGTTTTTTTTTCGGTTGAGCTCTTGCGGTGGCGATTCGGGGACGACTTCTTCATCATCATCATTGTCAAGTTGAACCGGTTGGGAAGTTGGCGGTTGCGATTGGAGTTGTTCAAACGAGTTGCGTTGCATGATTTGTTGTAGTGCTTGGTATTGTTGGAGTTGTTGAACTTGAGACATTTGTGAGAATGCGTTGGGTGTTTGTTGGAAACCCGAAAAAGGAAATTGCGGAGCCCCCCACGAATGATCCATATTCGGAGTGTAAGCGGGAGTCGAAAAAAAGTTAGGTTGGTTCGGGTTGTGATTATTCGGGTTGGGGTTGTTTGGGTTGAAAGGATGCATGATTAGAGAAAAATGTATAAAAAATATGGAGTGTTTTTTATAAAAAAGGAAGAGAATTGGAGAAGAATGGGAGTAGAATAGGATAAAATTGTATAAAAATGGATGAGATAGAGGGTATTTAAATTGAAAAAGGAAATTTTTTTTTATATAAAAGAGCCGTTCCAACGGCTATAATCTTCAAGTGGGGCCACGTCTTACCCGGCTGTGGGGAGCCGTTTGGGCCGAGCCGATCCTCAGGGGGGCGGTGTGGGGGACCCGCGCCGGTCCTAGCCGGCCCCCATACCCTTTAGTCTTAGGGGCTGTTTGGTAGCCTCTTAATGACCATTCAGATGCTACCTCTTAATGGTTTAAAACCTCTGAATGAATAAGAGGTAACCTTAAGTCTGAATGGTTAAGAGGTAACTTTTGAATGGTAAATATCACATGTCACATTCTTCTACCTTCTCATTGGTAAAATTTTTAACGGTTCCATTAAGAGGTAGTCTCTTAATGACCATTCAGAGGCTATCAAACATCCCCTTACTTAGTCCCGGATGCCCGGTTAAATGCATGTGAAATGACCCTTTCCAATGATCTTTTTCATCTTCAACAAAAACCTTATCCTGTCACTGTATATTCCTTCTGCTGCAACAGTGACTCAAGGAATTCTTGATGTGAACACAGACTAGAATTAAGCCTCACTTGTACATTGTTTTTCTAGCCGCATCTCTCCCTTTCTCTTCAACTTTCAGATCTGGAGTAGGTTGGTGCATGAGTGGAGACGACAATAATGGTCGGACATGGAGAAGACGCTTGTTATCGGAGCCACTACTATCACCAGTAGATCGATGAGTTTGCGCTCTTTGTTTTGAACTTGTTCGATTATTAGTGTTTTGCTTGAATATAGTGTTTCTCTGTGTTCTTTAGATTTTCATCTTGAAAATTATGTTTAAACAGTTGCAAGAAGTTCAAGAATTAAATGTGTGACAAAAATCCAAAATGTCATAAGTTAGTTACTTTTAAGGCTTGATAAAGGATGGCTCAACTTGAGCTTTTGAATAATGGTATTTGGGTTCCTGATCCATCACAAATGTTTATGTTTGGTGGCACAAATTGGGCTCATGAATCTGCTGGTTTGTTAGCCAAGTACAAAAGTCAAGAAGCAGGTATCTTTGGTAAACCTCTGAAGGCAATCAGTAGAGCAACTCTGTTGATTAGTGTTTGCTCAATAAGGAAGAAGACATCATGTTTGCAGTTGCAGGTATATGGTGGTGGTTTCTGGCAGATGATCAAGGGAGGGGAAACAAGGTTGTGGGAGGTGTGGGGCCTACACTATAATAGTAATAATTGATTTTGATTTTATATTACTTTTCTGTTTTCATTATTAAGGGCAAAAAACTCATTTCCCATGCATTTAACTAGATAACTTAGCGTTCATCAACTGTAGGGACTATCCGTGCAACAAACAATCAAACCATAGGAAGCATACGTGTAATTTTAGAAAGTTGGGAACTAAAAGTGAAAAATAGCAAACCATGGGGACCATCTGGGCAATTAACTCTTTAATTTAGGTTTTTTGTTATTCTGCCATTTGAGTTGATGTTCTTAGCATGTGTGAAAATTTCAAATCTTGAGTTTGAAATTGTGTTTCTTACTTTCTTTTCGTGTATATAATTTTGTGGGAATTTATTTCAAATTTATAGTGGTTTATTGGAATGAGCTTTGGTTGCTGTTGTGCATGCTCTTAGGGTGAACGGGGTGTGCGATAAACTAAGGTGGTGAGTTAGTTTATCGCGTGGTGTACACCGCCGTCGTCAAGGTTTACCGCATGAGTGGAGAGTGGATCGGTGAGCGTTTACCGCGTTTGATCTTTGTCCTTTTTGACTGTTGGGCTTTGATTCAAACAGCTTTATAGCCGTTAACCATTAAAAAATAATTTGTTTTTCTATTTAAAATCTCTTTTTCATCTTATTTTTCACCCAATTCACATACTCACACTAAATTTCTCATACACTATAGATAGACAAAACAAGGGTAATGGCAAGAAAAAAGTTTCGGGTTCCGGTTCGAAGGCGAGGGGGCACGACTCGCAAAGTAGACGACGCGGTTCGAGTGGTTCAAGTCTTTTTTCACAAAGGGTTTGGTCATAAAACTGATGATTGCATGTGATACGTGGTCGAAAACCGGTGATTGATATTGTTTAATTTGATGTTTTTACACAAGTTTTAATCTTGAATAGCCTACTGTTGATTAGATACTTGTTTTGCAGGTCTAGCAGAGTTTAAGGAGCTTTTCGGGAGCTTTACGGGTCACCGGAGTGAAAATTGGACCATCGGGATGCGAAACGGGTCAACCGGGAGCAAGGAAATCGAAGAAACGAAGAACCAGACTTGGGGGCACCGTCTCCGACGGCTGGTGTAAGTCTCCATAGCCAGAATTTCCCGTAGACAGCAACTTAGGCCGTGGGCCATTTTTAAACAAGCACACACCGTCGCCGACGGTGGTCAGGCCCGTCGGCGACGGTCCCTAGATGTTGCAGTCGCGAAATCTTTGATTTTTATGAGGTTTTGACGAATCAGAAAGCATCTTGGTCATCAATTACGGGATTTACACTTGGATTGGAGTTCGAAACTTGTCTTTGGAGCCATTATTCATCATCTTTCACCTACCATTCCACCTATCATCATCTCTACAACCCGAATCAACACCCTAATCATCATCAATCAAGAACCTTAATTCATCATCACATCCTTCATTCCAATCCATCATCACCAACCTTACATAACCCTAACCATCCATCCATTTATCCACCTTCAAGCTTCACGATGATCCAATTCAAGCTTTCTACATCCGGTGATCAAGTTTCTTCGATCATGCTCGGCTAAATTCGTGGAGGTTTCACCCCGGTGTAGGTTTTTGTAAGTCTAGGGTTCTAACATTGTTCTTGGATTGATTTTGTGACAAATTGCTTTTTGATTTGAAGCTTATGACAATTGTCTTGCATTTGTATTGAATTCATAAATTGTCGAGTGAAGATTAAATTTGACTTTATGAAATGTTTATGTGCAATTATACCTTGTCTAGGTTAGAGTTTACATGTTCTTGGTAACGAAGTGCATTGTGGTCCGTTCTTTATAACATTGATAGCTCTTGGCACCTAAGCCGTGTAACACTAAATTCGTTAGTCACTTTTGCAATTGAATCAATTCTAAAACTTGTAGAAATCCTAGGAATGCAACTACCGAACATGGTGTGAGCCTTGTTTTCTCTATATTGTTTAAACTTCTAATTACATTTGTTGCAATTGTTAATTGTGTGTAATCAATCAAACCAATCACTTAGTAATTTTAATTCACATCTCTCAATTAAACAAAAATACAAAAATATATCATAGCAAGCTTCGTAAGTGTGACATCTTTTACAATTCATTCAAAGTCCATTCGCAAACCACAGACTCTTCGTGGTTCGACCCCTTGCTACCATTAACTATTTGTTAAGGGTAATTTGGGACTATAAATATTATCTTTGACCGGAGCGCGACACTCCGATCAGCGTGTACCTAAAAAGGGAAATAGAGGCCGCAGTGAAAACAGGGAAACTGGCCCATTTGGTTAGAGAAATTAAGGAAGGAGGGGGGGACCGCAAAGGGAAAGATGTGAGGGAGCCTGGAAGGGCAGATGTAGACATGATCCGAAGGAGGGATGAACTTGATACCACTAGAAGTGTAAAGGCCAGAATTCTGGGCTCCCCAAACCACATGAAAGCTCCCATCCTGATGCCATACCTGGAGGAAAACGAAGTGCAACGACTCCCTCTCAACATCTCAGCCATAATAGCTGTACACAAGGTAGCCAGAATACATGTGGACGGGGGATCTGGAGTAGAAGTTATATATGAGCATTGTTTCCTTAGATTTGACAGGGATGTAAGAGATAGGCTCAAGGAAGACTCTATCCCCCTAGTAGGGTTCAACAACAGTGTGTCACACCCCTTGGGAAAGATTAGACTCCCATTTACAGTCGGGGTAGGGGACCGAGTCCGAACTATAAACCTAACTTTCACGGTGGTCCGAGCACCCTCAAAATACAATGCAATCCTGGGAAGACCTGGGATCGGGGATCTGCAAGCACAAGCATCAACCCCACACGGAGCTTTAGTGTTCCAGACGCCAAAGGGCTTGGATTGGGTGAAATCTGCGTACGAAGTAATTTCCTCTGTGTCTGAGGGGGAAACGTCTGAGAAACCCCAAAAAGATGGGGTCGAAGAGTGGGTGCTTTGCGATAGGTTCCCGGAGCAGACGGTTAAAGTAGGAAGTCACCTGAGTGACAAGTGCAAGAGTGCTCTCAAGGAACTGCTCCTTCTCAACATAGATGTATTTGCATTTCAACATGGGGATATGACAGGAATCCCAAGAAGCTTGACTGAACACCGACTCAATACATACACCTGGGCAAAGCCAGTAAAACAGAAAAAATGGAGCATGGGTCCCAGTAAGAGGAGGGCAACCTGTGAGGAAACTAGGAAGCTGCTCAAGGCCGGAATAGTTAGAGAAGTGAAGTACCCATCTTGGGTTGCTAACCCGGTTATGGTTCAGAAGAAAGACGGAGGATGGAGGATGTGCATCGACTTTCAAGACCTGAACAAAGCATGCCCCAAGGACTGCTACCCCCTCCCAGAGATAGACGTCCAAGTGGACTCCTTATCTCAATATCCCCTGAAGTGCTTCTTGGATGCCTACAAAGGGTATCATCAAATACAAATGTCAGTAGAGGATGAGGAGAAGACCACCTTCATCACAGACGAAGGGACATTTTGCTATACCAAAATGCCCTTCGGACTTAAAAATGCTGGTGCCACCTATCAAAGGTTCATGAATGCCCTTTTCAGGGAACAATGAGGACGAAACCTGGAGGTATATGTTGATGACATTGTGATCAAAAGCTTGAACGAAATGGCCATGATAGATGACATAGCCGAGACCATTCGAACCATGCAAGATGTGAATATGAAACTGAACCCCGGGAAATGCTGCTTCGGGGTAGAAGAAGGAAAATTCCTGGGAGTAATAGTTACTAAGGGAGGAATCAAAGCCAACCCGGAGAAAACTCAAGCCGTGGCCGAAATGCGATCCCCCAGGTCCCTGAAAGATATTCAACAGCTGAATGGAAGATTAATCGCCATGAACCATGTTTTGTCAAAGGTAGCTGACAGGACCCTTCCCTTCATGAAGGTACTGAAGGACTGCCTCCAAACAGACAGGTTCAGATGGACCTCTGAGGTAGAAACCGCTTTTCAAGAATTGAAGGATTATATTTGCAAGCTCCCAACTCTAGCCACCCCGATGCCCGGGGAAGATCTGCTGCTGTATTTATCTGCTTCAAAGACAACCATAAGTGCGGTTATGATGGTAGAACGGGAAGGGAAGCAGATACCAATATACTTCATCAGCAGGACCCTCAAAGGTCCTGAGGAACGCTATATGGCCCTGGAGAAGTTGGCTTTATCTCTCGTTTTCGCGTCCCGGAGACTCAGGAGGTACTTCCAGGGGCACAAGGTTACCCTAATGACGAATCAACCCCTCCAAAAAGTGCTAAGAAGGCCGGAGCTGTCAGGGCAACTGGCCAAGTGGGCAGTCGAGTTAGGATAACACTCCTTGGAATTCAAAGCTAGAACTGCCATGAAAGGGCAATTACTGGCCGACTTCTTGGCAGATTTCCCCGAGGATTAAGAAAAGGAACTTTTAAAGTGGGAAGCTTTAGAAAAGGAAGAGAAAGAGAAGGAAGATGAGGCAGTGTGGAAGTTGCTTACAGACGGGGCCTCCAGCGAAGAAGGTAGCGGAGCGGGCATTACACTGATCAGTCCTGAGGGGGTTGAGCTAACCTATGCCATTAGACTGGACTTTGAAAATATCAACAACACCACAGAATATGAAGCCTTTTTAGCAGGGATGAGGCTAGCCAGAAAGATGAAAGCGAGACATGTGGAGGCAAGCACTGACTCTCAGCTGGTGGTCAAACAATACTAAGGGGAGTATGAAGCGAAAGACAACACCATGGCTCGGTATGTGGTAAAGGTAAAAGAAACAGCCGAGGCCTTCAAGACCTTTAAGCTAGAATATATCCCCCGCGGGAGGAATAGAAAATCCGACGCCCTCAGCAAGCTGGCCTCTGTAGCATTTGATCACCTAGCGAGAGAAGTCAAAGTGGAAGTCCTGACTTCCCCCTCTCTTGACACAATTGAAGTAGCTCCGATTGAGAACATACAAGAAACATGGATGACACCAATCATAAGGTTCCTCAAGGACGGAACATTACCCGAGGGAGACTGGGCAGCCAGGAAGGTGAGAGTCAAAGCTTTACAATATGAGTTGGTCGATGAAGAACTGTACCGAAGATCATACCTGGGCCCATCCCTGAAGTGTGTTGACACAGAAGAAGCTAAATATGTAATCAGGGAAATACATGAGGGGATCTGTGGAATGCATTCGGGGCCAAGGACGGTAGTAGCAAAGGCAATGAATGCGGGATTCTATTGGCCTCGAATGTACGAAACAGCTTCCGAAGAGATCAAGAGGTGTGACAATTGCTAGGTTCATGCACCTATGACGCATCGCCACAAACACCCTATGATACCTGTTTCAACATCTTGGCCTTTCCAAAAATGGGCCATCGACATTATCGGACCATTCCCAGAAGGTCTAGGAGGGGTCAAATACGTGGTGGTTGCCATCGACTATTTTACCAAGTGGATAGAGGCAAGGCCCTTGGCAAAAATAACCGGGGAACAGATGAGACGGTTTGTGTTAGACAACATTATCTGCAGATATGGTGTCCCGAAGGAGCTCGTGAGTGACAATGGCGTACAATTTGCTGGAAAACCCTTCAGACCATGGTGTGAGCAAATGCACATACACCAAGTGTTCACTTCTGTCACCCATGCCCAGAGTAACGGGCTAGTAGAAAGAGCAAATCAAAGCGTTATCAAAGGGATGAAAGGGAGAATCGGAAGAAAACAAAAAGGATGGCTGGAGGAATTTCCGTTTGTGTTATGGGCCTATAGGACCACCCCTAAGGACTGCAACGGGGAGACTCATTTTAGCTTAACTTACGGGATGAAGGTTGTTATCCCGGCTGAAATAGGACCCCCAACTGCCAGAATGAAGCTCAGGGAGGCCGAAAATGAGCAAGACCTCCGGATGAACCTGAATCTGCTTGAAGAAAGAAGGGAAGTCGCAGCAGTCCTGGAGGCTAAGTACAAAAAGCAGCTTGAAAGCTATTACAATGCCAAGATGAAGAAACTTAGCCTCGTGCCGAGGGATTTGGTCCTAAGAGCAAATGAAGCCAGCCTACAGGAGAGCACCGGAAAGCTAGGACCCAATTGGGAAGGGCCTTACCGGGTCATATGGGCAAACGGCAAAGGAAGTTGTAAACTAGAAACGCTCCAAGGCAAGGAGGTCCCCAGGACCTGGAACCTCATGCAACTCAGGAAGTATCACATATGAGGGGTTTATCCCCCAGGAAAAACGGCCAGGGAGCCACTTTTATAATAATTAGCTATTAATCTGGGGCATACCCCAAGAAAGAATCTTTTGTAAGAACCTGTGGTGGGAAGTTTAGTCCCCAAAAAATGAATGACAAACGGACAACTAACTCGTCCTCTTTTGGCAAAATAACAGGTATTATATCTAGGCAGACGTGCCCAGAAACACTATAAGCCTAGTCAATAAACAAACACACGTGTACAAGGTATATCAAACATACCAAAAGCCCGGCCGTGGGGCAAAATAGGGTCTAGCTAACCCGAAGAAACAGACAAATAAACCAAAAACATAATCTCACATTATAAACTTGTCCAGCGATTGGCCTCGAACAGACAATCCTGGTTTATCAGACAAACCATAAGTACAACACACTTCTGTAAACGAACTACAAAAAGAAGTCTCTCTTTATTTATTTGCAAAATAAATGTACAAAGGGAAGCCTTACTGACTTTGGCAAAAACAACTAACATACAAGACAACAAACACAACAAACTTGACAAACAAGGCCAAAGCACAACTTCTTGCAAGACAGTCCAAAGGTCTTCAGGAAAGTGCTGACTTGATCCTTGGCAAAAGCCCATGCAGCATGAAAAAGCACAACAGAAAACAAGCAAAAGACAAGATAGCAACATACAATCATAAGTTATATGATTAAGTACCTAGGAGAACCCCTACACGAAGGTCCTCATTCCAAACAGCAAAAAAGTTTAAAATATCCTAGGGTAAGCAATTATCCGGATTACAACCATATCGAAAGAGGTTAATGTTTAGAAATTACTGGGGACCACCCCCAGACAAAGACTGTGGAGACGAAGGACCAGCGGAGGAAAAAAGGGCTTTCAATTCATCTATTGATATCATGGGATGCTCCAGGATCTTCTTAAGAATGGCCGGGGTCTTACTCCCAAACTCCTCGTCCAGCTTAGATAGCCTCTTCTTAGCTTTGGAGTTGTAAAGCGGAGTTTTTTTCCTGCCCAGACCCTGAGCAGAGTAAATATACCCATCCTTCAGCCCAGCCTGGTAGCCAACATCCCGGTACACCCTATACACCTCCTCCAAGCCACTTTTAAACTCCTCTGACTGAGAGACGGCAGTAAGGAAGGCTCCGAAACCTTCAGTGATTAACCAATGTTTCTCCTTAGCCAACCGCTAGTTATCATCAGAAGTTATCCCATAATCTGCATACATATTATTCAGCTGCTCCTGAGGAACGGAGCCAACCTCCTGCAGATGCTTTAACTCAGCGGCCAACAACACCGCCATCTCCCTTTCCCAGGCTCGTTCCCTTCGCTCCAACATGGCTCCAGCCCCCTGGGAAAAAAACATCATAAAGAATCCAAAAGCAGCGGGAAAATAAAAAAAAAGGAGGGGGGGAGGGGCAGAAAGGCTATGTACCTTCTCCTCTTGCAACTTTCTCTCAGCCTCGACCACTTGACATCTAAGTTCGGCAGCAACAGACTGGGAGGCCTTGAGTTCACCCTTGAGTTCTTCATTCGCCCTCCTTAAATCGTCAACCCGCTGCAGCATGCCAGCACCCCTGAAAAAACTCTCACATAGTGACATGCTGTACTGATCCTCAAAATATCATCCCTCAAAGCAGAATTTATGAATTTGTGGGAGGGTGGAACAACATGACTCAAAAAATCCCTGACAGTTTCAGGGGTCCCTATCACCGAAGAGTGAGTTACTTTCCACTTGGGGACATAGGTGAAGGGGAGGGCATCAGCAAACAGGGGAGCCAAAGGGGATCGATGAGCAATGCCCTCAAATTGAGAAGGTCTACTGGTCCCAGTAGCATGATGAGGAGAGACCTTAAGAGCTGAGGCAAGGCGGGCATTGCTCACTTCTGGAGTCTTGTACCGAACACGGGAAGAGGAGGGACCATTAGGGATCTCTATTGGATCATGAGAACTTCCCTACTCAGACAAAAAGAGAAAAAAGACATCAACCCCCCCCCCCCCAGAACAAAATAAATATAAGGCAAATAGGTGAAAGAAAAAATAAGCTCACCAACAAGGGAGCACTCACAAGGCTGGAAGACCGCAGGTGCTTAGACAGAGAACCATTAACCCCAATAGGGGGAAGTTCGGAAGCAGCCTTTGATGAAGGAAGGGACTTCAGTCCACCAGCACTCCGGAGCCTTTGTCGGATGTCACGAGGAGCAGGGGCTGGTTTAGGACTTACAGCTTTCCTCTTACGAACCAAACGGATCTCCAGATCTTCATCATCACTTTGACCAGAATGCTTAACGGGAGGGGGATCAGGGGAACTCTCCTCCCCATCAGAGGAAGTCCCCTCGCCTCCTTCCACAGCAACGGAGCCCCCAGCCTGAGCGGACCCTTCGGTAACCTGCATTCCTATGCTCCAGTTCAAACCCGGATCAACCTCATCACCAACTACAAACTTAACATCCTTAGAGTCACATTGGAGCAGTCTCCACAGAGTCAACTCAGCATAAGAAGAAACACCAAAGATAACTGCACAGATACCAAGGAACAAAAACAAATGACAGCAAATCCAGGGTAAAAAGATACCTTTGTTACCGAAAAAAGCCTTGGGACGAACTGAGTAGGAAGGACTCAATCCCCCCATGGCCAAGACTCCCTCAGAAAAAGTAAAAGCCCACGTCGGGTTTTCATACATGCGTTTCCACTGAACGGTCTCGTTAGCAAACAGGGTGGGAACAGTATCTTCAATAACGGCCTCAACATCTCTTGGCAGTGGGGACTTTGGTATCATGGCAGCGGAAACAAAGATGAACCTCCTCTTCCAATCCTTCGGGTAAGTGGAGGTTGGCATAAAGGTATAACAGGGTTTCGACACACTGTTCTGCCGCTTGGCAAAAGTAAACCAATCTCCATCAGAGATCAGTTTATAAAACATGCAGAACAAGGGGACATATGGCTCGCCAGAAACGGCCGCACAAGACAACTCAAAGTGCACCACTCTCATGAACCTAAGGGATGCAACTGAGAGAAGTGAACCCCGAAGTGGCGAAGTAAGGCAATCTTGAAAGGTGAGAGGGGATACCGGACTCCACAAGAAGAAAACGCCAATGTATAAAGGGGAATTCGGTCCGGTGTACATTCAGCCGATTCGTCAGGGCCCGGCAAGGTGGGAGAGAACCGCTCAGGAATGTTGTATGTCTCGACAAAAGACTTCAAGTCCCTCGCTGTCAAGACTGATCGAATTGCAGAGCGACCAGAACGACTCATGATTAAAAAAAGGACGGTGATCAGAGAAATATGACGGAAGGAAAGAAAGAACTAGAAGGAATTGAGAGGAAGTTTAAAAGATAATGGGGTATTTAAAGAAGACAACCGACACACAGGAAACCGTCATGTCACTCGTCCCTTCAAAATTTAAAAGGGGTGCACGTGTATCTAGGGGATTAACTCTCGCCGCTAGTATTCGGCGAAATGACGGGCTTCATGAAAAGAAAGAATGATTAATAACTGGTCAGAAACGGGCCCACATTCGTAGCCCAAGAAAGTTAACCTCCTTCTTGAACAGTTATGATTCAGCCCCGGATCATGAGCCTCGGGTCTCAGAACCAGGGACTAAAGATGACTTGACGGCGGGCCAATGGGAAATCCCATTTTACCTGCTTTGGGCTACCTTCATGCGGGCCCAACAAGACATAAGCCCAAATAACAGTTTGCCTTGCCCATTAAGGTTCTCCTCATGAGAAATGAGCGGGAAATTAGAATCAGAGAATGCAGGTCACATTTAATGCCTGATAAGAAGAGGATCTTGGCTTGCATTGTACTTCTCCGGCCGGAACATTAAATGAGGCTGCCATCTTACCGTTAGGGGTCAGACACGTGTCTGAGCCCCCCGAAGACCCTCAGAATCCGTTGGATCACCTTAACAAAATATCTCACATCTGAGATAAGGGCTCGGGATTATATAAGAGCCAAAGGGGATGATCATAAAGCAGATTGAAGGTATCACATTAAAAGCACTTTCATTTACTCCTCTCTCATTTATTCCGACCAATATTCTCATACATTAAACACACACACATTTATTGGATTCACACCTTAGAGGAAACATTCCGGTGATCACACTCATCGGAATAGACTCCTCCAACTCTCCGGCAAGTTTACTTACTCTCACGTCGGAGCTTGGTCACGGATCCCCCTCCCGGGGCCCTCCGTGACGAGGCTAACGGTTTACTTTTTTGTAGCAACAAGGTCCGGGGTATCTTGACGTCAGCGAAGATCCATTGAACGTCAGCAGGGATTTGGGTATTCGACAGTTAATTTGTTGGGGATGCACACAAAGTGTTCGATAAAATGCCTGTTTACTAGTCGCTAATGAAGTTGCAGTGTAACATTATATAGATCATTTATATTTAAGAAAAGATCAATCTTTAGTTACTTTTTGTGTACCTTACACCCATTAGGTGCTACCGAATGGGATTGTTTGTGATTGGAAAGTGAGGTTGGCAACATTAGGACATTTTCTTGAAAGAATATGAAGGAATAACTATAGATACAGTTAAAGTTTTTGGCCAAATAAGGCTTTCCAAGAACAGAATTAATATAGATTTTTTTGGAATTAAGAGAATAAAGATGGTTCCGTTATGCACAGGTGATCTCCAATACGGCAACTGTTTTTTTTTAAAGGAGAACTTCTATAAAACCACCGAACCCGAAAACCGGGACGGGAAAACAAACAAAACAAAATCACTTAATTACAAATTTACACTAATCCGACCAACGAATGTTCCTAAACCAAAGGAAGCCTAGAGATCTAATCTCGCTAAAAACATCTTCAACCTTAAAAAGCATACCATTAAACCTCACGTTCTTTCTAGCCTTCCAAACACACCAGCACGTAATCAAAATAAGATCGTGAAAAACCTCTTTTTCTTCATTCTTTTTCCCGCAGTGATGATGCATCTCAAGAAGGTCACGAAAAGAGAAAGCATAGAACAAGGGAACGCGGCTCCATAAGCACACCTTATGCCAAATAAGCGAGGAAACAATACACGAGGTGAACAAAGGTCCACAATTTCTTCCGCGGAGTTGCATAACGGACAAACAACATCGGCAATAGACATACCTCTAATTTTTAGAGCTTCGGCGGTAGGGATCCTGTTCATTTCAGCTTTCCAAGCGAAAAGGTTTCATTTAATCGGGACCCATGAGCACCACTTCATGACATACCTGGAGCTAAAATCAAACGAGCTGACAATGATGGACTTGACCGATCCAACGCTGAAAGTTCCTGAATTATTACCAAGCCATCGCCATCCATCGGTCCTGGTGGATAACGAAAAATTCCGAAGCAAACCATAAGAGCGCCCAGCTCAACTGATTCATCAGCCTCAGTCGGATCATGACACCACAACCAGTTTCCATCCCCACCAATACGGTCTTTGATCGAACATTTTTTAACCATCTCCAAACCGAAGAGATTTGGGTACCGCGACATCAAAGGTTCGTCCAAGAGCCAAGGGTCCAGCCAAAAACATATATTCTCACCGTTGCCAACAATACCCTTAAAACACGACCGAATAAAAATATTAGGAGCTAAAGGTTTCTTGAACACCGAAACAATCGACCGCCAAACTCCACCGAAAGAATTTCTCACAGGAAGAAAATCCCAGTTAGATGCTCCTTGATGAATGGCCGAGATCACCTTAACCCAAAGACTTTCTGGTTCAGATTTAAAACGCCACCCCCATTTAGCCAGGAGAGCGGTATTAGAGAATTTAATTTTGCATATGCCCAAACCCCCAACCTTTCTAGGAGAAGCCACCCTATCCCACGCCACCCAGTGCGTTTTCCGAACATCACTCGAACCACCCCAAAGAAATTTTTTAATAAGAACCTCCAAACCGTGGATGACTTTGACCGGCGCCTTATAGAGAGAAAGGTAATAGGTTGGAAGAGCTTCAAGGACCGAACAGACGAGGGTAACCCTTCCACCAAAAGATAACATCCTAGCTTTCCATAAGGAAAGCCGACTCTCAAAGATGTCAAAAACCGATCTCCAATTGCATATTCGATTCATGTTCGCCCCCATCGTAAGACCAAGTTATTTGAAAGGAAGGGTGTCCAACTTACATCCCATCAAAGCGGCCATCTCCATAACCTCCGCGTTGTTAACCCCAACCCCGTAAAGACAAGATTTGCCTAAATTAATGCGGAGACCCGAACACGCAAAGAAACATCTAAGAATTCGGACCACGTTTAAAACGTTCCCTTTAGACCATTCTCCAAGAATCATAGCATCGTCGGCATAAAAAAGGTGGGAAAGGGTAGGTCCGTCGTTCGGGAGAGCGATACCTTTAAGAATACCCGTCTCACAAGCCTTATCAAGCATACAATAGAGAGCTTCCATGGCAATGATAAAAAGAAAAGGCGAGATAGGGTCACCTTGTCTCATGCCTTTGTTGCATTTAAATTCAAAAGTTGGAGACCCGTTGACAAGAACCGAAGCTCGAGCCGAGGATAAAATTCCAGAAATCCAGTTGCACCATTTAGGCGGAAACCCCATTTGATCAAAAACACTGACAACGAAACCCCAGTTAATATTATCATACGCTTTTTCGAAGTCTATCTTAAGGAAAAAAGCCGAAGATTTTCTATATTTTAACCTAGAATATACTTCATTAATCATAAGAGGGCCATCGAGAATGAATCTGTCACTAAGAAAACCCGATTGAGAAGATGAAACAACCGACCCTATGACCTTCTTAAGACGACAAGCTAGCACTTTAGAAACGACTTTGTTAATCACGCCGATGAGACTAATAGGACGGTATTCACCAAGGTTCACCGGATCTCTAATCTTGGGAATAAGGGCGATAAAATCCGAACCGCAACCAAGGTTGAGAGTCCCCGAGACGAAAAAGAAATCCATAATCTTGCCAAAATCATCTTCAAAGAGGGACCAGAAATGCTTAATAAAATGGAAGTTAAACCCATCGGGCCCAGGGGCCCGGTCATCGCCACAACTAAAAACAGCCGCTTTTATCTCCTCTTTACTGAAACGACATATCAGACTTTTCGCATCAACATCATTTAACCTCTTAATATTCGGAATAGATAAAGCAGGTCTAACCGGATATTGTTCAAAAAATTTAGACCTGAAAAAATTATAAACCTCCTTTTTGATAAGTTTCGGCTTTGTGACCCATTTGCCGTCAATGTCGAGACCGTGAATAGTGTTACAAGCCTTCCTACAATTAACCATAGAATGAAAAAAACTTCTATTTTCGTCTCCATCCTTAGCCCAGCGAACCCGCGACCTTTGTTTGATATCCTTGACTTTATTATCTTCCGCCTCCTTGACAATTTTTTTATTCTCCAGCAAAGACCATTCCTCATGTTCATATAAGTCTCTAAAATTGAGGATATTTTCCAGCAAAGAGAGCTCTTCCTTAGCCCTTGAAACATCTTCCCCTTCTTTCTTTAAAGTCTCATCTCTCCATTCTTTAATACGGGACCTAAGAATCCGAAATTTATTGAGCAGAGCCAAGTCAGGGTGACCGACACTAGAAACCCCAAGACAAACATCAGCAACAACCTCTTCAAAACCGAGTCTACCGATCCAAGAGTTGAAAAACCAAAAAGGACGAGGGCCAAAATTAGTCGGATTGGTGACAAGGGTAATCAGACAATGATCCGAGAGGAGACTAGGGAGGGCCCTAACCGTCGCATCAGGCCACGAATTGAAGAAGTCAGAATTGACCAAATAACGATCAAGCTTACTGAGCTTTCGACCGTTCTCAGAGCTCCAAGTGAACTGTCTGCCAACTAAGGGGTATTCGAGAAGACCCGCATCAAAAATGAAAGAATTAAAATTATTAGCGCAAGCTGGCTTGAAAACCGAATTCCGACGTTCCTCACGGAAGCAAACAACGTTAAAGTCATCGACAACGATCCAAAAACCATCATAACTGTTAATCAGAGCAGCTAAAGAATCCTAAAGAGACTTTTTGGCAGCCACACTCTGTGGTGCGTAGACGTTGATAAAGTTCACCTCTTTGTCCAAACCTTTGATGATCCCTCTGATGTACAAGAAATTCCTAGTCCCCATCGATCCTGTAGCCCGAAAAACTTTCGAATCCCACATGCAAATATGACCACCCGAGAGGCCAGCCGCGTCGATAGACTCGAAACCGAAATCGCCTTTACCCCAGAAACCCGATAAATCCTTCTGAGAAATACCGATCGATTTGGATTCCTGAATAGCAATAAAATTAATTCCGTGACCCATCCTAAGATTTCTAATCCAACCTTGCTTATCAAGACCCCCAATACCTCTAATGTTCAAGGATAAACAATTCATTTAAAACCACCGTTAATACCTTCAGAAGAGATACAATCCTTGACCAGGTCGATATGGTTAACCAGATCTGCCCCAATCGCAGCTCCGATAGCGACAATGTTATCAATTTCCTTGTGAAAAGAAGCATCCACTTCGCCTCCGCTTCATGATTCAACGCCATCACCTTCTACAGCCTTTTGCGTCTCCTCCACCTGTGAAGGTGATCCAGAAGGAACCCTCACATTCAGATCAAATTCGGTTGTGTCAATATTACCCTCCACTACAGTCGCAAAAGGAGCTTGCCACACAAACTTATCGAAAATGTTATCTTCTTCCATATGAAGTCTGGACCTCTTAACAGGCCTCAAAGAATTAGGAGAAAAATTGGGGCTACATTGGGCCCTGCTTTTTCTAATGGGCTGCGTCAGAACAATTTTTTTCCTACCTCTTTTGGACTTATTCTCAGAAGAGAAATAAAATACATTAGCTTGGGCCCCAACTTGGCAGTCGACAGAAGGACCCACCTTGGAAAGGTTTCTCACGCCTTCCCCAAAAAAATTGCCAACCTTTTCCCCAGAAATAGAGCCACCATTTTCTCTCTCCACTTGCATGGGGGAATCAGCATGGAAAGGAGCATAATAATTACGATCCTCGGACCCCAAGACATCCCCAGTCTCTTCAACTTTCGGACCGTCCGACTTCTCCCCTACGTTCAGACCTTCCGTATGCTAGCCCACCCCTGACCCACCAATGCCAGAAACCTCCTTCTGGACAACCGGAGAAGACTTTACCAGAGACGAACAGTCCTGAACTCCATTAAAGCTAGCATCTTCCTGGTCCAAGCAGTCGGGCATCCAATCCTCCTGCTCCTCTCCTCCCCAAATTCTGAAACTTCTATCTTTCCACTTCATGACAACTGAATTAGAAATTTTTCGATATTCCCCAACTAAAATACCAACCCTACATACCGAAAGGTTAGGATCAGAAGTCAAATCCTTAGGAATGTGCAGAACTTTTCCGAATAATTCTCCAACGTGAAGAAGAACGTCCGGGTCAAGCATATGTAACGGAATACCAACAAGCTTTAACCAAACAACCCTTTCCATGGATAGACATTGGCCCCTCCATGCATCCAATTTCAAAAACCAGGGACCCCAAACGTCATGAGAGTCTAAAAAACTTTTAGCTGAAACCTTGTCATGGAACGTGATGAGAACCGATAAACCACCCAAGCAATGAATTTTTGGGAAAGGGGTCTTGGCGATCCTTAAAACTTTATCAAGATCCACCAAAGTTTCAAGATCAACAGTTCTCCCTACTACCGCCGTCTCGAAAAGATCGCTGAAAGCGGCTGTCCGGTCTGGAACAATGAACATCTTGGAACCGTCCGGCTTCTCCTCATAACCTGAGACCTTATTCGAACCTCTTACCCCATTAATATTCCCCAGAACATCACTATAGGACCTGAAGTCCCTAGTGGGAAACCGCACATTACCCTTATCCACACCAGAACGTCCCGAAAACTGGGGTCTCGAACCGCCCGGGAGAACGGGATCAACAAAGTGACGCTGAATGGACTTGTTTTCGGCGGCAAACCTAGCCACGTTAACCTTCAGTTTGAAAGTACCCATCTTCAAACCCTTCAATCTGCCTTCCAGCTCTAAGAAATCATCAACACCTGAGAAAGAAACGAACCCAAACTTGAAACCATTCTTATCTCTCTTCTTCGCAATATAAACTCCCACTACTGATCCGAAAACACCGAAAAAAATCTTCAACGTCCTTCGAGCTGCAGTTATCCGGCAGGTTGTTCACAAAGAACTTCGTGACGTCAACCCTACCTTCCTTCTGAATCTGAGCGACTTTATCTTTCTTCCTGAGATGATGAGGATCCAACCAAGGACCGTCCGAATCCATGAGAAGAGGAAAAAACAACCACCAGACGGCGAATGGAAGAAAGAAGCAGCACACGATAGAATCGGAGGTAAAGTCTGGACTTCAAACGATATGAAGAACACGTCAAACCTAGGATGCTATCCAGCTGGTCCCCTTCGTCGAGCCGCCGGCCAGAGAACCCTAGAAAAACGAAACAAGAAAGACCGACGAAACCCCAGATGGCGAATGGAAGTTTCGAGAGCACGAGTTAGGGTGGCAGGTCCAGCCGGAGAAGATGGCGACCCAACACACTAACCTTAGCTTCTCCGCTTAGTCGAGCCTCCGGCGGTCGTCGTTAGAGAGAGAGAAAATAGATGTTAGAAAATTGCTTGTGGTGTTTAGTTTGTAGTTTTGTAACCTCTATGAAGATGATACTCTCGCTTACAATACGGCAACTGTTAAGTCTGCAGTTAGAATCTTATTTTTTTCTTCTTTCCAGTTTTATCATGGAATATCAAGGCTTCCGAGTCCTACTTCACCTACACTCTGTTCCCGAGTCTCATTTAACAGGGGGAGCGGAAGGAAAATGAATTAAGAGAGAAAATGAGGGAAAAGATGTGATTTTTTTCGTGTTCCCGAGTTTAATGAAATGTAAAGGAAAAGATAAGAAATCAAGCATTTTATGTGTTCCCGAGTTAGAAGGAAAAAAAAAGAAAATAACAATTTTACCATTATACCCTTTAAACATAAAACATTTTAATTAGATTGGAGGGTAATTTAGTAATTTATAGGATTTTCTCTCCTAATCTCTCCAATTTGGGAGGATGAATATATGGACAAATTTTCTTCCCTTTTCCCTCCCCTCCCCCTGTTAAATGAAACTCGAGAACATGGTTTTTAATATTTTCATCTTTTTTCCCTCCCCTGTTAAATGAGACTCGGGAACAACCGAGTGCTAAGATTGGGTATCATGCTGACATTGCTTGCTTGAATTACCTATTGCAAACACGTCCCTGTATCGTTCTCTGAGCTGGTATAAAGTCTGTTTTCTTTCATATACATTCTTCTAACAAGTAAATTGCTCTAAGTGCTATCCGTCTCATTGATCGTTACTTCACATTTAGTTATTATAAGATTTTTTTACCTCTGCAGTTTAGGAGGCATAAATATAGTACAGAAGCATACTTTCAGAAACACGAAACCTTAATAGACCGCGCTTTCCAAGATTTCATATCGTTTATCATTGATTTTGTTTTGCTTTGCTTTGCTTTTCACCATCATAAGGAGTTAAGAGAGAGAAAGAAAGAGAGAGAGATCGATTTTTTCAGTTTTTAGAGAGAGAGAGGGAGATGGGCTTTTTTAGATCTAGAGAAGCACGTGGTTTTTCAGTTTTAGAGAAGATGAGTGGTTAGATAAATTGATAAAAGACCAAACTACCCTTACTTGATTAAAGTTAACATAAAATTTTAACTTGGTTAGTGCAAAAGGACGAAATATGTAATGAGTTTTGCAAATAAAGTATTGTGACTGTAATTATTAAAGTTAAAGGCTATCTATTGCAATTCGGTACAAACATAAAGGACGAAAAATGTAATTTACCCTAAAAAAAATAGTTTATCTCTACCCAAGAGGGTGACCGATCCCTTATGTGTTGGGGCAAGAGGGGACTTATAGAAGGGAGTTGACGTGACAAGAAATGATTGGGGTGGGTGGAAAGTTTACATCTCCACAAGAGGTGACTACCCCTTACACCTTGTTGATGGCATGGGACTCGGGGTGAGCGAGTTTCGGGTGCAACTTGACACCGGTTCGTTTCTTCATATTCAGTTTGGGCTTCTGTTTTGAAATATAGTTTTGAGCACTCTATAATTTTTTTTTGGGTTTGGGTTGGTTCGGTCCAAAACACAAGAATTGTGTATAAATAAATTCTATACGGGGGTGATGATGGTATGTGGTTAGATCCTTTTTTTTTCCTACTGCTAGTATGTAGTAAGTATATATATATATATATATATATATATATATATATATATATATATTTCTGAAAGAGGAAGACGAATGAAAGGGCAAATGAAAGCATGTCTTAGGTATGTGGTTTTGAAATTAAAATTCTTAAAGAGTCAGTAAATCAGTAAGATCACATTGGCTCGAAATTTATATGAGGCAACACTTGAGAGCTCTTGACCCGAAAATTACACGAGCTGGCTTTGAGCCAACATTTTTCTAGCTAGATTTGATGCATGACCTATTTGAATAACCCAATTTGTTAAGAGAACGAATATACATTGTTGACTTCAACCAAGAACTACAATGGTCCCTTATGCTATGGACTTGAATAAAATCAGCACCAAACTCACTCTTTAAACACTGGTCACATCATCAACTACCCAATGTTGACTTCAACCAAGAAACAAAAGGTCCCATGTATTCTGACATGATAAGAGGAGAAATGCCTCAATAAGGCCTGGTCTATTCGCACACCCATCTGAAACTGCTGACCGCTTTGGCCTCGGCGCGGCGCTTTGGTTCTTCATTCTGAAGAACAGAACCTGGCCAAATCATCAAACCCGCCCCAATCAACACAAGTTTCAACATGTACATTAAACGAAAACGATTAAGGGTGTTCGATCTTACCTTTTAGCGGTTGAAAGCTTGAAAACGTTGATCTCCGGCTCAAGTGTGTGTAAATCGCACCTTTTAGTGTGTGTGTGTGTTTGTGGTTGAAATGGGGGAGAAGCCACCCCGCTTCAGCTATAGCGAGAGACCGAAGCGCCCCGCTATGGCCAAAGCGCGGCGCTTCAAGGGCAAAGCGCCCCTCTTAGGTCTAAGCGGGGCGCTTTGGGCCTTTTTTAAATTTTTTAAAATTGTTTTTAATTCACAAACGCGTCGATAATAGTCTAAATTTTACGTTTTTCCATTATACATCATTTTTTATTATATATGGACTATACTGCAAGTTCCGGATCAAATCGGTTACGTGTGATGTCTTATTCCGTTATATCGTATCATTTTGGTTTGAAAGCACAAGTACTCCTGTGAGAGGTGTTATGTGTATCAGCCGCCTACCGTACATGAACATGACGTATTTTTTCATTAATTGTAGTATTATGATGTATATTGTCATTTTGGGTCGTACAAGTGCGTATTGAATCTGATTGGGTCGTGTCGGTGACATTCGGTTTTTAACGTGATGTAACGCATATATTGAACAAACACAAACGTGATTATTATTAAACACATTTAACATACATCGTGAACATATGGGGTTACATTAAGGTCAGGGGCACGATACGTAAGCATTTCGTACGCGTTGATCTGATCCCTGTATAATGTATGCCAGGCTGCTGCGCGCTCTGTTTTGTTCGCTGTCCAGAGTAGGTTTGGGGGAGGCATTGGATAACAACCTCCAAGCTCTACATGTATGAAATGCCCATGGTCGACGAACACAACCGCAACCACCAGGTGAGGTTCCTCAGCTTCGTTTGGCCCGCCCAGCAGAGGGAAAATTGTATCGCTCCCACGCATGTCGAAGGTGTGAACAATCACACCGTATCGTTGGGCAATAAGAAACCCCGTCTCAGGCATCGTCATGTAATTTTCGATATCTGCTCGTCCCACCCCCTTGAAATCGATCCGTCTAACCAGCGCATCATAATGTCCTGTGTTTTCCGGATCGAAAACCTGCCTCCAAAGCGATTCGTTCGTACGTAACTCATTTATAAGTTGTTTCCGGATCATCAAATATGAATTTTGTTTCACTCCTAACCCAACAGCCACCGATCGAAACCCACAATGACCATCTGGTTTCACGTCCTTTATTCTAACGATGTATGGATGGATCACTTCGGGAATCTGAGATGCGTAGTTGCGGATCGCTATATCCGTCTTAGGACCGAGCTTGATCATCGGGAAATCAGGGTGTAGGTTGATCGGTTTGGTATTCTTTTGTCTTCTAGAATATTCGGGTGATATGTACGAGCTGTGACGGGGAAGATCGTCTGAGGCCTCGACCCAAGTTTCTTCTGACGAAATGTACGAGCTTTTTCTAGCGGCTTCAACCTTTCTTTCTTCCTGCGTTTTCAATGTTGGGCGACCACGAGTTTTCGTCAGAACAGCAGGAGGTTTTTTGTTATTGTTCCCTGGATTGAGGATTTGCTGAAACTTTTCAAAGAAGCTCCTTTTCACTTGAGGGGGTGTTGGATCGATCTGTTGTTTCAATTTTTCAAATTCCGCGTCTACATCGATATCCTCTATGTTTTTCTTTGCAGGCTTGAAGTCAAGCTTCTTCCAGAACACGTCTATGTGTGTGATCCGGAGTTGCTGACCTGTGGATGAAAACAAATTAGGTGGCAAAATCATAACGAGAAAGGTCAAAGATATTAATTACCGTTATTTTCCAACTTTTCCAAACGACAGGCACATGGCAAACCACAGCTGGTAAAAAGTTGGCAACCACAGCTTGCACCGTAAGCTCTCAACCCGTCTTCCTTACGTTTTAGTTCCCTACTCAAAAGCTCAATCGCATATATTGAAACCTTTATGAGAATATATGCAAGCATGGGCTGATTCTTGTGGTGCGTCATCACTTTTCGGAGGCTTGTTTCAAAGCTACTACTAATCTCGGCGTATTGTCTATCAACAACATGATCAACATACAGTACAAGTTTATCCAGTGTGTTGCGATGACTTGGAAAGTGACTTTTTAGTGTTGCATGCATGCCCTCAACCCTGTTGGTCGTAGTTTGGTGAAAGTTGATAGTTTTGTTAATCCAGCAAGATACAAACTTTTCACGGTACGGATCCAACCAGGATTTCTTCAAATAATCAAAAACCTCTAAAATTAAAAAAACGTAAATAGTCAGTTTTTGTTATTATATAAAATTTGAACATAATTATGTAAGAAATACCCACGTTCACGGTCATCTTCTTTCAGCTGTGCTTCAAGGTTTTCCAAGTTATACCTGTATATTTCCTCGGTCGTAGACTCGCACAATAACCAAAATCTACGTACGAATTCTTTCCAATCCTTGTCAGAGAATTTCTTCTTGCTGTTCTTATTAATATTTTGTTGAATATGGAACCGACAAAGATACTTATGCGCTTTTGGAAAAACTTGTTCACACGCGTTCATTAGCGCAAAATCCCTGTCTGTTAAAATCACGCGCGGTTCCATACATCCTACCAGCATAGACTTGATCCTCTGCAACACCCATAGGTAGTTCTCTGACTTCTCAGTGGAAATTACCGCACAAGCAGCCGTAAACGATTTGTTTGTCGACGTCATGCCTACGACCTGAACAAATGGCAGGTTGTACATGTTCGTTTTGTAGGTGGCGTCAATCATTAGCACATGCGGGAAGGCACACCACATAGTGAATGATTTTTCGTGAACAAAGAAGACATCTTCAACTTCGTTCGATATCTCATTCGTGCACATGTAATAAGTGTAATCTTTTTCGAGAAGAATGTTTTCAAGTTTTTGCATCGGAGACTTACCGACATTTTTTTCGGCGTTGATCTTCTGAACAGCGTTGTGTATATCTTTCGGAATAAGCTTTCTAGCCGGATTGTTTTTTGTCAGCGTTCGCCAGATACTTTGGTTGGGAATATCTTGCTCTGCCAGCTCCTTAACCAGTTTTTTATCCTCCGAAGAAAGCCTTCTCGCATACGCGTGACCCTCTAAGTTTTCAATAGGAGTGTGGTTATGCTTCGCCTTCGTCACCTCGATCCTCCAAACACTTCTGGATGATTCCGAAAACCCGATCATCTCGAACGGGCAGCCTATTTTCTTGCTACCCGTTTTCCTCTGTGAAGCTATACTCTTATGCTCCCCACCAAAAGTACATTGAAACCAAATCTTGTAATTCTCTCCTCTTTTATTCGACCTCTTAATCACAATGAGGTAACCGTTGTCTTTTGCCGTGTCTTGTACCCAACGCACCAACTCTTTACGTGACGAAAAGGTCTGCGTTGTATCAAACGAAAATATAACCGGGTAACAGCCTTCCTCGTCAACAGACACATCCCCCGGCTCACCATCGTCACCGAGGTCCGGCTGTACAAAGCTGTGCTCGCCACCGTAACCGAAATTCGAATAACCTTGTAAGCTCTGTTGACAACCGTAACTGTCGTTTGGATAACACTCCTGCTGTACAAAGCTGTACTCGCCACCGTAACCGAAATTCGAATAACCTTGTTGTGCGTAAGGGTCCTCCACAGGGGTATTCAAATCCAGCGTCACCGTGTTATCACGATAACGAATGCCAGATACAATCTCTGCCTCCCTCAAGTTGGACGAGACCGGTTTCTCATACGAGTCAGAAATAGCGGTCCCCTCGTAAGAATCAGGAACAATTGACTCGTCAGAATATTGACCGAAAAGATAATTGCTTAACCACGACATCGTTTTTTCAACACACGTAACTAATACAGCAAAGAAATCAACAAACAACAAAACACTCGAATACCCTCGAATGCTAAATGTTCTGTCTATGCAGGTTTAAATAATGAAAATTTGGGGTCGAAGCGCCGCGCTTTGGCCATAGCGCGGCGCTTAGGGTTCACGGGACACTGCAACCTCGTATCACCTTTATGTCTCTGCAACATCGTATCACTTTATATCAGTCAAATCAACTTTTGTCAAGCAAAGCGCCGCGCTTTGGCCATAGCGCGGCGCTTTGGGATGTGAAAATAATTTTCTCCGTGTGTGATTAGCATGACCCTCAAATAATGGCTATATAACAAAATCAACACAAAAATTACCCCTCATAGTGGCTTCTCCATAGTAACATCATCGTCATACAACTTGAACTCAAGAGTAAGGTATCCGAGAACAACCGATTGACAAAAGCTTCACTACAAATAAATGTACGTATACCTATAGTCAAGTAATGTTAAATACTCAATTTCACATGTTTTTATGCTCAACTTTAAGAGAAATCGTAAGAGAAATCCATTGTAAAATCATACAAAATATACGAAATGATGAACTCATCTATGTTAGCATCAATTTCTATTGTCAAATATCAAACAAAACTATCAATTCATCTCTACCCATGGAATATCAAACAAAACTATCAATTCATCTCTCCCCGTGGACGAATACAAGTAGTTATATATACTAAGTATACAAAATGTATATTATTTATACATAGTGTTTACTAATATGTAATAACCTGAAAATTAAAATAATAGTAACAATGATAAATTCATATAACGTATGTTAATTCACGATGATTGACATTTAAAACTTACAAGTAGGCATGTAAATGAACTGAATGAACACAAACAAAAACATGTTCGTGTTCGTTCATATAACTTTTGCCGAACGCGAACACGGATATATAGTCGAACACGTATTTTTTTTAATGTGCGTTCATTAAGATAATGTGCATGTTCGTGTCCGTGTCCGTTCATGTTCGTCCTTTCAAAACCTAAACGAATGATTCACGAACGTAAATGAACATAAATGAACTTAAATGGACATAAGTGTAAAAAACATAAACAAACACATATCATCATAATTGAAAAGGCATAAATGAACATAAACTAGCACAAACGAATAAGCATAATACATCACAATTCATCCAAAAACACACCAAAATTAGGGTTCATACATAGTAACAATAAGTAGTTTCTTTTTTATAAATATTAAATTAGTGATCGATTACGATGGAAAAGCCATTTTTTATAACTAGAAAGCCCAATTACTAGTTAGAGTAAACCTCAATTTACAACCCCGTAGTCTGGGCATAAATCAATTCAGACGCCCCTAAGAAACTTATTGTTGTTTACAACTTTGGCCTTTGAAAAGCGTTACTAGTTACAACACTCCGTGAGTTGACTGTTAAGTTGATCGTTACCATGAAGGGTATTTTTGTAATCTTGCCCCAAAACAGTATTCTAATCATATACAACCCCAAATTATATCCTCTATTCGAACCTGTGGTTGACTTAAATTCTCTCCAAGTATGCTAAGACAACTCGAACATTGAAATTGAACTTGTTACTACGTTGATCGATGGCTGGTCGATGGTGGAGGGTTCGTGATAATTCAGAATACTTTGACCCATATTCCATTTGTCAGAACACAACTCTGTGAGAGTTTGAGGTGATACATTTGAACTTGATCCACACTTGTAAGGGCCTGCAAAAATGTCCCAAAACGACTTGTAAGTAGAAACCCGGAGCCCTAAAACCCTAATTCATACTAAAAACCAAGAAATTTGAATTTTCTGGCCGCTCGCGGGCCGCGTAAGACTTAAAGGTAGTCTACGCGGGCCGCGACAGATCAAAGATCACCGAATAAGCGTTCAGGCCACGTGTCTGACACGTGGCGGGCCTATGCGTGACACGCTAGCCCTAATCGTAGAATAGGTGGCCCTCGCGGGCCGCGTAAGATCTTCTTTGGGTTTACGCGGGCCGCGTAAAACCCAAATTTTCTGCTATAAATTGCCTGTGCATGGGACATTGCTTCTGTGTTCGAAATTTTAGTTCAAAACGTCCATTTTCTGCCTAAAAACGAGTATTAAGGTGTCGAGACGCTGCTACGAGTACAGGGTATTAACTCGATCACTACTACGATACAATGTCCGATTGATTGAAACCGGTCCGATAGATGTTTAAGTGCTGCCCGAATCCGGGCTATACTTTGTCATTCGTCGTGAGGGTTTTGATTTCGTGAGTTTATCGTAAATGTTGTATTAAGTTACTGACCTAGTTTCGTGTGCATTGTCATTTAACTAGGTTACAAGGCTAAATCAGTAGGCAAGGTTCTGTCCAGTTAAACTTGCAATGTGAGTCACTCTCTTTTTATCAACAATGTTTTACAATACTCAAATTATTTTCAGAAGTTATAATTACAGGGATTAAGTCTTGGTTATCTTGAATCACTGGCAAGTGGGGTATTGTGCACATTACTAATTTCTCACGGTTAGGTTCACCAACCTAACGGTGACAATCATCACTACTTGGGTGAAAGGACCCAATAGTGGTATGACCATCGTCACCAGGGTGTGACACGGCGCCAGAATAAGATAGTAGCCATTGTAATCGCTCTTATGCTGTAATCTATAACTAATGTGTCGTTTTATATAACCTGAGTGACTCGCCAGTATTTCCACGCTGATAAAATCTTTTTAAAATATGGCTCAGGTGATTTACTATGAACCAGGGAAAAGTGTTGCGTAGCACTAAAAGCTTGAAGAGGTGGCTTAGTAAAATAAATAAACATGTTTAGTAAAACAAGGAATTTCCTCGTGAAATTTCTATTATTGTAAATTATGGGGTTTGTCCCAAAATGTGAAATAAAATAATCAGGCATTTTCAGTTTAAAAGATCCTGTCAAAACTTTCGCTGCCAAATCAAATCAAATACCACGGGTTTCTGTCCCGCGGCTTCTGGACCGGGTAAAACCGGGCCGGGGGCCGTGACAGAAAAAGGTGGTATCAGAGCCACTGATTTAAGCTAATTAAGTATTTAGAAATACTTAATCTTTCTAATTGCCATTTTGTGATTCTGTGAAAATTTAATTTACAATCAATAAATAAAATTTTAACTTAAGTTTGTGTGTGTTTCTTCATGTGTGTTATCAGCATGAATGAACTGTCGGAGGCACTCCGAAACTTTACTATCCATAGCACTGATATGGATACCACAGGAAACCCATCTGGCTACTTGGCAGATACGGAGAAACCACTAACTTTCCAGGCCCAGGCCCAGGAGAAACCAAAGCCGAAAAAGAGAAGGAGAATCTTGGATTGAAAACGTGGGCGTAGGAAGAAGCCAGCTGCCCAGAAAGTTAAAAAAGACTGAGGACCCAAAGGATAAAAGGAAAGGAAAAAAGATCGGGGAAAGTTCCGGGCAAGCTCAAGAAATGCCACCATGGGAGGAGCTGGATCGCAAACTGGCAAATTGTGACCTCATCGGACCTGCCGATGAAAACCTCTTCAATTACCCCGCTGAATCACAACTTCCAGTTAATCTGGAGCCTGCTATCCCAAATCCTATTGTCAACCCCCGACCTTTACCCGGAGAGCTGGAAGAATGGTGGACAAACGGCTGGCAATTTCACAATTTCATGAATAACCCCAGCATCTACTTCCCCCACTTTGACCCTGAGCCTGCACCAAACCCACCTACGAGCACATAAAACTTGGCTGAACTCCGTCACTATGGTGAGGAGCTGATGGAGGCAGGAAATAGAATTCGGGATGTGGGAGAGAAAATCACGTGGAAATACGACGAGAGGGAGCGTCGTTTCTGAAATGCCAGCTGACTATGGTTGTGTGGTTGTGTGACTGTGTGTTTAATAATAATAATAAATAATAAAAACATAATCATGTAAAATAACTTAAAATAAAACTTTTGTAATATATCTGGTGTGTATGGATGCATACTAATATATATATAAAATATGAAAGTCGCAAAGTCGACAATTTTGGCTATACGTGTTGACGTGATTATGTGTGATTGCTTTATTGCGTTTGGTTGTTATTTATTTTGTGCCAATAACTTATATATATTGTTAATTATCAGATGGAACATGCCGTTAATGAACCAGTTAACAAAGTTAACCAATCTGAGCAAAACAATGAGGATCACTTTCTTAACAGGCAAGATATAGAAAATATCGTTGCCCAGGGAATAGCAAATGCTATCCCAGCAATCATCGCTGCTGTTAAAAGCCCTGTTGAGCCTTCACAAGCCAACCCCAGTAAACGCACGCACGATGATAATTTCAGTAACAGTGTTAACGAAGGCGGCAATAATAACAACAACAACAACGTGATTCAAGCCCCAATACTTAAGAAAATGAAAGTTGCAACACCTGGTTGCTCTTATAAAGAATTTCTTGCCTGTAAACCTGTTGAATTTGCAGGCAATGAAGGGGCGACTGCTGCACTGCGTTGGTTGGAAAAGACCGAGGCAGTAATTAAAATAAGTAAATGTGCCGAGGAAGATAAGGTCATGTATGCTTCTCACCTTTTCAAGGAAGAGGCATTAGAATGGTGGAATGTGGTATTACAGGCCAAAGGAAGTGACATGGCTTATGCCATAAGTTGGGAAGAATTTAAGCGATTGGTGGAAAGGAAATGTTGTCCTGAATATGAAAAGGAACAAATGGCGAATAAGTTCCTGAACCATCGGATGGTGGATGTTGACTGTCGAGGGTATACTTCGAAATTCTTCGAATATGCCAGAATTGTACCAACTCTGGCTTCGCCAGAACCGGTACTTATTTCTCGCTATATTTGGGTTTTAATTAGTGAGATTCGTGATATCGTCAAAGCTGCGAGACCCCGCACAATTGACGATGCGGTGGAATTAGCCAATACCCTGACCGACGGGCTGGTACGTACGCGGGAAGAAAACAGGAAAAAGGAATTGGCTCAAAAGATCACCCAAGGATTTCGTGGGGGTAATACTAGTAGCAACTTCAAGAAAAGAGGAACTGGGCAATCCTCCACTGCTTCATTTTTCAGTACCTGTAAAAGAAAGCACTTTGGAAAATGTAAGGGGTACTATAACTTCTGCAAAATTCCGGGGCACCAAGAAGAAGATTGCAGAAGAAAGAAATCAACAATTTGCTTCAACTGTGGAGAAGCTGGACATTTTAGACCAGACTGCCCTAAACTGGTCAAACCAGCTGACAACAAAGCCAAACCTACAGAAGGAACTACCAAAAATAATGCAAGAGCCTTCCAGTTTACTACACAGGAAGCAGATCTGATCCCTGATGTGATAGCTGGTACGTTCCTAGTTCACGACGTTTATGCGAAAGTATTATTTGACTCTGGTGCAAACCAAAGTTTTATAAATACTTCATTCTGCCAAGCTCTTAAGCTACCCTTAACCAAACTTAGGCAGATTTATATGGTAGAAACAGCAGATGGTAATTCTGTTACAATAGATAAAGCTCTTCAAGAAGGAAAGATAGAACTTTCAGGTCACAAATTTTCTGCAAACCTGCTACCTATGAATTTAGCCGGATTCGATGTTGTGTTAGGAATGGATTGGTTAGTAGCCAACCATGCTCGAATCCTCTGTGATAAGAATTCCATAGAAATTCATACACCCCCAGGAGAAGTAGTTATGATTACAGGAGATAAGCCGCGCAAACCATTAAAGTTCATTTCAGTAATGAAAGTTGCTAGTTATGAGCGAAAACAAGGAATAGTGTATATGATTTCGGTAATCATTAACACTAAAAGTAAGGAACTTAAGGAAATTCCTGTAGTATCAGAATACCCAGATGTATTCCCAGAAGAGCTACTAGGATTACCTCCAGATAGGGAAGTAGAATTTAAAATTCATCTGATTCCTGGAACTACACCAATAGCCAAGGCACCTTATCGGTTAACACCCACTGAAATGTTAGAAATGAAAAAGCAGTTAGATGAATTGTCCAGTAAAGGATTTATACAACCTTGTTCCTCCTCTTGGGGAGCACCAGTGTTGTTTGTGAAAAAGAAAGACGGTTCAATGAGAATGTGTATCGATTATAGGGAATTAAATAAGGTTACAATTAAGAATCGATACCCATTACCTAGGATTGATGATCTTTTTGATAAACTTCAAGGAGCTAGATACTTTTCTAAGATAGACTTGCGCTCAGGATATCATCAGTTGAAGGTACAGGAGGAAGACATACCTAAAACAGCTTTCAGAACTAGGTATGGTCACTACGAGTTTACAATCATGCCATTTGGATTAACGAATGCTCCTGCAGCATTTATGGACATGATGAATAGGATCTGTAAGCCGTACTTGGATAAATTTGTGATTGTCTTCATCGACGATATATTTATTTATTCCAAAAGCCAGGACGAGCATTGTGAGCATCTACGAGCACTCTTAACTCTATTAAGGAAAGAGAAGCTTTACGCCAAATTCTCAAAGTGTGAATTTTGGCTACAGGAAGTGCAATTCTTAGGTCACATGGTGAATCAAGAAGGTATTCACGTAGATCCCTTCAAGATAGAAGCAATCACCAAATGGAAAGTCCCGCAATCAGCTACGGAAGTTAAAAGTTTTCTAGGATTAGCTGGGTACTATAGGCGCTTCATTAAGGATTTCTCTAAGATAGCAGTACCATTAACTAAGTTAACCTGTAAAATAATTAAGTTTGAATGGGGACCTAGGCAAAAAGAGCATTTTAAGATTTTAAAGCAAAGGTTAACAAACGCCCCAATTCCTGCCTTACCAGAAGGAACAGAAGATTTTGAAGTTTACTATGGCGCTTCTAAGCTAGGGTTAGGATGTGTGCTGATTCAACGCAAAAAGGTAATTGCGTATGCCTCAAGGCAATTAAAAATGCATGACGAAAATTATACGACTCACGACTTAGAATTAGGAGCAATAATTTTTGCCCTTAAGATTTGGAGACACTATCTGTATGGAAGTAAGTTTACAGTCTATACATATCATAAAAGTTTAAGGTATATATTCGGGCAAAAAGAATTAAATATGAGGCAAAGGAGATGGATGGAAATTTTAAGTGACTACGACTGTGATATCCAATATCACGAAGGAAAGGCAAATGTAGTAGCAGATGCCCTAAGTCGTAAGTATCATGACAAGCAAAGGCGAGTTCGTGCTCTTAGATTAAATCTACAGTTAGATTTAATGGAACAACCGAAGAACATTCAAGCAACAGCAATTAAGGATGATACTGAAGGGATGAAAGGAAGAATAAAAGAATTAGAACAAGGGACTGATGGAATTTGGAGATTCCACAAGAAAAGGATTTGGGTACCTAAGCAAGGAAATTTAAGAGACAAAATTTTGGAGGAAGCTCATAAATCTAGATATACCATGCACCCTGGAAATAATAAGATGTACCAAGATTTAAGAAATAACTTCTGGTAGATAAGAATGAAAAAGGATACAGCTAGGTATGTATCCAAGTGTCTAACTTGTTCACAAGTTAAGGCAGAACACCAGAAACCATCAGGGTTACTCCAACAACCAGAAATGCCTGTATGGAAATGGGAACTAATAACAATGGAATTTGTTACTAAGTTACCCAAAACCAGAAAAGGTAACGACGCGATTTGGGTAATTGTGGATCGATTAACCAAATCAGCTCACTTTCTGCCAATGAAAGAGACCTTTAGTATGGAAAGGTTGGCAAAGTTATACGTGGACGAGGTGGTGTCTTTGCATGGAGTCCCACTCTCTATTGTATCGAATAGGGATAGTCGTTTCACTTCACATTTCTGGACAAGTTTCCAAGAAGCAATGGGGACCCGACTGAATTTAAGTACTGCTTACCATCCCCAAACAGACGGACAAAGTGAAAGGACAATCCAAACCCTGGAAGACATGCTCAGGGAATGTGTGATAGATTTTGAAGGAAGCTGGGACAACCATTTACCCTTAATTGAATTCTCCTATAACAAGAGTTACCATGCATGTATCAAAGCTGCCCCATTTGAAGCACTGTATGGACGAAAGTGCAGAATTCCGATTTGCTGGGCAGAAATAGGAGAAAGCCAATTATCAGGTCCCGAGATTGTACAAGAGACCACCGAAGAGATAACTCAAATCAAGGAAAAACTAAAGACTAAAGACGGCTCGAGATCGCCAGAAGAGTTATGCAGACAATCGACGCAAGCCGCTAGAATTTCAAGTTGGAGACAAGGTACTCTTGAAAGTTTCTCCCTGGAAAGGGGTAGTTCGGTTCGGAAAGAAAGGAAAACGAAGTCCAAGGTACATAGGACCATTCCCAGTGATCCAGCGAATAGGACCAGTTACTTATCGCTTACGACTACCAGAAGAGCTCGCTGGAGTACATGACGTATTTCATGTATCTAACCTCAAGAAATGTTTGTCTGACGAATCCCTGGTAGTACCTCTTCAAGATATAGAGGTAAATGAAAATTTGAAATTTGTTGAAAAACCGCTCCAAATAGAAGACAGGAAGATCAAGTTTCTCAAGCACAAAAGATTAGTGCTGGTCAAAGTCAAGTGGGATTCAAAAAGAGGACCTGAGTACACCTGGGAGCTGGAATCGGGAATGAAGCGAAAGTATCCTCACTTATTTCAGTAAATCTCGAGGACGAGATTTTAAATAAGGTGGGGAGGATGTAAGGGCCTGCAAAAATGTCCCAAAACGACTCGTAAGTAGAAACCCGGAGCCCTAAAACCCTAATTTATACTAAAAACCAAGAAATTTGAATTTTCTGGCCGCTCATGGGCCGCGTAAGACTTAAAGGTAGTCTACGCGGGCCGCGACAGATCAAAGATCACCGGATAAGCGTTCAGGCCACGTGTCTGACACGTGGCGGGCCTATGCGTGACACGCTAGCCCTAATCGTAAAATAGGTGGCCCTCGCGGGCCGCGTAAGATCTTCTTTGGGTTTACGCGGGCCGCGTAAAACCCAATTTTCTGCTATAAATTGCCTGTGCATGGGACATTGCTTCTGTGTTCGAAATTTTAGTTCAAAACGTCCATTTTCTGCCTAAAACGAGTATTAAGGTGTCAAGACGCTGCTACGAGTACAAGGTATTAAGTCAATCATTGCTACGATACAATGTCCGATTGATTGAAACCGGTCCGATGGATGTTTAAGTGTTGCCCGAATCTGGGCTATACTTTGTCATTTGTAACAACTCTCATTAAAAGTATTAATTTTTATCTTAATTTGTCCAATAGGAAACCCTAATTAAGACCCCCAACTAATCCTGCATAACCCCTAAAATTTTCAGAACAAACAGAATCAGGATCAGGGCCCCTAAAACTCAGGGGGGGGGGGGGTATTCCCCATTAACGATTATCATCATAACTTGCTGTAAAATGCGAATTTCTTCGATCCGTCAACTCAGCTAAGCTAGTTAGGGACGTGGCTACCATATGCTAAAAGGGGCGCAGTCGCGCCACGCGACGGGCTGTCGCGCCACGCGGGCGCGCCGTTTTCCAGGGATAAATAGGGGAGTTTGGCACTTGATTTCTTGCGTTGGTTCGACGTAAAAACTCATTTCGTACGTTGAGTTATCATCTGTTTACTACAAAACACACACACAACACGAAATACTGCCGCGATAACAGGGTAATAACTCGATCACTGCTACGATTTAATGTCCGATCGATAGAAACCAATCCAATGGATGTTTAAGTGCTGCTCAAACTTGGCTAATACTTTGTCATTCGTCGTAAATTCGATGGATGTTTAAGTATCGCACTTTGTCATTCATTGTGAAGGTTTTGATCTCGTGAATTGTCGTAAAAGTTGGATTAAAGTTACTAACCTAGTTTTCGTGTGCATTGTTATTTGAATTAGGTTAATAGGCTTATCGGTAGGCTAGACTCTGCCCGTTTAAATCTGCAATGTGAGTCATTCTCTTTTTATCAAATTGCTTTACAAAACCTTAAATGTTTTCAAGGTTATAATTACAGGGATTAAGTCTTTGAAATCTTCAATTACTGCCGGTATGTGGGGTTTTGTATACATTATTTGTTTCCCGTCACCATTGGACAACGAGTTAGCCAATGGGTGATCTGACCATAGTCACAGATACAGTCGAGTGACAAATACCGATTTGGGGTAATTGGTTGATAAAAGCAATGTAATCACCCTTAATACTGTATATTATAACAATGTGTCGTTTTGTGCAAAATGAGTGACTCGCCAGTATTTCCCTGCTGATAAAACCTTTTTAAAACATGTTTCAGGTAATATGCTATGATCCTGGAAAAAGTGCCATGTAGCACTACACGCTTGAAGAAGTGGCTTGATTAAATAAAGAAACATGTTTTTGTAAAATAGGGGATTTCCTTGAGAAATCACCTTTATTGTAAATTATGGTTTATCCCTAATTATGAAATAAAACAATCAGGCATTTTCAAGTTTTAAATGATCCTGTAATAATTCCGCTGCCAACTTAAATAAATACCACGGGGTTTCTGTCTCGCAGCTCCGGAAACGGGTAAAAACCGGGACGGGGGCCGTGACATCATTCGTCGTGAGGGTTTTGATTTCGTGAGTTTATCGTAAATGTTGTATTAAGTTACTGACCTAGTTTCGTGTGCATTGTCATTTAACTAGGTTACAAGGCTAAATCAGTAGGCAAGGTTCTGTCCAGTTAAACTTGCAATGTGAGTCACTCTCTTTTTATCGACAATGTTTTACAATACTCAAATTATTTTCAGAAGTTATAATTACAGGGATTAAGTCTTGGTTATCTTGAATTACTGGCAAGTGGAGTATTGTGCACATTACTAATTTCTCACAGTTAGGTTCACCAACCTAACGGTGACAATCATCACTACTTGGGTGAAAGGACCCAATAGTGGTATGACCATCGTCACCAGGGTGTGACACGGCGCCAGATAAGAATAAGATAGTAGCCATTGTAATCGCTCTTATGCTGTTATCTATAACTAAAGTGTCGTTTTATATAACCTGAGTGACTCGCCAGTATTTCCCCGCTGATAAAATCTTTTTAAAACATGTTTCAGGTGATTTACTGTGAACCAGGGAAAAGTGCTGCGTAGCACTAAAAGCTTGAAGAGGTGGCTCAGTAAAATAAATAAACATGTTTAGTAAAACAAGGAATTTCCTCGTGAAATTTCCGTTATTGTGAATTATGGGGTTTGTCCCAAAATGTGAAATAAAATAATCGGGCATTTTCAGTTTAAAAGATCCTGTCAAAACTTTCGCTGCCAAATCAAATCAAATACCACGGGTTTCTGTCCCGCGGCTTCTGGACCGGGTAAAACCGGGCCGGGGGCCGTGACAACACTGATGCATTTAGTGGAACTTTTAGGATAGTCTTCTTCAATCCTTTCTGCATTATCCGGGTCACAAACAGATGTTTGGCCTGGGCTATCAGCAGTTTCCACAACAATACTTACACCAACAGTTGTTTGAACTTGATCTTCTTCACCTGAGATATGTTCGAGTGCCATGAATAAAAAATTGTATGTTCATCACAATCATTTACCATTAAAGCAAAGTGTTCATCAGTTAGGTTTTCTGGCAGGCTACTCCAATCAACAGAGCCTTAGTGAAAAAGATTTGTTGATTAGGCTCTGCGGATGCAAGAGCAGGAGAAACTTGTGGTGCTTGAACATGTGCAATAAGCATATGAACATACTGGACCTGAGGAACTGAGTTGCTTGAACATAATGCACTGGCATAGGATTCATGCTTTGTGCAAAATGGGCTGTGCTTTGTACACTTGGTCCAGGGGTATTTTGGGTATTGTGATAAAACTGTTGTTGTTTATTAGATTGAGGTCTTTAATTAGGATATGTGATCAATGGTGCAGAGTTGTTTAATTGACCCTTGCACTCACTTGCAAAGTGGCCCAATCTATTACACTTGAAACATTTGATTTTAGATTTATCTAACCCCACTTTTGACCTCCCACTTAATCCTAGATATGTCCTACCAGTCCTTTTGTAAAAGTTATTTGCTTTTAGACTAAGTAATGCCACTTGATGCAATATATCCATTTCCTCTAGGTCAGTTGGGTCTATGTGCTTAAGACCATTAAGGACAAACGACAAACTATCAGGACCACGACCATCATCATTTACTGCAAATGCATAATTTGTGGAACGTTGATCAGAGTTGATTCCAGTTGATATGCCAATAATATGATCAAAACTCTAAATCATTTGTCATTCCAGAAGTTGATCCTTCCTGACTCAGAAGTGCCGTGTTTCCAAAAACATAACCGTCCGACACTTTTCCAATTTCCTGGAGCTTCTTTTTCTAGATAAGCTCCCATTCAAATGTTAGGGGCTTTCCATTAAGGTCATGTCCTTGAAGTCTGGGGATGTTCTCATCACTATAGCAATAGTGTCCCACTTCTCAGGGAGAGATCTTAGAAATCGTTTACTTAAAGATAACTTAGAAAATTCTTTGTTAACCAACTTTAATTCACTGATTAGACATGAAAAATGTTCAAACCGTTGTGTCAATAGTTCTCCCTTGACATGAGTGAAAGTTTCGTATTGTTGGTTAAGGATTTTTTTAGTGTTCTCGATAACATCCTCGGTCCCACCAAACTGCCTTTTCAGTGCATCCCATAATTCTTTGGCACTGTTACAGTGTAACAGGCCAGTATAGATATCATTCGGCAGAGCCATAGCCACAATGCTAAAGGCTTTGGCATCCAGCTCGAACTTTTGATAGGCCTGCTTTGAGTAATTCTCAGGCTTCTTTGACTTATGCACATTTGGGTTTTCGGCACTAGGTACCATTGGAATGCGAGGTCCGAATACAACGGACTTCCAAGATCCTGTGTTTTGCTGAGCAAGTATATGACTCATCTTATGTTGCCAGATGTTGAATTCAGACCTGATTGGTATAGGGGGTTTATTAATGAAGCCGGTGTTATGAGGATCATTTTGTGACATTTTCTTTTGTTCTTTTATAGAAAAATAGAGTATGCGATAGACACTTTTGAGTTCTACACTTTACTACTTTGAGCTACGAACACTATTGTATCTTTGTGAGCTGATCTTTGTATGTTAAACTAATTGTGAAATCAAGTTTAACATGACCAAGTTCTGGTACCGATTGTTAAGTCTGAGTTTGCACGGTTTGTGAATAATCAACAATTAAGATCAAAACAATTTTGTTTTGTAAATAAAGATAAGCAATCACAAATGAGAAATCAACATCAACATCTGTTTTTCATGTATGATCAAATGATTACAAAAGTTTTACAAAATATTGACTCTATAGACTCCCCCTCAGACTGATCACTAACAATTATGTTCGTATAACAGAAAAGGTGATGTGTAGTGATGAATAGATCTCTTACAGGTGAGATCTATTTATACTAAGTATGAAAGCTCTAATTTTGATTGGCTAACATCACCCTGATAGTGACTTAACATTCACAACAGAAAAGATTTCATAGGTGTTGCAAACATCTGTGCAAATCTAACAACTAATCTAACTAGCCAAAACACTGTTAAAAAGCAAATACTGTTATATTGGAAACATGTGCTAAGCTATCATCTGTTGCTTTGTTCCAAACATCTGTTTGGCCAGACAAATGTTTGGTCTTCTTCATCAGACCTTTACTTTAACAGACATTAGGACTTGAACATACCTTGTTTCCTCATGAACATAAGTTCCAAGGCTTTGAACAGATGTTTGCTTGTCTTCAACAGATGCTCTGATTTAGGTGTTCAAGATTCACTATCTTTGGGAGGAATCTGGTTGAAACTTCTATTTATTTCTTGATCACTTGATCATGTTTTGGCTTTTGAATATCATATGTTCTTTTATAGGTCCAACATTAGACATAAGCGTGCATCCAATTCCATTGAATAGAAATATAATTTGGGGTTGCTAGGATCTGTTTATTCGTTGTTTGGTAGTTTTAGGCACTCGATAGCTCAGGGTCTTTCCATTTATTCGCGTCTATAGTTGTGTGATTCGGTTTTGATAGGTCGAGTCGTTTCAATCCAGCACTTCATCCACTATCTGCACGTCATAGATCGGCTTTTAGGCTTTTCTGTGTGGGTCACATTCATCTTGTCTAATTACTAAAGGATTTGTCCTCTTTAACAAGAGGGTAGTCGGTCTAAAATCAGAAAAAAAAACTTGGTAATTATCAACTGTAAAAGTCTTCATGTGGTTAGGGATTCTTGTCTAGATGGTATTAGTTGTGTTTTAGTATAAAGATTGGTATTATTTGAACTGACTTTGTTCACTACTTGATTGAATGAGTTAAAAATTGATTAGAAAGCGTTTGGTAGTCATTAGAAATGGAGGATTCCATAAATGAGCCAAACGGGTCGAATAATTGTTTTGTAAGTAGCAAAATTGTGTTTTGAATAGCATTTGGTGAAGCCGGATCACAAGAGCATGAAACCATAGATTTGGTAATGAAACGGCGGAGATCGTAAGCCCCTGATGTTGGGGTAAATACGCCTTGCGGTCATAAAGTTTGCTAGTGGTTGAATTAGTGCAAAAACTATACGGGTCAAATAAGTACACTAGGCACTTATAAACTTCCAGCCTGTTCATTTTTTTTTCGACACAAAGATCATATTAGACGCGTTGGTAATTTAATTACAAACGCATAGGAAAAAGAGTCACCAAAAATGGACTTTCGGATCAAAAGTTATGACTGTTTGAAGTTAGAATTGTGCCAATCTTTAGAGCTGGAAATCTGCAGCTCAAAATGAGCAATATTCTGTGAAAAACATGGTGTCGCGTCACGCGACACCAAACCTGGTGCACCGTCGCGCAACGCGACGTCCTTCGTGGGCCGTGAAAGATGAGGCATGATTTGTCGCGGGGCGCGACAGACCAAAAAGCTGGAAATTTGTTTTCTTTTCAATCGTATGGTTGTAGAACTTGTTTATATACATATTAATATTCTCAAAGCTAACATTTGATGTGGTTTTGACCTTAGGTGATGTTGATCATACTACGGATGGCGATCAAGCAACAATTCAAGAACCGAACACTATATTTTGAAGCTTCCGCGCTTAACTAATCATGTTGAAAACAGTCTTTTTGGTGTAATCACTTAACTTGGCGTTTGGGATGTTAAAAAAAAAACTAGTTATAGTTAACTCGAACATGGTTATTATGTAAACCTTCGTTTTGTATAACCTTATGAAATGAAGTATGGACTTTTAAAAATGTGTATTTTATATTATAAGTCTTATATAAATAAGACGGGTGTTACAAGTTGGTAATCAGAGCTTAAGATTGTCAACAAAGCGTGTTCGGTTCAAGCTTGATCAAACATCCGGTAAGAATTTATTATTTTAGTAAATTTTAGTGAAACATTAGAAAATGAATATGATTAGATGTGCATGGGAAAAGTGCGTAATACACTCAAACCCGGAAAGTGCACCAAACATGAATGGTCTAAGCAAGTTGTGAACTTGGCTAAACCAAAGCGAAAGATGCAAACGATATAAAATGAAATGTTTAACAACTAATATAAACATCCAGATTCAAGATGACTAATGAAGGCAATGATGATGATACGGTGCCGAAAGTCACCGAACAGATGAAAGAAATGTCTGGTGTAACTGGGGGCGAATTTGGATCTCAATGAACTGAAGAGATGGAAGCTAAAATTTCTGAGGAAGTCGGAAAGGCAGTAGAAGCCAGTCTACCGCAGTTCGTCGAGAGACTACAAACCACAATTTCGCTAGTAGTGGAGAATATGATGACTGAATTAAAAGATTGTCTCTCACAAGAAAAAGATGATAGGAGAGAGTCGGATGTAGACCCAAGACCCGTAGAGAAATCAAAGCCTGATACCCCGAAAGAGAAGGCAAGGTCTTCCCACACGACAGCCGCAGAGGCTAAAGCTGAACCTGATGTCGTTTCAGGTATGTTTCTTACAAATTTAGTTTCAGCATAGATTTTATTCTATACGAGTGCGAATAATAGTTGCATATGGGCATACATGAGTAGTAAAACGAGTAAATTACTTAAAAGAAATATATATACTTATGTATAAGAAAATAAACAATGGTGAGCAAGTGAAACAGAAGCAAAAGTAATCACGGTAAATATTCCCATGGGAAGGGGTGCGTGCACACTTGAACCCGAGAATGTAACGAAAGATAAGTGTCATAATAGGAAGGAATGCGCGTACACTCGAACCCGAGTACTTAGTATGGTAAATAAATGATGTATTGGGAAGGAGTGTAGTAACACCCGAACCCGGAAATTTGCAATAGTAATAGATGACAAGGACAAGGTTATAGACTTGCCCAAAACAAATAAAACATGTGGAAACTTCGTTTATATAAATAAATGATGTGGATAACTTCCATACAACGATATGGAATAATAAAATGAAATAAATTGATTTGGTTATTGTTAAAATGGATTAAGGTTAAAAAAAGTGTTGGAACGAGAATGGGTAAACCCCAAAAGCCGTATAACAATAGCAGTGGTTTCACCAAATAAGGCTTAAGAAATGGACCTTAGGGACATTGATAAAAGAGACGGATCGAAGGGTCACTAACAAAAGAGAAATGGTTTTCGAATCAAATAAAAAAAAAGCATGTGAGGCTAAGTAAAAGAACCTACGGGTCAGTAATGTAAAGCGAGGAAACTGGTTGTAACTCCCCGTGTGAAATAATAACGGAAGGTAAAATTTGCATAAAAGCGATGAGTTTCGCTAAGTTAACCGAATGGGTTAAAACTAAGAGATCATGAAAAGTCTGGTTGACAAAAGTGAAGGATTTCACTAAAAACATCTAAACGGGCAGGAATGATAAACGAATTCACAATTATTTAAATTGTGTTATTTCACAAAAAGGGCGAAGTCAGTACCGAAATAGCAACGAAAATGAATAAATCCTTGGACGTAAATTCCTTGATATGAGATATTGATATGAGTTAAAGAGAAAATGATAAACTAAAATTCGGTTTTAGTAAAAATTAACGTTTTAACAAATATAAATATCATGAGAGGAATTGGATAACACTAAAATAATAGGTGCATGAAGACACATTCGAAAAGAAGATTTTCGATAATGAAAAGATTATCTAAATTTAAACATGACGTGATATGACCACGGTTAAGAAAAGTGATATAGAATATAATCATGTGTAGTGTGAGTTATGGATTGGAGATCATAAACTCACGTAAGTTTGATTATGGCAAAAGGGTAGACCCGAAATTAACGGGGCATGAAGTGACGGTGACTAATCAGTCTAGCCGATGGGACCATTCGAAGTCAATTTAGTGTTGGGATTTATACAAAACACTTGTCAATATAGAGTTAGTGTAGAGTAAACATGTTGGCAAACTCATACTATTGAGTGGTCAAATGACAATTGGGACAAATAGGCAACAAGATAAAAAATACAAGACACAAGTTAAAGTCCATGAGGACTTACATGTGGAAGACGCATGCGCCAAGGCAAATGATAACTTTTGACTAAAAGAAATAAGGGCTGAAAAACGAAACTAAGTTAGTTTGGTCCAAACCAAAGAACGACTTAAAGAAGGTTTCGGGGACGAAACCTCTTTAAGGGGGGTAGACCTGTAACACCCCAAAAACGGGTTTATTAATTATAATAAAGTAACCGAAAATAAACGAGTAAAATACTGTAGTGGTAAAAAAATAAACCCAATAAATATTAGGATCTAAATAAGTAAGCCTAATATTAACTAAAAAGTGAATCAAAGCTTTGGAGGAAATAAAGCTTATAAAAGACCCGAGGTAACGGGGTGTAACACCCCGAAAATCTTAGAAACTGATAATTATTTACACATGGTAAATATATTGGTTCTATCGAATAATAATGTAACTAGGATTTACTAACCTAGTTAATCATAAATTGCTAAACAATAAGGAAGCTTGAAGCAAATTGGCCCAAATTATAAACCTATAAATGTTGAGGGACTAAACATGGGCAATTGGGATCAAGTTCTTTTATTAAAACAAATAACAAATAAAACACACATATGTGTGTGTGTCTGGCGATTTCATCAGGAGCCAAAAAGGGGGTCTTGTTCAAAACCCTAAACCACAAGAAACTCAAGAAAACAAGAGCAATCAAGCCAAAAGAATTGGGGCTTTAACTAAAATCGTGATCACCTAAGTTAGTAGATCACAAGGTATGTTGAATTTAGTCTTTTGGTTTCGATTTGATTTCTTGATGAACACATGAAGTAGAAATCTGAACTTGCATGTTTGATTCTGGAATGAAGTTATGATAAATTCATGATTTAGAACAAACCCTAGTCAATAATTTGATGCATTAGTGTCAATAGATATGAGATTTATAATCATCCACTTATGTGTTAAATGGGTTTTGTAAAAAGATGATGAACACTAGAATTATGATTATTAATCTAGTGTTATTTGAGCTCCATGAAATAAGCCTAGGTGTTGATGTATAACTAGACATTTGAATTTGTGAAAAATGCTCAAAATTGGCTAAATGACAAGTTATGAAACTTGGTTATTGATTTAGCAAAATTATGCCCTTTAGGTGTTTTGTTGAAATTCCTAAAAGAAAACTAGATGTTGAAATTTTGAGTAAAAACGCATTTTGAATGTTATGGTGAATTATGCATTATATGAAATAATAAGAGTTCTAAACAAGTCATTGATTGAACTCTATAGGCAAAGGAATTGAATCTTCAAGCGGACGAGCCGGAGTTAATGCGCGCTTGAAGGAAAAGCACTAAAGGTACGTAACTTCGGTTTCGTTACATTATGCATAAACAATAGTCTTAGAAATGTTAATGAGATTGTAGCGTCAATTGCTAGTTTGATATGTCATAAAAGTGACGAAGTTCACTCGACAAACCAAACGGGTCAAAATAGTTAATTAGAAATGTTGGTTGATAATATTGTTTAATTAGTCATGTATGGAATGTAAATAAAGTGATGTAACTCACTAGATAAAGAAACGGGTTAAGATATTGGGGGTAATGAGTTTGGTATCTTGATAAAATGTGAATTCCATTAGACAACCAAACGGGTCAATAATGGTCGAAATGGTAGTGTTCGAAGTGACTTAAACGTCACTCATTAAATTGAGTTATAAAAGCGTAAACCATGGAATGGACGTGATACGCTAAGATTGACAAGCCCGGGAATGGGTAATTATGGTTAGAAACCAATGTTGATGAATTATGTAAGTATGTAACTTGTTCCGTTACATTATGCAAATTAGATATTTCAATCGTTCATAGTTGTGTTTTAGTATAAAGATTGATATTAGTTGAAGTGACATTGTTCACTACTTGATTGAATGAGTTAAAAATTGATTAGAAAGCGTTTGGTAGTAATTAGAAATGGAGGATTCCATAAATGAGCCAAATGGGTCGAATAATTGTTTTGTAAGTAGCAAAATTGTGTTTTGAATAGCATTTGGCGAAGACGGATCACAAGAGCATGAAACCATAGATTTGGTAATGAAACGCCGGTGATCGTAAGCCCCGGATGTTGGGGTAAATATGCCTTGCGGTCATAAAGTTTGCTAGTGGTTGAATTAGTGCAAAAACTATACGGGTCAAATAAGTACACTAGGCACTTATAAACTTCCAGCCCGTTCATTTTATATTTTTGACACAAAGATCATATTAGACGCGTTGGTAATTTAATTACAAACGCATAGGAAAAAGAATCACCAAAAATGGACTTTCGGATCAAAAGTTATGACTGTTTGAAGTTAGAATTGTGCCAATCTTTAGAGCTGGAAATCTGCAGCTCAAAACGAGCAACATTCTGTGAAAAACATGGTGTCGCGTCATGCGACACCAAACCTAGTGCACCGTCGAGCAACGCGACGTTCGTCGCGGGCTGCGAAAGATGAGGCATGATCTTTCGTGGGGCGCGACAGACCAAAAAGCTGGAAATTTGTTTTCTTTTCAATCGTATGGTTGTAGAACTTGTTTATATACATATTAATATTCTCAAAACTAACATTTGATTTGGTTTTGACCTTAGGTGATGTTGATCATACTACGGATGGCGATCAAGCAACAATTCAAGAACCGAACACTATATTTTGAAGCTTTCGTGCTTAACTAATCATGTTGAAAACAATCTTTTTGGTGTAATCACTTAACTTGGCGTTTGGGATGTTAAAAAAAACTAGTTGTAGTTAACTCGAACATGGTTATTATGTAAACCTTCGTTTTGTATAACCTTATGAAATGAAGTATGGACTTTTAAAAATGCGTATTTTATATTATAAGTCTTATATAAATAAGACGAGTGTTACATAGTTAGTTAGTTAATCAAAATAATAAAAAATCCAAATTAATTTTAGCTAGTAATTCGGTTTAGATTGAGTTTTAGAGTTGGCCACATCTAGTCCCTAGGTTCGATACTCGGTCTTGCTTACTATACTATACACATCCGGTACACTTGTCGTTTGTGTGTAGTTTTTAGGTAATTCCACATTTAAAACTTGGTCCAATTTTTTAGTACACATTCACACACATTAGTGTTTATGTTAGGCTTTCATAAAGGCGAGAACCGGACGGGCGACCAAGCGCGCGAAGAACCGAACATTATTAAATCACTATCTCTTGAGAACATTTATAGAACGCTGAAACAGGATCATTCACGACAAAGCTTTCGAGTTGTAAATTAAGTGTAATAATCAGTTCTATCGGTTTGTCTAGGTTATCAGTTAACCCAGATGTGTAAGTTCTATGTTTTCTTTTAAAAAAAACTGGGACTAAATCGTTTGAATACGTAAGATATTCGATAATAATGAGATAGAGTGTTACAATGTAAATTATAAGGTTTTTTAAATAGTAAAAGGCTATTTGTGTATACACAAATTAACAAAACCAAACCAAACAACAATCTCATTCTTCATTCTATATAAAAATGAGTTTTTTATTTGTATCTATTAAAAATGTTTTTATTTTAGACTTTTTATTGTTATTTTGTTTTTATAATTTTGTTATTTTTACGATTATTATTAATCAACACACGTCTTAATATATAAATATATACGTCTTTTCTAAAAGTGTTTGTTTTTTTATAAAAGTTTTTTAAGATCATTCGTTTTTCAACTTCTTGCTAAACCGTTCATTTTTTAATATATCGCTTATTTAATTCATTCGTTTGTTTAATACCTTTCGTTTGTTCAAAATTCATCATTTTTAAACCTTTGGTTTATTAAAAGCGTTTGTTTTTTTAAATCGATCTTTTTCAAACCGTTTGTTTTTTAAAAAAATATTTTTAAAAAATGTTTGTTTTAAAGCCTTCGTTTGTTTAAAATCGTACCTCTTGAATTCCTTCAATTTCTAAAATCATTCGTTTTTTTAATAACTTTTTTTTATGTTACAATTTTACCATTTTCAACTATTTTATGTGTGTATTACTTCTCAAATTATATTACTTCTTATTTTCATTCAAGTGTTCGACATTCTAGCTAGGATTCAAAAAAGGCATTATTAGACTAACAATGAGAATAAACTACTAGAAAAGTACCATACCATATCAAGTTATCAACTACTAAATTGCCATCTCAAAAGTTACAAGTGGTATATTTATCTTTTTATGCTTTACGTGTTTGATAAAACCCAAACCACGAAACCAAATCGAAACCAAACTGCTTGTAACGGTTTGATATTAGATTTCAAATGTTTGATTTTGATTTTCTGTAATAAAAAACGGTTATTGACGGTTTGACATAAAACCCGAAAAACCGGACCATGCACACCCTTAATGTCTCTAATGATTATTTAAAGAGAGTACATATACGACAACCGATATGAATGCGAGTTCTATGACCCATTCGAAGACGAGCATGATTCAGATTAGGGATGAGCACGATACTGATCCCGAAAGTACCGGTACCGATTTCATGAAAAGTTGGTACCAAATACCGTACCGATCGCCAACGGGAAAGAATGAACAATCACCAGTTCATCACCGACCCTTTTTTCGATGGAGGAGTGCAACAACGCGTTTCGACCTAGGGGGAATTAGGATCGTCATGTATTGTTTCTAAAGTTGGATTTTGAATTTGATTTGGATTAGGTAGGGGATATGAGATAATGAGAAGACTTACAATTGAGCACCCTAGTTCTAGGTTACAGTTCACCACCCTAGTTGAAAGTTAAAACTTGGAAAGGACGTATGGGAATATGGGTTATGGGGATGGGATCACTTGAATTTTTTTGAACCGCAAGGAACGACATGCTGTAAGACCCATTCTCATACAATTGAGAATTAACAAAAAAACTTTTGCATTTTATAAAAATAATGCAAATAGACGTTCATTTAATGTTTCGGGTTTAACAAAAGTTCATAAGTGTTTAATACACTTTAACACTTTAGCACGTTAACATGTTCGCAAAAATATGAATCTTTTACAAGGTTCATAATTGTTTCGTTTCAAAAAATAACAGAACTAAGCGGAAGCTTGAATTCCGGTTGTGTTCGGTGCTTCGCTATGCTTGATCCTCATCCATAAGGTCCTATCTATCACCAATACACCAATAACAACTCATATGTTAGTTGTATGGTGCTTAAACATAGATTTACAACCCAAAAATATCAAACAAACAAACAAAATAAATTTTGGAGGAACCCGCCATAAGCTACGGCATAGGTCTCGTAGCCTACGGCAACCTTAAACAACAAAAGGCAGAAAAAGTCTGTCGTAACCTACGGCTGTTGCTGCTGAAAAGTTTTCCTGTTTTGCCCTTTTATACGAAAACTCGCATATCTTTTCGTACACTTATCCGTTTTATGCGAAACTTGTTTCTACGCGATCGTAAATTAATCGCCCACATTTTAGACTCAAAATCCACAACTCGGAATAATGACTTTTGTACTCTAAGCCATCGCTCACATTTAACTCATGCGATTATTCGACCCATTATCAAATTTAGTTATACTAACTATAGTTTTATGGTAAGGATCAAATCCCTACAGATTTTAACCCTCATCCGGGTTTACCAAACTTGTGTTTATGCTCCCGTTTCGCAGTATGGATCTTCGAATTCATTTGACCCGTTTGATTACTTTAATAAAAAAAAGACTTATTTGACCCATATCTTAGTTTCACCATTCATAAACTACGTTCTCACTTTATTAACTTTACTTATCTATCATCACAACTTCAATTGTGATGAATCGTGATAGAATATCATTATATTACTATCCTACCCTCAAGTTTGTCAATTTTAAGAAATTGACCCATTATGTAGCATTATGCCCAAATGGTTTAAACCTTCCATTATGTGCTACCGAAAAGTTTGACCAATTACTCATACCTTGCTCGGGTCAAAGCAATGACCCGTTTTAATACCTCATCGCATTAGTTGTTCAATAATAACAGCGTAATCGCATACGCTATTTGTCCCTGTGAGCATAAGACTCGACAAGCAAACATTAGTCATTATTATCAAATGGTGATAACATCACCATTTGACCCGTTTGGCCTAAATGACCATTTTACCCATTTCTTAACTTGCTATTTTTGCATTTTGGATAAACCAAGCATTTGTTTATTGCAAGAAGGTATTAATTTACCTTCTCACCCATTTGTCCCGTTAAGGTTTACACCATGTGGTCATATCTCTCAAAAGTCGTTTCTTTACTCGTTTGACCCACTATGGCTTACACCACATGGTGTCTTTTCAAAACTCATGGGTTATTCGTCAACACATGACCAAATTAAACATTATGCCTCTTTTACCCATTATGGCTTACACCATAGGGTATCATTTTAAAACCCATTATTTACCACCAACAGCATGGTTTCTTACCCTCTTTATTCGTTTCGACCCGTATCGGTTCGCGTCAGAATGCTCAAATTTCAAAGATTCGTTCCAATCTTAAATTACCTTACTTTTGACCAAATACATAATTAGAGATTCTATTCAAAGATGTGAGCTTTATTTACATTGTGTCCTTGTGAGCTTCATACTTTAACTTGTATCCATTTGATCCGTTCGTTTCCAAGTTCCTACCTAGCTTGTTAGAGTCAAACTACCACATCATATCCACAAGATGATTAGATTAGTCAACCATTAACATGACCATCACACCTTATGGATTCACACACACTTATTCATCAAAGTATGCTATCTATTCAACAACTATTTTTGTCCCATAATTCTTTCCATTCACTAACCGCTTGACCCGTTAGTCAAGTTACTTATACAAACTAGTTAAGTATACGCAATCATATGTCTTTTCTTGATTAATAATAACATCATTAATGTGCAACGATTTTCTATACAGCTGCTTTAATTGACCATTATGACTCATTCAATGGTTAGAAACCTATAACACAATGATTATTAGCTAAGAGATGTCAAAAACATCATCTATTTTTACCATCTTCCAAATTTCATCTTTATCAATTTAAGAACTAGGGCTAAAATCAACATATATTCAAGTTCTATTTGGTGATTCTAATGCTCCATCAAGTTTAGTTTCCTACAAATCAAAGATTTGTCACAAAACCCACTACTCATGAAATCATCGAATTAAGTTCTACAACATACCTTATGATCCCCTCGTCTAGGTGATTGATAATTCCTGTTCATGCACGAATTTGGGTTCCAATTTCTCCTTCAATTTTGATGATCTTTGAAGAACAAGGGTTTGCCTTGTTTTGTTCTCCTGAGGATCGACTTACACACACACACTATGTGTGTTGTGTGTTATTTTTTTGTTTATAAAACTCAAGTTTCCTTTTGACAACATTGGTCCATCAAGTGTAGTTTTGTTTAAATTCCCATAAAACACTTAATAACAATTAATCATGATCATAAATAGGTTTACATATTCCTAATTAAATTAATTAAATTTGGGTGTTATAACCTAATTCAATTTAAGTCCCACTCACCCGAGCCTTTTATGAACTTTTACTTGCTACATTATGTTTGTTCACTTTTAATTAGCGTTAGCTTTGATTATTTAAAATCCTAACGCTTATCTGGTCAACTTTTACCACTGATTATATTTTACCCGTTCTTTAATATTAACGTGGTTAATTACTAAACCCGTTTTTGGGGTGTTACACGTGTCAACCACCGTGACACCGAGCGTTGTAGCCATGGTCGACTACTCGATCGCCGCCAGCCCCTTGGCTCTGCCAGATGCGTGGAAACCTGACCTCTACCCGCCGGAATGCACGACAGTGGAATAATGGGTAAAACCTCGCCTCCCATCCAAGACGAACCGACGCCACCCGTATTCGCCCTTCACCTGGATGCCGTAGAAAATAATGAGGAGAGTGGGAGTCGAACTTGGGTCACAAGTAACACTAAGTCTTTCCCCAACCATTCCACCACTACCTCATTGGCATGGTATCACTTGAATTAATTCGGGAATACTATACTGGCATGTTTGTATTTTATATGGTATATTGTTGGTGCAGTTTTTGTGTCTGATGTTCTTCGAATAGATTAGATTTATTTTATGCTGATTATGTAATAGTTAGTGAAACGGTCAAACGAACGTGTATTGACCCGCTCGTTTGAAGTGGTCAAACGAAAGCGTTATTCGTTTGACCGTGTGTGTTTGCAAGACAAGAGGGTTTGGCTATAAATACCAACCCTTAGTCATTTGCAACATTTGAAGGTTTTAGACTTGGGGGAGAGATCGCCACTTGGTCTCTCCCCGGATGTATGCTTCTTTGGTATGGTTCGACTAGCTAGTAATCGGGCCGCTTTGTAATGTTATGCTACCGAATTAATACAAGGAAGTTGTGTTATCCATCTCTAATCTCTCCCGTCTTGAACAAAATCACACACCAATCACGGGTCACGGTCCGGAATCTTGAACTTACAATTGGTATCAGAGCCATGGTACCCGACTTAGTGAATTTAACCATTTGCTAAGTCACATGTGCTCTAGATCACTGATTTTTGTGGTTTTTGTTCAAGATGTAAAAATGGTGTAAAGAAGAAAAACCCAGATTTGGACCCAAATATACGAATCTGAGCTGAAACGGATTACACCAGAGGGTTGGGTTTTGTGTTTCACACCTAGAATATGAAGTTTTCATCATCCATTATCAGTTTTTGATGGGTTTTTCGTCAGATCTGCAAATGAACAGTTGGCTGTGTTCTTGAAGATGATGCCGACTGTTAAGAAATATTAGGGTTTCTTCAGTTACCCTCCACGAAGAACCCTCCACTGGTGAAGAACCCCCCCCCACGAAGAACCCACTGGTGAAGAACCTGCTTTGTCTTATTAGGTGAAGAACCATTGTTTTGTCTTATTCAAGTGAAGAACCATTCTTCACCTTTGTTTCAATCTCATGAAGAACCTAAGGTCAACGAAGAACTTCTTTGAGCCAACAATAATCCAAGTGATTTGTGTTATTAGGTGAAGAACATTCTTCATGGCCCATTTGTCTTATTAGGTGAAGAACATTCTTCATGGTTCATCAACGAAGAACCTCTCATTCACGAAGAACCCCTTGTGAAGAACAGGAGATGAAGAACTGCCAGCCGAAGAACCACCTTGGCCGAAGAACATGTTCATGAAGAACCAGTCTTTCGTCAAGGGGTTTGGAACGAAAGATGTCAGTCAACGTAAAATAACCTCCAACGAAGAATATTCTTCTTATGAATGTGAAACAGGTCTGAGGTGGTGATGTGTGGTGACACATGTGCTGGATGATGATATCCGATGGAGCTGAAGATGTTATCAGCTGGAGGTGACTGCAGCATATTCATTTGCGGCGGGTTTTACCAGAGCGTTAATGCTGAGTTTGTGATTAGGGTTTGGGTTCTTCGTGGTGGGCGGTGCCGCAGCGGTGGTCTGTGGTCGTGAAATAGCAGCGAGTAAAAAGCATATGGGGTCGGGTGTTCGCAAAGTTTATCTGAATCAAGCTTCTATTTTTCAACGTCAAATTCGTACGGGTTCGGGATCACCTTAGGATGATGAAAACAAATGTTTTTTTAACGTGGGGTAGTCTCGGTTACCGATGCAAATGTAAAATTTGGTGACTTGACTATTATGGGCCAAAAACGGTATATTTCCGCACGTGAAAATTTGTTTTGTTATCGGTGTTCGTAAACGCTCGGAAGTATTTTGTTTATTGTCATATTCTCGCATTTGGTAACGATTGAAGGAACCTAGAGAGCCAAGACCGGTCCTAACGAGTTCACAAAGTCGAAGAGTTTTGCCTATGATGGAATTTTCGGATTAGGTGTTAGCAGAACTTTGGGGGGGATACAAGTTGGATCCTACGGGGCTAGGGGACTTTCTTTATCAACTAGAATATGCAAAGAAGAAAGTCGCTTTTGTAATTTTTTGAAAAATCGAGAACATTTGAAAAATTCTACTCAGTGGAGAGAATTTGTTCAGTGAAGTTGACGACAATTCCGCTCAGAGGAGGGAATTTGTTAAGGTTTAGAGATTTTACCAAAGAAATGAGGGGATACAAATTTTCATATGTTTTGGAATTTCTTCGGTAAAATTCTAAACGCAATCACAGGTGGTAGAGTTTATGATTTTCTGGTGATAGTAAAGATTCTGCGTAGAATGTTTTGCACAGACACATATTTGAGAATTTTAATTAATTCTCCAGCCTGCGTGAAGGGTTTTGCACAGAAACATACAGGTATCTAAAGTCAACAGTAGTTTCAAAACGCTGTTCACTGAAGACCTGGGGAATCTTTATGAGAGCTGATAGTTCAAGGTTGACTAGTGTGGATTCCAACTCTATCAGAAGTTATAGTTGAGGGGGAATTTTGCAGGATTCAGTTTTGGGTTTGATGTTTCTTTGGGATTTTACAGGGATCTGGATGTAACTCAATTCGTTGAGTTTGCAAACGATGTACTTGGTCAAGCTGGCATCCCGAGTACTGATGCTGAAGATCCGTAGTTATAACAACCCTCCTAAAATATTTCCGACACCCCTAATATACCGAATACCGTTATATAATTAAAAATTAAATAAAAACAATAAAAATGAGTCTGTCGCGGGACGCGACAGATTACCCTTAGTTCTACGCGGTAAAGCCCTGTGCCGCCACGTGGCACAATCGTGTCAAGGCTAGTGGGGTGACCGGACCTAGCTAGGGCCTACCCACCCTAGCTCGCGGGGCGCGTAAGCCCCCTGTGAGTTTTACGCGGGGTGCGAGGGACTACCGAAGCAGCCCTATAAATAGCTTCGATCGGATTTAGTTGAATTCATTCAAAATTTTCATTCTCTCTCTCAATATGCTGCATAGCAAAAATAATATCAGGCATAATACCCCCCTAAATAACGAAGTTATGCCTCGTTGTAAGTATCATAACCCCCGGTTACGTATTAGATACGTTGCCCGATTGATTTAGGATTCCGTAACGGCTGTCGAGGCTCTGCCCGACGTAGTCGTTAGAGTTCTATCTCGGGGAGGGTATAACTAATGTAAATATTGGGTTATTATACTAACGCGTGTGCATTGTGTAATTAATAGATAATCACCAGGAAATCACATAGGAAAACCTAAGTTAGCAATGTGAGTAATTCTTCTTTTCGTAAACTGTTTTTACAAAACCTTAATTGTTTTACCTTATGATTAACAAGGATTGAGTATTTGTATTCTACAACTATCGTCGATATGTTGGGGTTTTGTATACAAAATTTGTTACTACATTGTGAGTAGTAACATGACCACAAGTCGGGTTGATAGTACCGTGGGTGGTAATTAAAGTAGAAAATAAACAAATGTAATTGCGCGACCGCCCTCAATGCTGTAAACGGTTTTTACCTGTCTTGATTAAATTGGGATTCACTCACCAGTATTTTCCACTGACAAAATGTTTTTAAACGTGTTTCAGGTAACAAAATGTGAAAGCCAAATAGAAGCCAGTTGGACAGCACTGAAGGCTTGGAAAAGTGGCTATAAAAGTTACCTAAATAAAGAAATGTTTTTATTTAAACAAAATAGGGTTTATCCCTATAAAAATGTGTGTATTGGAAACTTGGGAATTTTCCCATATGTTTAATATTATAAAAACGTGGTATTTTACTCTGATAAAATATTTCCTAACTACGGTCCTGATGTAAATTCTGCTGCCAAACTGATAAACACCGATACCACTGATACTGGCCGCGGCCGCCCGTTCACGGGGTATTAGGGGACAGGGGTTGCGACAGAAGGTGGTATCGGAGCCAGCCACTGATTCAGCCACAGAAGTGTTCTGCTGACACCAAAACATTATTCGATATGTTAGGAAATAATTTACATGGATACGTGCATATCTGTATATTATTGTTGTGTGTTATTTGACGATTTGTTAGTTTACAGTATGTGTGACCAAGGACCTTCAGATGCTTACCGTTAGTTGTCCAACTCACCTAGGGACGAAGGCACCTCTTCACAGCCTACCCTCTCAAGGTATTCGGCTGACACTGAAGACGGGATTTTCGTGTTCAAATCACAATCTGAAGAGCCATTCCCTTCCAAGAAGAGAGGATGGTTCAGCAGAGGAGCTCATGAACGTAGAAAAAGGATGAGAAAACTTCAGCAGCAGCGTGCTTTATCAGCCACGAATAGAGAAAAGAATGCTCACACTCAGGATATGCTCAATAGGAGTCTAGCAAATTTTCATATCTTAGCAACTACCGCTGCAGACCCGAATCTAGAACAACTCATAGCACCCCAACCGTTGCCACTATTTCCCACATAACCTATGGATTAGGAACCAAACCATGTAGACCAAATACCAATGCCTGATTTTGTCCCAGCTGAAATACTTAGAGTACCAGCACCCCATCCCCCAGATTATGACCTATGGTTTGATGACCATAGGGATTATGAACAACGCTACCCAATACCAGACGAACCCATGCCAAGCCTAGCAGCTTACCCAAACCTAGACCCCCTGGACCCATATTTTGATAATGACCAATACATCAGGGAAATCCTAAAGAACCCTTACCCACATGAAGAACCCATGCCCCAGTTTCCAGACCCAATACCAGTACTCGCACCACCCATGAGCACTGAGAATGTGCAAGAACTCCGAACCTTTGGTGAGGAGATTTTAGAAGGAAGTGAAAGAATGAGACAGATAGGGGAACGACTCGTCTGGAAATATGACAAGCGTAATATGGAGTTTTGGATGAACCCGTGCCATTAATAATATATATATATATATCTAGATAACAGCTACGGATGTATACTAGTATTGTATTTTCATTTCCAGTTGTATTTGTAATAGATATAGATGCATAATATAAAATACAGTAAAGGTCGCGATGTTCGACGATTTTGACCAACATGCTTGTTGTTTGATTGTATGCATTAAATATTGTTTTGAGATATTAATATGTGGTAAATGTTTAAAATTCAGATGGACAACGAAGTGAATCAAGAAAATCAGAATAACGATAACAATGGAAACCAAGTAGATAACAGTGCCATCCAACACATAGTGGCACAAGGGATTATAGACGCAATGCCATATATTATCAAAACGGTTAAGGAAGTGGATAATAATTAAAGTAATAATGGCAGTAAACGACCTACTGAACTAGAACACAACGTAAACAATGGACCAATACTTCAAGTGCCCATTCCAAAACGAAGAAGAACCATGTCTTATGGTTGTTCTTATATAGAATTCTAGTCCTGTAAACCAATAGAATTCTCGGGCAATGAAGGAACCATTGCAGCTCTACGCTGGATAGAAAAGACTGAGGCAGTCTTAAAAATAAGCAAGTGTGCGGAAGAGGATAAGATAATGTTTGCTTCCAATCTGTTTAAGAACTCAGCTTTAGAATGGTGGAACACTATTCTCCAATCTAGGGGAAGTAACAGGGTTTATAATATGGAATGGGAGGAATTTAAGAATATGGTGGAAAGGAAATTCTGCCCTCCCAATGAAAAGGAACATATAGCAAATAAGTTCTTAAACCTTAGAATGACTGGAGTGGATAGTAAGGGTTACACTACTACATTCTTTGAATATGCTAGAATAGTGCCAAGCCTTGCATCACCAGAACCAGTATTAATCTCCCGTTACATATGGGGATTAATCAGTGAGATTAGGCATGTAGTCAAGGCGGCTAGACCTCAAACTATAGAAGAAGCTGTAGAACTAGCAAACACCTTGACTGATGAATTAGTGCGTACACGAGAAGAGGACCAGAGGAGGAACCTAGCTCAAAGGCTTACCCAAGAATTCCTCTATGGAAATTCCAGCCGTGGGAAAAACGTAGGTTGCAAGAAGAAGCATTCAGGGAGATGCTCCACTTACTACAATTTCTGCAAGATACCAAGACATAAGGAAGAAGATTGTAGGAAGAAACCTAGTAATAGAGTGTGCTTCAACTGTGGAGAAAAAGGGCACATCAAGCCACACTGTCCGAAACTAGCCCCAGCAATGAACAACAAGACTACTAAAAATGCTACAACATTTGTTTTGACTGCAGAAGAAGCAAAGATGATTCCGGACGTGATTACCGGTACGTTTTTAGTTAATGATGTTTTTGCTAAAGTATTATTTGACTCTGGTGCAAACCAAAGTTTTATTAATACTTCATTTTGCAAACTTCTCAATCAACCATTAACTAAACTCCTACAAGAATGTCTAGTAGAAACAGCAAATGGGGAAACCATTAAGATCACCGAAATCTTGCAGGGAGAAAGAATAGAATTTTTAAATCAAAAGTTTATTGCAAACCTTTATCCAATGAATTTGGCAGGATTTGATGTTGTATTAGGAATGGATTGGTTAGTAGCCAATAAAGCCAGTATTCTATGTGATCAAAAGTGTATCCAAGTAAATTCACCAATGGGTGAAAAGATCATAATTAAAGGAAATAAGTCGTCTAGATCTGCAAAATTCATCTCTGTGATGAAAACAACCAGTTATGTAAGAAAAGGATCATTAGTGTATTTGATTTCCATAATCATTAACACTAAAGGAAAAGAACTGAAAGATATCTCCGTAGTATCTCAGTTTCCAGAAGAATTACCAGGACTACCGCCAGACAGGGAAGTCGAATTCGGAATCCATCTGCTACCAGGAACAACACCGATTGCCAAAGTACCCTATCATTTGGCACCAGCAGAAATGCAAGAAGAAACAGTTAGACGAATTGTTGGAGAAAGGATTCATACAGCCAAGCTCATCGCCATGGGGAGCACCGATCTTATTCGTCAAAAAGAAAGACGGGTCAATGAGATTGTGCATTGATTACCGTGAATTAAATAAAGTCACGATTAAAAATCGGTTGCCATTACCGAGAATCGATGATTTGTTTGATCAACTGCAAGGAGCTCGATTTTTCTCTAAGATCGATTTACGATCAGGATATCATCAATTAAAGGTACAGGAAGAGGACATTCCTAAGACCGCTTTTAGAACAAGGTATGGCCATTATGAATTTACTGTAATGCCTTTTGGTATAACCAATGCTCCAGCCTCATTTATGGACATGATGAACCGAATATGCAAGCCATATTTGGATAAATTCATAATTGTCTTTATAGATGATATTCTCATCTATTCTAAGAGTAAAGAGGAACATGCAAAGCACCTGCATGCCCTTCTAAGTTTATTAAGGAAAGAAAAGCTTTATGCGAAGTTTTCAAAATGCGAGTTTTGGTTAGAAGAAGTACAGTTCCTTGGGCATTTAGTCAATCATGAAGGAATTCATGTGGATCCCACAAAAATTGAGGCAATTACCAAATGGAAAACCCCTGAATCACCAACCGAGGTTAGAAGTTTCTTAGGATTGGCCGGTTATTATAGAAGATTTATCCGAGATTTTTATAGAATAGCCATTCCCTTAACTAAGCTAACCTGTAAACCTGTTAAGTTTGAATGGGGACCAAAACAAGTAGAAGCCTTTAGAATTCTTAAGCAAAGATTAACCAACGCACACATACTAGCGATACCAGAAGGAACTGAAGACTTTGTAGTCTATTGTGACGCTTCTAAGTTAGGTTATGGATGTGTGTTAATGCAACACCAAAAGGTTATAGCATATGCCTCTAGACAACTTAAGAATCATGAAGAAAATTATTCAACCCATGATTTGGAATTAGGAGCCATAATTTTTGCCCTTAAAATTTGGAGACATTACCTTTATGGTAGTAAGTTTACCATTTTCACCGATCATAATAGTTTAAGATATGTCTTCAGGCAAAAGGAGTTGAATATGATACAAAGACGTTGGTTGGAAATTCTTAGTGATTTTGATTGTAATATCCAGTATCATGCAGGAAAGGCAAATGTAGTTGCTGATGCTTTAAGTCGAAAGTATCACGAAAAGCCAAAAATAGTGTGTTCTCTTAAATTAAATCTGCAGATAGATTTAAATGAATAGATTAGAAAAGCACAAGAATCAGTAATCAAGGATGATACTGAGAAGTTGAAAGGAATGATTAAGGAATTAGAACAAGGAACTGATGGAATTTGGAGATTCCATAAGAAAAGAATGTGGATACCCAAATTAGGAAACCTACGCCACCGTATATTAGAAGAAGCTCATAAATCTAAATATACGATGCATCCTGCAAGTGATAAGATGTATCAGGACTTAAGGAAAAATTTCTGGTGGATAGGAATGAAAAAGGATATAGCAGCTTATGTTTCTAAGTGTCTAACCTGTTCACAAGTTAAAGCTGAACATCAGAAACCCTCAGGTTTATTACAACAGTTAGAAATGTCGGTTTGGAAATGGGAATTGATAACAATGGATTTTGTTACCAAATTACCCAAGACAAGAAAAGGTAATGATACAATCTGGGTGATTGTAGACAGGCTAACTAAGTCAGCTCATTTCCTACCAATGAAGGAAACCTTCAGTATGGAACAGTTAGCTAAGCTATATGTAAATGAAATAGTTTCATTACATGGAATTCCTTTATCAATTGTTTCCGATAGAGATAGCCATTTTACCTCTCATTTTTGGACAAGTTTCCAAAAGGCAATGGGAACCAAGTTAAATCTAAGCACCGCTTATCATCCTCAAACGGACGGACAAAGCGAAAGGACAATTCAGACGATGGAGGATATGCTTAGAGCTTGTGTAATTGATTTCGGAGGTAATTGGGACAATCACTTACCATTGATAGAATTTTCTTACAACAACAGCTATCATACCAGTATCGATACTGCACCATTCGAAGCATTTTATGGACGGAAGTGCCAAACTCCAGTCTGTTGGGCAGAAATTAGAGAAAAACAACTATCCGGACCAGAAATAGTACAAGAAACCACCGACAAGATTGTGCAAGTCAAGGAAAGACTGAAAGCAGCACGCGATCGACAAAAGAGTTATGCTGACAACAGACGCAAACCTTTGGAGTTTCAAGTAGGAGACAAGGTGTTATTGAAAGTCTCTCCTTGGAAAGGAGTGGTAAGATTCATCAAAAGGGGAAAGCTAAGTCCCAGGTATGTTGGACCTTTCGAGATTATTAGAAGAATAGGACCTGTAGCCTATCAGCTACAACTGCCAGAGGAAATGGCAGGAATACATGATGTATTTCATGTATGCAATTTCAAAAAGTGCTTAGCTGATGAATCTCTGGTAGTACCTCTTAAGGATATAGAGGTAAATGAGAAACTTAAGTTTATAGAAAAGCCTCTACAGATTGAAGACGGAAAGGTCAAGAATCTCAAACACAGGAGATTAGTTCTGGTCAAAGTAAAATGGGATTCCAAGAGAGGACCAGAATACACTTGGGAGCTTGAATCAGAGATGCAGAGAAAATATCCACACCTGTTCTAGTAGACCTCGAGGACAAGTTCTAAAACAAGGTGGGGAGGATATAACAACCCTCCTAAAATATTCCTGACACCTCTAATATATTTAGAATATCCCTAAAGGTCCTAAAATACACCCCGTATACGAAAACCGGTCCCGAATACCCTTATATGATTAAAATTTAAATAAAAACAATAAACATGAGTCTGTCGCGGGCCGCGACGTACCCTTAGTTCTACGCGGGCCGCGAGCGCCTGGCTACGAGGCAAAGCCCTATGCCGCCACGTGGCACAATCTTGTCAAGGCTAGTGGGGTGACCGGACCAAGCTAGGGCCTACCCACCCTAGCTCGCGGGGTGCGTAAGCCCCCTGTGAGTTTTACGCGGGGCGTGAGGGACTGCCGAAGCAGCCCAATAAATAGCTTCGATCGGATTCAGTTGAATTCGTTCAAAATTTTCATTCTCTATCTCAATATTTTGCATAACAAAAATAATATCGGGCATAATACCCCCCCCCCCTAAATAACAAAGTTCTGACTGATTTAGGATTATGTAACGGCTGTCGAGGCTCTGCCCGACGTAGATACACCGTCCGATTGATTTAGGATTCTGTAACGGCTGTCGAGGCTCTGCCCGACGTAGTCGTTGGAGTTCTGTCTCGGGGAGGGTATAACTAATGTAAATATTGGGTTATTATACTAACGCGTGTGCATTGTGTAATTAATAGATAATCACCAGGAAATCACATAGGAAAACCTAAGTTAGCAATGTGAGTAATTCTTCTTTTTGTAAACTGTTTTACAAAACCTCAATGGTTTTACCTTATGATTAATAGTGATTGAGTATTTGTATTCTACAATTATCTTCGGTATGTTGGGGTTTTGTATACAAAATTTGTTACTACACTGTGAGTAGTAACATGACCACAAGTCGGGTTGACAGTACCGTGGGTGGTAATTAAAGTAGAAAATAAACAAATGTAATTGCGCGACCACCCTCAATGCTGTAAACGGTTTTTACCTGTCTTGATTAAATTGAGATTCACTCACCAGTATTTTCCACTGACAAAATGTTTTTAAACGCGTTTTAGGTAACAAAATGTGAAAGCCAAATAGAAGCCAGCTGGACAACACTGAAAGCTTGGAAAAGTGGCTATAAAAGTTACCTAAATACAGAAATGTTTTTATTTAAATAAATTAAATAGGGTTTATCCCTATAAAAATGTGTGTATTGGAAACTTGGGAATCTTCCCATATGTTTAATATTATAAAAATGTGGTATTTTACTCTGATAAAATATTTCCTAACTACGGTACTGATGTAAATTCCGTTGCCAAACTGATAAACACCGTTACCACTGATACTGGCCGCGGTCGCCTGTTCCCAGGATATTAGGGGACGGGGGTTGCGATTGTAGTGCATTACATGGTCAACTTCACAAAGGCGAGACAATGAGATCTGGATGTAGTTCAACTAAGTGCTGGTTGAGCTTGTAAATGATATACTCGGTTTAGCTGACTTCCCGAGTGTTGATGTTGATGATCAAAGTGCATTACTTGGTCGATTCCACAAAGATGGTTTACAGAAGACAGTTCACCAGAAAACTCTACCAATGTAGTATGCTTCTTATGACAAGATCAAGACTTGATGCAATTTTTTTAAAGAATGGAACCCTTATCAAATGCCGGTTGGAGCATTGGAAGATCAGCGGAAGATCGGTCAATCTAGCCTTACGAGGAGATTGCACAACACTCAACATGGATACGCGTACTTTGAGGGGGAAATACTATATGAGAAGCTTCAAGGTTTTGGTATTACTATGAAGACTCAAGTAAAGATACCACTTACCTGGATCATCGGTCAATGGGGAATTTGTTAACACAGAGAAGATAACATCAACAATTACTTGACTGAAGATCGATTCCAGCTGCATTTTTAGCATTCGACAGCAACGGATAAGGGGGAATTTGTTGGTGCAGTTTTTGTGTCCGATGTTGTTCGAATAGATTAGATTTATTTTATGCTGATTATGTAATAGTTAGTAAAATGGTCAAACAAACGTGTATTGACCCGCTCATTTGAAGTGATCAAACGAAAGGGTTATTCATTTGACCGTGTGTGTTTGCAAGACAAGGGGGTGTGGCTATAAATACCAACTCTTAGTCATTTGCAACATTTGAAGGTTTTAGACTTGGGGGAGAGATCACCACTTGGTCTATCCCCGGATGTATGCTCCTTTGGTATGGTTCGGCTAGCTAGTAATCGGGCCGCTTTGTAATGTTATTTAGGAACTAGGTTCATTTTTTATTAAAATATATTACAAAATAAATAATAAATAATAATGAGACTCTCGTTATTTGTGGGAAATTTGATTAGTACAATACCGGTTACAAAAACTAACTAAACGAATATAAAATACAACTAAATTGTACCAATCTTGATTCAAAGTCAATGTCTTTGAAAACTTCAACCGCATCTACGAGATCGAAACTCCGCTGCAAGCCAAGCAAAATTGTTGACGGTTTTTGGTTGAGGCACGTGTTCAACATGCTTCCCTTAAAACAGATTCCACGCCTCCTCTCAGACGGTCTGTCTCCCAGGGTACAACAACCGGAACAGTATGTGTACTGTCGGAGATAGCACTCATGCCCGAGATTACACCGGGTATAGTTTGGTGTACATATAATTAGGAAATATGAAGTCGATGACAGGATAATTTAGAGAGTGCTCTTCTCTAAAATTTCATGGAACAAAGGATCTCTTTTGTGTGTATGTCTCTCCTCTGTTAGAATGAATCCTCATTCTATTTATATTCATACACATAAAGAGCTAATTAAACCCAATCAATATTGTCATAATTTTAGACAATTAAACCTTGTAATGAATAGGGTTTAATTTCTCATTAATCTTGTACTAAACAAGATATTTAATATTGTAACAGACAATATTAAAGTTCAATCAAATGGATTGAAGTAGTCAACTCGAAACGCTCATTTTCATTCATGACTGAATTAAACGAGTTGAGACCATTGTTAACTCACTAGTGGTTGACCAGCTTTCCTGGTCGCGCGCGCTAGAACTAATCCACCAGTCCGCGCGCCACGCTTCAAGGATGGAGTCGCGTGCCACACAGATGCCACTACGCATACCAGGACGCCACCTGGTCATGCGCCATCCAAACTCTCGCGCCACTTGCAGTCTTCGCCATAGGCAATGACGTGCGCCATGTGCCTAAGGAACTCGCGTCGCATCGACATGCGCCATGCCAAGGCATCCGCCTACACCACCCAAGGGTGCGTCATAAGCGGACCCGCCATGTATCTGACCACGCGCTCATGGGCAAAAATACAAAGGCGGTGTGCGAAGTTCAAAGCGCACCATATTGGGCTTATAGCCCACGGCACGCACGCATATGTGCACGAGTAAGGGTCCCCACTAGTGTTTGCCTTTAAGGAAACAATATACAAGGAGTGCTCCTCCTTATAAACCACTTTAAGTTTTGTCATCCCACCTATGTGGGACAAGTTGACAAAACTAATCCATTTTATTCATCTTTGTTTGTTCCAAACATACAACTTCAAGCTTCGATATCTCATTCATCTTAGCTCTATTTGGACATAGTTTGAACACAAACCAAAAATAATTATTTATACAAAACATATATAAATATTATTGATGTCAAAAATATTTAATGAAAAACTCATTTTCACTAAAATTTCCAACAATCCCCCACATGAATGGAGATCGATTAAAACACACAAAATTCCTGATAAAACTTCGACAGTCGAGTATTGCAGGATAGGTAGGTTTTGCCTTTGAACCTTCCTTTGTGAAGCATACTTAGTCTACTAGGGTTTTATAGACGTGATGTCCTTGAACAACCCCCCATTTGTGTAAACGACAATATACATTCACACAATACTTTCCCTAGCCGGGCCATCCCCTCACGATCGTGTCCTATAATGGTCATGGAGCACTTTCCTAGTTCTGCGGGAGCTCTAGGAATTATGCCCTAATTCCATTCGAAGCGACCACACTTCTCTCCAACATAGGTGATTTCCCTTTAAATCATTAAAAGCATTATGGTTTACTATGATTTACACAAATCATAAAACCACATATTATGCTTAACCTCACAACAATGTCACTGAATATTATAGGAATGGACTAGGACGTATTTAAACACCCATTTATAGTTTTAGGGGGATATATGAAACATATAAACTAGCTTATATATAAACATATATATTAGCTACGCCCCCACAGTGACTACCCTTCGGTTCATGATTAAGTTTGCCTATTGAACCTAGATCTTGGGATCTCCAGTCAACTAGGTTAGGTTTCCCTCATGTCCCTTTTCCATGGCTTTAGTCCCATTCCACAACCTGATCTGTTATCAACCCACTAGTTGTTGGATCCAAAATTATCTTTGACTTCGCTAAGTCACCAACGATAATTTAAATTGAGATCAGTTGTTCTAACGTGTTCTTGACTCGCTAGTCACCTTTGCCTTTTAGTCGATTCATAAGACTTATAACTCATGATCTCAACCTGGATCCAGTTATGTACCTTGTCTTAGAATGACATGAAACTCAATTCATGGCCAAACACGTTTTCACCATGCCTTTGGTGTGTCATGACTGACATCTTACTAGATTTTGAATCTAACCAATTGGCATTCGAGTCCAATCTATTCGATTGACTCCATATAACCATTGTGTACTCCACTTGGTCATGCATTTGCAATGTATGCAAGTCACCCCCCCCCCACATTTAAGTGTAATTGGATAGCATCCAAATGGGGCGATGAAAGGTTCTCCCTTTCATTTCGAGTTTGAGAAAACTTCTCAACTACTATTTCCACATTCAAATGCAAGTTACCCCCACATTTAAGTGTAATTAGATAACATCCAAATGGGGTGATGAAAGGTTCTCCCTTTCATTTCGAGTTTGAGAAAACTTTTCAACTACCATTTCCATATATCCTAAAGGGTTTGTTTCTTAAATGGTCTCCTCCCCCACATTGCTTGCATTTTAATGAAGTTCTATTTATAGTTTTGTTTAGCACAAAATTCATTCTTGTGTCATCACATATTTTGAATGTTTAAAGTTAATTTAATCTCCGTCGAGCATATAAATTAACAAGTATTAGTCTAGCATGCTTTATACCACAATACTCTAGCATGTGAACAGAAGATGCATCATTCTGATTCTTCACAGCCTTAAGAGATAACGCACTATCTCTTCCGAACATTCGTTTCTTAGTTTAGACACAATAATGAAATTTTATTTCACCATTCCAAAACCATCGGTTTTTAGGAAGGCCTCAAAACCATAGTTAACTCCATCCATTAGGATCATAAGTCGTTTGCCTTTTTATCTCCATGGCTTCATCATTGACTTCCTAAAGACTTAAACATAAGTCTTAATCCAAGTCACTTTGATGAAAATCTTTGTATAAAATCACTTGAGTCTTGAGATATAGTCAATTAGATTGACTCTCAACCAAAGCATTCACGTATGCCGATAGTGATATATACATTTACGTTGTTGTTTCATTAATTCCATGTATTGGGATACTCTCCCAAATTGAGGACCAAGCCTCCACATAGTTTAAACTACATTGATGGTGGTAGAAGCATCTACAAGTCCATCAATATTGTAAATTTCCGTTAATAAATTTGCTAAATTTATTAAAATTATTTACAATAATAACATATATTTCTTTCATATGTTATTTCTTTGAAAACTTACATGTGCATTTCCATGTTGATGCTCTCAACATTAGATGACATATCTTGTTTTCGTGTATTCCATCTCAAACCATACACCACGTTTCTCACGGCGCCGTTATGCATTTGATGTTTGATTTGTGACTTATTACATAAGTCATGATCACAGCCCGCTCGTTGTGTTTGTGTAAATTACTTTTTACACTTTGTATCAAAATGTGTATCCTTTTGACAACTTATTAGTAGTCCAAAATAACGAATACACCAATGATATCTAAACATCAAAAGCCAAAGTGTTATTATCTTCAACACTTTTTACCGAAATAAACGCAATTATTTCATTCGGTGTCATGTTTTGAGGTACTCTCTCATCTTGGAACTCTAAACTTGAATAATCACAAGTTGTCCAAAATATAAAGTTGTTTACAATTAACTACTCGCAAGTAGTTGAGCCACTTATTATATTTATAACAACATCGAGTTGTTTTTCACCAAATAGTCTTTCCGAGACTATTATATGGTTGAAGACGTTATACTTCTCGTGGAAGTATCGAATCACTTGTAATTCGCAAAGACATGTTTTATTCGTTCAAAACATTTCTCGTTTTTGCAAGTGTTTTAATATTAAACTATATATTTATGTTTTGATTACAAATCAAGACAATAAACCTTATAATAGTTTAATAAATAAAACAATTTCAAACTCGCTCGTTTGAAAAATAAAACGAATACACATTGTTTTAATAAATGGTTTATCATATTCAAACCATTTCTAACCGTTGTTAGATAATAACGATTATCAATCGTTAAAATGAGTGGTTTGTATGAAAACCAATTCTAATATGCTAATTAGAATTTAAATGTTTAACAAACATTCAAAATATTCGGTTTTTATAAAGGAAACCGCTTCTAACGCGCTTGTTAGAAATAAAACGAATACATTTATTCACTTTTGGTTTACTTAAATGAACGTTTTCTAACACGCTCGTTAGAAATGAACGCATATCTTTTCTAACACGCTCGTTAGAAAATATATAAAACGATTACACATCATCTTAAATAGTTTATCATAGTTAACCCGGTTCTAACCCGCTCGTTAGAAATTAACGATTGCAAATCGTTAAAATAGTTGGTTATAAGATAAACTAATTCTAATACGCCCATTAGAAAATTAGACGATTATTTATTGCCATAAGCCGTTTTTGGTTTATATAAAATAAACGTTTTCTAACCCGCTTGTTAGAAATAAACAATTGATAAAGTCGTTAAATCGTTTCTAACACGCTCGTTAGAAAATAAACAACTATCAAACTCTTTAAATCGTTTCTAACACGCTCGCTAGAAATAATCGATTACAAAATTTGTTTCGAAGTTTATAAAAAAAATATAAACTATTTCTAATACGCTCATTAGAAATAAACAAATAAAATTCGTTTAAACATATGTGGAAAAAATCCGTTTCTAACTCGCTCGTTAGAAATTTAATAGTTTAGACGAAACCGTTACAATGTTTATTATCCAAAGTAATTGTCTCCAACACCCTCGTCGGTAATTATTTGAAATAATAATATTTTCTAACATGCTCGTTAGAAAATCTAAACGTATATTTTCTAGCACGCTCGTTAGAAAATCTAATCGTCTTTCAACAAGTTAGTTTTACACAATCATCGTATCTAACATGCTCATTAGATATAAAAGATGATATTAAAACTTTCATTCTATACAATTCTAACACGCTCGTTAGAGATATAAAAAGTTTTAATGTCGTTATTCTTTCAACAACGTTTCTAACACGCTCGTTAGAAGATATTAAAACTAGTTATCTTATAAAATAATTATTTTCTAATATGCTAATTAGAAAATAAATATATTTCAAGACTTATAAAATCAACATTAATATATCAATTATGGTTACTAAAAGCTTATAATAAATAAATTAAACGTTACAAACATTTAAATTTGAAAGGGGTTACAAAATAAAATTTTCTAATACGCTCATTAGAAAATTTAGTATTTCAAAACATATTGAAATACATATTATTTTGTATATGGTTCGGTTTATCTAAACACGAACAAAACCCATGAACAACAAACTTGAATCAAAAGGATCGTTTTGTAACACGGTATTTGGATTAAAGATTGTACTCCAATCATAAAATTAATCCGACTCGTTTGTACTAAATAAATATTTCCCCAAAAATATTTACAAGATTTTAACAAAAATCCCATTAAATATTTTAACTTTGGTGAACCTAAATCCTCGTAGAGAAGGGATTTGAGATTGTAGCAACAATCTTCACGAAAGTGTGTTTTAAGATTGTAGGAACTATGTTCATTTTTTATTAAAATATATCACAAAATAAATAATAAATAATAACGAGACTCTCGTTAGGGAAATTTGATTAGTACAATACCGGTTACAAAAACTAACTAAACGAATATAAAATACAACTAAATTGTACCAATCTTGATTCAAAGTCAATGTCTTTGAAAACTTCAACCGCATCTACGAGATCGAAACTCCGCTGCAAGACAAGCAAAATTGTTGACGGTTTTTGGTTGAGGCACGTGTTCAACACGCTTCCCTTAAAACAGATTTCGCGCCTCCTCTCAGACGGTCTGTCTCCCAGGGTACAACAAACGGAACAGTATGTGTACTGCCGGAGATGGCACTCACGCCCGAGATTACACCGGGTATAGTTTGGTGTACATATAATTAGGAAATATGAAGTCGATGACAGGATAATTTAGAGAGTGCTCCTCTCTAAAATTTCATGGAACAAAGGATCTCTTTTGTGTGTATGTCTCTCCTCTGTTAGAATGAATCCTCATTCTATTTATATTCATACACATAAAGAGCTAATTAAACCCAATCAATATTGTCATAATTTTAGACAATTAAACCTTGTAATGAATAGGGTTTAATTTCTCGTTAATCTTGTACTAAACAAGATATTTAATATTGTAACAGACAATATTAAAGTTCAATCAAATGGATTAAAGTGGTCAACTCGAAACGCTCATTTTCATTCATGACTGAATTAAACGAGTTGAGACCATTGTTAACTCACTAGTGGTTGACCAGATTTCCTGGTCGCGCGCGCTAGAACTAATCCACCAGTCCGCGCGCCACACTTCAAGGATGGAGTCGCGTGCCACACAGATGCCACTACGCATACCAGGACGCCACCTGGTCATGCGCCATCCAAACTCTCGCGCCACTTGCAGTCTTCGCCATAGGCAATGACGTGCGCCATGTGCCTAAGGAACTCGCGTCGCATCGACATGCGCCATGCCAAGGCATCCGCCTACGCCACCCAAGGGTGCGCCATAAGCGGACCCGCCATGTATCTGACCACGCGCTCATGGGCAAAAATACAAAGGCGGTGTGCGAAGTTCAAAGCGCACCGTATTGGGCTTATAGCCCACGACACGCACGCATATGTGCACGAGTAAGGGTCCCCACTAGTGTTTGCCTTTAAGGAAACAATATACAAGGAGTGCTCCTCCTTATAAACCACTTTAAGTTTTGTCATCCCACCTATGTGGGACAAGTTGACAAAACTAATCCATTTTATTCATCTTTGTTTGTTCCAAACATACAACTTCAAGCTTCGATATCTCATTCATCTTAGCTCTATTTGAACACAAACAAAAAATAATTATTTATACAACACATATATAAATATTATTGATGTCCAAAATATTTAATGAAAAACTCATTTTCACTAAAATTTCCAACATGTTATGCTACCGAATTAATACAAGGAAGTTGTGTTATCCATCTCTAATGTTTCCCGTCTTGAACATAATCACTCACCAATCACGGGTCACGGTCCGGAATCTTGAACTTACATATATTTCCATTTAAATATGGTAAACTCTTAATAGGTACTAATTCTATATTACTGAAAAATACTGGTACTGATCCCGAATTTTCCGATCCCAAAAACGGTAAAATTCAATACCGGTATTGAAAATAATCGGTACGGTACCGGAACCCGGTACAAAATGCACATCCCTAATTCAGATTGGTATTCTCGTTAGAAGTAAGAAACAACTTATTTATTTTTTATCTCCTATTATTTTATGTAACTTTAGAAAAATGAATTTAAAAAAAACAGTTAAAAAACCGAATATTTTTAAAAAAGAACAGTTTAAAAACGGACAATTTTAGAAAACCAATTGTTCAACAAAACGAAAGATTTTAAAAAATTAACGGTTCTAAGAAAGACAAATAGTTTCAAAAAAAAGTTTGAGAAACAAACTATTTTAAAAATAAAAAATGAACGGTTCTAAAAAAGACAAATGGTTATAAAAAAAGTTTGAGAAACATACTATTTTAAAAAAGATGTTTATTTAAAACAAACGTTTAAAAATATGTATTTATTTGCATATTTATAATGTGTTTTATTAAATAACTAGGTTAGAACCCGCGTGTACACGCGGTTTAACACAAGAAAATAGTCATCGAATACAATTGAAATGAAATGATTTTTTTTAATATTAACAAATTATTGTTTAAAATACGTAGGATATTTTGTAAGAATAAGAAAATAATTTAAATTTCACAAAAGATCTCCTTGTACACCACATTGGTTGTCTTATTTGTAACATTTTCATGCTCATCTAATATAAGTAACTTCACACCAGCTCGGCTTTTTTACTCTTGACAATGCGACATAAAGTTGACCATGTGTGAAAACGGGATATTTCAAATACAATCCAACCCTTGATAGAGACTGTCCTTGACTTTTGTTTATTGTCATTGCAAAACATACACATAATGGGAATTGACGCCGTTGAAACTTGACTGGGTTTTTTTGTCAGATGGTATCAAAGTGATTCGTGGAATATATGTTTTGGTACCGATGTTTCCTCCGGATATAATTTCAGCTTCAATAACACGTTTTGCAAGTTTGGTAATCCGTAATCTAGTACCGTTGCATAAGCCATTTTGTTGATCAATGTTACGCAGCAACATTACTGGGACACCCACTTTAAGTACTAATCGATGATTAGGCAATCCTGATATTTTAAGACCATTTAGAACGTCAGGTGAGTATAAATTTTCATGTGTTGGATTCTTAGCCTAGTCAGTTTGACATATGCTATCAGCGCTCAAATACTCAATTTCATCTCCTGGAAACAGTGCAAGCAATCTTTCATTAATTTCATGTACCACTTCATTTGTTGGTGCAAGTATGGCTCTTTCTGCGAAATAATCTTTATCTTTATACAATTGAAGGAGAGAAGGGTATACAAAGTCAATTAAACTCGACATAGGATCTACCGAGTTTTTAATTAGTAGGTCTTCAGGAATTTCTATGGTCATATGACAGTCATCGGTATCACCAATGTTTCCCTCACCCAAAGCTAGAAGCCACTTTGCAAAAGATTTGGTCTGTTCTGTTTCTGATGTGTTATTCCCTATTGTTAACCTCATGTTTTTTGTTAGTGTTAGGACTTTGCAAGTCCTCCAAATGTAGGATGAAGTGATGGAAGCATTTACAATTTCGCGTCTACTACCATTAGGAACAACCGGAAGGATTTGTCTAAAATCACCACCTAAAACCATAACTTTACCTCCGAAAGGCATTTCTGAATTAAGTGAATCATCTGATTTGAAGATGTCTTTCATTGTTCGATCAAGTGCTTCAAACGCATGTTTGTGAATCATTGGAGCTTCATCCCAAATGATCAATTTTGTTTGTTTTAGTAAATCAGCAACCTCCCCATCTGGTTTGATGTGACACATTGATTCTTCGATAAGATTTAAAGGAATATGAAACCTAGAATGTGCTGTCCTACCACCAGATCACGACAGAGATGCAATTCCACTTGATGCTACGTTTAATACAATTTGGCCTTTAGATCTGATAGCCGAGGACAATGTCTTCCACAAAAAGGTTTTACCTGTACCTCCATAACCGTAAACAAAGAATAAACCTCCTTTGTTTTCATCAACGACACGAGTTATCTCATCAAATATTAATCGTTATTCAGATGTTAAAGTACTTAGATGAGTATTAAATTCTGCACCAACAACACTTACATCATATGATAGCTCATCTGTTATTAAACGATTGTCTGCTGAGGCTATGGATTGACTATCAGGATAAGGCATAGAAGGAAACCTTCGTAGGGTAGAGTTATTCCGAAGTAAGTAATTCTCTATTTCCAGCAACGTTAGATTCTTTATTTGTTCTTCAGGAAGAGATAAGCCTATTATATTAATTAGAAAATTATAAGTGTATTAGTTAACATAGTATAATAAAGAACTGAATTTATAAAAATTGTATTTACATTAATGTAAAGTTATAGTTAATATTAAAAATTTATATATTATAATATTAAACATGAAATGTGATACCTTCAATTCCTGTTTGCTTCTTACGCGTATGTAAGATGCCATCTGCAAGGTATTCCCATGTATTTTCCCACACGTGTTCAGGTCTAGATAAGGTATTAGACGACAACATGGTAGCAAATAGATTGCGAAGATAGTATCCTGAACCTGTATAGTAAGCCTCCTTAATAGCTTCGATATATTCCTTGTCGTCATCCAAAAGGCCTAGAGCGTAGCATGCGTCTCTAAATGTAGGGAAGACTTGTCCGTTTACTGTTCTTATTTCTTCAAATGATTTAGGACCTCTTACCTTATTAAGAAGGATTCTTAAAAAATAAGCGTCGCCCATAGATGGATTAACACAATGAATACGTCCAATGGGTTTGCCTATTTTTCGTGTTGTCCATGTTCTATCCTGAGATTTCCATACAAATTTAGTTGGGAATTCAACATAAGTAAGGGTACGTGCCAACTCATTTTTTTGTTAACTTCCATCCAGGACAAAAACATCGTAGAAGAAATGGATGGTTTGTTAAGAATGTTTTCTAGTTCATCATCAGGACCGTATATAACATTTTGCTGGTCTGGTAGATGAAAAGGAAGCCTGATTACCGAAGGATACCTATAATGAATATCATATGCATAAATGCGCCACGAAGCTTCACATGCCGAGAGATATCTACAGTCATAATGCTTTTTGATTTCGTCTTTCCCATTTTGTCAGTGACCTTCTTCATCATTTTGTATAACAGCAACTTCAGTCCTATCAGGACCTTTGTTAATGTATTTGAACAGGTATTTAATTGAAGCGGCCTGGTTACACCATTCGACATTAATGTGTGCTTGATAACGTCTCAAAAGTGTTTTGTTGTATGGGACTACACTTGTGTTGTCAAGCTGAACATCTGATTTCTCAACAAATAATCCGGAATCTGTTCGTTTATATATTGGATAACCTTTGGAATCTAATGTAGTTTGATCACAGAATTTCTTAGGAAATTTCTTTGAACACTTACCTTCGAACATACATGGACAATTGAGATTTGCAAGACCACAAGGTCCATGAATCATGTAGTCACTGACAAGCGTATACAACTCTGGGTCAACATTTTTGTCAGGTATTTCAGCAGAGATAAAGTTATCAACATGCTCAACCGAAGGTAACTTATTATCATCTTGTAAGAACACACAGATATGAGCGTGGGGTAGGCCTCTTTTTTGAAACTCTATTGTATAAATCACTGCAATACAATTGGTGATATAAATAATAATTTAACATGTAGTAATTTATATTTATATAACTATAATAAAATAAAAAAAATACTAAAATAAAGTTGAATAATTTAAAGCTTAGTGATTATTACCTGCCGAAGACTTCCCAAATAATGATTTTTCTCGCAAGTCTTTTATGATTGAGTCCAGTTTAATTTTGAACAGTCGGCATAAAATGTCTGGTCTATCTTCGGGATTAATGTTCTTATCCTTTAGAAATCTTTTAATCTCTGGCCATTTAGGATTGCACGTGATTGTAATGAAAAAATCAGGATAGCCAAACCATTTACAAATAGCCATTGCGTCATAATAGTTTTCCCTCATGTAACACGAACCGCCAGTAAAGGAAGACGGTAGTATTACACGTTTTCCAACATTTGACATATCTTCATTTCCATTTTGTCGCAAGTTATTAAGGTTCTCATATGACTCAGATCTTAGATTTTGTTTTTGGAAGCGTATGTAAAATAGACGCTCACTTTCAACCATTGTATAGATGTCAACTAAGAACTGTTGCAAAAGTCGTCTGGCGTTTAAAATTAGAGAGAACTGATTGTCCCTATCTTGAATACGATACGCAAAATATTCCCTCATTGAACATTTAGAATCTTTTTTCTTTTTTGATGATCTTCCTTCTCTGTGAAGAATATCAATTCGATAACCGTCTTCTCCAAAAGGAAATAGCAATGGATACTGAAGCGCGATATAGGATGGATGAAGCTCACTTATACGTTGTAAACCATCTTTTTTTTGAATCTACAACAACATCTCGGTTGTCTAGTGCATCTTCAATATCTCCAACTATAAGTGCAGCAACTTCAGAAGATGTTGGTAAGTTGTATGTACGTCCATCTTTAGTCCTCTTTGACTTTAGGCGTAATTTAAGGTCAACATGAGGATTGTCAAGAAAGCGATCTCTTACACGCCTATATGTTTTGACCAGCTGATTATTTGAATCTAACATCACCTTTAAGTATTCTATGATTTCAGTGTCAAGGGAATCAAAAGATGCTGAAGACACTTTCTTTGAGTTACTGTAAATAAATTTTAAAAAGTATTAATTAAACTAACTGTTGGAAGAACATAAAAGTATTTATAAGTAATAAACAAATATTAATAAGGTTTTGAGGGATACCTGAATATGTCCTTTCTATTAGAAACTTCGTTATTAGTGTCATATATATAGAGCTGGGCAAATTTTGGTTGGTCACCTTGTTTAGGAAGAAGACTTCCCAATGTATGATAATTTTCACCACTAATTCTGTATATGAACGGAGCATTTCCTTTATTAATCTTTGAATCAACTTTCCCACCCACAGAAGTAAAAGAAAACATAGAGTTGTAACGTCGAATATTTTGTAAAAAATGCTTGCTTTTTGCGTCTAAATTTTTGAAAAGATTCTGATATTCCAGAATGGTTTCTTTAAATTCTGGAAGATGTACCTTCCCATAACCACAACAAAGCATGTAATTTGTTTTGCCAGCAAAATCTCTTCCCTTTCCTGCTTCAGACGCCCACAGTTTGGCATTACATACTTCACATATAACTAATTGATCCCCATAATCTAAATAATCTGTTAAATTATTAATACAAATTAACAAACAAATGTAAGGATTATAATTAAAATAAATGAAGTATAGTAATTGGAATTAGATTAAGTGTTGTAGTAGATATTTACATTTAGATACTCCTTTATATGGATCTTGTGCATCTGATGTCAAGTCATTCATTGGCAAAGGAGATAGAGATCGTGCGTTACTCAATAACGTATGTTTACCTTTGGATAACTTCCTTAAAGTTGAGGTCGTAGATGTAATGATATTTGAACATATAGTATATCGTTGACTTTTGGATGACGGGGTTGAGTTGTTATTATTATAATTAGATAGACCTGGAACAATCAAACTTAAGATGTCAGAAGATAATATTATAGTTTAATGTATAGCTTTTAGGAGTAAAGTAGAATATATCATACCAGATGTGGAAGCACTGAAGGGACTTGTATGATTTATATTTATATAAACATTATGCAAGCTGGTAGTTTTATTGGTAAATGGTGTTGCTAGTGTTGTATTTTGTAGGTCATACGTATGGGATTTTGTTGAATTTGATGATGATATCTTGTTAGAATTTGTTGATTCACGTATCACATTGGATCTACGACTATCCAACACCATCTTTCGAAATTTACGCCTCTCTTTAAATTTACACCTTTCTTCGGCGTTGGTATAAGCATTATCGGAGGGAATAACTTATAAACAAAAATCGTTACAAAAGTTAGAATTAGTAAAATTTTAAAAAAGTATACATGTATAAGGTAATATATATATGGATAATAGAAGACTTACAATTTGATATTTCTGCGTTGGTAGGTTTTGTGGAAGAAGAATGAATTTGAGTATTTGTTCTTTTTGACATTTCCTTGTACAATCAGAATATAAAATAATAAGATTGTATGCTATGTAAGTAGTTAGAACTTGTACCACTCCTAAATGTTTGAATAAAGAATCTAAATCAAGTATATTGACTATTATGCAATGTGCAGGGGAAGATAAAAAGAAGAAATTATATACCTGGATGTAGATGAACAATTAAATAACTGTTAAATTAGATGTACTTGATGTGAAGCTATTCTTTGTGTGTGATTGTGGAAACAGGAGTTATGGAGTTATGAATGGTGGGTGAGATTATGGGATGTGTTTGAAATCTTATATAACTTATGGATTTTGTTAACACAATCTATTGTTATAAAGATTTTTTATGTTTATCAAGAAGTGTAGAGATAAGTTTTTTTTTTATTTTTAGCATGTACCTTTGATAGTTGTTAGTATTTGGGTAAGTTGCAGTTAAAAAATTACCGTTTGTGGATTATAATTTTAAATTACTTATGATATTAAGTTATGAATTAATTTAATAGTTTTAAAATGAGTAAACTGCCATTTTGGTCCTTGTGGTTTGGCCAGTTTTGCCACTTTAGTCCAAATCTCAAACTTATTACATCCAGGGCCCTGTGGTTTGCATTTTGTTGCCATTTTAGTCCAAAATCCAAAAACTCTATTTTTTTTTACTGTTGCAACCTCCTATTTTGTCCTGTAGTGCAGGGGCATTTTGGTCATTTAATTTTTCATTAAAGCAATTCTTTTATTAAAAACCCCAAATATAAAAACAGCTGATCATCATCATCTTCAACCTCATCATCTTCAACCTCTGCACAACCCAAACACCACCACCTCCTCCATCACAACCCACCACAACCTAGATTTAAAAAAAAAATCATATTTTCAAGAGAAAATAAATTAAATGCAAGGAGACAGGCTCAGATCTGTAATTGGGGGATGGGGACAAAGAAGAAACGAGTTACGCCATGGCTGCAGAATTCACAGTTGCTTGGTGAGAGAATGTCAAATTCTTCTTCACTTTGCCATCTGGATTTTGCCCCGGCAAGATGCGGGTCGGATCTTCAATGTCCCTTTAATTTTGCTCAGGATACTATGATCATCATAGCCTTGAAACAGATTCAAGTAAACCTTGCATAAATCATAGCAGATGCAGATTCAAGTAACCTTGCAAAACAGATTCAAGTAACCACCAGATTCAAGTAACAAAAACCAATCCAAAACAGATTCAAGTAAACCTTGCATAAATCATAGCAGATGCAGATTCAAGTAACCTTGCAAAACAGATTCAAGTAACAAAAACCAATCCAAAAACACAAGATAAATTACCTAATGTAACTTGAATCCGATTCGATTTCTAAACAAAATCAACAAACAACACGTCATCACCATCTCGCCAAGCACCACCACCTGCCACCACCACCACCCCCTCTCGCCGCCAAGCACCACCACCCTCTCACACCCCCTGCAACCACCGATTTGGCACCACAGGTCTTCTAGGTCTTTCAACTAGATTTATATTTAGAAAGAGAGCTTAGGTTTCGATTTGGCACCACAGGTGGTCACAGCACGACGGCGGCGATGGTGGTCACAGCACGCTGGAGTCTCTACAAACAACCAGTTCCTTTTAGGGTTCCTCCTTCGTCGATCCTTGTTTATTTCGGCATCTTTTTCTTGAATGCATCGCTAGGGCTGATGAACACAGAGAATAGGTTTGGGTTTTTGGAGGAGATGAACTTATGGGGAAGATGAAATTTTGGAGAAGATGAACTTCTGGATAAGATGAACTTCAGGGGCAGCAGATGAACACACCATTTTGGGGAAACGATAATGAGGGTAGGTATTTAATATGTTATAATAAAATCAAAAAGACCAAAATGCCCCTGCACTAAAGGATAAAATAGGCAGCTCTCAACAGTAAAAAAAGGGGTTTTTTGGATTTTGGACTAAAATGGCAACAAAATGCAAACCACAGGGCCCTGGATGTAATAAGTTTGAGATTTGGACTAAAGTGGCAAAACTGGCCAAACCACAGGGACCAAAATGGCAGTTTACTCTTTTAAAATTATCGTAGTATGTGGTAAGTATTTTTTGTATATTAAATATTAAAATTAAAATCTATTTGAAATCATGAATGTTATATTAAAAAAGGAAGTAATTTCAAATTACCGTAGTATGTGGTAAGTATTTTTTGTATATTAAATATTAAAATCTATTTGAAATCATGAATGTTATATTAAAAAGGAATCAATTTAGGATTTATAATATTTTAGATTACCACATCTGATAGAAAGTTGAGGTAGCTTCCAGATTTGAGATTTATAATATTTGATTTGTGATGTGATTTGTTTTCTATTTGATTTTTTTTTTTGGTAAATAGTTATAATGTATTGGGTGAGATTATGGGATGTGTTTGAAATCTTATATTTCTTATGGATTTTGTTAACACAATTTATTGTTATAAAGTTTTTTTTATGTTTATCAAGAAGTGTGGAGATAAGTTTTTTTATACTTTGGATGTACCTTTGATAGTTGTAAGTATTTAGGTAAGTTGTAGTTGAAAAATCATCGTAGTATGTGGATTAAAATTTGAAATTACTAATGATATTAAGTTATGAATTAATTTAATAGTTTTAATATGTGGTAAGTATTTTTTATATATTAAATATTAAAATCTATTTGAAATCATGAATGTTATATTAAAAAAAGAATCAATTTAAACATCAAACGTAGGATTTAAATGATTCATATATGGTGAGATTTTGTTTATACAAATTAATTAACTTAATTTATATAAAAACATTTATTCATTTATGTATAGATATGATAAGTCAATGTTAAATAAATGAGTAAAACAATTATTAAAATATTCAAAATCAGACCATAAAATTCCCAACATAAAATTCTGTAGTTACGTTTGTGAATAAAATAATAAGAACATGGTAAAAAACCAAAATCTTTGAACTCAAAAGCAGTTAAACTACTTTTCAAGTTTAGGGATCAAAAGTTTTTCTTTCATTTGAGCCTTGATGTCTTCTTTGGTTTCAATTTTTCGACTTTTTGTTGAAGAAACTGAATAGGAGTTGTCTAGATCGTTAGAACTTAGAACCTTCTAGGGTGCGTTTCAGATCACCAGGACTCTTTCTACTCTCATAATTCTTGGGCAGTGGTGTTGAATCATCTACATCATAAGATTTTGAATCCTAAAAAATAAAGGTAAACAAAAACGAAATAAATAAATAATAGTAATTATTTAAATCTTGTATAGCAGGATAGGTTATCTATATTATATAACCTTGACACCAGCATCACTTTGTGACGATGAGACAGTAGTGGGGAGAATCATTGAGTCAAACTCTTCAAACTGCAACATTAAAATAAAGGTTAAAACAAATTTTAGCGGCCTAATTAAATTTGTATCTAACATACCGGGACAACATCAAACTTCTTTTCAAGTTTTGCTATTATTGTCGGATCATCCACCAACTTATTGATCGAAAATCCATCAACCTTGTTGTCCACATTATATTTTTTAACATGAATTTTAAATGCATACTTTTTGTTGATGAAAGCATTGAATTCAGCACGTATGGTTTTCTCATCATCCGAAACCTGAAAGAATATTAAAATATAACAGACATTCAAACGATGCTAAAAAGTTGAAATATAGTATTTTAAAAAATGATTGTTTTCATCAAATTTAAAGAAAAAGAAATTACCTGTAAATATTTGTCAACCAACTGTTTGGCAGATAAACCCAAAAGTTTGACTGTGTCACGGTCAAATAGAGTAAGATTTACAATTCCAGTGCAATCTTCTACTTGTATTGAAACTTTGTACCTAAAATCGAAAAGTATTTTCCCTTTTTTTCTCTTTAATCAGCGTGACCAAAAGATTCAGAGTAACAAAAAGGTGTATAAAACTGAATTAAAATCAAAAGGAAGAATAAGGTAATACCAACCAATGTTAGCCACAAATTGTGGCCAACGTCCTATTCTATCCTTTAATTTCTAACGTAGATACAAACAAAAATGAAAAAACCCATTCAAGCAATTACAAAACATAAAATAAAAGACAACTCAAGCACTAAAAAGGTAGTTCACCAAAATACCGAATTGTTCAAAAAATGAAAAAAAAAAACACAAAATGAATAGGCTAGTGACACTTCAGTAGAACACAAGGCTAGTATTAGTAGTGGTAATAAGGGTGAAGGGAGTAGTTAAACATGTGAAAGTGGCAAACTTTAAAATGGACCAATCAGAGAGTGCCACATCAGAGAGGGTAAAAAGTTTAAACTTTGCTGAAAAGTGTTAGCAATGGTTTAGACACTTGAAAGTGGCAAACTTTTTTTTTGTTTTTTTTTTAAATTATATGTTAAATAAAAACAAATAAAACATTAAATTAATAAAAAAAAAAACAATTACATTAAAATGAAACTTAAAAAAAAACATAAAATTCATAAAAATTACACGACACTAAAACAACGCAACCACTAAAAAAATTAAAAATTACACTACACTAAAACAATTAAAATAAACTACTCTTCGTCAGAATCAACCAACAGGTGGAGCAAATCTTGACTTGCGAGATGAACCGTGAGATCGTGTTTAAGTCTCCAATGAGATCGTGGTTTGATTTGGGGGTGATTTTGTACTATAAGGTGACCCGGGGCGGTCACGTTATACTTTTGTATAACGCGTGATCGCCACATTGTTCCCACCGCCGGTCCTAAGTTCAACGCGTTAATCTTCCACGGAAACCGATTTTCGTGATGTATTCAACGCGTTATGGTTTATTTTTGTGAGGGTATTTGTTGGTTGGGGGGAAATTGTTGGGTGTGGTGGTGAGTGATGACCACCCCGCCTAAAAAAGGTTGAGTGATGGAAAAATGGTTGATGACATGGCGGAACTTGATTGGTGCTTGTGAGTGATAGATTTTATCACTAGTGAACCACCCCGAGTGGCCTAAATAGGATTAAAATGGGTTTGTTTTGAATATATAGGGTAAAACTTGAAAAATTAATTTTTTTTTATTTTGAACGGCATTATAGCCGTTAAAGTGGCAACGGTCAACAACTTTTCATGTTTGTCGATCGGTGAGGGTGAGCCGATTTCACAAGATTGCCGCGCGGGAAAGAGGGACGGCGCCGGTGTTGCCGCTCGGCAAACCGGTTTGCCGATCACTTCACCGCCCCACTCCCTTCACCCTTTAATATTAGTGAACAGACAATGAAACCAAGAGATACCTTTTTTGTTTCGATAGCTTTTGTTACAGCAGTAGCCTATTTTAGGATCATGCTATTTACACACGCTTCCCCTTATTTTCACATCCCAAAGCGCCCCGCTATGGCCAAAGACAAGCCCTAAGCGCCCCTCTGTGGCTAAAGACCTGTCAGTCTTTTAGTGTGTGTTTGTGTGTTGTGTTGAAATGGGGCTAAAACGAGGGCCAAAGCGCCCCTCTTTGGCCATAGCGGTGCGCTTCGGTTCAAAATTTTCAACTAAGCGCCGCTCTTAGATCATGGCGGGGCGTTTAGGGGTTTTTTTTTTTATTTTTAAAATTGTTTTTTTTGAATTGAGTTTGAATCGAACCGATCCGAACGACTCATTTACAAACAGAGCAGGAATCAAACGAACATTTTTCGAGCGATCGTCGAGCAGTTTGGACAGCCCTACTTTGAATTATTATTGCACATTCAGGTGATACCCTATTAATTTATTTTTTTTACATATACATATTGGATTTTTTTTTTAAATAGCATGTCATTCGAAATATTAGGCTCTGACCGATGGTCCTCTCCTCCTACCCTCAAGGCCAGCCATGATTATCAACTTTTATTTTTGTTAATAAATTTCCCTAAAAATGTAAAGCAACTACTTTATCTAGTAACCTAGTAATTTCCTTTGGATATTTTGAGAAGATTTTTGATTTTTAATGGCTTTATAATTATCTAGTTTCCCTTAGAATATTTTGAGAAGACTTGACTTTTCAATGGCTTTAATACTCTTCTATCAACTCAACTTCACTACAGAACCCCTCTTTGACTTTTCAATGGTATCTACTTCTTCTTCATCTACATCTGCCCCAACAACCCATTACGACTACGATGTCTTCCTGAGTTTTAGAGGTGAAGACACTCGTCATTCTTTTACCGATCATCTTTATAAGGCCTTGCATCAAACGGGGATCAGGACCTTCAGGGACGATGATGAAATCCGTGAAGGTCAACAACTGAAGCCAGAAATCGAGAGATCGATAAGAACTTCTCGAGCTTCAATAATTGTAATTTCAAACAACTTTGCAAAATCAAGATGGTGCCTTGATGAGCTTTCCTTGATCCTCCAGCAAAACAGGAATGCCCGTCATTTGGTTTTCCCTGTGTTTTACGGCGTCGATCCTTCGGATGTCAGGAACCAGCGAGGAAGCTTTGCGATTGAAGTGAAAGAAGGTTCAAAATGGACGGAGGATAACGTGATTCGGTGGAAGGATGCCCTAACAGAGGTTGCCGATTTGAAGGGGATGGTTGTTTCAGGGTATGCTTCAATATTTCTCCCTATATTCTTTTTTAGTTATTGCTACTTTAGTTTTTACTTGCCAATTTAGGATTTTTTTTGGCCCATCCCATTGGAATTGGTTTTTCTTTTTCGTTTTTTTTAATTCAACGGAAATTGTTTTGTTTTGTTTTTTTTTTTTTTATGTTTATGTTTCAAAGTTAAAAGTATATATTTCAAGAACAACAATGAAAAAAGAGTTAATTGCCATTTTCGCCCCTGAGGTTTGGGCACATTTGCCATTTTCGTCCAAAATGACAGTTTGGTATTATTTAGCCCCCCACGTTTGTCACTTTTTGCCATTTTCATCCAAATGCCTAACCTAGTCAGTTTATACCGTCAGATGGGGTATTTTTTGAAATTTGTTAATGGTAAGGGGGTAACTTGTAAATAATATGTAACAAATGAAATTTAAATATGATCATCAAAACCCATAAATCAAGATCATCTTCAAGAAGTATTACAGATTATACCGTAACAAATGATCTGTAAAGTTTCTGTAACAAATGAAATATAAATATTTTCAAATAATCTGTAACAAATGAAATATAAATATTTTCATTTGTAAGAAGTATTACAGATTATTTGCTATGATGTTCATCAAAACCCAGAAATCAAGATCATCTTCAAGAACATCATCATCAAAACCCAGACATCGTTCATCTTCAAACATCATCATCAAAACCCAGAAAATCAAGAACATCATCTTCAAGAACATCTAAAACCCAGAAAATCCCAAATCAAGAACAAATTCCGAAACACCAGAAAATCCCTTCATAATCTGCACCATCTTCATCATCTGCAAATCCGAAAACCTCCTCCTCTACACCATCTCCGGCAACGACGGCACAACCTGCACAACCTGCAACTCCGACAACGACGGAAATGGCTTCAAATCTGTATGCGGTGGCCCCATCTCTTACTCTAGATCTGAACAACGACGGCACAACCTGCAACTCCGGCCTATCTCTCTCTCTTCTGCGATCGTTTCAGATCTTGCCTGAAATCAACCCGGTCTTGCCTGAAATCAATGCCGCAAAACCCTCCACCGGTGAAGAAAGCGGGTGTAGTTTGGGTGTGCGTCCATTATCCTTCGCCGGAGAAGAAAGGGGTGGGGATGGTGGCGGTAGTGGTGTGGTGGCGGTAGTGGTGCAGTGGGGGTGGGGGTGGTGGTGGGGGAGGTGAATGATCTGTGAACGAGTGTATATAAGGGTATGTATGCATTGGCCACTTTACAATTTACCCCCTTATCATTTTCAAATTTCAAAAATACCCTAAATTGGGTAAAAAGTAACCTGGTTGGGTATTTGGGTAACGAGGTTAGGCATTTGGATGAAAATGGCAAAAAGTGACAAACGTGGGGGGCTAAATAATACCAAACTTTCATTTTGGACGAAAATGGCAAATGTGCCCAAACCTCAGGGGCGAAAATGGCAATTAACTCATGAAAAAAAGAGCTATATCTTTCATGGAGTGTATCCAGTTTTGTAATTTGGAGGGATCATGCTTTCATGTTCCTCCTAGCTATACCATTTTCCATTCTATTTATGATGAGTATAAATGCCAAAACAAACAGATTTATAAAAAACATGTGAAATGAAGAAAAGATGTTACATTGGTTAAATAAATCTCAAGATAAATTAAGAGTAAGCCTAGCAAACTGGATGGGTCAGGTTGGTTCAGGTGATGGGTCAAAACTGGTTCTTGCCGAGCCGATACAGGTTTGGAGCACACAAGTTCGGATCAAACAGGCTGTTTAAAAAGATGTATCAATTTGGTTCAGGTCAACATAGCTTGAGGTGAAAAAAAGTTGCGCTGAAATGAGTTGTTTTATAAAAACAATCCCAAAATAGGTTGACCCGCTATATTGTTTATGGTGGCTAGTGGCGATGGTGTAGGCAGAGGTATGGTGGTGGATACAAAGGCGGCGGTGAGAGGTGGAGGTTGCAAAAACAACTTTCAGTTGTGGAGTGTGGTGATGGGTGTGTTGGTGGTTGCGGCAACAACGTAGTGGTCAATGGCAGTGGACGCGACACCCAGAGCGAGTAGGTGGTGGAGGAATAATGGTCATGGTTGATGCTAATCCATTTGTACCCTTTTTAAGTTAGTAACTTTTATGATAGCTTTCTGTTTGAGGTGTCTTGTTGTGTGCCCGATTTGAGATCGAAAGGAACCCTATTGATTTTTTATACCCAAACCTATCCATTCTTTAAATAATGGGTCGAGATTGTCACATTTGGTAGTTGCGGCTGATGGGGGTGGTGGCAAGGACAGTGGTGGAAGTACAGGCGGTGACTTGTGATGGTGGTGGCAAGGACGGCGGTGGAATTAGAGGGGCTGACCCATTTGAACCCGCTGTTATAAATTTTTTTATGAGCACCCAGTTTGCTAAAAGCTATGTTACTTTGCACAATTTGATGGCTCTTTTCATAGTAGAGTTTTGAAAACCTTTTTATGTAAAGAATACAATTTTAATGTAAACAAATGTAATGAATTAAGCAACCACATTGACGCCAGTAGGGCGAACATTGTTCAGTTTTTCATATTAGATTACGGCTTTTGTCAGAATGAATGTACATTTTATATGTACACTTTGATTGATCATTTCTGGTGGTTTTAATCAAATTTCGTGAATTACATTCTTAATAGTTTTGGATGTTTTGCTCTAAATGTTATCCTTTTCCTTTCCAGGTCTGAAACGGCCTTCATTGCTGATATTGTTCAAAAAGTTTACTGTGCACTAGATTTGAAACTCCTTAGCACTCCGACGGGTCTAACTGGAATAGAGACTCGAGCTGAAGGTATTAATTCATGGTTGAGATCTGAACAGCCTGATCATTCTGTTCTAGCAATTTGCGGCATGGGAGGAAGTGGCAAAACAACACTTGCCAAATACATTTATAACTTAAACAAGCAAAACTTTGAATGCAGCAGTTTTCTTGAAGGGATTGAGAATCAACATGCTGTATTGCTTGGTTTACAGAAACAACTTCTCAGAGATGTTTCAGGAATAAACATAATGATATCTAATGTTTCTGAAGGAACATTTCAACTTGAGAAGGTTATAGAAAAAAGAAGGGTGCTTATTGTTATTGATGACATCGATGACAAAGATACACTAAACACTTTAGTTGGAACAAAGGTTTCCCATACACAAAGCAAAATCATTATAACAACAAGGCATCTAAGCATACATAGATGGGTCGGGTCCATATCTTATGGGTGCACTGTCTACAAAATTGAATTGTTAAATGCTCATGAATCATTGGAACTTTTAAGTTATCATGCCTTTGGATCTAAAGTTCCTATGGAAGGTTTTAAGGAGCTTGCAATACAGTTAGCAAAATATTGTGAAGGCAATCCCCTAGCTCTCAAGGTATTGGGTTCTTCTCTATCTGAAGGCCAGGGGACAAGAATTGAAACATGGAGAAGTACAATGAATTCACTGAATTCTTTGAAAGGAGATATTAATCATAAACTCCAAGGTGTACTACAAAAGAGTTTTAATACCTTGCCATGTGAGAGTCACTAAGAGTTGTTTCTCCATATTGCTTGTTTCTTTCTAGGTGAACATTCATATGAAGTGGAAAACATATTGGAGGATGACTATCATGCAAAATCTGGAATGGTGACCCTCATTAATAGATGCCTTGTTACTGATCCAAGAGTTGGTGGGAACAGACGCCCAATGCATAAACTCCTACAAGATATGGCAAGAAATATAGTTCGAAAGGATTCCAAAGATCCTGCAAAACATAGTAGAGTTTGGCGTCATGATGAATGTAAAACTTTGTTGAGGAACGGAGATGTAAGATGCTTCTTGCGTTTATCTTTATGCTCATTGTACATTTCACAACCTTTCATTTCAAATAAGCATTCTCTAATTTCATGTCTTTCTCTGTTAGGGTTCCAAGAAAATTGAAGGCCTGGTGTTGAAGATGCGAGACGATACGCAAGGGATGGGATCAAAGGCAAGTCTAATATGTAAATTAGTGTTCGATACTTGTCACACATCAACATAGGGCATGTTTGGCTTAACTTATTTCTAACTTATTAAAAGTCCTTTTCCCTCAAAATAAGTAAGAATTTCTTACTTCTTGACTTCTTGTCTCACAATAACAGAAAACCCAAACACTAAAATAAGTCCTTTTACCCACCAATAAGTCAAAAGTCAGAAAAATAAGGAACCCCAAACACCCCCATAGTTGTCTTCTTGACCAAATTTGAGCAGTTATTTTAAATTAATTAAAAATCTTTTACCGATCATCTTTATAAGGCCTTGCATCAAACGGGGATCAGGACCTTCAGGGACGATGATGAAATCCGTGAAGGTCAACAACTGAAGCCAGAAATCGAGAGATCGATAAGAACTTCTCGAGCTTCAATAATTGTAATTTTTGTACAACACCGAACACCGAATGTCACCGACACGACCCATTCGGCAAAAATACATCATAATAAGACAAATAGAAATATAATACTCCATAGCAACAGACTACGTACTAATACGGGCACCAACAGACATTAACGTCTCGATACCAAATGTCACCGACACGACCAATACGGATGAAATACGCACTTGTACGAACCCAAAATGACAATATACGTCATAATACTACATTTAATGACAAAATACGCCAGGTACTTATCCGGTACGGGGTGTATACACATAACACGACACAAAGTAGTACTTGTGGTTTCAAACCAGAATGATACGATATAATGGAATACGACATCACACGTAACCGAACACATCCGGAACTTGCCGTATAGTCCATATATATTAAAAAATGATGTGTAATGGAAAAAAACGTAAAATTTAGCCAAGTATCGATGCGTTTGTGAATTTAAAACAATTTTAAAAAATTAAATAAAAAAACCTAAACGCCCCGCTATGATCTAAGAGGGGCGCATAGCTAAAAAATTTGAACCGAAGCGCCCCGCTTTGGCCAAAGAGGGGCGCTTTGGGCTTGGTCAACAAAAACACCAACAAAAACACTCTGATCTGTCAGTCCTTGTCTGTTGACCAAGCCCAAAGCGCCCCTCTGTGGCCAAAGCGGGGCGCTTCAAAGTGTGCAAATAGACAACCAGCGTGTGTGAATAGACCAGGCCCTATTTTAACCCTGTTTGTTGGCACTCCATTCCATTCCCAAACCCATAGCTTGCCCCTGTTGCATTCTTTTAAGCATTCCTTTATCAAAGCTTTTTTATTTTTGGCCATATGAAAGATATGTGGGAACAAATCGCGTAGCGTTCCTCCTTCTATCCAAGTGTCTAACCAGGAAAAAATGAGATTTTAGAAACAATATTTTCAACATCATAAACCCCCAAATTATTGCAATTGTAAAGAACAATCAGAAAGCAAAGGGGAACATAATCTGATAACTGTTAAGCTTATTTAGTTTGTTAATAAATAAATTCACAGGAAATTCTTAGCTTCAATATAGGAACAGACTTTTTCTTTCTTTACAAAACTCACTTTTCAGTTATGATGGTCCCCAAGTTGTTACTTGTCATTATAAAAGAACATCGAACTACAAACATGAAACATCCTATGATAATACAAATTACAGAATAAAGCCACGTGAAAACACCCTTTGACCTCCACATATTATTAATAAATACTCAAATCAGCAATACAAAGAAATCATCAGTTCCACCAAACCCCCAAAACCTAACCTAAATAATAACAATATAATCATAAGACTGTTTAATTAAGAAAGCCGAAAAGAAGAATTAAAGAAAAAGAGTACCTTTGATTTTGGAAGATGTTGAAGGAAATGATTACAATGATTCAGGCAAAGATAGAAAATCAAGGAGTTCAAGATCAAAACCTTGATATTGGATGGGAGGCGAATAGAGATGGGGAGGGGAGATGAACGTACTGGGGAAAAACCTAGGGTTAGAACTGAGGGTCAGGGAAAATTAGGAAATAAGAATATAAAGGATCCGTAGGCTTACCGGGTTTACCCAAATCCAAATAACAACAACAACAACAACCATACCCAGTAAATCCCACAAATAGCAAAGCTACTTATAGGGTCTGGGGAGGGTGGGATGTAGGCAGACCTTGCCTCTATCCATAGGAATAGAGAGGCTGCTTCCAGAGAGACCCTCGGCTCGAAAACGCACAACAAACCAACACACCAAGTAAAAGAATATACAAATAAGAAGTCCCCATACCAAGAAATTGATCCGAGTTGACACAATATAATGTAAATCATGTATAATAGTATGCATACAACATCATTTGGGCATAAACACAAGAAGGCAATCACCGGAAAAGTCCCTTAAAGACTAGGAAAAACCTACCTCCTTAAAATACACCTAAGACCTTACTGTAGTATCTTCTAGAAGTCCTTAACCCTAATCCTATGCCTCCACACAGTCCTATCTTGGACCATGTCCTCAGAAAGATGCAACTCTACTAAATCATGCCTAATCTGCTCATCCCATGTCAGTTTGGGTCTGCCTCTTCCTCTCCTCCCCTCGACAGTAAGAGTTTCCACTACTCTAACTGGTGCCGTCGTTTCCCTCCGCTTCACATGCCCAAACCATCTCAATCTCCCCTCCTTAATCTTCTCCGATATACTAGCCACTCCTAATCTTTCCCTAAAAACCTCATTTCTTATCCGGTCTAACCTTGTGTGTCCACACATCCACCTCAGCATCCTCATCTCTGCTACCTCCATCTTGCGCACTTGTGTCTTCTTGATAGCCCAACAGTCTGTTCCATATAGCATAGCGGGTCTGACTGCTACCCTGTAAAATTTTCCCTTTAATTTAGTTGGGAACCTCCTATCGCACAATACCCCACTGGCTGCCCTCCATCTACACTAGCCAGCCTGTATGCGATGGGTTACATCACTATCTATGTCACCATCTCTTTGTACAAACGACCCCAGATACTTAAACCTAGTTACCTGCGGGACCAGTTGATCCTCAATGGTGATTTGGGTGTCATCGTCATCGGCTACACCACTGAAATCACAGTGTAGATACTCAGTCTTAGATCGACTAATCCTTAGGCCCTTGCTCTCTAAGGCTACTCTCCACTCCTCTACCCTCGCGTTCAGACACTATTTGGTCTCTGCAATCAACACAATATCGTCTGCAAAAAAGCATGCACCACGGAACAGTCTTCTGAATCAACTTGGACAACTCATCCAAGACAACCACAAAAAGAAAAGGGCTCAACGCAGACCCCTGGTGGAGTCCTACCTCGACAGGAAAGAAGTTTGTATCTCCTACAGGCGCGCGGACACTAGTTTCCATTCTATCGTATGTATTCTTAATTATGTCTATATATTTCCCCGGTAGCCCTCGACGCTCCAAACTATCCCAAATCAGTTGTCGTGGGACAGTGTCATATGCCTTTTCTAGGTCGATAAACACCATATGTAAATCTTGCTTCTTCGCTCTATATTTTTCCATCAACCTCCTTAGAATATGAATCGCTTCTGTGGTTGACCTCCCTTTCATGAATCCAAATTGGTTTACTGAAACCTGGGTTTCTCTTCTAATTCTAGTTTCAATTACCCTCTCCCAGAGCTTCATAGTGTGACTTAGCAATTTGATTCCTCTGTAGTTCCCACAACATTGAGCGTCTCCTTTATTCTTGTATAAAGGCACCACGATGCTACTCCTCCACTGATCTGGCATTTTTCTAGTCTTGAAAATACAATTGAACAAAACTGTTAACCATCGAACTCCTTCTTCCCCCAAACACTTCCACACCTCAATCGGTATGTTGTCCAAACCCACTGCCTTTCCTCTTCCCATCTTCATAAGTGCCATCCTCACCTCGTCATGTGTGATCCTCCCGCAGTAGCCATTATTCTGTTGTCGTCTTTGAATCCTGGGACTGCTGCTATCTTGTTGGTATGCCCTACCATGGTTGAAAAGATTGTGGAAGTAGGTTTGCCATCTCAACTTAATGTCATGTGCCTTGACTAAAACACGTCCATCCTCTCCTTTGATAAACTTTACTACTCCTAGATCTTGTCTTCTTCGCTCCCTAGCTTTAGAAATCTTGAACATATCATGCTCCCCTTCTTTACTTTCCAAATGTTCGTACATTAGTTTATAGGCTGTGTTTTTTGCATCGGTCACTGCCTTTTTCGCTTCCCTTTTTGCCTTCTTGTATATCTCCCTTACCCTCAGCCGCTCCTCCTCATCTGTGCACCTCAAAAGCTCTCTAAAACTCTGTTGCTTATCCTTTATTTTGGTATGCACGTCTTCATTCCACCACCAGGACTCCTTATGACCACCAGTCTTCCCTGTTGTGACCCCTAGCGTCTCATTCGCCACGGTAGTGATCGTAGTCGCCATAGCCTCCCACATCCGGTTTACGTCGTCACCTAGTTGCATCGATGTCATCGAGTTAACTTTATCTCTAAACATCAAACTTTTTTCTCCCTTCAAGTTTCCCCAACGGATCCTAGGTCTGGTTTTCCTTTCCCCCTCAGTTAGCCTTACTTTTAGGGCTATATCTGCTACTAGCAAATGATGTTGCGCCGCTGCAGTCTCCCTTGGTATAACCTTGCAGTCCATCCACATACGTCGATCATCCTGCCTCATCAAAAGATAGTCGATTTGAGTGTTACTTCCTCCGCTACTAAAAGTGATCAAATGAGATTCTCTCTTCCTAAAGAACGAGTTTATAATACCTAGGCCGTGAGCTGCCGCAAAGTCTAGAAGGTCTCTACCAGGGTCATTTCTATCACCAAAACCAAAACCCCCATGCACCAATTCAAAGCCATCATTTTCCTTACCAATGTGTCCATTAAAATCTCCTCCTATAAAAATTTTCTCCTCCCTAGGTATGGCCCTTACTACTACATCTAGACAATCCCAGAATTCTCTTTTCACTTGGTCTCCTAGTCCCACTTGCGGTGCATATGCGCATACCACTGTCACTACTTGCTCACTTAATACTAACTTTAACACCATAATTCTATCGTTGTGTCGTATCACCTCAATTACATTCTTATGCAATTCTATAGACACCAAGAATCCTACTCCGTTCTTGGCCCCATCCGACCCAGAATACAACAACTTGTACCCATTGCGCTCTTCTGCTCTATGTCCTTTCCACCTAGTCTCCTGAAGGCACGCTATCTGTACCCTACGTCTTTTAAGTGCGTCTATCACTTCCAACAATTTACTACTAAGAGTTCCTACGTTCCAAGACGCCACACGTAAACTACAGCTTCTAACTTTACCCTTATCTGCACCTCTCGTCCTTGGACATGATCTCAAGTAAAAGTCATGGTTTCTATTGTCTATGCTTACAACTAACAACTAACCACAAGTAACAAACAACGGGCAACACTGAGTACACAAAGGGCAAAACTACGAACTCTTTTTATTTTTATTATTAAGGGCAAAAATATAAAGAAGTCACACACTATGTTAAAATATACCGACTATGTTAAAATATATATTATGTTAATGTTCAAATATATTATGTTAAGATATGCTGATATGTATATGGTTTTGGAATTTGGAGTTTCAAATAATACCAAATATACCAATTATTTGTGAAGGAAAGAAAACACCTGACGTAACCGAAACATGGACTCGTCAATTCCGCCGGAATCCTTTGAGCCACCGGTGGAAATAAATCGGAACCTGCAACCACGTTCCAAAACAACGCGGACCGAAGAATCTGTTGACCGAGAGAGAGAGAAGGCGCGGGGGGGGGGGGGGTGAGAGTGTGAGAGATGTTGATGGCGGTTGACTGTTGGGAACGGAGGTGACGCCGGTGGTGGTTTTTAAGGTGTTTTAGTGTGAGTGTGAAGGTTTAGGGACAGGCACGGTGACTGGTTGGTATGTAAGTGGCTGGAGGCGGTGATTTAGGTCTAGGTACGGCACTTCCGACCGGTCGTCGATGGCAAGAGATGGTTGTTATAGGGAGGGGAGATGGTTGGGGTTTGTGAATCTGGAGAATAGAGGACTGGCAAGAGAGGGAGAAAGAAAGAGTAGAGACGGGATAGAGAGGTGTTTACCTTTGCTGGCCGGCGGACGGCAGCTGTGATACGTTTCCGGCAGGTGATGTTACCGTTTGATTTCACTGTTGTCGTACAGAAGGGAGCACAACCGGCAGTACCTTTTATTCATGTGATTATCGTTTACCCAAATCCAAATACGTGAAGGAAATGTGGAGTAGGGGAATTGCGCCAAAACCAAAGAAACAATACCCTCATCATCTAATTTACTTTATTATATGTATAGATATAATATAGATAATAGTAAAAATTACGAAAATACTTGAGTAATTACAAACGTAGTCCCTCAAATTTAAAAAAGAAAAACTTTGTAATTTACATAAATAACCCCTTATGTGTAAAATGATCAAAATACTCTACACTTAACAAAAAAGGATCGGAGTAATTAGCGTTAGGGGCTAAGACTAAGACTGTTAGAAAATGCAAAAAAAAAAATCATTTTTGTGCCGCGAGGGTTAAGTTGACCATATAGTAATTTACTCTTTTTTTTTTAATAAAATTCCGACCATATACGGTTTTGATGTTCTTATTTTTTGATACGTGTCAACAAGTGTTGGTCATAGCTAGATTTAAAAAATGAAAACCCGAGTAGATTTTAGTTATGCATTTGTTTGATAATGTTTTTTTATGGGTGCTACTTTTTTCACCCCCCTCCTCTCACATACTTACAGGTGGGGCCTGCGTGGGACCGACAGTTTTCCTCTCACAAGGGGGTGTAATCAGGAGGGGGGGGGGGGGGGTATAGAATGAGCCTTTTTTTATATGACGGACCTAATCTAGCCCCTTCAATTAACAGGTTTATTATTAAATTTTCACATCTTTCCTCACTAATTACCCTATCATTTCCAAGCCCACATAATTTCCTTGCGAAAAGGTTTTCGTTGCTGAACGTAATTCGGGCGAGCGACTCTGCATAACCGGAGTTAAGAACCAGAAGATAGAACGGAAAATAGGAGAAGAACACGCTAACGAAATCAACGATGGCTCATGATCGTTTCCATTTTATAATATTTTGATCAATGAAAAACACATGTGGATGTTTTGGATATCTCGAGTTTATTGTTAGTTTTTTTTCGGTTGATATTGCGAGTGACAGTATTATAACGAACCAAAGCAAAACGAGTTCCTGCCCCAACGCTCACTCACATCAATCTATTTAATTTAACTTAGAACTTCCTGCCAAAATTTGGTGAGTTAACACGGCGCAACGTTCGTGCATAATTCAATGTTTTTACGTCTATTTTTGGTTTAGTGTAACGGTACCCTTCAGGATTTTTAGATGTAGTTATTCTTTTATACGATAATGTTTTATGTCTAGGTCTGAATTGGCGAGTTAACACGCTGCAACGCGCATACGCATTTTGTTCGATTTAATGGTCCCGCCGCAATACAAGGGTGCTAAAAACTCGTACCTATATATATAGTAACATTTCTGAATTAACGTTCAAATCAATTTTTAATCTGCAATTTCTTGATCAGGCCATTTAAAATTATCTATTTATTTATAAACACCATATCCTTAACATTAAACAAATGAAAGAGTTTGGTGTTAAAAAAAGGATAATTATGTCATCCCATATGTGTTGGTAACGTGTGTCCATATTTATGTGGTGGTATGGGTTATTTTAGAAACAATATGGACACATCATTACTTGTTCATACGATTATGGTTCACCTACTTAGACATCCTTTATTTGTTTATATTTTGATTTATTTCTTTCACAAAAAATACATGGACAAGTGTTCCGTTGCTAACGAAATCAACAATGACTCATGATCGTTTCTGTTTTATAATATTTTGGCTAATGTAAAATACATGTCGATATTTGTTTTGGATAGCACGACTTTTTTGTTAGGTTTTTTTTCGGTTGATATAGCGAGTGACAATATTATAACAAACCAAAGCAAAAAGAGTTCCCGTTGCAGCGCACAGGGACATCCATCTATCTAAAAAACATTGGTCATGGCTAGATTTACAAAAATGAAACTCGTAGGAATTCCAGCAGAAAAAGCCGACACTTTTCTTATGCATAACGATTCCTACGAATAACCGACTAATGGTTAAAATGAAATGGATTTCGTCCGAGATCTGTCGGAATTTTCCGACACTTCTCCTATGCAAACCAATTTGTTGTTGCTTGTCACAAAAGTAAGACCCTTTCTTATACGTCGGAATTTCGTAGGAAATGTGTCGGCGTTTTCGTTCGTAGGAAATTTTGGTAGGTATAATAGCAGTTTTCTAGTAGTGGAAAACCGTAGAGAATAACTTTAAAAATAGTAGATTTTAGCTATGCATTTTTGCAACGACGTAATTTTGTTCATTATATAAAATTTATTTTATTATTTTTTGTATATGACCGACCTAATATGACCTGACCCTATCCGAACCGGATCGGAAGAAAATATTTTATAGCGATAGACAAACGAACAAAAAGTTTGATAAGATTTTCTGGGTGCATGACTGATGCTATATATATTCCAACCCTAATCTTTACTCAAATCACCGATTTCTAGAACTTGAAGCCATGGCTGCTCCAAAGGTGAGCTTAACAAACACTTGATTATTCGTCTTTTGTTCGTTCTTAATCTTGAATGTTTTTTGTAATTTCTAGAACTTAAAGCCATGGTTTGATTTTACTGTAAGCAGAAGCATGTGCAAGTTGGACCATGGGGCGGTAATGGAGGATCTTACAGTTTTGAATTCAAACCGGACGCTAAGATCACCAATATCTATATAAAAACTGGAGGCCACGGCGGCTGCATCGACTCCATCAGGTTTGGGTACTTCCCCACAGGTTCTAGTCAAGAATCCCAATCACCAAAGTACGGAGGTGTAGGTGGTCACCTTTCTGAAACGGTACTTATATATATATTACCATTTGAGTTGTTATAATTTATGTATGTGCCAACACTACAGAACTAATATAACCAAATATTACCATTTGAGTTGTTATAATTTCAACTTCTGGTTTAATTATATATGGTCTTGTTTGGAGCAAACAGATGTACATTGAAGCAGACGAGGAGCTCGTTGAATTGAGTGGAACAATCGGGAGTTACAAATATTATACGGTGATCACGTCGTTGTGTTTCAGAACGAACAGGAAATGTTGCAGTTTTGGTTCGGAGAGTGGCACAAGATTCTCTTTGCCAGTGAAACATACAGACACAAAGTTTGTAGGGTTCCATGGGAAATATGGATTTTATCTTGACTCAATTGGTGCCATCCTGGAGCCCAAGTGATACGTATATGCTGCATCATGTGTTGTTATGGATAATAAACACGTACTTTCAGTGGCGGATCTTGCCCGTTGAACCTGCCAGGGCCGAAAGACACGGGCACTAAAATTAGCACTACGGCCAAAAAACTTGCCCGGGCCGAACATAGTATATATACAAAATTTCGATCGAAATGCGGAAAATTAGCACTACGGCCGAAAAACTTGCCCGGGCCGTGGCCTTGCCACGGCTCTACTAAGATCCGCCCTTGCGTACTTTGTTGAATAAGAAGCTAGCTTCAGCTTCATATGCGCGTACTCCATCATGTTGTAATGGTAAACCTATGCTTTGTATTCCTTATGATATATGTGTGTGTACTATATATTAATTGTATTCCTTATGATTATACGTGTGTGTACTACATTTATGATATATGTGTGTACTGTATATTGGTCTCCTTGGCTTAGTGTTATATTGTTTTTGGTGTTTTTGTTTTGATGTTAGAAAATTGTTTGGATGTTTAAATTCTGGAGGTGATTTTTGTACACCAAGGCAATATTGTTATGGTGTTTTTGTTCGTTAAGGAAATGTGTCCACGAACGGTTTATGAATACTTACCAAACGAGATTTTATGTTCGTATTCTTTCATTAAGGAAATGAACGTGTTCACGAATGATTCACGAACACAGACACAAATAAATTCAGAGAATGCAATGAAGTCTAAAGGTGGATGACGGAGAGAGCAAAGCTAGAACTTGAAGCCATAATCGTGGAACGGAGGTCGATGCTATTCGTTGATGTAAATAATTATAAAGGAAATGGGAACAACGAATAAACAAGATGGAAATAGGGTTTCATGGTTTAATTGTAGGGTGATAAAATAAATAAAAATTATAAATTATAAAAACTTTAGACAAAATATATAAAAGTACAAATATCTTTAACTAAAAACATAAACAAACGAATATGAACGAACATAAATGAACGCAAATGAACGATTGTTCACAAACACGTTACCAAACGTTCATGAACAAAAATTTAACGAACTAGACCTGTGCTCATGTTCGTTTATTTAACTAATCAAACAAAATTTCTACTTCATGTCCGTCCATTTATTAAACGAACGAACGTAAACGAACTTTCCTTCAAACGGTTCATGAACTGTTCGCTGAACATTCGGTTCGTTTACAGCCCTACTAGGAACCGATTCAAAGAAAGAAGCATGGTATGAGATAGGCAGTGGAAGAATTTCGGTAGCAAATTACATGACTCGATGGATGCAGGTAGAGCCCTCCAACTCAAGCACGAAATCAATGTTGAGTCACAGAGTTTATACTTATTATCTGCTATAAAGAACCAAAGGATTAGCTCACTCCAAAAGTCAATGCTACCCCTACCAGCCATATGGACCCAAAGAAGAAGCGCTCTCGCGCAGATGACACCTACCAATTACCCAAGGCATTCAAACCAACCTTTGTGATATCATTGAACGAAAGTTTAATTTAAGGGAGTGATCATGAACAAAACAAACCTTGTTCCTTAAACATTGGCTAATCCTTATCCTTAAAGATTCTCTGGAAAGGGCTTCGTAACATCTATCTCAAAAGAAGGAAAAATGGCAAGCAGCGAATCTACATCGATTTCAGAAAGTGTGCCTGAGGGTTGACCCCTGAAAATAGACTCAATTTTCTAGTTCATCAGAAGGGTATTAAAATCCGGCAAAATCGAGATAAAGCTATACTGGAAGCCCAAGCCCCAATAACAAACAACAAATAAAGAGTTTAAGAGATTGTTAGGGCAAGTTCATTTCCTTCTTCGGAATCATATCCAGAATACCGGAGGTTGGGATTTAAGCAAGACAAATGTCTATACCGTACTGGTAACATGACAAACCGAATTGATTTTTGACTGAATATCGGCATTGGTATTGGTATTAATATTTTCAAAACCGACACCGGTATTCTTTATTACGGTTTACGATCGATGTAAAACACGTCTTAATATCCTTTTGGGCAGATATCGACTTAATGATTTTCGTTTTTATGGTTCTCTTTCGGTTGTGATACGTAACGAACCAAATCGACAACAACTGAATTCCCGCCGCAAGACACGGTGGAATTCCACTAGTTTATATTAGACAATTATAAACATAATTTATGTATTATTATTATTATTATTATTATTATTATTATTATTATTAAGTTTAGGTACATTATGCTAATTATGTAAGTCTGAAATGTTATGGATGAACGGATGTGTGACGGTGGTTGATAACGTTTCAAATAGCGGTTATTCCCGCCAAGTTCAACCGCTCACACAACTGTTTGTTCTCGTCATGTATTTATATCAATTACCGGGAACATATCTCGGTACCAAGACAATTAATTACAACTGTCCAATTGTCCATTCTTTTCGATACACACAAATTGTCATTAATCCGCTGCAAACATGGTATCAAAACCATATGATGATTCCGTTGCAAATCCCATTAGGGGTTATCAAAGTGGTATCAGAGCATCAGGAAATTCTGATCTCTGGGCAAATCCCACATTACTACCGTGTCAACACTGCACAAACGAAATGAGGGAACGGAACTGGCTTACAAGGCGATGTTATTACTGTAATAAACCGGGACACAAAATCTCGAACTGCAAAAAGAAGGAAGACGATGAAGAGTCTCAGTTATTACGTCTCGCAATAAACAAGGGAACACAACAACAACAACATGATGAAGATGACGAACGGAGTAGTGGTCAGAAATCGGAATATCTCGTGACAGGAACCGATGGAGGTTTTTGGTCGGACATGTGGTATGTAAGCAAATCCCTTAAACATCATTTTTTAGGAAATCTAGATATGTTTAAGCGTATCAAGTGCATGAATGATGTTGAAACTAAAACTGGTGAAAATCAGTTTTACTTCATTAGGGGGATTGGTGTTGTAGATGTTATTTCTGGAATGGAGAAAACTCGAATACAAAGTGTGTTTTATACTCAAGACATAGACAGGAATGTCTTAAGTTTTGATCAATTAATAACACAAGGGTTTACGGTGAAATTTACCGGAGACAAGTGTAAATTGTTTCCGACTTTTAGTGTTCCATTAATAAACATCAGAAGTGTGATATCTGGGATGTCAAAAGAAGAAGAACTGGGTCAAATGGAAAAACAAACACTGATGAACAAGGAATCTGAATTTATGAAGTACAAAACAAATTTCTTGAATGATTATTTCGAAAAACTTGAAATATCATCCAATGAATCGGACTGGAACATAATGATACTTCAAACTATGAAATTCAAAGATTTCTTAGATTGTAAGGCACTACTTAACATGATGGACGATGATGATTACGTCCGAAAATACAAGTTCATTCTGCAAACAAAGTTTGATGAAATGGTGGAGTGGTTCATAACCGAAAAATTAGGGGTGACAACAAGACCGATTCCAGCCTATGCTTCCAACAATCGAAGAATATATCTGTTAGACATGTATCTGATAATAGAAAGAGAAGGAGGACATCGACACGTGACAGAAAATAATCTCTGGCCAATGATAGCCAAAGAAATGGGATTCGAATATGATGATGGGGAATTAATGCGTCTGGTATATACAATGTATTTAGATGTTCTCGTATATTATTACAAATTCAAGACCACTCAATCACATGTACAAGACAAGAACGTGACAGAAGAAGAAACAATGCTGAGAAGGAGTGCAGATCCGAGGAGCAGCCGTAGTGAGGGTGACACCGCTGAACAAGAAGCAGGTCAAGAGGTAAGGGCTGAAGACAACCAAGGAGTTGCAAAAGATTCATCGGAACACTATGCATTGTTCACCAATAATGAATGGAATGAAAACAAGAGGAGGCAAACAAGACGAAAGTTTGATTTCAACAGAGCAAAGTCAGCAATGGACGATGCTAATGAAAGTGTGCTGAAATACTCCCGTAAACGGAATTATGTTTAGGGGAGAGTATTAGACAATTATAAACATAATTTATGTATTATTATTATTATTATTAAGTTTAGGTACATTATGCTAATTATGTAAGTCTGAAACGTTATGGATGAACGGATGTGTGACGGTGGTTGATAACGTTTCAAATAGCGGTTATTCCCGCCAAGTTCAACCGCTCACACAACTGTTTGTTCTCGTCATGTATTTATTATATCAATTACCGGGAACATATCTCGGTACCAAGACAATTAATTATAACTGTCCATTCTTTTCGATACACACAAATTGTCATTAATCCGCTGCAAACATGGTATCAAAACCATATGATGATTCCGCTGCAAATCCCATTAGGGGTTATCAGTTTATACTATATAAAAATAACAAAACTTTATGGAGAATAAATAATCTAACAATAGTTAACAGTCCAAAACATAAATATTCATATCTACATCTAAGTTTTCAAATATTTGATTCGAAATTAGAATCAAAGTATCAAACACAAACATATACCTCTGATGATGGATAGTACACAGAGGATCTGATGAGTGAATGGTACGCAGAGGCCCTGATGAATGGATGGTACAATGCTCTAGGTTGAAAGTCAATGTGTTGGACCGATTAAAAAAAGTTGAATGCTAGGCTGGTACCAGTTTAACGGTACGAACCATTCACCGTTCCTTCAAAATACCAGATTGAATCGTGCCGGCCAACACCCCGGCAACCGGTATATACCGGTTTTTAAAACCTTTACACAAATGTTCGGTTTGTCAAGTTGTGGTACATATAAAGCAGATATTAATTGTTTTATAGATCAACTGAATCTTTAATCGACAATACATCAAAAGTGTTGTATTAAAACATTAGTTGATTTTAGTAAGTAGATCTAAAGAAAAAAAAGCCATCATTAAAAAAATTAAGCTAATCCTGGAATTTGATTGAACTTGTACCTGCCCGAAAGTCCCACGAATACGAATGCAGCTCTGAAAACCCGGGTCCGCGTGAGGCATTTTTTGCACTCGGGACTCATAACTGTAACTGTTATTCGTTTTAATGATCATTATTCTTGTTTTAATTTGCTGCATTGATGATTAGAAATCAGTTATGGTTTTATGGCTATAAAACCAAACCAAAAGAATCAGTTCTGCAATATCTCCGGTTTCATTTCAGGCAAGTGATCAAGTCCGGTAGTACGTTGCTGCTGTTTCGAACCGGCATACCCTGAGAACATGCCGCAAATCTATTTAAGAGAATTGTGTCAAATATAAGCCGGTTCACTATTACTGTTTTCAGTCTTTCGTGTTCAAATTACTAACACAAATTTCAACACAAATAAAAAGTTTATCTATTCAATTAGAAAGCCATTTAAAGCACAAACACTGAAGCACACAAGTGTCTCAAACAAAGGTGGTGTTTTTTTTTTGGAAGAAGAGCTTCCTGGCCTCTTCTGTCTGCACCGTGCAGACGCGGGAAGAGGTTTAGGTGCTGTAGAGTGTTTGTTTTTTTTTTCGAGAAGTGCTTTTTACCTCTCCCCAACCTCTTCTTGGGGAAGATATGAGACCTTAGCTTCTCCAAGCAGAGGTTTACCTCTTCTTGGCACCACCTCCACCTCCACCCCTGCTCCGCCACCACCACCACCCCTGCTCCGCCACCACCACCTCTGCTCCGCCACCACCACCTCCACCTCTGCAAACCCTAATCGACCACCACCTCCACCTCTGCAAACCCTAATCGACCTCTGCAAACCCTAATCGACCTCCACCTCCGAAACAAACCCCCCAAATCGATCAGAAACAAAACCCCCAAATCGACCTCCACCTCCGAAACCCTAAATCGATGGCGGTGATGATGATGGCGGTGGTGAAGTGGTGGTGATGATGGCGGTGGTGATGATGACGGTGGTGAAGTGGTGGTGATTATGGCGGTGGTGATGATGACGGTGGTGAAGTGGTGGCGGTGGTGAAGATGACGGTGGTGAAGTGGTGGCGGTGGTGATGATGACGGTGGTGAAGTGGTGGCGGTGGTGAAGATGGCGGTGGTAGAGAGAGAGTAGAGAGAGAGTAGAGAGAGATCTGTGAGTGTGTTTGTGTGTGTTTGTGTGTGAAGAGGTTTTATATAAAAAAAACAAACCCTCTTCTCCTTGCAGACTGAAGACATTTGGTCCACCTCTTCTCCTGCAGATGCCTGCAGATGTGGCCTGCAGCAGAAGAGGTTTTCCAGCAGAAAAAACAAACAGCACCAAAGTAAACAAGACAAAACATGTTCTTAACTTAACTAATCCATTCATAACAACACATTCAATCTCGGTTCTTCAACTTCTCCACCCTACTATTCAACTGTTCCATCTTAACAACCAAGTGAGTCACCAAACACAACAAACAATAAAACACCAACGCCATAACTATCAACAACATGTTACGTTGGCTCTTCATTATGGATTTCTGGTGACGCAGGTACTCGGTTGGGGTACACGAATCGGCCGACTTGCAAGTCGGCCGATTCTCGTACTTCCAGTAGATATCCAAGGACAGAAAGAGGCAAAACGGGACGATGGACAGCAAAGGTTTGAGGATGTTAAGGATGACAGAAACTAAACCCTTTCGAAGCGGGCCGAGGCCCGGGAGGGTTAGTAAGAGGACCATGGCCGCTTCGGCCGCCGCGGCGTAGCCCAGGACGGCCCATTGTGTAACGCCATTGTTACCGGAGTGAGTGATTGGAGTATTGAGAGGATGATGTTAGGAAGGAAAAAACCCTAGATTTGGTGTTGATAACGACAAGAGTGAGATTGTGGGAGTCAGGAAATCGAGTTTCTACAAAAGTGGAGGGGGTTTGACGATGATGGGACACCTGTGGACACGTGGTAGCTCAGTAGAGAAGTAAGGAGGAATAGATAAAATATTAAAAGAGTAAATTGAAAGTAAAGAAAACTCGTGTAATTTCTTCATTTTGAAGAGGTTTGCTTTGGTTCGTTACGGTATCACTATATGAGAATCAAATGGTCACTTGGTATTGTAATCGAAAAAGATCAACATGTTTAGATCAGTTCGAATAAAACCTTTATCGAATAGTAGATAAGTTTACGCACTTCGCAACAATATATTCCAAATTCCATAAAAAGTTATATTTTATATTAGTAAAGTAAAGAAAATAATAAATGACATCATTTTATATAAAGAAAAGTTAAACTGGAAGATAACTTTGATGGCATGTACATTTGTGCTTCGCTAACTTGTAAATTTATATTCACAACTTGGTTCTAAGCAATTTATATCGATTCAACGTCTCAATGACATGGTCGGAATTATAAATAAATATTCGGAATTAGAATAACGAAATGGGAAATCGACGTCAATTTATAAAAAAAAATAGAAAAAATCATATACGTTTATGTTTCAATTACTTGTACATTACTACTCACAACTCGATTTCGAACAATTTATATAAGATATAAATAAAATAAGCATGTCACACTAGCATACCCAGAATTAAATAAAACATCTTATCTTGAAATTATATGAGAAAACCAAAGTATACTCATAAATAATTACTAGCAATTGAGCCCGCATTGCGCTACGGGTTTGCTAGGTTTTCATATTATCTGCATGTGTAAGTAAACCGACCAATATGTATATGATTAGATACCAAAAGTATTATTAAAAGAAAAAGAATAAAAGAAATTAAAATGTGAAATTCAACTAATTAATAAATATTAAATATTATGTGACATGTTATGTCTTGAAACTGTTTTAACCTGAACCCGATTTGACTCAAACCATAATAACCCTTTTATATGATATGTTCTGACACGACATACTACCTAGTCCGACGACCAATACATATTATTAAATACCAAACGTATTATTATAATAAAAAAATGAATAAAATTAAAATATTAGATTCAACTTGTTAGGGGTCATTTTCTTAACGTATATATCCTGACCAATATCCTGCCTATGTTTGTTCATTTATGACCAGGATGCTGGAAGAGGATATTGCTAACATCTTGGGCGATATCCTGAGGCTTATTGAATTAACCACGTGCAGGTTAAGGGCTGAGACTTGCTAACGGTCAAGAGGACTTCTTCTCCTCAAGACTCGGACGAATTTGTTGAGGAAGAGACGTTGAGCCCGAAAGACCAGGTCTACAACGTTCGAAGAAGGAATATTCGGTGGATCCCGCAAGTTTAGGCTAGTTTGTTATTTTACCTTTACTATAAATAGATGGGGGCGGATCAGCTTAGAACACACGATTTTTCACTAACACTCTCATACACTTACACTCTCTAGCTCATCGCAAACACCACACTTGTATTCAAGTTTCGTTGTAACACTTAGTCGATCCGTTCCACATCTTGCACTGTATCCTGATTTTTGAAGCAATAGAAGAACTAGGCAGCTGCGATTGTCAGCTCCCGAGGTTTTATGCCGGCGATCTAGATTGATCAAGGGCTTTCCTCGTACATCCCGTGTCGTTTACTTTACTTTTGCTCATTGTTTGATCATAGATACAGCTCTATATCCTGAGCCGTATCCTGAAACTGTTTTTACAAATTAACTTGATTAACATATTTTCGACACTCATTTCTAGCACACTACCTCACTTAACTAATTTGATCACAAAATTACTTCGGTAATTTTTGACCAAAACAATTTGGCGCCCACCGTGGGGCAAGTGGTGCTCTCCTTACTAAAAATTTTTGTCAAATCGCTAATCGGTTTTCTATTTTCAAAACTTTTTGCCACATTATCCATAATGGCCTCAAGATCAAACATGAGTTCCTCTACTGTGTCTGCTATGACTTCTGCTACTACCGGTTCGGTGCTTCCACCACCTCCTCCAAGGATGCCAGCCTCTACACAATCTCAAGATGTTATCCCAACTCGGAGTGTCCAGGGATCTGCTCCCGTTTTAGCTTCTAATGATGAAATTTTAACCTTATTTGGAAGTGTGCAGGAACAAATGAGGCAGCAACAGGAAACAAACCAAATGCTTTTGAGGGAAATACAACTCCTGAAGGCTGGCTCGAGCAGATCTGCTGAGGACAATGTCACTCCGTTACACCCCAGAGCGTTGAACTTTAGTTCAGCTGTATATACCGAGGATAATAGGGGGAATATCGTGCCCAGTCTTCCTCAGAATCATACTCCTGAAATACCCTCATCGGCCAGGATGTCAACCATGAGGAGCTCAGGATATGCTTCAGGATATGGGCAAAATCCTCCAATGGGTAACGTGTCGAATAATAATAATACTCATGCTACTAACAGTGGTGGATCTTTGCAGGATACAGGTGTAACATCAGCACTTACCAGGGAACTTCAGAAGTTGAAGGACATGATATCTAGTGTACCTGGGGTGGTCCAGCCGATCCCGGAAGTATCTCAAGACAGCCACAAGATATCTCGTTTTGCATATCCTATCTGTGATGCTGAGATCCCAAAGAGATTCCAAACTCCCAACATGAAGCTTTATGATGGGAGTACGGATCCTGAGGAGCATATTGCTCAGTATAGGGAAAGAATGGAGATTAACCCTATCCCTCCGGAGCTCAAGGAAGCGTGCTTATGCAAGGGATTTGGTTCTACTCTAACAGGATCGGCCTTAAAATGGCTATTAAACGTTCCTCCTCACTCAATTACTTCATTTGCTCATTTGGTTAATTTATTTAACAGTCAATTTTCTTGTAGTCGGAGTTTTGAGAAACTAACCAGTGATCTTTACAGGATAACACAAGGGCCTCAGGAATCCTTGAGGGATTATGTGAACAAATTCAGTCGAGAATCCTTGGATATCCCACATCTTGATGTTGCAACAGCTGTGCAAGCTTTCAAGATGGGATTACAAAAGGATTCTCAGTTTTATCAAGATCTCGTAATGAATCCCTGCAGGAATCTCGACGAAGCTCGTAACAGGGCTTTGAGATATATCCGTCTGGAAGATGACAGAAAGATGCAAGAAAGGATGAACTCCTCCAACACTTATGAGTCAACTAATAGGAAGTCAGAATCCTCGTTCAAGTCATATCGGCCTAAGCCGTATAATAGAAATGAAAACAAAAGAGTGAACACTGTTGAAGATGAGGATCCTGAAGAGTATCCTGAGTTGTCCGAATATTGCTTTTCTGTTAATATTCCTGAATTGATGTATGCTATGCAGGGTCTAGGAGACAAGGCTAGGTGGCCTCGAAAGAATCAACAAAAGGCTGACTGGAAAGATAAGTCAAAATGGTGTGCTTTCCATGAAGATTTCGGACATATGACTGAGGATTGCATTGCTCTAAGGAAAGAAATAAGCTATCTCCTAAGCAAGGGATATCTGAAAGATCTCTTAGGAAGAAAGAAGAATAAGGGTCAGGATACCGAGAAGGATCCTGAACGAGCAGCATCACCTCCCGCGGATGCCAAGATAATCAACTTCATTTCGGGAGGATCCGACATTTGTGGAACATCGTATTCGGCGGCAAAGAGACATGCAAAGGAATCCAAGGCCGAAAGGGGAGACAAACCTGTCAGGATGACTACCCTCACAACTGATAAAGTGATCACTTTTGATGCTGATGACAGGGATACTGTCCAAGACCCTCACCATGATGCTCTGGTAATAACATTATATGTGGCTAACCATTTTGTACGCAGGATACTGGTTGATAATGGCAGCTCCGTCAACATAATCCAACTAGAAACTCTGAAGAGAATGAACGTATCTCCAATGGATATCACTTCAAAGTCTACCGTGCTTGTTGGATTCAGTGGGGAGGCTAGAAACACAGTGGGAGAGATAAAGTTGCCAGTATACGTTGAAGGAGTCAATTCGATACAACGTTTCTGTGTGATGGATTCTCTATCCTGCTATAACATCATACTGGGAAGACCATGGATTCACGATATGAAGGCCATACCATCAACATATCACCAATGCATCAAGATACCTACCCCTTGGGGAGTGGTCAAAGTTGATAGTGATCAGCAGGAGGCGAAAGAATGCTACTCATCCTCAATGAAATCCTCAACCAAACCTAGTGCAGCATAGCAATTAAAGACACGGGACCAGGATATCGTGGAGGATCCGGAGCAGGATGTGAAGAAAATTATCCTGGACCAGGATAATCCCGATATTTCGGTGCTCGTAGGGACCAATATCCCTCAGGATATTGAAGAACAATTAATTAACTTTTTGAAATGCAGGATGTCTATGTTTGCATGGAAGCATGAGGATATGACAGGCATATCCAAAGATATTATCACTCACAAGCTTGGAATTGATAAATCATTCAAGCCTGTGCAACAAAAAAGAAGGAAGTTTGCTCCTGAGCGGAACGCGATTATCCAGGAGGAAGTTGAAAGATTATTAAAGTCCAGAATGATCAGAGAGGTTAAGTTCCCAAGGTGGCTAGCAAACGTGGTTGTAGTACAGAAGAAGAATGGGAAATGGAGAGTTTGTGTGGACTACACAGACTTGAACAAAGCTTGTCCTAAAGACCCATTTCCTCTTCCCCACATTGATGCAATGGTAGATGCCACTGCCGGGCATGAAATGCTGACCTTCATGGACGCATCTTCAGGATTTCAACAGATCCAAATGGAACCTTCTGACCAGGAGGATACTGCCTTCATGACACCAACAGGTATTTATTGTTATACAGCTATGCCTTTTGGTTTGAAAAACGCAGGTGCAACATACCAAAGATTGGTAAACATGATGTTCAAAGACAAACTGGGGGACACCATGGAAGTATATATCGATGATATGGTGGTGAAATCTAAAAAGGCTGAGGATCACCTCCAGGATATCAAGGGAGCATTTGATATCCTGGATCAATACAACATGAAGCTGAATCCTGCTAAATGCCATTTCGGAGTGGGGGCAGGAAAGTTTCTTGGGTATATGGTGACGAAAAGGGGGATAGAGGCAAGCCCGGAGCAGATTAAAGCTATCCTGGATATAAAATCACCCTCGAATATGAAGGACGTACAAAGATTAACAGGCCGAGTAGCAGCTCTAAACAGATTTATCTCAAGATCCTCAGAGAAATGCAAAGACTTCTATGATATCCTAAAGAAGAACAAAAGATTCGAATGGGGGGAAAAGCATGAAGCAGCCCTGCAGGATTTGAAACGGTATCTCTCAACCGCACCTCTATTGATGAAGCTGGAAAATGGTGAACCACTATCCCTGTACCTTGCTGTATCAGGGAATGATGTAAGTGCCGTTCTTATAAAAGACCATGAAGGTCAGCAGTATCCTGTTTATTATGTTAGTAAAAGTTTGTTAGATGCTGAAACTAGGTATTCTCATTTAGAAAAATTGATACTAGCATTAATTATGGCATCAACGAAACTTAGGCATTATTTCGAGACACATAGGATACATGTTAAAACAAATTATCCTATCAAAAATGTGCTTAGGAAACCAGAAATGTCAGGCAGGATGGCCAAGTGGTCAGTAAAGTTGAGTGCTTATGATTTAGTATACGAACCTAGGAATGCCATAAAGTCTCAGGCTTTAGCTGACTTTGTGGCTGATTTTAGTAGTGACATTCAGGATGAGGTAGATCTAGAAGTTCAACAGCTAGGAGAATCCTCAGGATCCTGGACATTATATACTGATGATGCATCTAATGTAAGAGGAGTAGGATTAGGGATACTACTAAAATCGCCACAGGGGGACATATTACCCCAGGCACTGTTGCAGAAATCGGCCTAGGCGGCCGATTAATCGGCGCCTAGGCGCTAGGCGGTTGGCTACTGATTAATTTTAAGCTAGTCGGTGGAATTAATCGGTTTTGGTCAAAGTCGGTCGTAGGCGGTCCTAGGCGGTGAAAATCGGTCCTAGGCGGTCAAAAATCAGATTAATCGGACTATATTAATCGGTCAAAATCGGTCCTAGGCGGTCAAAATTGGTCAAAATCGGTCAAAATCGAACCATACTATCTGAAACTTGAAGTATTTATGTGAATTTTGAAGTATTATTTTTATATTATTGGGTATATATATATAATTTTGAAAAAATACATATAAAAATCCCATTCCGATTAATCCCGATTAATCCCTATTAATCCCGATTAATCCCTAGGCGGTACCTCACCGCCCGACTAGCGCCTAGCGCCTTCTACAACATTGACCCCAGGCTATTAGGTGTGAATTTCCTGCTACTAATAATGAAGCAGAGTATGAGGCTTTAATTGCAGGATTAGAGTTGGCTAAGAGCATGAGTATCAAAAATTTGCAAGTATATGTTGACTCTTTGTTAATTACTAACCATTTTAATGGATCCTATGCAGTTAAGGGAGAGAAATTAATCGAATATCTCGATATTCTCAAAAAATTAGCAGGATATTTCGATGTTTTTGTACTTAAACAGGTACCAAGGGAGGATAATGCTGAAGCGGATGCCTTAGCAAATTTGGGATCATCGATCAAGATACCTGAAGGGACGCAAATACCAATACTACATGTCCTATATCCTGCAACGAATCCTCAGGATAAAGAGGTAGCTGGTATTCAGGATCCTGGAGTAGAACATCTCGAAGAGGATCCTAAATCCTGGACGGCTCCAATCATGAAATATCTCAAAGAAGGACACATCCCTGGAAATGAAAATCCTAAGGCATTTAGGATGAAGGTATCACGATTCGCTATTATAGATAATATTTTATACAAAAAATCTCTTGCAGGACCGTATTTGAGGTGCTTGGAGGATCCTGAAGCCAAGGAAGTACTTCAGGATATACATGAAGGGGATTGTGGTAACCATGCTGGGGGCAGGTCGTTATTCTCAAAAGTATTAAGAACAGGATATTATTGGCCAACAATGAGAAAAGATGCCGCAGAATATGCTCGAAGATGTGACTCATGTCAAAGACATAGTAACATACTGCATCAACCTGCTGAACCATTGTATCCTCTTGTTTCCCCTTGGCCATTTATGAAGTGGGGTATGGATATAGTGGGAAAGCTACCGAAAGCTCCGGGAGGAAAAGTCTTCATGCTAGCAATGACGGATTATTTCTCTAAGTGGGTTGAAGCTGAAGCATTTGTTCAAGTTAGAGACCAAGAAGTAGTATCCTTCATAAAGAGGAATATCCTGACCAGATTCGGAGTACCAGCTGAGATAATCTGTGACAATGGTTCTCAGTTCATAAGTAAGAGGACTACTGACTTTTGCAAGAGTTGGGGAATCAAAATGATCACATCTACTCCGGTACATCCTCAAGCAAATGGACAAGCAGAATCCTCAAACAAGATAATTGTCAATAACTTAAAGAAAAGGCTTGGAGCCAAAAAAGGAAGATGGGCAGAAGAATTACCCTTTGTTTTATGGGCTGATAGGACAATGGTAAAGAATGCAACAGGCCAAACCGCATTTTCCTTGGTGTTTGGAGCAGAAGCAATGATTCCAACGGAAATAACGATACCTACTGCAAGATCTGTCTTAAGTGATCCTGAGAAGAATCCTGAAGCCTTGAGTCAGGATTTAGACACTATAGATGAAAAGAGAGATGCGGCAAGGCTAAGGATGGCAGCATATCAACAGAGAATATCCAGGGCATATAACAAGAATATTAGAACCAGAAGATTTAAGGTTGGAGATTGGGTGTTAAGAAAGGCTTTTCAAAATACTACTAATCCTGCCGATGGCAAGTTAGCTCCAAAATGGGAAGGACCATATGAAGTTGAATCAGAAGCAGGGAAAGGAGCATACAGACTCAAGAATATGGAGGGGGATATGCTACCGAGATCTTGGAATGCTATACACCTTAAGCTCTATTTCAAGTGAGTTTAGAATTCAATTTCTAACTCAGAATGGTATGAATTCTATCTTTTTCAAATACGTTTTGGTTTAATTTATTTTTTGAAACTCAATACTGACTTAAGCATCGGAGGGGTGTTAGCCAAACTAACACCCACCTTAGTTTACAGTTGTTTTGCAAGATATGTTCCAGGATATAGCTCCAGGATATGCACTCAGGATAACTCAGAAGATTAGAGGATTGGCCCCCTCTCTTACGTTTAAGGGATACTGATTCCTTCACAGGTTTAAAGGTATTCACCTTTCTTCGGAATTGGGTTTAAACACCCCGCCTGGAGCGCAAGTTATTCAGGGATAGTTCAAGGTGGCGGGACCAGTCCATGTAAAAGTGGCTGACAATTTCGTTACTGTTGGCTATATCCTGAATCCTAAAGGTATATGAGGATTGATAACCCTCTCTCACGAAAGGGTATTTTCATACTCTCTAAGGTTTAAAGGTTTTCACCTTTCTAAGTCTTGGAGTTTATACACTCCCGCCTGTAGCGCATGAAAAATTGGGATTTTCCCCAGGATACAAGGGATTTATCTCCAGTACATCCTTGGGTTTTACCCTTGGGACGTAAAAAATCTCTTATGCAATGGAAACTGACATTAAGTAGATTTCTAAGATACTTGAAGGCATTGTATACAGGGGACATTCCCTCCAAGGTGGTGGTGTAAAGCTAAAAGGATGAAGTTTGCGACTAATGCACTAAGTACCTTGCACAGGGGACATCTTCACTGGAAGAGTTGCAAAGGGATTGAAGTTTGGTAATAGGTTTATGTCATATTTCTGGTATGATCTTTCCTTTATAAGCCTCGTTTGGGTTTTTGGTGACATTATGTTAAGTATCCTGATATATATCCTCAAAGTCCTTTTAAGGATATTTGATTAGGATGTTTGAAACTAGTATTGGTTTGGAACTTTGATCATTTAAATATTATCAAAACTTGGTTTTGAAAAGATAAACTATTTTTTACTTTCTAAAAGAAATTTTTACAAAGTTGAAGGAACGTTTGGAAGATCTATCTAATACAAGGCTTTTGCAGTATGTTACTGAGCATACTGATCAGGATATTTTATAAGATACCAATACAAAATCTTTACAAAAATAAGACTAAGTAATGCAAGGTAACAGAAAATAAGTCAAAAGATAGTTATATTATTAACAAGTCAAAAGTTGTGCTTTTGGTTTCACCTAAAACCAAGGCCCATCCGCTAAAAGCACAGTTAGTTTTTACCATACTTGTGTAACGGTTGCAGGATCTATCTCAAAACAGGACCCGTCCACCTACAACCGTTACTACGTTCAAAACAAGTTATACTAATTGATGACCAAGGGCTTCGTCCTAAAACCTAGGACCCATCCACCTTTGGTCATCACATTGTTCTAGTGCAGGAAAAGTAAATTGTTCAAAGACAGGAAAAGTAAATTGTTTATGCAACCACAACCATGAATTTAAAAAATGGGCTCCGGCCTTGGCACATATATCCATCATCGCCCATTTCGCCGCCTAAGATGCGGCACCTTCTTGATCAGCAACCTCCTTGCCAGCATTCGCCCCAGCATCAACCTCAGGATTCTTCTCAGCACCATCACCAGCATTGTCCACCTCCTCTGCCGCCTTAGAAGTCTCTTCACCAGTATGTTTTGCAGGATGAGCAACGGGATGACCTCCGAGGCCCTGTAGTTTCTCCTCCCAAGCCTTTACATTCCAGGAGGGGCATTCAAAACCCAGATCCATGGCCTCATAAGCCATCCTTATCCTGGCTTGGAGAAGAGAGACGACCACCGAAGCTTTTAGGCTATCCCGGTATGAGCTCATATTCTGCTGATATTGGAGAAGAGCGGCATCTAGCTTGGCTTGAGCATCCTCATTAGCTTTGTGGAGGGCGGCTTGATGTTCCTGAGTCATTGCCTTGTATTTGTCTTCATAATGCTGGGATTTGGCAGCCGCGATGGTTCCTTGGTCAGCTATGGTGGCTTGAGCTTTCTCCAGCTGGATCTTTAACATCTTGTTAAGCCCGCAAGCGTCTTCATGCAAGTGCATAAGACGATCCAAACCCTATTGATAAAGACACAGGTATTAATGTGAAAAATAAGCAGGATAAAAACTAACATACTTGTACAGGATATCGAAAAGGAAATTCTACCTGTTTGAGGAATGAGGTGGCTTCATTGAACCCATGATTTTCAAGAGAGAATGTTTCAGAAGCAGCTGGGGAATCAGTCTCCTTTCTTTTACGAGAGCTGGATGCCCGGGTCCTGGATGCCGGAGGGCCTTTGGGAGCAGAAACAGTTTTCGAGGAGGTAGGCTTTGGTGTAGCAGACGACTTTGGCTTGGATTCTTGTTTGGTGGGTTCAAGGCTGGAGTAGCAATCCAATTCGTCAAGTTCAAAACCTTCAAGGTTGACGACTGGTACTACAAAAGGGAAGATATTCTTAAACTCATCGTATTTTTGAAAAATAATTAATATATATAAGAATGTGCTTACTAGACATTTCTGAGATTGATTTTTGATGAGAACCTGTAAGAGACAGGGAAAAAGTTCTTTCACTGGCAGGAAGACGGTAGATTTCCTTGATCTTGGATTCAGATTCTGCACTGGGAGGCACTAAATCTTTGAAATTCGCTGCATAAAAACATCAGAGTATAAGTCCGGGATACAGTTTGAAGATATAATTGGGGATATTCCTAAAACCCTAAATCCTACCCTTGGTTAACCATTTAACCGGTAGATCAAAACCCTTATCAATAGAGTCTCTTTTTACGAAAAAGAATTTCCGTCGCCATCGATCCTCATTCTTGGTGGCTTTAAGAACCAAAGGGTTCTTGATGGAAAACAGAAGATAACGGTGATTGCCATGGGATCTCAACCGGTATGCTACGGGAAGGTCCTCAACAAGTAGGTTAGGAAAATGACGAGATTTGATTTGATCCAACACTATCAAGACCCGCCAGACCATTGGCATAACTTGGGCATAGCTAAGGCCGGTGAGGTCGAAAAAGCTAGAGATAAAGGGTGGAAATGGGTACCGGAGTCCAAGAGAGAAAGGATAAGCGAAAAAACAAACCCACTCGTCGGATGATGCGTCCGATCGGGCTTCCTTGTCGAAGGGGCGAAAGACCGTTCCGGTGGGAAAGGCACCGGAGTCTTTGAGAGCAGCAATGTCAGCATTATTGAAGCAGCAAATCTCCTTTGCTGGATCGGTGATAAAGTTTTGACTTATGAGGGTTGAGGCTGGTCGGTCTGATCGGGATTTCGTTCGTGGTGCCATGAAGAGTATTGAGCAAATTAAGAAAAATTCAAGAAAGGAGATTAGAAAAGAAGATACCTGATGTTTGCTTGCAGATAAGGATAACCGAGACAAGGAGTCCCTCAGTTAATATAGGATGAATATAGGGGGTAAAAAGTAAATAATGCCTTGGAAGTTGCACCGCTGTCATTTCAAGAGTCTAGTCATATTAATTGCCTTAAGTTATGAGGTGAAACTTTTGAAATATATCCGTTGGATTGGTATCCCAACCGATATATTTGGGGACAATTGTTAGGGGTCATTTTCTTAACGTATATATCCTGACCAATATCCTGCCTATGTTTGTTCATTTATGACCAGGATGCTGGAAGAGGATATTGCTAACATCTTGGGCGATATCCTGAGGCTTATTGAATTAACCACGTGCAGGTTAAGGGCTGAGACTTGCTAACGGTCAAGAGGACTTCTTCTCCTCAAGACTCGGACGAATTTGTTGAGGAAGAGACGTTGAGCCCGAAAGACCAGGTCTACAACGTTCGAAGAAGGAATATTCGGTGGATCCCGCAAGTTTAGGCTAGTTTGTTATTTTACCTTTACTATAAATAGATGGGGGCGGATCAGCTTAGAACACACGATTTTTCACTAACACTCTCATACACTTACACTCTCTAGCTCATCGCAAACACCACACTTGTATTCAAGTTTCGTTGTAACACTTAGTCGATCCGTTCCACATCTTGCATTGTATCCTGATTTTTGAAGCAATAGAAGAACTAGGCAGCTGCGATTGTCAGCTCCCGAGGTTTTATGCCGGCGATCTAGATTGATCAAGGGCTTTCCTCGTACATCCCGTGTCGTTTACTTTACTTTTGCTCATTGTTTGATCATAGATACAGCTCTATATCCTGAGCCGTATCCTGAAACTGTTTTTACAAATTAACTTGATTAACATATTTTCGACACTCATTTCTAGCACACTACCTCACTTAACTAATTTGATCACAAAATTACTTCGGTAATTTTTGACCAAAACACAACTAATTAATAAGTTTCAAATATTATGTTATAAATAAAAACTTATATTTGTAGAATTTATGTTATGTTCGTTTAAAATTTAATAATATCACAAGAGGGACAAAATGGTAAATGACAAGTTGTTTATGCATAAGAACTTGTAACAAACGCATTATAGATTTTCTTAAGTATAGTTAAATTACATGGTTGCCCAGAACATTCATTTATACAGTAGTATAAATATAGATATAACAAATTATATAGATACAATAAATTCCTTTTGCTATTCATTTCCGTTTATAATTGTTATGTAAACAACCTAGTATTGAAATATCTGTTAAAATTTAACTTTATTAAAGTTTAAGGGACGTGGAACTCTATTAAAATTTGGTGTTGAAACATAAATCGTTTATAGAAAAAGTTACTATTAAACTTCCGTATAATAAATATATTAAAAATCACAGGTATACGTAAATCGTTTATAAAATAATATTAGAGCTCCGAGGCCGTTTAATAACTTTATTAATATTTAGGTTAGAAATATAAATTTATTTAAAAACAATAATATAAGGTTAGAAATGTAAATAAATTAAAATTAATAACATTGTAGCTCTATAATTATAAATCAAATAAATATCAAAAACTCTTTACAATGTCTTTGTTAATAGAGGGAAATTGACATGTAATAATCCCACATATACCTTATTGGTCATTAATAATCTCACCTCAAAATATTCCCCCCACCAGTCCCACATTTCACCTATTTTTCCTACAATGGTCACCCGTTAAAAAAACTTAACGGGGTTAAGTTTTTTTCCAAATTACAAACAGATTTTTTAGGGCTTTTGATCAGAACGATGATACGAGTCCATTGATGTAAAATTTACTTCGAAATGGTGCTCCAAGTGACTTGATTTTGGTTAATTGGAAATTTAAACCCCCGAATTGAAGCGTCGTTTTCATCGTTTGGAGCACCGTTTCGAGGCAAGTTTTACATCAACGGACTCGTATCGTCATTCTAATCAAAAGCCATAAAAATTTGTTTGTAATTTGGAAAAAAGCTTAACTTCGTTAAGTTTTTTTAACGGGGGACCATCGTAGGAAAAATAGGTGAAAGGTGCGACTGGTGAGGGAAATATTCTGAGGTGGGATTATTACAGGCCAATTTCCCGTTAATATATAGAACTAGAATTGATTCTCCACATTGCGGGGTCGGTTTTTTTTAACGTGATTTGAGCGTACTAATATTTTTCCTATAATTTCTTATCGATCAAAACGTAGAGCAACTCAAAACATCCATAATAAGCAAAACTTATTATATTCGACATGACTAGTTTTCCGAAAAAATACATCGAAACGTAAACCAAATTCAATTTATACCGATACGTACATAAAAATAAGCACGTAAAACTCGAGGGGGTCAAATGCTATTACATCGAAACGTAAAACAACTTGAATTTATATCGACAGGTACATAAATGTCAAATCGTAGACCAACTGAAAACGTCAATAAAATAAGTACCAAGACGTATTATATTTGATGTCACGGCCCCCGTCCCGGTTTTACCCGGTCCAGGAGTCGCGGGACAGAAACCCGTGGTATTTATTAATTGGGTTGACAGCGGAAGATTTAACAGGATCTTTTAAAACTTGAAATGCCCGATTATTTTATTTCATAATTCGGGATAAACCCCGTAATTTACAATAGTGGAATTTCACAAGGAAATTCCCTGATTTACAAAACATGTTTATTTGTTTAACTGAGCCACTACTTCAAGCTTTGTTAGTGCTTCGTAGCACTTTTCCTTGGTTCACAGTAGTCACCTGAAACATGTTTTAAAATATTTTATTAGCGGGGAAATACTGGCGAGTCACTCAAATTTGATAAAATGACACCTAGTTATAAATTACAGCATAAGAGCGATTACAATGGCTTTTATCTTATTTTTATCTGGCGCTATTTCACCTCCTGGTGACGATGGTCATACCACTATTGGGTCCTTTCACCCAAGTAGTGATGATTATCACTGTTAGGTTAATGAACCTAACCGTGAGAACTTAGTAATGTGCACAATACCCCACTAGCCAGTGATTCAAGATAACCACGACTTAATCCCTGTAATTATAACTTTTTGAAAATGATTGGAGTATTGTAAAACATTATTGATAGAAAGAGAATGACTCACATTCCAGATTTAAACAGGCAGAGTTTAGCCTACTGATTAGCCTTGTAACCTAATTTAAATAACAATGCACACGAACTAGGTCAGTAACTAATACAGCATTTACGATAACTCACGAGATTAAAATCCTCACAACGAATGACAAAGTGCAATACTTAAACATCCATCGAATTCACGACGAATGACAAAGTATAGCCCTAATGTGGGCAGCACTTAAACATCCATCGGATAGTTTCAATCGACCGGACATTGAATCGTAGCAGCGATCGAGTTAATACCCTGTATCGTAGCAGCGCCTTGCTATTTTGAAAGTGAAATTTGAGCAGTAGAACTTCGTTTTTGATTAAAATTTTCGACACCAGTGAATTGCTCGTGGCCAACCCTATTTATAGCTGATTTTTGGGGTTTACGAGGCCCGCGTAAGCCCCCTCTTGATCTTACGCGGCCCGCGAGGGCCTCCTAGTCGTAGACTAGGGCTAGCGTGTCATCGGTAGGCCTACCACGTGGCTGCCACGTGGCCTGTTCGCTGAACCGGAGATTTTATGATCTGTCGCGGCCCGCGTAAGCCTAGGCTTACTCTTACGCGGCCCGCGTGAAAACCAAAAATCTGTTTTTCTTGGTTTTTCATGCACAGTAGGGTTTCAGGGGTCCGAGTTTTCACTTACGGGTCATTTAGGGACATTTTTGAAGGTCCTTACATCCTCCCCACCTTATTTAAAATCTCGTCCTCGGGATTTATTGAAATAAGTGAGGATACTTTCGCTTCATTTCCGATTCCAGCTCCCAGGTGTATTCGGGTTCTCTTTTTGATTCCCACTTGACCTTGACCAATACCAATCTTTTGTGCTTGAGAAACTTAATCTTTCTATCTTCTATTTGAAGTGGCTTCTCAACAAATTTTAACTTCTCATTTACCTCTACATCTTGAAGAGGTACTACCAAGGATTCGTTAGATAAACACTTCTTGAGGTTGGATACATGAAATACGTCATGTACTCCAGCTAACTCTCCTGGTAGTTGTAAGTGATAGGCGACTCGCCCTATTCGCTGTATTACTGGGAATGGTCCTACGTACCTTGGACTTAGCTTTCCTTTCTTACCGAACTGAACTACTCCTTTCCAAGGAGAAACTTTCAAGAGTACCTTGTCTCCAACTTGAAATTCCATCGGCTTACGTCTATTTTCTGCATAACTCTTCTGGCGATCTCGAGCCGTTTTCAATCTTTCCTTGATTTGAGTGATTTTGTCGGTGGTCTCTTGCACAATTTCAGGACCTGATAATTGATTTTCTCCTATCTCTTCCCAACAGACTGGAGTTCTGCATTTTCGTCCATATAGTGCTTCGAATGGGGCAGCTTCTATGCTTGCATGTTAACTATTATTATAGGAGAATTCGATTAAAGGTATGTGGTCATCCCAGTTTCCACCAAAATCTATCACACATGCCCTAAGCATGTCCTCCAGGGTTTGGATCGTTCTTTCACTTTGTCCGTCTGTTTGAGGATGGTATGCAGTGCTTAATTTTAGTCGGGTTCCCATTGCTTCCTGGAAACTCGTCCAGAAAGGGGAAGTGAAACGACTATCCCTATCCGATACAATGGAGAGTGGGACTCCATGTAAGGATACTATCTCGTCTACATACAACTTTGCTAACATTTCCATGCTAAAGGTTTCTTTCATGGGTAGAAAATGGGCTGATTTGGTTAATCGATCCACAATTACCCAAATCGCGTCATTACCTTTTCTGGTTTTGGGCAACTTAGTAACAAAATCCATAGTTATAAGTTCCCATTTCCATACAGGCATTTCTAATTGTTGTAGTAGACCTGAGGGTTTCTAGTGTTCTGCCTTAACTTGTGAACAAGTAAGACACTTAGAAACGTATCGAGCTATATCCTTTTTCATTCCTATCCACAAGAAGTTATTCCTTAAATCTTGGTACATCTTATTGTTACCAGGATGCATGATATACCTAGATTTATGGGCTTCCTCTAAAATCTTATTTCTTAATTCTCCTTGCTTAGGTACCCAAATCCTTTTCTTGTGGAATCTCCAAATTCCATCACTTCCTTGCTCTAATTTTTTTACTCGTCCCTTCATTCTTTCAGCATCATCCTTGATTGCTGTTTCCTGAATATTTTTCAGTTGTTCCATTAAATCTAACTATAGATTTAATCTAAGAGCACGAACTCGCTTTTGCTTTTCATGATATTTACGACTTAAGGCATCTACAACTACGTTTGCTTTTCCTTCGTGATATTGAATATCACAGTCGTAGTCACTTAGAATCTCCATCCATCTTCTTTGTCTCATGTTCAATTCTTTTTGCCCAAATATGTATCTTAAGCTTTTATGGTCTGTATAGACAGTAAACTTACTTCCATAAAAATAGTGTCTCCAAATCTTAAGAGCAAAAATGATGGCTCCTAATTCTAAGTCACGAGTCGTATAATTTTCTTCGTGCTTCTTCAATTGTCTTGAGGCATACGCAATTACCTTTTTGCGTTGCATTAGCACACATCCTAATCCTAACTTAGAAGCATCACAATAAACTTCAAAATAGATGTGACGCGACGGGCCAGTCAAACGGGAAAAAATATACGAAAAAATGTGGAACCCCACACGCATGTTGCAGTGCGTTAACTCACAAAATTTAGAACGAAACGAGAAACTTGGGAAAGATGAAAATTATGGTGGACAAAAATTGAAAATAAAAAAAAGTTGTGATTAAATTGCAAAAAAATGAAAAACTTTGGGTTAAAAGTAAAAAAAAAACAAAGGGTCTAAATTGCAAAATTGAAGTTATTTATTAATTTTAGATAAAGATATGGATAAAAATAAGTGATATCTATATAGAGTTAAATGCTTGGTTGGTCCCTGTGGTTTTCAAAAATTGCAGACTTGGTCCCAGTGGTTTACTAATTACACGCGTGGTCCCTGTGGTGTTCAAAAATGCACTCGGTTGGTCCCCAGCCCTAACATCAGTTAAATTTCTCAGTTAACTATGTGTGAAATGACTATATTACCCCTGAATAATTAAAAGAAATAAAAAATATATATATAAAGAACTCATCTTCTTCAACCTCTTTCTCATCTCTTCTCAAACAAGCATCACAACCACTTAACACCCACCACCATCTCACCTCCATCGCCGATCACCTTCCACCATCATCTCACCTCCGCCACTTCTTACCTCTGCCCCTGAACACCAAAACATCCACCAACACTGAAACCCATCACCACCAATGAACACCTCCACCACCGGGCAGGCAACCACCACCACCGATAACCACCACACTAGCCTTCGTCACCCCTGCTGCTTCACACCGCCACAAGCATCGCCCTCCACCGGAAAAACGGATCTGCCGGCTCCGACGATTCACGATTCACCACTATCAAGATTCACGATTCACCACCATCAAGATTCACGATTCACCACCATCAAGATTCACGATTCACCTCGTCGCCCTTACTGCTTCACACAGTCCGATCTATTGTCAGACCTGAATATTCATCACCGGAGACCTTTTGAAATATTTGAAGGCATGAAGCCGAGGTTGCAGCTGGCTTTTGACATTCTTTTTCTGAATTGAGGCATTTAACATTCTGCTCATTTTAAAATTTGTAAGAGTTTGTGGAATTTAAAAAGGTTTTTTGTTTGTGGATTTTTGATTTGGTGGGTTGAGTTTGATCTGAGAATGAGAAGGTGGGTGGAGACTGTGGAGTTAGATAGGTGATGGGAGTTTGTTGGGTGGAGTTTGTTTTTTAATAAGTAAGGGTATTTTGGTCATTTAACATAGACTTAACTGGAAAACTTAACAAAAGTTAGTGATAGGGACCACACGAGTGCATAAATTACAACTACCGGGACCAAGTGTGTAATTAGTGAACCATTAGGACCAAATCTGCAATTTTCGCAAACCACAGGGACCAACCAAGCATTTAACTCTATCTATATATTAGTTACTAATTAATATTAATAACTAAATAAATTTATTAAACAAATATATATATAATTTACGAGGTTGGAGGAGAGAATGCCATGTGCAATTATTTGAAGTCTTTTATAATAAGTTAGATATTAGATAATAGTATAAATTACGAAATTTATAAAAATACTTGAGTAATTACAAAAGTAGTCCCTTAAATTTAAAAAAGAAAAACTTTGTAATTTACATTGTAGGTCCCTCGGAGGATGAGGTTAAACCTTATCCTTGTTATGTCTAACACACTAGCAAGTGCGGAATCCAAGCTAGAATGCAAACCGGAGTTTATATGAGAACACAAGCCACAAAGAGAAAGGTAGACACACGAGATATCAAAGTTTTCTCTTGTATTCCAGTGGACACGGTTACAGCCCTTGACCCAACTGAAAATATGCTCTCTACAAGACTTAGTTCACTCACATCTCACACACCTAATGAAGTGAACACATAACATGCGTATATATACCCATCACAGCTCGTCTGGTCGAAGGATCAGATAGCCTGATCGAAGGATCATCTATCGATCTGAAACCTATCGAAGGATCCACATATACCTCGAAGGATGATATCCTTCGAGGTCCATCTATATCCATCGATGGAATTATCCTTCGAGCTCATCGAAGGATATAAACAATCCTTCGATGACTCAACCTTCGACACAAACAGCTTACAAAATATGTTCTAACTGTTTGGCCAAGTCAAACCAGGAGGATGGTTGACTTGGTCAAACTTACATCGAACACACAACAAAGACATCGTTTTATGTCATGACAAAATACAGACAAAGTACAGACACAAGTGCACCAACAAACTCCCCCTTGGCTGTAGCTTTGTCTCAATCTTCGTGTCTTCAAGTCTTTGACGTCCTTTCAAGTCTTCAATGTCGGAGGATCTTTAAAGTCTTCACGTCTTGAAAGCAGAAAGTGTACCAACAAACTCCCCGTTTCATATAAGAAGTGTGTTGACAAACTCCCCCTTAACATAAGCTCCCCCTTGAGTTATGCTCGTGAATACCTTGATCTTTAGAACTTGAGATCCTTGTGGTGTTGATGATGGTCAGCGGCAACTCGATCATCTTCATCATTTGAGTGCCTTCACGTCGTGTCTTCATTCCGAAGCTTGTCATCGACCATGTTATCCTTGCCTTTAGAATCTGCACATGCAAGAAATCTAAACGCGTAATGAGAACAACTGCTTGGAATATAGTAAACATAAAAAAACGACACACGTGTGACCATTGTTTAAACAAACACCGTCCGACAGTTTGAAAGTTTAAAACACTTTATCCATTTCAAATTTTAACTTTCAAAGCTTGCAAATTTTGACTGTTTATGAAGATTTAGTCATTTCGGTTTTCGTGCAGGTTTCAGGTAACGAAGACTCGAGATCCAACATCGTACGATCGAAAATAAGACAGAAATAAAATCTTTTTGGCTTTTATAAAGTTTATATTAAAACACACCTAAAATCTTTTTGGTATTTTGAATATTTCAAATTTAAAGACAGAAAGCAGTAAATAAATATATACAAAGATGCAGAAACTGAAAGCATTAAATAAATATTTACAGACATTCTTTTTGTGAGTTTCGAGGGTAAGAGAATCATATCAGTGTACGGTCATGCCAAAACGCTCTTTTTGTTCAATTAATTAACATTAAGATAAGCATCCTATAACAATTATCGGTATTGTTGTCCACTTAAGCTCAACTTATCAGATGTAATCATGGCGAGGGGATACGTTAAGGTATGATTTATACTTACCGACCGGTGTTCATCCACATCACGACACATTCCCGTATCAAGGTATGCACGAGGGTTCATCTTACCGGTGAGTATACCGATTATCATCTGTTTGACCGTATATGATGTGAGAAACTCACTTATTTTGATTTGAAAACAAGCCCTATGTGATAGAATCACTTATTGATGAGGAACTTGATTTTCGATGCATGAGGGCACAGGAGCAAGTCCGTGAACAGGTCAGTACTTTCGTACAGCAGAGAGACGAACTTGACTCCCGGATAGATGTGATATTTTATCACTTATTTGTGGGACATGTGATTGTTGATCACTTATTGAGGTCGAATGTAATATGTACACGTATGTATAGTATCATGGAAGATCTAGACTTGCGTCCCCGTTATTTTTCGGTAAAAGATACAACCATGATACCCAGATGATAAGCAGCATAAAGACCGAATATCTCAGAACCTCGGCAATCTCTCAAACGAAATTTCGGTACCAAGACCATATGCCAATGAGTGGTTCCCACCTGGTCTTCAGTCGATTTAAGTTTATATCACCCTGCACACTTTAAAATGATTGTGAGCCTACCGATACATCTTATATAGAGCTGCTTATCGTTTTTCAATTTAAGGTTTAAAGAGGCTTGGTTAGACCACTGATGTACTATCATTTTCTCTTTTGCTCGCCAGGAAACTCATTTTTGTTTTTCTAATGTTTTTGTGATTTTAAATTTTTCGATGTTTTTGGATTTTCAAATTTTGGATTTACTCCCCCTAAAAACAATAAACTAAGACAAATTTAAAACACAAAGGTATTTACAAAAATGATTTTCCGATGTTGGTTTTACTCTTGCTTGACCTTAATGCCGTTTACCAATAATAAATAGTCAAATCTTGATTTGTCAAATGCTTTGGTAAAAAGGTCGGCACGTTGGTCATCGGTGTGGACGTAAGCAACATCGATTAGCCTTTTCTCAAAGCAATCACGTATGAAGTGATACTTAATTTCGATGTGCTTAGTCTTTGAATGCTGCACAGGATTTCTAGTGATCTGTAAGGCAGCAGAATTATCAACGTAAATAGGAGTAGTTAGGAATTCAAAACCGTAGTCACGCATTTGTTGTTGGATCCATAGGACTTGGGAGCAACAACTTGAGGCAGCAATGTATTCAGCTTCGCATGTTGATGTAGCGACGCACGTCTGCTTCTTGCACTGCCATGTGACTAGGCGATTTCCCAAAAACTGACATCCAGCCGTTGTGGATTTGCCGTCGATTTTGCATCCGCCAAAATCAGAGTCACTGAAAGCGATCAAGTCAAAGTTATTATCCCTAGGGTACCATAGACCGGTGTCAGGGTAACCCTTCAAATAACGAAAAATCCTTTTTACAGCTGCAAGATGTGAGGCCTTCGGGTTGACTTGATATCTGGAAAGCAGGCACGTTGGGTACATTATATCTGGTCTTGATGCTGTGAGGTACATAAGAGATCCGATCATCGCGCGGTAGTATGAGGGGTTAACAGCTTCACCCTTCAAGTCTGGAGTAATTCCGTGATTTTGCGGCAATGGGGTACCGATGGGCGTTGCATCAGACATCTGGAACCGGCTCAAGATGTCACCAACATATTTAGTCTGATGGATGAATATCCCAGACTCGGTTTGTTGTACTTGTAGGCCCAAAAAGAAAGTCATTTCCCCCATAGCACTCATCTCGAATTTATCCTGCATGATGCGCTCGAAATTCCTACACAAAACATCATTAGTAGAACCAAATATAATATCATCAACGTATACCTGTACCAGTAGAAGATCTCCATCTTGTTCTTTGATGAAAAGAGTACAATCGATAAGACCTCTGCGAAATCCATTCTCCAGCAGATAATTAGATAAGGTTGCATACCAAGCTCGCGGTGCTTGATGTAGACCATATAGAGCTTTGTTGAGCAACCAAACCCGATCGGGATGGATAGGATCTTCAAAACCTGGAGGCTGTTCGACGTACACCTCTTCTTCCACCACACCATGTAAGAATGCACTTTTCACGTCCATCTGGTATACCTTGAAACCTTTGAATGAGGCATAAGCCAGAAAGATCCGAATTGCTTCTAGACGTGCAACTGGTGCATACACTTCGTTGTAGTCGATCCCTTCTATCTGACGAAAACCTTGAACGACTAGCCTTGCTTTGTTTCGAATAACGACTCCACGGTCATCCTTTTTGCATTTAAACACCCAACGGGTACCAATCTTCTTGTAACCAGCAGGTTTCTCTACGAGTTTCCAGACACCAAGCTTCTGGAATTGTTGCAGTTCTTCCTGCATTGCTTCAACCCAAGAGCTATCTTTCAAAGCTTCTTTCCAAGTTCTTGGCTCTTCCTATGAGACATAACACGCGAAAGACCAATCATTTTGTTGACCAGATTCTCGGATAGTTGCATACAAGCCTGCATTGTTGTTGTTTCGCAACATGTTTCTTGTTTGAATGCCACTTTGTACATTTCCGATGATGTTTTGTTGAGGATGGGTATTGTGAATCCTTGTTTCTGGATTATCTTGAACTGGAATATTTGTACCCAGATTGTTGAGATTGAGATCAACAACCAATTCAATACCCGGAATTGACGAAGAGGATGATGCAGTAGCTTCAGCTGTTTTAGGGACATCCACTGGAGGTGTACCTTCTGAAGTACCATGAACTGCTGTTGTTGGAGCTTCTTGATCTGCATCGAGAAATTCATCATCCTCTGAAGATTCGTTCAATTCGGTAGCATCGTGAAAATCCTCATTGTCGAGAGCATTATTGTTCACTGAAGAAGGTTCTTGATTGACAATAATTGGACGAACCAACGGTGAATCTGTTGCATTGTCACTCTCGAAAAACATCCTTGCCGCAGCATTTTCTTCAACTGCTTCAACATTGATCGAATTGAAAAAGTCATCGTACTCAAACATCCAAGGCTGACCAGGACATTTGACTGGTAAAGTGTGCCTTTGTACTCTGACTTCAGACCATTCCTCGACCCTTTTAGTCTCTAGATTCCAGACTCTTAAGTTCGGGGTGGCATACCCAAGAAAGTATCCCTCAATTGCTTTTGCCCCAAACTTTCCATTAGGATCGATTATTGTACATGGAGCTCCAAACGGTTCAAGATATGACAAATCTGGTTTCCGTTTGTTAATTAGCTCAAAGCAGGTCTTGTTGTGCCTTTTGACTGTAAGGACTCGGTTCAACGTATAACATGCAGAGGCCACAGCTTCAGTCCAGAATGGAATCGGCAATTGTGACTCTACCAACATAGTCCTAGCAGTCTCGATCAATGTGCGGTTCTTACGTTCAGCGACGCCATTCTGTTGAGGAGTATAAGCTGCACTAAATTCGTGAAGAATACCTTTTGAAGTGCAAAACTCCGCCATGGCATGATTTTTGAATTCAGTACCATTGTCGCTACGTATCCGTCTAACCTTCAACTTATATAGATTCTCAATCTGAATGATCAAGTTTTTGATAATACCGAAGGTTTCGCTCTTGTGTGCCATGAACGCCACCCAAGAAAATCTTGAATAATCATCAGTTATCACGAGGCAATATTGATCATTCCTAATACTTTTGTGCTTGACAGGACCGAACAAATCCATGTGCAAACGTTCAAGAGGAACAGCCACCGTGTTGATTTTCTTTGTAGGGTGTCGCTTCTTCGTTTGTTTTCCTTTTTGGCACGAAACACAGACGTCTTGAAGATGAAAGTTTTTAAGAGGAACACCATTCACCAATTCATTTAACACCAAATGATTCATTTTGCGTAAGTGAATGTGACCCATTCGTCTGTGCCAAGAGATTGAGTCTTTTTCTGTGGCTTTAGAAACGAAACAAGTTGCTTGTGCAGACGTTGTGATAGCTTGGCTCATATCAAGGACATACAGATCATTTATCCTTGGAGCCGACAAGAGAATCCATTCTTTTGGAATTTTGAAGCCGGGTTTCAGCACATAACATCCATTTGCATCAAAGTGTACTGAGAACTGCTTATCACAGATTTGAGAAACACTAAGAAGATTGTGATCAAGTTGTTGTACAAAGTTGATCTTATCAAAGCTAACAACCCCGTTGGAAATCATTCCTTCACCCGTAATATATCCGCCTTTATCTCCAGCAAAAGCAACATAACCTCCTCTAATAGATTTAACGTCGTAGAGAAGCTTCATGTCGCCTGTCATGTGCCTGGATGCCCCACTATCAACAATCCAATGACTACTGATAGTTCCTCCTGGAACACCCTGCACATGAACTCACTTGATTAGTTGGAGATGGGGACCCAAGCCATTGTGGTCTTGGGTCTTCCATTTTCATCAACAACAATAACTTCTATTCTTTGATGATTCATAAATTGTGATGGTCCCTCTGAACTTGTGGTCAATTTAGGTTTCCATGTCTGTTGAGTTTTACCAGTTTGATTGTTTGACAATTTAACTTCGTGATTGTTTGAAGTTTTTGAAAATTTTGAGTTTTCTGGCTTAACTGAAACATATTGTTTTTGAACCACATCAGTTTTAAGTGCCTTTTCAATCACCTTGACTTGTTGGCGTTTCTGTTTCTTTTCCCTTTCTCTTACAAGTCGGGGATCTTGTTTTACAGAAACAGATCGCTTTTGGTGATTGCGTTCACGGGGATCATCATCCTTTGCTTTCAACTTATGAAGATACGGACAGTTTCGAATTATATGTCCAATTTCACCACATTCAAAACATGATCTTCGTTCAACAAACCCCGAAGTATCATGTGATCGTCTTGCCGATGATGAACTTTGTGATCCCGGGGTACTAGGTTTTGAACTATTTGGTTCATTCCTTTTCATCACTGTTGCTTTCTTGACAAAATCTAAGTTAGATTGATTTTCAAACGTTTCAATTTTGTCCGTTCCCTTAGATTTCACAAAGTTCATATTCTTGTTCTTCTTTTGATTTGGCTTCTTTTGACTTTGAGCCGGCAATTTTCCTTTTTGTTTGTTATGATTTTGCTGCCTTTTCTCTGTTGGTAATTTCTGATTGCCAAATTGTTTTCTAACTTCAGCCTTTGGGATAGGAGGGCACTGTGTTACCACAACGTGTGATCCTTTCTTACCCAGAAATTTACTTGTCGAATTTTCAAAAACTTTACTGATTAAGGACTGATTTACATTCTTAATCGGAAAATCTTTATCAGAATAAATTTTATTATCACCAACAAGAGTATACAGCAAATCCACACTCTCCGACTCTTGTGCAGACAAGGACTCGATTGCAACAGTCTTAGCGGGTTTTGCAGGAGGATCACACAGAATATGATTCTCAAGAGGTATGTCCTCTTCTTTTATCACCGCATCAGACTTTGCTGAATCAGTATCATCAGATTCATCATCAGAAGAATCAGCATCCTCAACAACAACTGGAGGATCCTGATTCTTTTCAGCAGAAGACACACATGTATCTGCTGACACATCCGAAACTGATGATACTTCTTTCTTGTATCCGAGTCCTGTTGCAAATTCATTAACATCTAGAGGAACAGATGGTTCAAAGAAAGTTCTATCCTCCTCGTCAGGCATGGCATCATAATTGTGTCTCACAGGTGGTGGACATTGCTTGTATCCAATGCATGTGACATCCCGTTTCTCTTTCTGTACGTCAATGATGTGATCCAACACATAGCTAGAGCTCAAATAACTGTCTAGCTTAAGTTGGATCGCCTCACTTTCAGTTTTGACACAAGCCATTTCCTTTTGCATTACCTCAAGGCGAGTTATATACAAATTAATGTCAGTTTGTTTTCTGGAAACCATTTTTGTTAGCTCGGTTTTATCTTTCTTTAATTTCTCAATTACCGATTTAAACTCCTTTTCATGGTTTTCATAAAACATGTTGGCTTCAGTGCACTTCGAAAGATCAACGGTCAATTTCTGATTGTGGATGAATGTCACATCATATTTCTCTTGCAAAGCCTTGTGTTTGCTTTGCAATTCACACCACTTATCATTCAAAGAAACATGTTTGTCTTGCAATTCAAACAAACTAGCTTGTAAAGCATCATGTTTGCCTTGCAACTCAGACATGTTTGCCTCTAAATCAGCACATTTAACATTTAAACTATCACAATTTTCACAACTAACTACAGTGGGTTCATCGACACATACCTGACTTGATGAACTGTCGACATTAGCCATAAAGGCTGAATGGAGAGAAGACGAAGAGTAAGCAGCTTGATCCACCAAAATAGATCTTCTTTCAGTTCCTGCTGCAGCTTCTTCCAAAAGCTCATCAATATCTGCATCGACTGACGCACTTGATGTCTCATCCACATGATCATTGCCTGAAGTGGAGGATTCTTCATCTGAGCTTCCACTATAACCAGAACTGTCTTCATCTTCAGAAGATTCATCACCATTGGTGGAAGATTCTCCACCACTGGCGTGCTTTAAATCCTTTACAACTTCAGCAAAACAAGCTGTTCCATCCGGAGCATCACCACTCAGCTGAATTGACCAATCACATCCTTCATCTACTTGAACCACAAGTGCCTGGTTGGCATTAGATGGTCCTGCTTGACTCTGGTTGTTGACAGGCACCAATGTGCGCTCGTTGTTCCTTACTTGGTTCTGATTTGCCCTGTTGCCTTGACCTCTGAAAGGATTTTGGTTTCCATGTTGAGATGGCCTCGTACATTCACGTTTGAAATGACCACGTTCACCACAATTGAAGCACTTAACAGCCTGCTTATCAAATCCATACTTGGTGTCTTTCTTGCTTTCCAAGCTGGTTCTGCCAGTTCTTTCCATGAAATCCTTTGCTCGCCTAACAGCACTGGCAAAGGCCCACTTGATGTCCATCATCTCCATCTCCTCTTTATCGATCTGATGATAGTCTTCTTGAGTCAGATTAATGTTGCCAATCTGACCTTCCACTAATCCACAGTATGCGCTCACCAAAGTGTTTAGCAGCTCCATGTGTTCCTTTGCTACTTCAACACTGACTTTAGAGAAACTTGAGGTGTCGAGCCGTACTGTATTTGGCTTTGATTGCTGACTAGCAGATGATGTGCTTCCATAACATGCTTGCTGTTGAGGAGGAAGTGGATTCCCGTATAAATCTGTTGGTCCAGTAGATCGAACAGGTAATGGATTTCCGAACATATCAGTTGCTCTGATAGGTCGTTGGCTTTGCTGTTGTGGTACTGGTTGAGGAACTGGTTCAAGCGGATTTCCATACATGTCTGTTGGAGGAGGCTTGACCGGAACTTGGATAGGATTGCCATACATGTCAGTGCTAGACACAAACGCTGTTTGAATTGAAGCGTGTGAAGAAGGTTTTGTAGAAGTGCTAGAAGTTCCATAATACATTTCAGGATTTTGTGGCACTGGAACTCTTTTTGCCTTGAGAGTTTCTTCCTGATTCTTGTTTTCCAGGAGTTGAACAAAGTCATTGAAGTTTGTTGTAGCTAAAGTGCCATTGTACTTCATGATTTCCAAGAAAGTATTCCATTGAGGTGGCAGTGCATCTGCAAACTTTTTCACTACCTCTGCTGAAGTTGTTACAACCCCAATATTTGCCAATTCAGTCAGCAAATGATTAAATCGACTTGTCAAATCTCCTAAAGATTCATTCTCCATACAAGTAAAACCATCAAACTCTTTCTTTAGCAGGTCGCGTCTCAATTGACGTGTCGCTTCATTTCCTACACCCCTTGTCTTCAATGCGTCCCACAACTTCTTCGTTGTCTTGAAACTGACAAATTGATGATAAATATCTTTGCTTAAAGCCTGAGTAAGAATGGCATACGCTTTCTTCTCTAAGTCATAGACCTTCTTCTGATCTTCCGTAAGATCGGCAAACGTAGCAGCAGATGAAGCGGCAACCTCTATTGTTTGATCAAAATCTGTGATGAAACGCAACCACAATTCTGTATTTTGACCAAGGACGTATGTATGAAATCTACCAAACCATCCCGGATATTCACTTAAGTGCATCAACTTTGGAGGCCTATTCAAACTTCCCGTTTCACTCTCGCTTAACAAAATGCTTTGAATACTTGGAGTTTGATTTGATACGAATGCCCATTGACCGGTAGATATAGCATTAGCTTGCGAAGATACAGGTACGGGAGATTCGGCCCATGCAGGAGATAAACTGGTATTTCTATACTTTCCCGAATCTGGAGACGGAGTACCATAATACATTTCTGTATTTATCGGAATACCCCACATCGAATTCATTTTTTATGAAGAAAAAATGTTACACTAGTTCTCCCGGGTTCTCCTTGTTAACAACCAACCAGCCGAAGGATCCCTGATCGAAAGACGAGAAAAACACAAACTGGTTAAACTTAAACAGACTAGGATCGAAGGATCAATACTTGTTCGAAGGATCAACAGTGTTCGAAAGATCACTGTTGAATTTCGAACAGTGATTTTGAAGGATTCTCCAATCGAAAGATCCTTATGTTTCGAACCAGAACTGTAGATCGAAAGATGTAACCTTCGAAAAGATTCCTTGGCTCGAAGGATAAGTCACAGACTTCGAAGGATGTTCGAAGGATGATTATCTATCGAACCTCCTTTGATCGAAAGATGATCTTTCGACTTCGAAGGATATCCTTCGATCTGCACTGACACAGTTGACAAAAGTGACAGGTTGGTGAAAAGGTGATTGGTTGGTAGAAAGCTTTCGGCAGAAGGTATGCTCAGACCATACCTTTTACCAAACCAAGATTTGAACAATAAAATATTGCTCAAAAAGGACAGTGCTTATCCAGAAAACCGGTCACCGGAGTAAGCCGGAATTTGGCCGGATATTACCAAACTTCTTAAAAACAAGTTTTTAAGTTACCCAACCCGTCCTATAACACACCCGGTTAGATTAGAACACGTTTTTACGACAAGAAATGCGAGAAAAACACTAAAAACGGGTGCTAAACCATGTGAGTTTTGTCCAAACACTCCAAAGTCTTGTATAAACTCGGTTTTTAACAAGGAAAGGAGCCACGGCTCTGATACCACTTGTAGGTCCCTCGGAGGATGAGGTTAAACCTTATCCTTGTTATGTCTAACACACTAGCAAGTGCGGAATCCAAGCTAGAATGCAAACCGGAGTTTATATGAGAACACAAGCCACAAAGAGAAAGGTAGACACACGAGATATCAAAGTTTTCTCTTGTATTCCAGTGGACACGGTTACAGCCCTTGACCCAACTGAAAATATGCTCTCTACAAGACTTAGTTCACTCACATCTCACACACCTAATGAAGTGAACACATAACATGAGTATATATACCCATCACAGCTCGTCTGGTCGAAGGATCAGATAGCCTGATCGAATGATCATCTATCGATCTGAAACCTATCGAAGGATCCACATATACCTCGAAGGATGATATCCTTCGAGGTCCATCTATATCCATCGATGGAATTATCCTTCGAGCTCATCGAAGGATATAAACAATCCTTCGATGACTCAACCTTCGACACAAACAGCTTACAAAATATGTTCTAACTGTTTGGCCAAGTCAAACCAGGAGGATGGTTGACTTGGTCAAACTTACATCGAACACACAACAAAGACATCGTTTTATGTCATGACAAAATACAGACAAAGTACAGACACAAGTGCACCAACATACATAAATAACCCCTTAGGTGTAAAATGATCAAATACTCTTACACTTAACCAAAAAAGGAACGGAGTTAGTGTCAGGGGCTAAAACTGTTAGAAAATTCAACATCAAGGGCTGATATGTTAAAATATTCATTTTTGTGTCGTGAGGGTTAAGCTAACCATATAGTAATTTACTCCTTTTTTTTTATAAAATTCCGACCATATACCGTTTTGATGTTTTTATTTTTTTGGTACGTGTGGACAAGTGTTGGTCATAGCTAGATTTAAACAACAAAACCCGTAGGGAACAACTTTAAAATAGTAGATTTTAATTATGCATTTGTAATGACGTTTCACATAGTTTTAGTAATTATATAAAATTTGTTTGACTATGTCTTTATATTATCGACCTAATCTAGCCCCTAAATTAACAGGTTAACAATCATTATTAAATTTTCACATCTTTCCTAACTAATAATTACCATATCATTTTCAAGCCCACATAATTACCTTGCGAAAAGGTTTTCGTTGCTGAACGTATTTCGGGCGAGCGACTCTGCATAGCCGGAGTTAAGAAACAGAAGATAGAGCGGAAAACAGGAGAAGAACACGCTAACGAAATCAACGATGGCTCATGATCGTTTCCATTTTATAATATTTTGATCAATGAAAAACACGTGTCGATGTTTTTTGAATATCTCGAGTTTATTATTAGTTTTTTTTTCGGTTGATATTGCGAGTGACAGTATTATAACGAACCAAAGCAAAACGAGTTCCCGCCGCAACCCTCACTCACATCAATCTATTTTATTTAACTTAGAACTTCCTGCCGAAATTTGGTGAGTTAACACGACGCAACGTTTGTGCATAATTCAATGTTTTTACGTATATTTTTGGTTTAGTTTAACGGTACCCTTCAGGATTTTTAGATATAGTTATCTTTTATACGATAATGTTTTATGTCTAGGTCTGAATTGGCGAGTTAACACGCCGCAACGCACATACGGATTTTGTTCAGATTAATGGTCTCGCCGCAACACCCGGGTGCTAAAAACTCGTACCTATGTATATAGTAACATTTCTGAATTAACGTTCAAATCAATTTTTAATCTGCAATTTCTTGATCAGCCCAGTTAAAATTATCTATTTATTTAAAAACACCATATCCTTAACATTAAACAAATGAAAGAGTTTGGTGTCAAAAAAAGGATAATTATGTCATCCCATATGTGTTAGTAACGTGTGTCCATATTTATGTGGTGGTATGGGTTATTTTAGAAACAATATGGACACATCATTACTTGTTCATACGATTATGGTTCACCTACTTAAACATCCTTTATTTGTTTTATTTCTTTCAAAAAAAATACATGGACAAGTGTTCCGTTGCTAACGAAATCAACAATGACTCATGATCGTTTCCGTTTTATAATATTTTGACTAATGTAAAACACATGTCGATATTTGTTTTGGATGATAGCATGACTTTATTGTTAGGTTTTTTTCGGTTGATATAGCGAGTGACAATATTATAACAAACGAAAGCAAAACGAGTTCCCGTTGCAGCACACGGGGACATCCATCTATCTAAAAAACATTGGTCATGGCTAGATTTACAAAAATGAAACCCGTAGGAATTCCATCAGAAATTGCCAACACTTTTCCTACGCATAACGATTCCTACGGATTTCTGACTAATGGTTAAAATGAAAACGGATTTCATCGGAGATCTGTCGGAATTTTCCGACATTTCTCCTATGCAAACCAATTTGTCGTTTTTTTCTCGTTTTTTTGTCACAAAACTAAGACCCTTTCTTATACGTCAGAATTTCGTAGGAAATGTGTCGGCATTTTCATTCGTAGGAAATGCGTAGGAAATTTTGGTAAGAATAATAGCAGTTTTCTGGTAGTGGAAAACCCGTAGAGAATAACTTTAAAAATAGTAAATTTAAGCTATGCATTTTTGCAATGACGTAGTTCTGTTCATTATATAATGTTTATTTGATTATGTTTTGTATATGACCGACCTAATCTGACCTGACCCTATCCGAACTGGATCGGAAAAAAATATTTTATAGCGATAAACAAACGAACAATAAGTTTGATAAGATTTTCTGGGTGCATGACTGATGCTATATATATTCTAACCCTAATCCTTACTCAAATCACCGATTTCTAGACCTTAAAGCCATGGCTGCTCCAAAGGTGAGTTTAACAAACACTTGATTCGTGTTTTGTTAGTTCTTAATCTTGACTTTTTTGTAATTTAAAGCCATGGTTTGATTTTACTGTAAGCAGAAGCATGTGCAAGTTGGACCATGGGGCGGTACTGGAGGATCTTACAGTTATGAATTCAAACCGGACGCTAAGATCACCAATATCTATATAAAAACCGGAGGCCAGGGCGGCTGCATCGACTCCATCAGGTTTGGGTACTTCCCCACAGGTTCTAGTCAAGAATCCCAATCACCAAAGTACGGAGGTGAAGGTGGTCACCTTTCTGAAACGGTACTTATATATATATTACCATTTGAGTTGTTATAATTTATGTATGTGCCAACACTAATATAACCAAATATTACCATTTGAGTTGTTATAATAATTTCAACTTCTGGTTTAATTAATATATGGTCTTGTTTGGAGCAAGCAGATGTACATTGAAGCAGACGAGGAGCTCGTTGAATTGAGTGGAACAATCGGGAGTTACAATAATTATACGGTGATCACGTCGTTGTGTTTCAGAACGAACAGGAAAAGTCGCAGTTTTGGTTCGGAGAGTGGCACAAAATTCTCTTTGCCAGTGAAAAATACAGACACAAAGTTTGTAGGGTTCCATGGGACATATGGAGGTTATCTTGACTCAATTGGTGCCATCCTTGAGCCCAAGTGATACGTAGATGCTGCATCATGTGTTATGGATAATAAACACGTACTTTGTTGAATAAGAAGCTAGCTTCAGCTTCATATGCACGTACTCCATCATGTTGTAATGGTAAACCTATGCTTTGGATTCCTTATGATATATGTGTGTGTACTATATATTGTATGCCTTATGATTATATGTGTGTGTACTACATTTATGATATATGTGTGTACTATATATATTGGACTCTTATTGTTTTTGGTGTTTTTGTTTTGATGTTAGAAAATTGTTATGATGTTTAAATTCTGGAGGTGATTTTTGTACACCAAGGCAATATTGTTATGGTGTTTTTGTTCGTTAAGGAAATAAATGTATCTACGAACGGTTCATGAACACTTACCAAACGAGATTTTATGTTCGTATTCTTTCATTAAGGAAATGAACGTTTTCACGAACGATTCACGAACACAAACACAAATAAATTCAGAGAACGCAATGAAGTCTAAAGGTGGATGACGGAGAGAGCAAAGCTAGAACTTGAAGCCATAATCGTGGAACGGAGGTCGATGCAATTCGTTTATGTAAATAATTATAAAGGAAATGGGAACAACGCATAAACAAGATGGAAATAGGGTTTCATGGTTTAATTGTAGGGTGATAAAATAAATAAAAATTATAATTATAAAAACTTTAAACAAAATATATAAAAGTACAAATATCTTTAACAAATGAACGATTGTTCACAAACACGTTACCAAACGTTCATGAACAAAAATTTAACGAACTAGACCTGTGCTCATGTTCGTTTATTTAACTAATCGAACAAAATTTCTATTTCATGTCCGTCCATTTATTAAACGAACGAACGTAAACGAACTTCCCTTCAAACGGTTCACGAACTGTTCGCTGAACATTAGGTTCGTTTACAGCCCTACTAGGAACCGATTCAAAGAAAGAAGAAGCATGGTATGAGATAGTCAGTGGAAGAATTTCGGTAGCAAATTACATGACTCAACGGATGCAAGTAGAGCCCTCCAACTCAAGCACGAAATCAATGTTGAGTCACAGAGTTTATACTTATTATCTGCTATAAAGAACCAAAGGATTAGCTCACTCCAAAAGTCAATGCTACCCCTACCAGCCATATGGACCCAAAGAAGAAGCGCTCTCGCGCAGATGACACCTACCAATTACCCAAGGCATTCAAACCAACCTTTGTGGTATCATTGAACGAAAGTTTAATTTAAGGGAGTGATCATGAACAAAACAAACCTTGTTCCTTAAACATTGGCTAATCCTTATCCTTAAAGATTCTCTAGAAAGGGCTTCGTAACATCTATCTCAAAAGAAGGAAAAATGGCAAGCAGCGAATCTACATCGATTTCAGAAAGTGTGCCTGAGGGTTGACCCCTGAAAATAGACTCAATTTTCTAGTTCATTGGAAGGGTATTAAAATCCGTCAAAATCGAGATAAAGCTATACTGGAAGCTCAAGCCCCAATAACAAACAACAAATAAGGAGTTTAAGAGATTGTTAGGGCAAGTTCATTTCCTTCTTCGGAATCATATCCAGAATACCGGAGGTTGGGATTTAAGCAAGACAAATGTCTATACCGTACTGGTAACATGACAACCCGAATTGATTTTTGACTGAATATCGGCATTGGTATTGGTATTAATATTTTCAAAACCAGCACCGGTATTCTTTATTACGGTTTACGATCGATGTAAAACACGTCTTAATATCCTTTTGGGCAGATATCGACTTAATGATTTTCGTTTTTATGGTTCTCTTTCGGTTGTGATACGTAACGAACCAAATCGACGACAACTGAATTCCCGCCGCAAGACACGGTGGAATTTCACTAGTTTATACTACATAAAAATAACAAAATGTTACGTGCCCACTAACTTATTCCATGTTCCAATAGTTGTCAAGTTTTATGTTAGTATATAGTTTATTTATTAATTAAGCATGTGTTGAATTATAGATAGTGGGTCAAGATATTCCATGTTCCAATAGTTGTCAAGTTTTATGTTAGTATATAGTTTATTTATTAATTAAGCATGTGTTGAATTATAGATAGTGGGTCAAGATAGTTGGTTAGTGGGTAGTTATTTATCTTTTGAGTATTTATAGTGTAAGACATTTGATGTCTAGGGATATGAATGAAAAATATTGATCTAAGTTTCTCTTTAATTTCTATCTGGTTTCCGTCTTGTTTCTTTGACCAATCGATTCTCGGTTGGAACCACAACACAAAACTTCATGGAGAATAAATAATCTAACAATAGTTAACAGTCCAAAACATAAATATTCATATCTACATCTAAGTTTTCAAATATTTGATTCGAAATTAGAATCAAAGTATCAAACACAAACATATACCTCTGATGATGGATAGTAGTATAGTACACAGAGGATCTGATGAGTGAATGGTACGCAGAGGCCCTGATGAATGGATGGTACAATGCTCTAGGTTGAAAGTCAATGTGTTGGACCGATTAAAAAAAGTTGAATGCTAGGCTGGTACCAGTTTAACGGTATATACTGGTTTTTACCAAATTACCAGCGGTTCGAACCGTTCGTCGTTCCTTCAAAATACCAGATTGAATCGTGCCAGCCAACACCCCGGCAACCGATATATACCGGTTTTTAAAACCTTTACACAAATGTTCGGTTTGTCAAGTTGTGGTACATATAAAGCAGATATTTAATTGTTTTATAGATCAACTGAATCTTTAATCGACAATACATCAAAAGTGTTGTGTTAAAACATTAGGAATTTGAGTCCTTTTTTCATAGATGATTTTAGGGTCAAAATGAGAGTTTTCTAGTTGATTTTAGTAAGTAGATCTAAAGAATAAAAAAGCCATCATTAAAAAAATTAAGCTAATCCTGGAATTTGATTGAACTTGTACCTGCCCGCATGTCCCACGAATATGCAGCTCTGAAAACCCGGGTTCGCGTGAGGCATTTTTTGCACTCGGGACTCATAACTGTAACTGTTATTCGTTTTAATGATCATTATTCTTGTTTTAATTTGCTGCATTGATGATTAGAAATCAGTTATGGTTTTATGGCTATAAAACCAAACCAAACGTCAGTTATGCAACATCTCCGATTTCATTTTAGGCAAGTGATAAGTCCGGTAGTCTGTTGCTTCGAACCGACGTATCCTGGGAACAGACCGCGAATCTGTTTAAAGGAATTGTGTCAAACACACGCCCGGTTCATTGTTAGTGTTTTCTTTGTTTTCTGTTTCAGATTCTATTTCGTGTTCAGATTACTAACACAAATTTCAACACAAACATAGAGTTTATCTATTCAATTAGAAAGCCATTTAAAGCACAAACACTGAAGCACACAAAGTAAACAAGACAAAACATGTTCTTAACTTAACTAATCCATTCATAATCACAACACATTCAATCTCGGTTCTTCAACTTCTCCACCCTACTATTTAACTGTTCCATCTTAACAACCAAGTGAGTCACCAAACACAACAAACAATAAAACACCAACGCCATAACTATCAACAACATGTTACGCTGGCTCTTCATTATCGATTTCTGGTGACGCAGGTACTCCGTTGGGGTACACGAATCGGCCGAGTTGCAAGTCGGCCGTTTCTCGTACTTCCAGTAGATATCCAAGGACAGAAAGAGGCAAAACGGGACGATGGACAGCAAAGGTTTGAGGATGTTAAGGATGACAGAAACTAAACCCTTTCGAAGCGGGCCGAGGCCCGGAAGGGTTAGTAAGAGGACCATGGCCGCTTCGGCCGCCGCAGTGTAGCCCAGGACGGCCCATTGTAACGCCATTGTTACTGGAGTGATTTGAGAGGATGTTTAGGAAGAAAGAAACCCTAGATTTGGTGTTGATAACGACAAGAGTGAGATTGTGGGAGTCAGGAAATCGAGTTTCTAGTGGAGGGGGTTTGACGGTGATGGGACACCTGTGGACACGTGGTAGCTCAGTAGAGAAGTAAGGAGGAATAGATAAATATTAAAAGAGTAAATTGATATGACTGGATGAGAATGAAATGGTCACTTGTTATTGTAACCGAAAAAGATCGACATGTTTAGAGTCGTTCGAAAAAACCGTTATCGAATCGTAGATAAGTTTACGCACTTCGCAACCATATATTCAAAACTAGTTTATAGTCCCATGTAGTATACGGGATTATACATTATAAAATATTTACAATAAAAAATTACAAATTAATGCTACATTTACAAATCTCGAATAACTTCTTTATAGACAACATTAGATGTCCTACTCGAAAGATTATCATTTTCATTAATAATTAATAGTTCAAGCCTATCTCTACTTTTGATTATGGAAAAAGCAATGTACAATCTATGTGAAAACACTGGTTGTTTTAAAAACAAACCAACTCTCAATAGCAAGTGTCCTGCAATTTATTTATCGTCATCGAGAAAACTCTCTTATTTGATCTCGCGTATTACAATGAGGCTGAATAAGTATACTTTATTAATGGTTTTTTTATAACGATACAGTTTATTCCTACTCTATTACACACCAATGATCCTAAATTATTCTCCCAAGCCCAGACCTCCCCTCTAGAGGCTTATCTACAAGTGGGTTATTCCTACGTTAGCATTTATTGATGATTTTTAAACTGATTTTTTCTTAACATATACCTTTTTATATATAATTTAAAAATATTATTAAATTTAATAGTGACCTTCTTATTAAAGCAATATTATATAAAAGATTTTAAATCTTCATAAATTATAATATTGATTATTTGACTTACCAGGAATTTTAGTATTGAATATTATAAATTAGGAAAAAAAGTTAAAAAGTTTAAGTAAAAATTGTAATGTTAATAGAGAAAATATCACATGACACTAATTGGAATCGTTTATTACAATAAGATTTTTAAAAGTACTTGTGGCAACATGACACTAAATGGAATCGTTTATTAGAATGAGATTTTTGAAAATACTTTTGCCAAAAACAAATTATATAAAACAATTAAGATTTTTTAGGATGACAAATAGTTGTTATTTGTTTTTCATCTCTTCAAATAAAAATCATGTCCTATTCATAAATAGATGATAGCTATGACATCAATCCATAGGAAAGTTGGATCCATTTAGAAAATATTTGCATTCTTTTTAAGCATTAGAAAATTTTGGGTTTTATCAGGAAAGAATAATTATTAAATAGATATATAATTAATTAATTTAAATTTAAAATCTATCTACTATAATAAAAGAAACCAAGTTTTGTACTCGTGTCATTCATAGAAGGTACCCTCAAATCTATACTTATCTTATGTTAACTAAATAAATAAATAATAAATTAATATTAAATCTTATCATACTTTAATAAAATATTATCATCAAATCTAAATTGTTAATTTAATATATTTTTAAAACAAATACCTCTCTTTCCTACTTATCTTATATTAAATATATAAATAATAAATTAATATTAAATGTTATCATAATTTATTAAAAATATAATTTTTTTATTAATTGGTATACAAAATTATAGTTATTCAACTCGTGTAAAACGCGGGTTTTTTAAAATATAACTTTTTTTATTATTTACTATACAAAGTTACATTTATATAACACATGTAATACACGAAGTTTTTAAAGATATATTTTTTTAGCATTTGCTATGTAAAATTAGATTTATTCAACACGTGTAATACACGGGGTTTTAAGGATACAATTTTTTTTTATTATTTGGTAGATTTTTCAACCCGACTATACACGGGTTTTTTAAAGATACGACGTTTTTAGTATTTAATATACAAAATTACATTTATTTAATATGTGTAATACATATGGTTTTTAAAGATATAACTCTTTTTTAGATCTATTCAACACGTGTAATATACGAGGTTTTTAAGGATATAATATTTTTATTATTTGGTAGATTTATTCAACCCGATTATACACGGGTTATTTAAAGATACGACGTTTTAGTATTTAGTATACAAAATTACATTTATTTAATCTGTGTAATGCATATGGTTTTTAAAGATATAACTATTTTTGTATTATTTGATATATAAAATTACATTTACTTAGCCCGTACAATATACGGGGTTTATAAAGATATAACTTTTTTATTATTTAATATATAAAATTACATATATTCAACCCGTGTAATACACGGGGTTCTAACCTAGTAAAACATATATAATAATTATGAGGTTATTGGAGAAAATGACATGTGACATTATATGTAGTCTTTTATTAATATTTAGATTTATCCACCATTAAATCGGGAAAGAATAATTATTAAATAGATATGTAATTAATTAATTTAAATTTAAAATAAAACATATATAATAATTATGAGGTTAGAGGAGAGAATGACATGTGTCATTATTTGTAGTCTTTTATTAATATTTAGATTTAGATTCCATAAAACGTTATATTATATTAGTAAAGTAAAGAAAAGGGTAAATGACATCATTTTATATAAAGAAAAAGTTAAACCAGAAGATAACTTTGATGACATGTATGTTTGTGATTCGCTAACTTGTAAATTTGTATTCACAACTTGGTTCTAAGCAATTTATATTGATACTTAGATAAAAATAGGCACTTCTCAACGACATAGTCAGAATTATAAATAAATATTCGGAATTAGAATAACGAAATGGGAAATCGACGTCTATTTATAGAAAAATAGAAAATATCATATACGTTTGTGTTTCAATTACTTGTACATTACTACTCATAACTCGATTTCGAACAATTTATATAAGATGTAAATAAAATAAGCATATCACACTAGCATACCCAGAATTGAATAAAACATCTAATCTTGAAAGTTATATGAGAAAACCAAAGTATACTCATAAATAATTAATAGCAATTGAGCCCGCGTTGTGCTACAGCAGGGTTTTCTAGGTTTTCATATTATCTGCATGTGTAAGTAAACTGACCAATATGTATATGATTAGATACCAAACGTATTATTAAAAGAAAAATGAACAAAAGAAATTAAAATTAAAAATGAGAAATTCAACTAATTAATAAATATTAAATATTATGTGACATGTTATGTCTCGAAACTGTTTTAACTTGAACCCGCTTTGACTCAAACCATAATAACCTTTTTATATGATATGTTCTGACGCGACATACTGCCTAGTCCGACGACCAATACGTATTATTAAATACCAAATGTATTATTAAAATAAAAAATGAATAAAATTAAAATATTAAATTCAACTAATTAATAAATATCAAATATTATGTTATAAATAAAAACTTATATTTGTAGAATTTATGTTATGTTCGTTGAATATTTCATTAATATCACAAGAGGAACAAAATGGTAAATGGGATAAGAACTTGTAACTAACGCATTATAGATTTTCTTAAGTATAGTTAAATTACATGGTTGCCCAAAACATTCATTTATACAGTAGTATAAATATAGATATAACAAATTATACAGATAAAATAAATTCCTTTTGCTATTCATTTCCGTTTATAATTGTTATATAAACAACTAGTATTGAAATATTTGTTAAAAATTTAACTTTATTAAACTTTAAGGGACGTATAGCTCTATTAAAATCTGGTGTTGAAACGTAAATCGTTTATAGAAAAAAGTTACTATTAAACTTCCGTATAATAAATATATTAAAAATCACAAGTATACGTAAATCGTTTATAAAATAATATATTATAAAATAATATTAGAGCTCCGAGGCCGTTTAATAACTTTATTAACATTTAGGATTAGAAATATAAATTTATTTAAAAACAATAATATAAGGTTAGAAATGTAAATAAATTAAAAATAATAACATTGTAGCTCTATAATTATAAATCAAATAAATATCAACAACTCTTCACAATGTCTTTTGTTAATATATAGAACTAGAATTGATTCTCCGCGTTGCGGGGTCGGTTTTTTTAACGTGATTTGAGCGTACTAATTTTTTTTCCTGTAATTTCTTATCGATCAAAACGTAGAGCAACTCAAAACGTCCATTATAAGCAAAATGTATTATATTCAACATGACTCATTTTCAAAAAAAAATACATCGAAATGTAAACCAAATTCAATTTATACCGATACGTACATAAAATTAAGCACGTAAAACTCGAGGGGGTCAAATGTTATTACATCGAAACGTAAAACAACTTGAATTTATATCGACAGCTACATAAATGTCAAATCGTAGACCAACTGAAAACATCAATAAAATAAGTAACAAGACGTATTATATTTGACATGACTCATGAAACGTAAAGTAACTTGAATTTATACCGTCTATTTAAAACACATTATATTTGACCTGACTCGTTTCGAAACAAAATTTACGTAAAAGTACACCAACTGAATCATGTATAAGAGTAAAATAAAATATATATAAATTTTAACTAAAAACACCAAACATATAAAAACAAATAAAAAGAGTGTTGTAATACTTGAAAACACTTAGGTGTTGTTTGTTTTTTCTGCGGGAAAAGGTCTGCAGTCTGCGGACCACATCTGCAGGCATCTGCAAGAGAAGAGGTGGACCAAAGTTCTGCAGTCTGCAAGGAAAAGAGGGTTTGTTTTTTTTTTATTTTATAAAAAACATCTTCTCACTTAGAAGACACACACAAACACACTTTACACACACAAACCTCCCTCGATCTCTCTCCTCTCTACCTTCATCACCACTAGAGATGGGCTTAAAAACCGGTTCCTACCCGATTCAAGTGGACCCGACCCGTACCTGGTTCCGGTTCCTACCCGGCTAATAGTAGAACCGGTTCCGGGTTCAAAAAACCTGTAGGTTCCGACCCGGTTCCACATTTTATAAATAAAATCGGTTCGTACCCGGTTCCTACCCGTACCCGGTGCATACTCGGAACCCGGTTCCTACCCGGAACCGGTTCCGGGTATTACAAAAAAACCCGACAACTATTTAAGATATGGATTTTAATTGGACCGATGGTTTATATGAGCAGACCACATGGGCCGACAACTACAACTCCTAATGGAATATGATTGGGCCGTTCAAAGACTGACAATCCTAATTATTTCACATGCAATTGTTGACAATGTCTGACAAAGTAATTCAACACTCTCTATTCTCATTGGGCCGATTAATATAGTGATTCTGAACATGCACATGTATTGTTTAAAAGGGCCGAAGACTCAAATTACTCTAATTGGACCTCCAATGTTAGTGGATCTGATTAATTGTATTTCATTTATGATCACATGCAGCCGTTTTTTATTCAAACGAAATGATTAATATTCAAACGAAACGAAAATTGGGAACCGGTTATCGAGACTTTCAAGAATAGATTATCGATTTGGAAATGAATATCTTTCAAACGGAATGATTGAAGTGTACCCGGGTTGTACCCGGAACCGGTTCCATCAGGACCCGTACCCGGTTCCATTGTACCCGAAACCGGTTACGCCGGTTCTAAATATATTGACGTGTACCCGGGTTGTACCCGGAACCGGTTCCAAAGAGAACCCGGTTCCACTCACTTGTATCCATACCCGGTTCCGGGTTTTATGAATACCCGATTATGCCCATCTCTAATCACCACCACCAAGCACCACCGCTAAACCACCGCCACCACCGTCACCACTACACCACAAACCTCCCCCGTCACAACCACCCACCCCCGTCACACTCTCCTCCCTCGATCTCTCTCTCTGCTTTCATCACCACCACCAAGCACTACACCACCGCCACCACCGTCACCACTACGCCACCGCCACCACCGTCACCACTACACCGATCTCTCTCTCTTCTTTCTCTCTCTCTCTCTCTCTCTCTCTCTCTCTCTACGGTAGCAGAGATCGAGAGGGGTGTGTAGCAGAGATCGATTTGGGGGTTTTGTTCGATTTAGGGTTTTTGTTCGATGATGATCAGATGATGGTCTCCGATGATGATGATGGTCTCCTGCCGCTCCCTCTCTCTCTCTCTCTCTCTCTAGTCTCTACGGTATCTCTCTCTCACCGATCTCTCTCTCTTCTCTCTCTACGGTCTTTCCCTCTCTCTCTACGGTCTCTCTCTCTCTCTCCGATGATGGGAGTGGTGATGTATCTGGTGGAGGTGGTGGTGGAGGTGGTGACGGGGATGTGGGGATGGAGGTGTGGAAGAAGAGGGGTGTGGCAGGAAGAGGGTAGAAGAGGTCTTGAAGACCTTTGAAGATATTAGGCCACATCTGTTTGAGGCAGAGGTCTTGAAGACCTTTTTTTTAAAAAGCACTTCAAGAAAACAAACGGTCTGCGAAATAAAAAGTCTGCGCGCGTCTGCTCGGTGCAGACAAAAGACATCAGGAAGACCTTTTAGCAAAAAACAAACAGCACCTTAAACTGAACAAAATAATTTAAGTGTACAGTAACGAAAAAATAATATGTTATAAAAGACAAAACGTAATAATTTCTTGAGTTTGGACTGACACCAATAATGGCATTTCTTTTTCTATTTTTTGAACGGCAAATTTCTTTTATTTATTTTGTTGTTTGTTGGACTTGAACTCAAGACTTCTCCCTCTCAAGGTGTTTAAAGTCTTTGCCTTTGTCAATGGAACACCACCACCTCACTGGTAAGACCATGTGTAGTGGTTTACCCCAATAATGCCCCCACCATGGGGCGTTTTGCGACACGTGGCAGTCCAGTCAGCATGGGGCATTATTGGGGGTTATTGCAAAAGTGCCGTAGTGGGAATAATGCCCAATAACGCCCCATGCAATCATTTCACAATTATTATTATTTTTTAATTTAAAACATAAAAATCTTGATTAATTTAAAAAAATTACACTACTTGAAAAAAAAACAGAATATAAAAAAACCGAAAAAAAAATAAAGTTAAAAAAAAAGAAGATGATCTAGAGTCCATATTTTTCCCGAATTTTTTGGCGATGCATTTGCGCAAGGATCAACGCGTCGCCTTGGAGGTGGTTGATCGGTTTGGACAAAAACTCAATGTCCTTTTCCATTTGCCTCGCATCTTGCATCTCGTTAAACTTTTTGGTTTCGGCCACTCGTTCTTTCATAATCTCATAACGTTGGTGGCTGAGGTCGCGAATGTCTTGGAGACAACGGTTCATCTCCTCGAAATCTTCCTTCAACTCGAGATCGGAAGACGAATCCACCGTTTTTTTCCCGCTTCGCTTATCCTTTCTTCTACCTTGCGGTCGGGTCAACTCTTCTTCAAGTTGCTCTTCGTCAAGCTCCACAACATCATTTAGATCGACATTGCGGGCATCCGATGTCGGTGTTTCAGGGTCAACGGAGGCTGATGTTTTTGACCATTTAGCTCGACGTCTACTACTAGACGTCATGGTACCTACTAGCGCCCACTTTGGACTTTTTCGTAGTAGATCCCAACACTTATAGTACGGGAAAGGGCATTTCGTTTTGTCGTACTCTTCCAAAGTCCTCGTTAAAACCCCGACGTCACTTTCTCCGCTCGGGCGATTATCGTAGTTACGTTGGTACACTTCTTGGAAGGCGTGACACTTGTTGTTGATGTCGGTCCATTTGCTAGAAATGGAATCTTTGTCCCGATGCTCGCCTTGACCCCACGTGCTATAAAAGAGTGCACGAACCCTATCCCAAAAAACGGGGTCCGTTTGAAAGTTTGCTATAAATTGAAAAAATAAAAGTAAAATATAAGTTGTATGTTAAAAATAAAAGTAAAAATATAAGTAAAAAATAAGTTAAAAAAAATATAAAAGTTACCAATTTCGTGGTCCTCCGAAACGTCGAGCCACGCCCCAGCCAACGTGAATTCCTCCTCCTTCGTCCATTTCATGTGAGTATATTTACGTCGAGATTCGTTCGCTTCCTTCTTCTTATGCGACCTTCTGCCGCGTTTCGATTTCTCTGGCACCGGTTCGGGTTGCATCTCCGGCACGACATCGACATCGAGTTCGGCTTGTTGTTGTGAAGGTTGCGACCCGCCGGCTTGACCAAAGCCGAAGGTGGGAGGCACGAACGGAGTGGCGCCACTCAAGTAAGCCGCGTACGTTAACATGCTTGGGTCCATGTCTTGAAGGTTAAACAGGTGTTGCGGTTGGGTTGTGTTCGGGTTCATTGGTCTTGCGGGGACACCAAAGGGGGGTCGGAATGGATGCATGTTTGTATAAAATATAGAAGAAGTAGGAGAGAAAGATTGAGAATGTGTTTTTCTATAAAAAATATGGGAAAGTGGGTAAATATATATAGTAGGTTAATATTGGAATTAAAAAAAATATTAAAGAATTGACCGTTTGGCAACGGTCATATCTCCCCCCAATACAAAATCGAGTGTTCTTTAAACCACGCGGACCGAAATTTTTTTCAAAAAAAAACGCTAAAAAAACGCCGGGTGTAATGGGCCCGTGGCGTTATTTGGCGTTTTTTTTTTTTTTTTTTTTTGAATTTTTTTTTTAAAAACCGCCCCACTACGGGTGGTCTAATAATGACATTTCTTGACTATCCCTCACACCCACATAAAATTTAGGAGTAACTGCTAAAATGGTCACTGAGGTTTAATCACTTTTTTTACTTTAGTTCAAACCTAAAATCTTTTGAATCTAGGTCACTGCGTTTCAATTTTGTTGTCATTTTTATCCAAAAGCAAAATCTAGTCAAATTTTTCTGTTAACATTAAGCTTTTTTTGTCTTCTTCATCTCTTTTAATGAAGAACAAAATGATCAGATTTTTTTAATTTGTTATAATAAAACGTTAAAAGACCATTTGCCTTCATTAAAAAGAGGAAAAAGACAAAAAAAAAAAAAAAAAAAAAAACTAGATGTGGACTGAAAAATCTAACCATTTTTTTTTTATTTTGAATGGAAACGACAATAAAATTGAAATCACAGAGAACCAGATTCAAAATATTTGAATTTTGAATTAAAGTGGCAAAAGTAACCAAATCTCAATGACTATTTTCACAATTTACTCAAAATTTAGAGATAAACTGTGAAGTTGATGTGCCTCAAAAAACATATAAGATATGTGGTCAAAACAAAAAAGAAAATCAATTGTATCTAACAACTTGTATAATTCGGTCGGTATCAGTTTGGTTTTTTATGGTACCGACACTCACTAAAGTTGTGATATGTCCAAAACGAAATCGTCACGTGTTTTACATCAACCAAAACCTATAAAACCGAATACCAGTGCCAATACGGTACCAACACTCGTATAGATTAAAGTCATGATATGTCCAAAAGAATATCGACAAGTGTTTTATATTAATCGGAATCCATAAAAAACAAACACGGGTAATTGTTCCGGTGATACCGGCAACGCCGCAACGGTTCCGGTATCAACCGGTACCAATATTATTCGGTCGGAATTAAGGAAAAAACCAAGTTTTATTTAAAAATAAAACTAAAATAAAAGTATTATATTTTAGCATACTCAGTTTCTAATAAAATTTAGAGTAAACTGCCATTTTGGTCCCTGTGGTTTAGGCACTTTTGCCATTTTAATCCAAATCTCAAACTTTTTAAATCTGGGTCCCTGTGGTTTCACTTTTATTGCCATTTTAGTCCAAAATTAAGAGTAAACTGTCATTTTGGTCCCTGTGGTTTCACTTTTATTGCCATTTTAGTCCAAATCTCAAACTTTTTGGAACAGTCAACAAAAGGGGGATTTTAAATTTTGGACTAAAATGGCAATAAAGATGAAACCACAGGGACCCAGATTTAAAAAGTTTGAGATTTGGACTAAAATGGCAAAAAAGTCCAAACCACAGGGACCAAAATGGCAGTTTACTCTAAAATTTATATTGAAACGTACGTCGCAATAGTATATACAAAATTTTGTAAAAGATTATGTTTTAATGACAAAACTAAATATGTATTAAAAGAATTTTAATATTAAAGTAACAAAAAATAAACATTGTTAGAAAATTACAATAAAAGCAACGTGGCACACAACTAATAAAAGCAATGTGGCACATAACTAAATATGTATAAAATATTTCTATATGAGTTTTTAGGACTCGTACGTTACGACGGGGTCCTTAAAACGAGCAAACAATAGACATAAACAATTTTAAACCACACACACATTAATAGTGTTTACTCGCGCAAATTTATACCGAAATGTAAAACATTATCTTGTGACGGAATTCAGTCATTATCAGTTGACATCATTATGTTTTTCGGTAACTACCAGTTTGGTTCAATTTGTAAGTTATTAACATGGTACTAACACTCGATAAATGAATATTGGTTTTCATAGTGATGGTTGAAACGTAAGAGAACGTATAACTGTTATGTCACAAAATTGTATTGTCAAACTGATAAAATAAAACTTTGGAAGTTACTAATTTATAATTTAAGAATTTGGTTTATAAAAACCGTAAAGTAAATAACTAAGTTAGTCTAAATTAATACAAATTTTAATTATTAATAATATTTAATCAAATCCAAAATCTAATCTAATCTAATCTAATACAAATTTTTATTATCAATAATAAAACGTCAATTAAATCTATACGTATTAATTTGGATTTATAACAACCATCTTAACAAATTCTATCATCTACCAACAAGGTTATTTATTCGTTTTTATTAGTTATTTATTCGTTTGTTTTATTATTGAAAATGACAATACTTTTATAATTTATGAACATTTATTTGTGCAACATTTTTACATCAACTTGCTAATTTGCCTATCATTAGGGTTACTTATGGAATCGGCTTTAGCTAATTCTGATTATTCAACTTTTACCTTTTTAAGAGTGAATTCATTCAAATCTAAAAATTTTAATTTGGGTTGATTCAAGTAAATTATATAAAAATTTAATTTATTAAAAATTATGGAAAAATATGAAAAATAATCTAAAGCAAAGTGGTGATCAATGTTTATTCAATTCTGTCTATCTTTTCATGAATTGAATTATTTCAATGGAGTGAGTCGTGCAAAACATAGTGACACCCAATCACGAATGGACCATTCATAATCTATATCTATACTATATAATAAAATAAACCTGTTTTGGGACACTTGTCATTCTCTCATTTAATTTTTTTTGGAAGGTGACTTTCTATGTACTGGACCAGTGGTCACCGGGTTTATGTCAAAGACATTCCCCCGTCAGCCTCGCATCTGCGGACGCGATGTTCGATTGGGCCCCGGCCTGCCGCGTGAGCTGACTTCCGCCCGGAAACCATACTGCCCCCACACGAGAGACTCGCTGAGGTAACAGCTGGGTAAAACCGGGTTGCCCTCAAGACCGTTCCATGCCTCGGTAGGAGACGATCTATCATTGGGACAATCCGCCAATAATACAAATAATAATAATATTTAATCTAAATTAATACAAATTTTTATTATTAATAATATTTAATCAAATCTAAAATCTAATCTAATACAAATTTTTATTATCAATAATAAAACTATAGAATCTGAAAGCAGTTTTTATTAGTTGTGACAACTTACTAAAATACCGAATTTTATCATAAAAATGAGGTGTTGAGGGTAAAGTGAGAAAATAACCAAATCTTATCTACACATGATGCAAGTTAATATAATGATAGTTTTACCAGGATCTTCACTTATCTATCTATATTATATAATAAAAGAAACCTGTTTTGGGACACTTCTCATTCTCTCATTTAATTGATTAAAATTATTAAAATTATTAATAATACTAATTATAATAATATTTAATCTAAATTAATACAAATTTTTATTATTAATAGTATTTAATCAAATCTAAAATCTAATCTAATACAAATTTTTATTATCAATAATATTTAATCAAATCTAATAAGAATTCATACGAATTCCAAAGTTGATATTAACTTTCAAATAATTAAAAAAAAATCCACCTAACATCACAAATGTTTCTGTTAAATTCGATTAATTAATTTGTTCAACAATCACTATTATCTTTATCATTCAGTACGGTTAACCGATTTATCATCATACAACCTCCCACCTATTCAATCATATGATTTTTCAATCTTATATTAACTAAATAAATAAAGATTAATATTCAATCTTATCCTACTTTAAATATAAAAAAAATCCGTTGGTTCAGATTAATATTCAATCTTATCCTACTTTAAATATAAAAAAATTCGTTAGTTTTTTTAAATATATTTTTTTATTATTTGGTATATAAAATTATATTTATTCAACCCATGTAATACACGGGGGTTTTTTAAAATATAACTTTTTTATTATTTGGTAAATAATATTACATTTATTCAACCCGTGTAATACAATGGTTTTAAAGATATAATTTTTTTTATTATTTGGTATATAATATTACATTTATTCAACCCGTAGAATACATTTGGTTCTTATAGATATAACTTATTTTATTATTTAATATATAAAATTGCATTTCTTCAACCCGAGCAATAAAGGGGTCTTTTAAAAAGATAATGTTTTATTATTTTGTATATAAAATTCATTTATTCAACCCGTGTAATACACGGGGCTATAACCTAGTTATATATATATAATAATTGCATGTAAATAATTTTTTTTATCAACCCTGGGTCGGTGGTGCACTAGTAGAATAGGAGAATGATAGATTGTCGTTGAAAAGAAAAATAAAATAATATATTAATCAATTACCTTAAACTATTTTTTAAATTTTAATTAAAAACTAATTAATAAAATTTTGATAAGATAAACCAGGGTCGTAGTAACTTCGCAATTCGTGGCGAACGACATTTTTTCATATGATGCGGTGGTGATTCGCTTGGTACCGTTTTGATTTGTTTTGGCATTTTCAACGTCAACACTCGGTATAACGCCAATAAATAAGAGAAAATAAAAAAAAGGTAAATAACAAAATTAACAAAGAAAAAATAAAGTAAAAAAAAGAAAGGTAAAAAGTGAAAAGAAAACGTAAAAACTAGTTTTATTTTACTATACCACACGTTAAAACTTTTCTTCTTTAATAATGATATTAATTTTTTAATAACATATAAATATTATTAAATGTTAAACTTTCATTAGGGTCAGAAGTTTTTTTGTGATCGGTTGACCATTGCTATATGTTACTTTTTTTTCGGATCAATTTGGGCTAGGTCGGGACGAATTATATAATAAAAATAAAACCAAATTAAATATCAAATACAAAAAAAAAGTACATCAATCACTATTAGAAATGTATTATAGGAAAATAGGAAATACAAATATTCCTAAAGTTATTTTTTTATGTTTTCATTTTTTGAAATCTAACCATTACATGATCTATACAAACATTATTAAACGACTCTTTTTCAATATAGCAAATACAATTATCGTTTATTTTCTCATCATCAATCTGATTATGCAAATCGAACTTTCATGTACCTCACCACAGAAATACATTCGAGAGCTAACTACAGCCAGTGGCGGATCCAGAAACTTCTTTCAATGGGTTTGTTTTGGTAGATTCTCACTATTTTTTCAAATCATACAAAGTTCCTACTAATTTTTTTCAAATCGAGTGGGTTCATATGAACCAACAAAACAGGGCTGGATCCGCCACTAACTAGAGCTATCTAAATGAAGGGTGTTTATTTCTTTCAACCATAAATTATACAAGATTGGTGGTGCGACTTTTCAAATGGCATTAAGTTTTCTTCTTTGTTAATTGATGCTATTAGTTTCCAAACGCGCTAAACAATTATTTGTTAGGTTTAGATTACATTAATTGGGGTAAGTTAAATGGGCTTAATAATTTGTTTAGTTTGGGCTTGAATCCTCGATTTTTTATATGGCTTCTATCATCCAAATTTAATTATATTTATTGATTTTGTTCCCAGTTAATTAATGTTTGATAATAGGTTGATAGTTGATACTTAGAAAATTTTATATTAATTTTTCTTGTGGATCGTTGTTATTATTTTCATGGGGATCGATGTCTGTTTGTTTTTTTTTTTTTTTTTTTTTTTTTTTGGGGGGGGGGGGGGGGGGGGGGGATCGGATTTTTCCCTATCTTACAAGCCTAGGTTCACCCCTGCTCTAGCCGATAAAGGAAAGAAATTGGTGGTTGTGACGTTAAACCCCTTCACTCGTTCTTAATTTATATATACAAAAGGGGTATGGGGAATAGTGCCTGGCAGCTTGCCTAACATTTTCCCATTAGCAAAATACGATTTTGTCCCCCCGTTAAAAATTACAGGTTTGTCATCGTTAGTGCTAGGCAATTGTCAGGCACTCCCTTACTAGCCCTGGCAAATTAGGTTTGCCCAGTTCAAAATTACAGTTTGCCATCGTTTTAGTTTTTTTTAGCAAAACTGTGATAGCGTTTTGTTTTATTTTTTTTTAAGCAAAACTATGGTAGTGTTTTGTTTTATTTAGTTGACTGGATATAACTTTTAGTGAGATCATGTTATGAGTAATATGCACAAGTAACCAAACACATGAGTAAATATTATGAAACTAAGAAATATTCGGCTTAACACCCCGCAACACGGGCGAGGCATAAAACTAGTTAGCAAAGCAACTACGATATTGTAGTCTGACCGTGTAGTACTGCCGAAGGTCACCACTTACGTGGGTTCAAAACTAGATAGAAAGAACGCTAAAAGGTATGTCACTTGATTTCTTTCCATTCAAAAGTAACATGAAAATTCACTAACCGAATTTATCTGGATATGTAGTGAATTTTAACCTCCATGTAAAGTTTATGATTATTGCTGGCCGTAGAGTAGAAGAAACATTTGTCGTTCAAAAAATGTAACGAGATTTAAAAAAGGGGTGTGCGGTAAAAGTGTATATGCGGGAGAATAATAAGATTTATGTATTATTAACGTTTCGTTGATGTTTAACAATACAGAATCCAGTTGGTAATAGGAAATTGGGTTCTATTATTCAGAAACTAATACAACTCTGTTCAATGTAAAATACCAGAGTATTTAGCGACCAGACCGTATTTAGCGATACAGAACCCAATTTCATACTTCAAACTGGGTTCCTTTGTATCAAGCCGGATCTTCTTTCATGTAAGCATTCTCAGTAGCATAACAATTAACAAGCCATTCACTCTCTCAGCAGGCAATATTAGGATCATAATCGACCGGCCAAAATATAAACTTAATAATAATAGCCAATGCATTCTTTTGACATGGGGGCATTAACCATGATGATGATCATATTTAACCAGCATAAGTTGCGTTTAACAGGCAGGATTCAGTTAATTTAGGTAACTATATACGTTATAATAATCGCATCCTAGATGCTTTACTTACATAATACAACACCTCAGCACTAGTCCCTTCGGGTCCACCCGCCCCTCATCATTTCCTGTAACAAAATGCAACAAACAAAAAAACATTAAATATGTCGTATCAGTTTCTTTTATTGGCATGCATTTTAATGTTTTACCCGTAACAAAACAGTTGAGATATAAAAAAAAAAAAAAAGAAAACATTAAACGCACCTTCAGGAGGTTGCGTGAGTTTTCTGTTTTGCGGGGAGGCCATTTCTTTCTTGAGTCGTGTTAGTATGTCCTCCATTGTATACTCTCGTTTCCAATCAGCAAGCATGGGGAAATTAGACGGTTCAACCTGTTAAATTTACACCACATGAGATTATTTACATACATATCATGTAAGTATTGAAGGTTTAACAAGGAGAATAGCACACACCACACCAGTCTCCGGATTCACACAGGTCATGTTAATGCGTGATTGAAATTTCACACTTGGTGGTTTTTCAGGATACTCGAGACCACAAATTAGTTTCAGCTGATATATGCGCCCTTCATGAACAGTCTGACATGTAACAACAATGAAATAAAATACAACATACTTCTTCTTCTTATGTAAACGTGCAGTTGACGAATTGAGATGGAAAAGCTTTTGAGAAAACTAACATTAGAAGGACCGATGATAGTCCCGGTCCATGACTGCATGTACACGTCATCAGCATCGTCCATCCCGTAGCTTACGGTTCCATCACCGATTCCTTTTTCTCCTCTTTCGAGCTCTTCTAGTAATCTAAAGCTCCTTGGAACTATATTGAATTCAAATTCAAGCTAAACATCATTAACAGATGAAAAACACACAACAGTTTATAACAGTTATTCATATGCAAGTCTGCACAATCAGGCCAAAGGTAATTAAAATATTCAACCCATGCAAATGGAAATGCCCTGTTGTTAAATTATAATTACAATAGCTAATTTGTTCTGTTTGCTCTTTAAAATGTTGATCAAAGTCTAGATCTTTACTATACCACAAACCTCTGATTGCCAAAAAAAACACAGATAACAAAAAGGCACCCTCAAATTGTTCCAAATGAACCCTCTTCTTCGGTTTTAAAAAGACACGCAAGGCGCTAGTCAAAATTGCTACATGTGGGCAAAATCTAGTCAAAGTTAGGATGTTGAGGTCACTAATATGCTATGCAGTTAATATCAGGGATAATATTGATTATTGGTCCCTACGTAAAATATCAGTGTCAGATATTGGTCAGAATATCGATTACCAATATCATCGGTGATATTGACCAATTTTCCATCAGTACCTTTCTTCTTAGTTCTACCATTTTTCTTTCTTCTTATCGTTGCTATTAGTGTTTTAAGTCTTTAAGTGTTAGTGTTAAATGCCAGTGTTTTAAGTCTTAGTCAGTTCCTACTTGCTACAATTCTTATTGTTCTGCAAGTTGCAAAAGGTTAATTTATTAACGGTAGAAGAGTACACTATATTGTTAATGTCAGATTGCTATATATATAAATTCTGCATGATGTTAAAAGTACCGATATCCCACCACGATAACCTATACCTCAAATATCGGTCCTTGACTGGTATCCGATCTTTAACCGCATTACCACACAGCAATATATTCTGAACAATCTAACAAATCTAATAACCCTAGAGTTCACTAACCTAAGACTAGAAGGTATGGAGGGTCGGCTGAGGCCCGTCCTCCCCCTGCTGCCCCATCCTCCCATCCCCTTCATCCGGCGCCGGGCCTCACTCCATCCTTTTCGTCTCCCAGTTGCCGCCCAAGCCGGGCCTCACCCCTCACACACACCTATACATACATATATACATATATATAAAGGGGTTCATCCCCCACCCCCTAGGTTCATCCCCCACGAGCCGAGCCTACGTGGCGCCTACGTGGCGGCTCATCCCCTCCAAGCCCATCCTCACCATACCCTTTAGTCTAACAAACATGAACAAATTCAAAACCCTAAAAGTTCAAACAACACAAACAAACAGTATAATCAGATCGAAAAGCAACAAATTACAGATTCAGATAACGATAACGGAAGTTTACGAATGATTAGAACTGACCGACAACCGTTGATCCTTCCGTCCCCATTTGGATCGCACGCGCCTAGGGTTTCGGTGTCCGAGCAAGTTTAGTTATTTAAAGGGGGAGTCTTTGCATTTATTGTTGTACAAGGGTACAAGCTTTTATGCATGTTATACAATGGTGTAAAGGGTGTGTAGTTTGGAAGAAGTGGGAAGTGGGTTGGTAATAGTGATTCTAAATGTGTAGTCCCTAAACTTTGGGGTGCTTTTTAAGTTGACCCCTAAGGTATTTGATGTTGGTAGTTTTAGCCAGGGGTGCAAATGAGCCGAGCCGTTCGAAAAAAAACTTGAAACGAGCTGAGTTTTATCGAGTCTGAGCTCGAGCCTGACATGTTCACATGTCAGGCTCGTCAAACCTAAAGTGTAATATTAGTTTTATTAACATTTAATAACATTTACGACCCATTATTTGAAGTTGTTTAGTAAACGAGCCGAGCCGAACTTATTTGAACTTGTTTACGGAGCCGAACCCAAACCTAAAATAAGCTTATTTAGTAAATGAGCCCGAGTACGAGCTTCACCTATCGAGTTCGCAAGCCTAAACGCGTCTATTATTTATATTATTTTTATTTGATATATTAACTAACAAATAATAAACGAGCCGAGCTCGAGTTCTCATAAGTTAATCGAACTCGAGCTTGAGCCTATTCGAGCTCGGGCTCGGCTTGACTCGTTTGCATCCCTAGTTTTAGCTCTTGAAGTTTGTTTTAGTGAAGTAGTAAGTAGGTCTTGTTGCAAGAGATGGCTATAAAATAAGGTGTGTATGAAGTCATCTTTGTGTCCAATCTCGCATTCGATGGATAGGAGACGTTGGATGATGGAAACCGGGTGGGTATGAGAATGATTTGCTTTTAGTTGTATTAGTGTTACGACATAAATGGTATAAATTGTTACTAAGAATGTTATTCAGGATGTTTGCAATAAGACTTGACTTTGCATAAATGTGTTAAAAGGTTTTGATTGGTAATTAAGCAACTGACATACTCTTTAACCGAAGAAAGTTGAGAGATCTTATAATCATACATTCGATTTTACTAGTCGATTTCTAGAAAACTAAATACGTTAATGAACTTTCCTTAAAAGGAAATTTAAGTTGTGTCGATAACCTAAGTTAGTAGAGGACAATGTGCATATGGCATGCGACTATGACACACTAATGTCTCTTACTTTTGAGAACCTGAAACTAGAAAAGTGGATGATGATCGGAGTAGAAATCAATACATGAAATATGGCTACATAAAAAAAAAGTCGATTTCCTTAACAATGAGTGAAATAGTTTTTGGATTCTAAATGATATTTGCAATTCAGAAATGGTGGTGGCGCAGCTTGTTGCCCGTCTACCTTCTGTTTTGATGTAACTTGGCAAGTATTTAATAAAGAATCCTTTTTTTTTTGTTTCAAAAAAATTGGTATTAAGGGAATAGCAAGACTAACATGTCTGAAGTGATACTTGTATCAAAGTTCTAGCTTTATCATGAAGAGTGTGATCTTATAAAAGAAGATAGATTGTGTTGTAATAAAATTAGTACATCATCTCTTTAAGATAATTTTTTTTCAAGTATCATTATGTTAGTATGTATACGAATGAGGATAAATTAAAAGGGAAATATGGCCATATGGGTGAAAAGATGTGAAGGATGAAGAGTAAAAAAAAATAGGTCGCTTTTAATCCTCGAATTATTTTCTAGGGTTTAGCACATATCATACTTTATCTCTACATTTACTTTCGTATAAAGTTGGTGTTTCACTTAAAAAGATCTCATATCTTCCTTTAAAAGGAAAATATATATACATATACGCAAAATAAGACTTGCGTCAAAACAAGAAAAATATGCAATTACACAAGATGTGATTAGGTTATCTCATGAAATGCAACATGATAAATAGGGTTTTGGTTAAACGTGAAAAATCGACATATTGGTGAGTCAAAGAGATCTTAGTAGTATCTTATGATGATTGCTAATACGTCGATTAGCGGAGAATTAAATTCGTGAAGGAACATTTCCTTATAAAATTTTGTGTCGATAACCTATACCAGAATAGAACAATATGAAAAGGATACACAACTACAACACATTGTTGTCCCTTTCCTTTGGAAAACCCGAAACCGGGAAGTAGATGATTGGAGTAGAACTAACATGTGAAATAAGGGTACGCAAGAATAGTCATCCTTCTTAAGAATGATTTCTAAGGTTTACAAGATACATAGTTATTGGCCTTTTAAGTGGCGCATTGGCTTTTGTATTATTGTAACAAAAGACTTCATCTCTTTTCAGGTCTTTTATATATAAGGTCAAACAAATTACACCAAGATAGCCGGTAAGCGGGCAACAAGCTGCGCCGCTACCCCCTTTTGAATAGGTCAAACAAATTCATCTCTTTAAAATAAATATTTTTTTTTTTTCAAACAAACATCTCTCCTAATTATACATACATATGAGTACAAATTAAATGAAATATGGGTATAAAGACATGAAGAATAGGAGTAAAAAACATGTTGTGTTTAATCCTCTTGTTCTTTTCTAGGGTTTACGACTTATCATATTTTATCTCATTTTTATATTGTTATAAATAACGAGAGTTAATCGGACAAAACAAATTTGGTATTTTGCTACGAAATTGATCTCTATCTTCTCTTAAAAAGAAAAGATAGAGACACAAAATAAGACTTATGTCAAAACTTAAAAACAATCGTAATTACTATAGACATGCAATTAGGTTATTTCACAAGATATAAATATAGACGTATGGGCCAGTGAGTCAAAAAGACATTTTCGTAATATCTTGTGATGATTGCTAATTAGTTGATTACTAGAAAAAGAAATTCGTAACTGAATATTTTCTTAATAGTTAACCTAAATCAGAAAATAGTTAACCTAAATCAGAAAAGAAACAATACGCGACCACAAGACAATGTTGTCTATTTATTTCTGAACAACCCGAAGCCGGAAAGTGGATGATTGGAGTAAGAACCAAAATATGAAACAAGGTACATAAATATAGTCATCCTCTTTTAAGAATGGGTTCTAAGGTTTACCGGATGTATAGTTGTTGGCCTTTCGGTAAAGTGATTAATAGCAATACTAACATATTTGAAATGACACTTGTATGAAAGTTTTACCTTCAGCATGAAGAGTGTAATAACATAGAAGAAGAAGAAGATTGTATTGTATCAAAAGTCATACTTAATCCTCTTATATTAATCTTTTTTTTTTTCAAATAGACATATATATGATTCTATTATATCATACATTTATATGGGTGAAGATAACCAAAGAGAGAATACAGAAAAAAAAGGTATGAAAATCGAGTCAGAAATCTTGCGATTAGACCATTTAACAAAATACAACATAATAAATAATAAATAGCATATGATTATACGCATTAAATAGACATGTATGCCATAAAAACTATTTTTTGAACATAATAAATTACAAATCTACACATTATTAACATGTTAATGATTTATCATTTATCCAACTAAGAAACATGCATCATAACCTCAATTAAATATGCGAAGTCAATTCACAATAATTTTCATGCACAAATAAACATCTAAAACACCATCATATAAAATAAATATAGATCTAGAACATAAATAAACCAATCATCTAAAACCCATACCAAACCGGCCGAACCAACATCCCAACCGGAGCTTAAACGAAAAATCAAGGCGAATTAAAAATCCACCAATATTTACACTAAAAAAACAGTTCAAAAATTTTCAGTAAAATCAAAACTACGAGAAAAAAACCGATCAACGATTTCACCAAAAATCCGAAAAAACACATTCTCTTTTTTAAAGTTCATATTTCAATTTTCTCAACTTTCAACTTTCAACTTTCAACTTTCAAAACACTAAAAACTTATCCGATCAACAATTTCACCAAAAATGAAATCAACTATTCTTGACCCCATTAAACCTCACACCACTCATCATCATAACCCTAAACTCATCAAAACTAATCATCCCATCACCATTCACATCAACTCCGGCGATCATTTTCCGGCAATCTCCGATCGAACACTCCTCCTCCAACCGCCCTAACACATTCTGCAACTCCTCCGCAGAGATCAGACCATTCTTATCAGTATCAAACACCGAAAACGCATCTCTCAAACACTCCAACACCTCATTCGAATCAACATCCTTCGTGTTCAGCTCAATAAACTCCTGCAGATCAATGAATCCGTCACCGTCAGCGTCCACAGAGTTAATCATGCTCTCCAGTTCATCGTCCGTCGGCCGGTGACCTAAACTCCCCATTATTGATCCGAGTTCGGAGGAGGAGATCTTTCCGTCGCCGTTAACGTCAAATTTTTTGAAAACTTGTTGTAGTTCGGTCTCGATCTGGATGCGAGAGTTGTTGACGGAGTGGACGGAGCTGACGGACGGTGAAACGACGCCGTTGTGGCTGTTGTCGGTGCCTGATTTCTTTTTCCGGTGGAATAAGTTCTTCAGTCCCATGGATTTGTGAAATTTGAACGATTTGAGATGAATTTGAAGCGATTTGAGATGAATTTGAACGATTTGTGATGAATTTGAACGATTTGAGATGAATTTGAATAGATTGCACGGTGAATTTATGAAATTGAAAGGATGTGACGGTTGATTTTGCGAATGATAATCGATTTCAATTAGATATTGGAAGAATTTGAATCGATTGAAGGATGAATTTGAAAGGAATTGGGGATTTTATGAAACCCTAATTTGTCGCCCCAATTTTAGGTGTGATAGTTAGTTTGGAATCAGGGTGGGGTGTGGTCCCCGTATGAAATCCAATGAGGTTTTATAGATGACAAATAAGCACAAAGATGTAGGGGAGTTGTTAATTCATTTAATTCATGTTGACCAATAATATTAGTTTACCAAAATGTTTATTTATTATTATTATTATTATTTTTTTTTATTTTTTTTTGATATCGATTGAGTGTGATGGTGTTGCTATATGGAAAGAAGCTTGTGGTTAACACACATTTGAACAAAGAGGGAGGAAGATAACGACGAGGGATTTGTGTGATGGTGGTTGGTGAGCTTGTGTGGTTGGGTTTGGGAAATCATTGTAAGGAAACAAGTAAAACGGGAGAGATATTTTGCGAGCTTTAAGAGGACGATGAGGATGATCATGAGAAAGAAACGGGTGAGGGCGGAGTAAAGTTGTGAGTCAATGATGGTCATGAAATGGAAAAGTCAGTGGGGATGAATGGAGATTTGGCAAGGGGTTTCGGTCTAATTTTGGAATTTTGTTATTAGTTACATGTGTAATGATAACTTTTAAAAAAGTAACGTAGACTGGGATAGTGTATCAATATTGTTTTTTTGGTATGTGCATGACTAGATAGAAACTTGAATTTTATATAAATTCCTCCGATTTTTAAAAGAAACCCATATCGATTGATTGTGATAGTGTAGCTATATTGAAGCAATGTTATGGCTCCTCATTTGAACAAACAAAAAAATGATGACAATCAAGGGATATATGTGGTGGTCATCGGTGATTTTAGTGCAGTTAGGCTTGGGAAATGACAATAAGGAAACAAGCAAAACGAGAGAGAAAGGGGGGGGGGGGGGGGCAATGAGGATAATCATGAGAGAAACAGGAACGACAGTTACGAAGTGATAAGGCTAGGGCTACAAGCAGTGGGGATGATTGGAGATTTGCCAAACGAGTTTTGGTTTAATTTTAAAGTTGTGTTATTAGTTACATGTGTTAGTGATCGTTTAACAAAAGTAACTCATGAAACTAATGAATATAAATTAAAAAGGACCAAACATGTTACAACTAAGTTAACAGTTGAGATTAAGTGTGATTTTCAACAAGTTAACTTAATATAAGTTTACCACATGCACTATCTTTATAACTTTCTTTTTATAACTTATATGCAATGTATATACACAATTTGGATTTCAATAATCCAAACTATGATTTGTTGGCTAATAATAATTCATAATAACAATTTGAGCAACGACTCTTCTAACTTTCACTTGCATTGTTAAGAACGGTCTTACTTTAACGAAAAAGTAACTCCGTCTTCCCCTATATATGATGTTTTATGGCATTTTACAACATTATCATTAGGACAAGGATGAATAAAGTGTTCATCATGTGCTTAGGGTGTAAGGGCACTCCTCTAAGTGGGGAGTGACCTCTCTTACCCACAGTCAATCAGCACGCGCCACGTCAACTCCCCACTTAACTCCCCCCACACCCTCAATTTGATGGCGGCACTCCTCTCTTGGGGACTTAGTTTTATTTTTTTTATATAAATATTTTTATAAAAGTAAAACATAATTTAAATAAATTAAAACTAAATAAAAATAAGAGTTAAATGCTTGGTTGGTCCCTGTGGTTTTCAAAAATTGCAGACTTGGTCCCAATGGTTTACTAATTACACGCGTGGTCCCTGTGGTTGTCAAAAGTGCACTCGGTTGGTCCCCAGCCCTAACTTCAGTTAAATTTCTCAGTTAAGTCCATGTTAAATGACCAAAATACCCTTCACTTGCTCAGAACTTTATCATCTTCAACATATACACATTTGCAAACACCCCCCTTTATATCCAGAACTTTCTTCAACTTTATCATCTTCAACAAAAACCCAGAACTTTATCCCTAAACTATTGCTCATCCTCAACTGATTACCCCCACTTGCTCATCCTCAAGATATCGGAGATCAGAAGATCGGAGATAATAAGAGATCGGAGATCAGAAGCGAAGAGAGAGGAGAGAGACGACAAGAGAGAGAAGAGATCGGAGATCAGAAGCGATCGGAGATCAGAAGCGATCGGAGATCAGAAGAGATCGGAGATCAGAAGCGAAGAGAGAGGAAAGAGACGACAAGAGAGAGAAGAGGTCGGAGAAGATGGTGGAACGACGGTAGCGCCGTCGCTCACGGCAGCGACGGTGGAGGTACAGGCGGTGGTGACTCCATTATCGACCAACCACCGATTGGCCTACGATTAACCTTCGTTGACCTCTGATCAACTGTCATTCAGCGCTGATTAACGAACAAAGTTGCATAATTTCACTGATTTCAGTTCAGGTGAATCCAGGTATGAAAGATCAACAATACCGCTGGATTCAAGCTCCTTTTTCTCCATGTTCAAGTTCCTGATGAAGACGGTACTTCTTTCACTCTGTTTGCTCTTGTTTTTACCATCTGTTTTGTGTATCGAACTCTGTGCCGATTTTACGGTTTGTGAAGTGTAATCGCTATTGTGCTCCGTTAACGGATTTGATTGGTGATTGCGACTGCTGATTTTGAGTTTTGTAGATTTCTGTTCTTGAATTTTTGAAATTAATTAGTGGGATTGTTATGTGGGTATTGAATTTTTGAAATTAATTAGTGGGATTGTTATGTGGGTATTGAATATGTTGAAGATGATAAAGTTCTGAGCAAGTGAAGGGTATTTTGGTCATTTAACATGGACTTAACTGAGAAATTTAACTGAAGTTAGGGCTGGGGACCAACCGAGTGCACTTTTGACAACCACAGGGACCACGCGTGTAATTAGTAAACCATTGGGACCAAGTCTGCAATTTTTGAAAACCACAGGGACCAACCAAGCATTTAACTCTAAAAATAAAAAATAGAACATTTCATTTAATTAAAAACAAGTTTGAGGGGTATTTTTAAAAGTAATAAAAAAAATTTAAGTGTTTTTTTAAATTAAAAATAAATCTTAAGGGTTATATTTGAAAATTCTTTTTCTTCTTCTTCTTTCTTCCTCCTCCCCTTCTTCTTCTTCATTTTAACCTACACTTTCATCTTCACCTGCAAATTCTTTGTTCTTCATCCTCCTACAAAATCACTAGGAAAAAACAAAAAACAAAAAAAGAAAAACTCAAAAATATACAAGTTTCACACGGTGAATGATACCCGCTCCCCACTCCCCGATTTGGGTTACCGAGGGGTCGGCGGCGGTGTTCCCGATCGGGGAGTACACTCATCGCACCCCTCCCCGCAGGCGCCCCGGACACCCTTATGGGGTTGCTTCTCCAATAGAGTGAGATTGTCCTTGACAACGAAAGTGAAAGTTAGAAATGCCATTGGATAAATTATCGGTGCATATTATTATCGAGTTATAACTTGGAATATTAAAATTTAATTTGACTATTAAAAGGTATGTTAAAAAAATTTAATTTGACTATTAAAAGGTATGTTAAAAAAGAATTTTGGAAATTTAATGTTTTTAATTTTTAATCATATGTTAAAAAATAGGATTTTGAAAATTTATTGTTTTTAATTCTTAATCTTTTGTATATGTTTCTGTTCTTGATAAGTGGCGATAAAATTAAAAATGGTTATAGTTTTGAGTTTATATTTATTGCTCTGATTATATACTTTTTTTTATAATTACTCTATCAAAAAGTAAAAGACCTTTTTTTTTGTAGCGAATAATTTTTATTTTACTTTAGCATATTTGGTAAAATGAATACAAATTTAGAATATTAAAAAAAGAACCAACTCATATGTTCAAAGATCTGAGTTGCTTCTAAAGTCTTTACTTAAACCCAATCTAAAAATAAAAAATTAAAGACTTTAGTCAGTGATGAATGATATGTTTACTTAAACCTGGCGCCAATGAGGGAAGGGAAGTAAAAAATTTGGGTTTGAGGTCATAGGTCTTAAGTTTAAATCCGAGTTCAACCGGGTTTTACTGTAATGGGCCTTCGGGCGACTGGAGTTAGTGGGCTTAGGCTACATAGTGCTCTCTGCAGTCGCGGGCATATAGGGTTGTATTTTGCCATTGGATTATCCGGGTAGCCGGTTTTTATTTCGTTGGCCGTTAAAATAATAAAAACCCCTTTGGGCCTTGGGGGCAGTTTATGAAAAGTAGAGCGATTTGAATTGAAATTCAACTTGAAATCATTTTTATGCAAACATTTATGGGCAATTAATGTTTCAATGAAAAGTTCAGTAAATAATTTAATGTTATTATTTTGTTCCTTTTTAAACGATAAATCATATTAATTCAATTTTATTATTTTGTTCCTTTTTAATGTTATTATTTTGTTCCTTTTTAAACGATAAATCATATTAATTCAATTTTATTATTTTGTTCCTTTTTAGACGATAAATCATATTAAAAGTATTTTGGTAGTAAAAAAAAGAACAGAATTATATTAAAAGTATTCTGGTAGTAAAAAGTAGAATAGAATTATAAAAGTGTACAAATTTTTATAGTAATTTACTGAGCTATAGACTTCATATAACCCCTAATTGTTCCAAACCACCAAATCCGCCTTCGACGGGGCTCGAACCCTTGACCTCAAGGGAAGCAACACCTTAACTCTGAAGGCTTTGCCAATTAACGTTGTACATTCGTAATATGTGACGTTGCTAGATATATGTAACGTTGTACATTCGTAATTTAACTAGTTCAGTTGTATTTAGTGTCTATTTGGTATACATATAGAAACTGATGTGGTGACTAGAAGTTTTGGGGCAAACATGGATCAGTTATGAGGTTATTAATGCCAGGCCAGCTAACATTTTAGAAAAAGAGAAATGGCTTTGACCCATCCTTGTCTTTTCTTGGTGTCCTTGTATTGTATTGTAACTTATGGTGTAAACTGTAATGTGTCTAGTTTGGCGGTCCGATTGGTGTAAATTTAAATTTCAGAATGTTTCTATGTAGCTGTATGGGGTGATGCAGTGAATGTACAAGGATATCGTGGCGTTGCCTGCACTTCTTGCTGGTTGTTGGCTTTGTCGGTTCGATATTCAAAAAACAAAAGGATTAAAAATTAAAATCTGTAACCTATAATCAATTTTTAGAAATATCAGACACCTTGCGTGCACAGCATACCAACGATGTTACATATGACAACGAGAAATAAGTGATCAAACACAAATGAAATTCTGCTATCTGAGATTCAGCAGCAGTTGCATAAAACCTTGACCGGGAACCAGCTTTAAACATAGTCTCTCTGCCTATAAACGCTTTGCGGTTTTCAATAAAAATAACACAACCACAAAGAGCAAACGTCTGTCTGGTTCCAGGCATCGTTCTGGAAATCGGGATAGATAACAAAAAAAAAAATCCAATGCCTTCACAAGTTGATGAGAAAGATGAACCGCTACGATGTACAACAATTTACACTCTATACCCGCCAACAAAATAGATATTTTCATAAATGTAGCTGTCCTGGACCTTTGCGGGATGATCTTGAAGGTGGCCTGTTAATCTCCGGCACCACAGCTCCACCTCCCCTCACTTCTTCCGGTTTTTGAACCTCCTGCACAGATAAAATGTTTATACAGATTTTCTTATAAGTTTTAAGGAAAAAGGGAAGAAAGAACAGAATACCCACCTTCGAGGATGTGGGAATGTTGTGTGACCGTGCTGGTGATTTTGAATGCAGCCGATGCTGATGTTGTGTCTGTTGAAATCGCTGCAGCAAAGATGCAAAGTTTATCCCATTATGCATGCTACTGATATCACCATCGTTCATGTTACCATCTTCTAAAACATGTAGCCCTGTTGACATGGGGTTATTGAAGGAGTATGAAGGCACCGTCTTCAAACGAGTCCTTAAAATCTTAAACGCAGCACTTTGCTGAATATATAAACATCAGTATATATCATCAGATGATATGAATTTACAGATCATATTTTTGTATGTTATAATAAAGGAAAGAGTAAAATGCCATTTTCATCCCTGAGGTTTTTCCGCATCTGGATCCAAAAGGTTTGAAATCTTGACATTTTTATCCAGCTCGTTAACTACATCTATTTTTCTTCGTTAAGTCAGGGGTATTTTCGTCTTTTTTGTTAACCTAAAAGGTAATTCGGTCTTTTGAATACTTGTACATTATGCTAAATGCTTGTACATAAAGTGAAAAGGACCAAATTGCCCTTTAAGTTAACAAAAAAGACGGAAATACCCCTGACTTAACGGATAAAAATGGATGGAGTTAACGAGCTGGATGAAAATGGCAAAATTTCAAACCTTTTGGATCCAAATGCGGAAAAACAAACCTTTCGATGGAAGTCGCAAAACTGGCCAAACCTCAAGGACGAAAATGGCATTTTACTCTAAAGGAAATAAAAAATAACTTATTAATTATACTTACCTGAGGAAGTAACATAAGAAGACCATACAGAGCTTTCAACAACCATACATATCTTTCCGGTTCAAGAAGCTGCAAGTAATATACACACACAAACACATATTATTAAAGTATAATCTACTTTCAAAACTACAGAAGGAAAAAAAAATAATAGCAACCAAAGCACCTGAAGTCTAAGGTAAGCAAAAGTAGGAGTCTCCAACAGGTGTATTAATTTGTCTAGTTGGATTAAAAATCTGACATTAATATCTTCCTCCGTTAGAGACTGAATGACTGAACTTGCATGTTGGTAAGCCTGTGCTAATAAGCAGAGGCTTATTATGGCCATCGATGAATGGCTCCATGAGGAATACAGCGAAAGAAAGAAGTCTTTTCCAGCAGTATTAACTAGAGATCGCTTTAAAAGGTTTCGTAGGTCAGACAACTCTGAAGACGTCAGCAGAATCAAATTTAATGCCTGAAATACGAGTAATTGTTCTTCAGATCAAACTTCAGCTCTTCAAATACTCGGTTTATTATCATATATAACTTTCTATCTACCACTGAATGATACCTGAACCATTGTAGAGGCAAAATCCAGATCTGCTTCCTCCTCAAGAATCTTGGAAAGTTCCCGGTAAACTCTTTCGGAATCTAAAAGCACACAAAGTCGGCGAATAATTAACGCGCCTCGCCTGAAGGGGCAAACAAAAAAGTTAGCACAGAAATTCATTTAGAAACGAAAAAGGAAATCAGAAAAGAAAATATATTTTGGTAAAGATAAGAACACGTATCACCTTTCCAGGAGATCATGATCTGTATGGAACTTATGAACTAAGAAAACAACGAGCTGGCGGAAGTTATATTGGTCTTTTGCTATGGCTGCATGCACCTCAAGTACCAGGAGCACTACCTACGATGGTACCGTAAAACAGTTGGACTTATATAAGATAACTCTATCAGCACTGACTTTTTGAGAAACGGAAAGTATGTGTGTGTGTGTGTGAAAGATTACCTGATCAGAGGGATCTGAGAGTGGCTTCAGAAGTGTGTCAAAAATATCATTAAGAAAAGTCAGGACCTGTTAAACACATGAGATCACATATTAATTTGTTTCCGAATTTGTTAAGATCTCGATCATTTTTATCTTTGAGGCCAGAAAGCACACATTAATATACTCTATTGAGAAGTGCAGTGTTACAAACACAAAACTTGTCAGCTAGTTCAATACCGGTACATATAACAAATCCAGCTTGTATGCAAGTAGAGATATTTCTAAAATACAGCAAAAGTAAACCGAATACAAACTCTAATGGTAGACAAACTTAAAAAGCATATAATTAACAAAAATCTAGAACAAATGGTAACACTGTTTTATATAATGATAATGGAATGTTACCTCTGGACGGTGTCTATTCAAAAGAGTTGAAATCCAGTGCAATGACTCGATTCGAGTAGCCTCGTGCTCACTAGATAACTGCCTGATAGATTGAAACAATAAAACCATATTCAAAACAACATACACAGCACAAGTGTCCTAAAGGAAATTTTACTATGATATTCTGTCTTAATATACGACGTCTAAAGCAGTATAAACCACATAGGCAAATTATTAAAACTTTAGTGGTAAAGCAGTAAAGCACACCTCCTTGCAACGGAGAGAATAGCTCCAACATCAAACCCCTCAGCAGGAACAGTTTGGATTGCACGAAGCTCTTCGTTTGTTTCACGGGCTACCTGATGGTCATAACATGATATATAAAAAAACAGTAGAATATCACATTAAATATTGGGAAATCAGTAAATTTTAGGTTTCAGCACATAAAGACTCTATACTGAAAAACATTACAAACTTACCACTCGTATTTTCTCTTCATTGTCAGCTATGCAAGGCAAGATAGCTCCCAATATATCGGCATAATAAGGTACAAGCTGGTCTCCACCAAGTTTGACAAACTCATTTATCTGCACAAACAGTTTTCTAATCAATAATGCCTCAATAAACATATCTGCACAAATATGAATATTGATAGCGATGATGTATTTGATCCTCACCCATGTTATTGCTGTCCAACGCGTAAATTCATCAGGGGAAGCTGCTCTCTGTACAAGTATTTCAGCCATACGACCATAGTCTACAGACTTCATGAGTAAGATTGCTAGTCAGAAATTTACGTAAAAAGAATGAAAATTGATGGTGAAAAAGAATGATGTCATCGTCAAGAAACTCAGAAGTTTCATCAGTGCACACAGCAGCACGAACTACTACCAGTGCCAACCAGTTGTATTTCCTTGAAAGCAAAAGGCATTGACAAAACTGTTAATTCATATTTGTGTCTGTTACGGTGTAAATAGGATAGATAGAGTTTGTGGTGTATATGTATGAGTTAGTGAGTTTAAACACATGAGAACAGTCAAACACATGAGTAATATGTTTGACTGATGGCCTTACGTTTGGTGATGTAAAACGTATGAGTCCATACGATTATACAGTTCAAACGCAAGAGCCATACGGTTGAAGCTCCCAAACGTATGGATCATGGGCTATAAATAGAGGTGCAACACGTTTAAACTAGGTAAGTCTTGATTGGGAGGAGATATCACAGTTGATTCTCCCAGAGCCTAACGATGTAAACTCTTCCGGTACTGAATAAATCTGTGATGACGTCATTATAACGTCGAAATTCTTACCGAATTAGTTCTATCTATCAAAACTTCCGTCTTGAACGAATTTAAACACTAATCGTTAGGTTTATCGATTGGTTCCACGTAATTTTAAAAACACAAAGACGTATAATAGGTTCCACGTAATTTTAAAAACAAGTCTTACCGGAGAATTTTTAATCTCTTGAAGGAACTCTGAAAGTGCTGAATCAGCTTGCTGCCGGATTTCAAGGCTGGAATCACTTAACATGTTAAATAAACCTGGAATTTCATCATGTTAGTGAAGTTTATAAAGGTCTGACAAAATAAAGTGGTGTGAGAGATAACAATATAACATTCTATTAACTTTAATTCAGAATCATTTACCGTCAAGAAAATCAGGAAGAAAGCCCAGCATATCTATGTCTGGAACACTGTCCAATACCGTGATCCATCCCACCAAAAACTGGCGAACGTAAGGATTCAAGACGTTCATCCGCTCTCTCAACAACGGTATAAATTCCTCAATGCTAGTTAAAATAAGCAGGATAACAAATTAACTTTACATACATATTTTAAGTCGAATCAGCAGATGAAATCAAATATATAATCACCTGAATTGATCACTCTCTGTTACTATGTCCTGTATTCCGACACGTAAAACAGCATAGTTTGCAGTTTAGGTCACATAGACGATGGTCAAAAGCTATAGCATATGATAACTGATAAGGATACTTGCCTTCACAAGTCTATCTAAAAGATGGGCAGCACTTTGTACATTGGGATCTGAGTCGGCTGAAAGCTTACACAACGCATCAAATATTTTGTTGAAGTGGAAAATAAACTCTCCTCTCACCACCTGCAAAAGGCATGACATAAACCGAAAATGTCTTGCATCAAGAAAGCTTGATTGATGATATTTGAATTCATCCTCACCTTTGCAATGTTGTATAAAGCTTCACAAGCATAGTAGCGAACTCTGCTATCTTGATCAGAGAAAGAGTTTATCACTGGTGGTAGAATTTGCTGGAAGGTTGTATGAAATGGCAAAAGAGAAGAAAGAAGAATTCATTCAAATTAATTGGTACAATCATGTTCGCATCAAATGGTTACTTTATGTGAGAAATAGACATAAAATGTGAGAATTGTTGTAGCATCAAGTTGCACAAAATATTTTTCTTGGATAATAAATGAACTTCACTGATATACAACCATATCTAAAACACGATTTTCTAACCGTTAAATAATATACACCATATCTAAAACACGATTTTCCAACCGTCAAATAATACACCATAGCGAAATGGTGAACAGATGTTTTGAAGACTCGAATCGCTATTTTGTGTCATTGTGTATTAAGAGATACAATTCGAGAAAAAACCCTTAGTCTGGTTCTTTATATATGGCATGCCAAATAAATTCCAATATAGTAGTTCATTCAATCATGTGGCTGGAAGGTAATAAATGGGTAGTTCTTTAGGTGTGTTGTTAGCTGTAGTAATATAATAAGATACACTACATGTATAAAAGTAGTGATGAAATAAATCATAAAACAAAGACATCAAAATAAACCAACCATTTTGTCAACATGGTAACCTCTTGGCCAATAATGGTGATCCACGATCCGTCATAAAAAACAAAATTTTCCTAACTGATAACCCGACTGGTCATTTTCTAAGGATCACATGATCTATCATGGAATGATCCCTTAAAATAAAGAAAACCTGATTACCAAATAGGTTGCCTATAATTTATTGTTTTATATGCATAGTAAAATTATATATTAATATGGTAAATTGGTAACATTAAACTCAATGCAATGGGGCTAAAAAAATTCAAAAGAATTCGAGACTTCTTTAATTGCTGAAAAATCTTAAAAGTAAAAGAAGTGCCGGAATAATTCAGACTGGTAACTCACTTTCAAGTAGATTACCATCTAACAAAAACTGGACATGAACCCTAAGCGAACTTTTGGTTGAATCAAATACCCTTTAAATTAACTGGAAAATTCAGGTTATAAGTTTGATATTTAAGTTTAATCACATCTATATAAACTTTATGTGTATCAATAATATTATACAAATGATTGTCGATGTAGACTTTGGAATGCAACGGTTACTTAATGAAGACTTCTTGTTGTTTTTTATTATTTTGTATTACATAGTAAAATAAAGCTTTAACAGGACACATACAGAGATCACGACGAGGAAATAAGAAGTTGACTGATGACTGATAACCACCAAATTAATCATATTTTAATTGTAGCTGCAGCCATTCCCCAACTGGTACCACAAGATCTACAAATTTCCTTCTTTGGAGGGTATTATCCATCCGTTAGCTCACATTTTCTAGAAAATATTTCTCATTGTTATAATCAGCAACTCGGCAATTCCAATGATGTGATACCTTGGATGATGCTTAGGAGGGTATTCGAAAACTTAAGTACTGCTTATCACTACGTCTAGACTCTATGTTTTACCTATATTATTCATCATCATCATCATCATACTCAGTAAATCTCACCAATAGCAAAGCTAAGGTAGAGTCTGAGGAGGGTAAGATGTAGACACCCTTACCTCTACCTCGTAGAAATAGAGGCTACTTCCAGTGAGACCCCCGACTCCATAGTAGTTTTGCATCAAGCCTTGGACATAAGGCACATAACACTCAGCAATTGAGACAAATGCTGATTAGTGCATGTACCCCCTTGTCTTTCGGCTATCAACGCCACCACACGATGCATGATTAACCATCCCCCTCTTTTAACGTTATTTCACGAAATTAGTAAAATAACGTTCAAATTACTGCACTTTCACTTTTCCCCCCCGAACGCCCACACATATATACATTATATGCGCATACCGCAAGCGGGGCGTTTTTACCTATATTATTCTATTCTTCAAAAAGCTTAGCAGAAAACATATGAAGTCACGACATAGACAGTCCACATTCCCTAAAAAGTAGACAAGACTATTCTCGTGAAACAAATTAATAGATTAACTCCTCATTTGTCGTTAAAATAGCTATTCACGCAAATCAACCATGACCCTAAAGTAACATCTCTATTATCTGCTACCAGCACATCACCAGAAATGTGAAGATAAGCAATAACTACTATAGCATATGTTTAACTAGTGTATCCTCAAAGCACAAAACCTATACATATGCTCATACATCATACCAACAAACAATGCAAAAAACTAACACAAACCTCCAGATGCTGTGCAGCTTCACCACTCAAACCAACAGTAGCTGCAGCCAATCCAATCAACCCTCCCTATAACAAAACAACACCGAATCACAACCAATTCAAACCAAATCTCACAAATAATTCTCACTACACCTTCCGATGATTCAACTGAGGCGAATAAGCAAACTCATGAGTCAACAAATTAATCACAGCAGTAATCTTATCATGATCACCAGCAGCTGTCAACTGCTTCACAATTCCTTCAACCTAAAATCAACACAACACTAATCTCATCTGAATTCAACAGTAAAACATTTCAAATTTAACTAAACCGATCAAAACTCAACCCTAACCTCAAGCGCAGCATTCTTCCGCTTCTCGTAAAGCTTATCGGAGAGATTCCGCAGCACGGCAGCCGGAATTGCAGATAACGCATCCGCCATATCACACGATAATCACAACACAAAAACGAAACCTAATTTGAGCAAAAGGATAATAATCTGATCTTCTCTTGCTGGAATCGGAACATAATATTCATGAATTACAACTAATAATATCAATAACAACGATTAAAGTACGTATAATGAGTGATTTTTGGAATTGAAAATGAAATTTGATGAAATTGAGTTGTTGCAGATCTGAATTGGAGGTTTGACAGTGTGAATTTAAATGAAGGGAACGGAATCAGACGCCGGAGATCTGCCGGAAACGGTGGTTTCTGAGTTCTCAACGGCGAGTTTTTGGCGTTTTGGGGTTTGTAATGAATGTGTATAAGAAGTAACGCGTGATGTAAGTTGGGAGTTGATCACAGGAGTTTGACAGCTTTTGAATGAAGGGTAATTATGTAAACTTCTTGAAATTATTATTATTATATATGTGGAGAAGCTTGGGTATTCGGGTCGGGTTGGAATGAACCGGGTCGAAATCGAATTGGCAAGAGATAAATGACCGAGGACCGATTCTACTATAGTAATTTTCGAGTTCGTGTTGGTCTGTTTTGGTTTAGTTTTTCAGTTTTGCCGACTCAACATATTATAAAACTGTGTGTAGTGAAGGCTTCAAGGACTACATGTCACACTCACTGGACGCCAAACACCACCCTTCTCTGATAACACGACTCGACATATTATAAAACTGTGTTTTGGTTCCACCAATCACAAGCACACACCGTTTATTTATTAATTAATTTATTCAAGTTATTACTTAAAGACTAATAATGAGTTGGTGGTGGAGTGGTAAACGAGAGACCTGGTATTCCAAGTGACCTAGGTTCAATTCCTACCTCACCATTTAGTTTCGGTGGCATCTGGTGGTGATGATGGGAGACTAGGCGAGTAGGCGGTGATAGCTAGCTTGGGCGAGTAGGCGGGGGTCGCTAGTTCGATCCTTGAACTAAGTGGGTTTTATCTCACCGCACTGTCGTGCCTTCGTGTGAGTGTTCACGGGCTTCGGCACTAGGTGAGGGTTTTCCCGGTTCGGAGGCGAGTGTATCCCGTTGCGGTGAGTTTCGCCAGTAACCCATTTGGAGGATTCATTAGCCGTTTAAAAAAAGTTATTAGTTAAAACACTACACCTAGTTATATGTAGTTTAGTTTATTGTGTCTTTATCTAAGTGAAGGTATTGCACTTTTTAGTTATTCCACTACACTTGGTCTAAAAATGAATATAGCGTTTATTTACAGAGTCGTTTAGTTTGTGGGAGGAGGGGGGTATCGTCTTTCTATGATTATATAGAGAACTATCTCTCGCTTTCTTTTCGGTTTTTATATCTCACGTCCACTCATGATAGTAACGAATGGTCTCATCTTTGCCCTTAATCGGAACATTAAAAATGACCACCATTTACTTCTCTAAGCACATCGGCAATGATAATCTTATTACCGCTTATGTTCCATCACTTTGCTCCAAAATGCCCTTTTTCACATGAAAACCCACATTTTTGTTAAGCTTTTTTATATTAATTTTTAGTTTTCATGAAAATGCTCCTAAAAGTTTCTCAATTCTTTTTCACATGAAACACCCACATTTTGTGTTTCCTGGAAATGGTCCTAAAAGTTCCACTTTAAACAGGTGACAGTAGAGTTAAAGAGTTTACAAATAATGTTTATCCTTTATCAATGAAATTATAGAAGGTAAACACACAACAAGCTGCGCAACTACCCTTTTTTTAATAGCAAAACTAAGTCTTTTAAAAATTACATCCATAGATCTCGGGATCATAACATCACTGTGCATGACCCTTTGAACTCGGCTAAGTAGGTCCACAGGCTCTGGCGCAAGGAACCCAAAAGTATCAAAAGCAAATGGGATAAACACGTGTTGGTTGTCAAGGCACGCCTTCTCGTGTTTGGTCACTTTGCCCGAAGCAACTTTTAAAGCAGCCTGACCTATCGTGAAAACACTACCCCCTAAGCCCACAAGGGGGGGAACCCCTGTTAGATCTACACACGGTGCTTTCCTCTTATCCATCCAAATACCAAAATGTCGGCTGGGCTAAGGGTAGATCTTCCTTCCAATGAAAGAATATAATAAAAAACACTGAGTATAAATATAATCAAAACATAAAAAACTAAACAAATTAACACAGAAAGTTCAATTGTTCGAAATGAATTTCTAAACTCGCGAATTTATCGACATCAAGTTTGTAAAAAGAACCAAATTCTTTTTAGTAATTATGATATAAAAAATAAATTATAAAAGCCTTTTTAGTTTATACTCGTTTTCTACGAGATGCCGGTGATTTAAACCGGTCGGGTTTTACGTTTTTCGGTTGAGCTTGGCTCATGTGTCAAACTAGTGTTTCAATGTTTGATAGCTATGTAACCCTTCATACCAGCTAATTTATTTTGTTGTTCGATATTTCCTTATAACTTCTTATGTTCAATCGTTTGAAAGTCAACACTTTACAGTTTTGTTAACGGTCAACAGTTCTTTTACTTGATTTACTTGATGATTTACACTTCCGTTGTTCGACGCTTCTTTTGTTTGTTCTACCTTTGCTCGGTGGCTCCATGAAGAATAAAAAAAATGAAAGAAGAGAAACATAAAAAGAAAAATATAAGATATAATTGGATGGGTAGTACCCGATTTATAAATATTAGTGTCTAAACGTCAAAACTCACCAATTGAAATGAGACACATAAAATATTTTCTTTTCTAAGAAAAACACTTTTTTATAAAATAATTTTTTAATTTCTATTTGTGTGTTTATTTATTTGATTATTTTATATTAAAATCCATCTTTTTATGTTCTTTTAATCATCTTTGAATATTTAAAAAAAAGTTAAATACAAAAGTGAATTAAAGACAAATGTTATAAATATTGTATCTCTATTTGTATAGTTCAACTTTTTGAAATTTAGGTAATATTTAAGAAAATAGTATTATAATAATAGTTAAACTAATATACAAGATTGATATCAAACGTTGAAGAGGATAGTACTGGAGGGAACACAAAGCAAAAATCATAAAAGTGAATAAAGATATGTTTCAATGTTACATACGATTCAGATGGGTTAGCAGTTAAACAAGAATGACGTGTCGATATGATGTTGGGTGATGAGTTAATGTTAATCTGTCACATGAGATGAGAAAAAGAAAAATCTCAGGTGAATGGATATCCTTGTGATGGTGATGGTGTGGGTCAAAAGAGCTAATGAAAATTTGGTAAAAAGTGAAAACTTATTAACCGAATTACATTTATTACTCTTATTTTAAAGGTTCTTTTTTTGCCTTTTTGTATCTTGATATTTTTAAATTAATTACAATGACATCCAATTTTTCAAATTGATTCGATCGATCGCTCAAATCAATCAAGCGGTTTTATAACAGATTCCTAATACTAACTAAAAAATAAAAAGATCTCAAAGCATGGTGTTTTGACTAACAAATTCCTAAAGACTAAGACTATTTTCTTAAATAAAGACTATTTCAGAAGTGCACAAGCAGATTCTAAAAGCACAATTTCAACATATTGTTCCCCCATGCGTATACTACAATCGCGTATAAGCAAGCCCAAATCTTGCATACATACTCAAAAATAAGGATGCAGTCTTGCCTTATTCTTGTTTAAGAAGTAGATGACAGCTTGCGAACAAATTCAGCATGCAGCGAGTGTCCTCCCTGCAAAGTGGGTGGGTTGACGGACATGGGTCAAGATTCAAGACAGGCGAGTTCGGGTTTTGTTCATTTTCAGAACATTTTATACATAATGTGTTAAATATGATTGCTAAAACCATATAATCAGAATATTAAAATAAATATTATTATACATTACAAATGTGTTAAATAGGATTAGAGAGACAGACCTTATAAGCTATGATATTTGCAACTGGGAGCCCTTGACTACCACTTCGGGCGAAGAGAGAGACGTCGCCAATAAAATCTAAAACCTTGTGCCTACATGGCTCCTCCGGTGAACGCAAAGGTGGATTCAGCAAACCTTTACTGATACTGGAACAGAACATGAAGATCAATTGGCACAACGATCAAAACTAAAGATGGAAAAATAGATGGGTCAGGCAACGGGTTGATATTAGTACATGGCCATGCCAATACTTTTTTCTCATTTCTTACCTTGAATTTTATTGATAACTAATGTTTTAGATTGACTATTTTGTTACAATGATACCATTTGACCTCAATGTATAACCTAAATTGATCTGTTACTCCATAAAAGGACCACCTCTAGTTTGTACATACAAGTATATAAACATGATTGTTAATCCAAACTGATCTGCTAATTCAACTATTCAAGCAACTAGCATCTCACCTGAAAACAACAGCATTCTCTGCAGAACCACCCTTAATGAGTCCTGCACTACGCATTTTCTCCACCTGCGACAGACTATTTCCTTAATTAAACATAACAAAAGACACACAAGCCTGTTAAAGGTCCTCTTTTATGATCGACTTTAGAACTCTACGGCACAACAAAGTTGACGGATTTCATTATGATAATAACTGAAATTTAAAGTCAAATATACAAGTCGCGGGATCTTAAGAATTAGGATGTTACAGCTGGAATATCCCCGCACAGGAAGGCATCAACGTAGGTAAAAGTGTTGGTTAAGAAGATCAGCATTTTACCTCTTCATAAATGCAAAAGGTTCTTGAAGGAGCTATTTGCTTAGAATAAAAAGAGCCGGTGCAAAAGCTTGATGAATACCACTTGAGGCTTAAATCTGATACCTGAAATAGTATATAGAAGTTAACAGCAAAAGAAACGATATGAACAACATAGCAGTCTGTGAATATGTCTGTATATATGTATCTAAACAAAACAAACGATATGAACAACATATTCACCTGCGGAAAATCAATTCCATAACTGATATTAGTTTCATTTGCAGGAAATGCTGCAATAACAGAATCTCCTTTTGACACATGAACAGGTTGAGTAAGATAAGGTGCTACTTTATCACAACTTCTGCCATTGCAATACATGGCATCAGTCAACCCAACTTGGTCAATAGCTTCCACCCATTCCCTAGCTGACCCATCAAAAATGGGTACCTAAATCAATTAACCATACAATTCAACTTCCGATACCATACTATATCCTGATTCACAAAAATTTGCCCTAAAAATTGAAATCATTACAACAAATAATCTAACTTCATGTATCAGATCAATTCGATTTCAAACTCCTTGCAAGCTACATACATGTATGTATGTACGTGTGTACCCAAGCTTGGCTCAATTTGAACTATATTTCTAAAGCTCGAGCTCGACTCGTGAGTAGTATTTGAAGCTCGAGCTGGGCTCGTTTATTATGTATTCATTTATTTATATACATTTTTTAATTTTTGTAAATGTATTTTAACTATAATTTTTATAAGATAATATATGTTGTTTAGTTATTTTTATCATAATTTTATATATCATAATAATTGTTAGAAAATTATATATTTAATTAATTTATACCTAAAAATTATATAATTAAAAGGCTCATTTAAGCTTGGCTCAAGCTCATTACAGCTCGGTTCGTGCTCGTTTAAGCTCGGCTCAATTCGAGCTTTTAATGAGCTGTAGAACAGCTAGCACGATTTGACTCGTTTACAACCCTAGCTACACGTGTATGAAGTAGTCAGAAACTAGTTAGGGCTGTTTGATGATACCTCCACTGATGTATCATCAGAACCAGAATTCATAATCTCAATTCGACAATTATCGACACCGGTCCCTTCCAAAGCCGATAACAAATGTTCAACAGTTCGAACACTGTGTCCATCCTTACGAAGCGTAGTACAAAGCGGCGAATCTTCAGCAAAATCAATTGAGGCAGGAATTAAAAGTGAACGGAAATCGAAGTACCTTCCTGTTCCGGCTAACTCCGGCCAGATTCTCACCGTCGATAGATCGCCGGAGTGAAGCGCCCACCCTGTCTTCTCGATGCCACGAGCGATCGTCTGCTGCTGCTTACCGGTCTGCGATCATCAAGTACCGTACATGATATATGTGATATATACGTAGAGAGAGAGAGAGAGAGAGAGAGATGATAACGTACGGATCTCCATGAAATCAGAGCGGAGGATTTGAAAGCTTCCACGGCGGCGCGTGGGATTTTCATTTGAGCATGAAACGGAACACAGAAGAGTTGTTTGCGTTCTCTTTATTCAAATTTAAACTTCACATGTTTTCATTCAAACCAGCAGGTTACATGGATCGGTTAACATAACGTTAATAGAGAGAATCTGGTCGATGCCAGTTCGGTTCATTACGATAACGATATAGTATTGACACACAATATAGCAACCGAAAAGAAAACTTGAAAAGTAAAGCCGTGATAAGTCCATAAGAATGTCGACTCATGGTCTACATTGATTGAAAACCATACCAAACGAATATCACTACCGGTTCTAATAGTACCAAGACGGTGCCAATGTTTTTCGATGTGTACGGGCTAGATCCAGCTTCAAAAAGATTTATATCGCGTATTTAGTTACGGTACCGGTTTTTCGGTGGGTAGGCTCGATCCGGTTTAAAAACACATTATATTACGTATTTTATTTTTGTAAAAAAAACTAACGAACGAATTCCCAGTACCGAATTTTGCCTATTTGGCTGTAGGGATGAGCATTTGGGACTTGGTACCGGTACCGAATTTTCCGTACCGATTTTTTTCGGTACCAATTAGGTACCCACCTTTTGAAGTTTTCGGTACCGGTATTTTCGGTACGGTACCGGTTCGGCACGATACAAGTATTTTACCTAATTTTATACACAAGGGTAAATTACTTTTTGAGTCCCTGTGTTTTATGAGTTTTAACTCGTTGAGTCCAAAAGCAAAAATTTTAACGACCTGAGTCCCTATAAGCATTTTCTTTAACCATTTGAGTCCAAATTTCTAACCCAGTTAGAATTTTGTTGTTAAGTTTTGTTAAATGACCAAATTACCCCTATAATTAAAAAATAAAAATTAAAAAACTACATGTTCTTCACAAGATCAGGCAGACCCAGTTCATTTCTTCAAACACCCATCAACAACAAACACAAAAAGATCATATACAAATGTAGATGAACAAAAGCTGCAAAATAAAACATTTATCATCAAATCAGCTTCAACTTTAACCATCAACCGACACAAATCCAGTTCAACTCAAGAAGCCTAAATCTAAAACAACTGCATTCATATAACAAATCATTCCCCCAAAACACAAAAAAAAAAAAAATTAAACAAAACTCCAAACAAATTAATCAATTTAATCACACCAAAACACAATAAACACCTGGAAAAACACATCTACAAGTTTCAATTCAATTCAAATCACCAGCATTCACATCAACAAAACTCCAAAAAAACCGTAGATCCAGCTTAACAAAACGAATATCTAACACATCACATAATTAGCAATCAAACTTGGATCCATTCGGGAATAAATCAACAAATCAACGCGTGAAACCACTTCAATCAAACTTGGATCAGATCGCCCCAATTAGAAGATCTAACACCCTCTTTTTATACGGTTTTCTCAAAACCCGGCAAGTACAACCTCAACTCGTAGAACCGATCATATGTGGTGTGGTGCGACGGTGACTGTGGTGGTAGTGCGACGGTGACTGTGGTGGTGGTGCGACGGTGGTTGTGTTGGAGGTTTGTGGTTGAGTTGGTGGTTGGTGACGGAGGTGGAGGTGGTTGTGGCTGTGACGGTGACGGTGGTGGTGTGGTGGTGGTGGAGGATATAGGTGATCTAGAGAGAGGGAAAGAAAGATGAGAGAGATGAAGGGTGCAGACTTTAAAAGAGAGAAAGAGATGGGTGTGCCTGATCTTGTGAAGAACATGTGGTTTTTTTATTTTTATTTTTTAATTATAGGGTTAATTTGGTCATTTAATAAAACTTAACAACAAAATTCTAACTTGGTTAGAAATTTGGACTCAAATGGTTAAAGAAAATGCTTATAGGGACTCAGGTCGTTAAACTTTTTGCTTTTGGACTCAACTAGTTAAAACCCATAAAACACAGGGACTCAAAAAGTAATTTACCCTATACACAAATATCGATACCGTACCGGTACCGTATGGTACCCACATTTTTGGCATGGTACAAATATTCTCCAAAGAGGCTTTGCTTCTTAGCACTGAGCTACAACCCAACTAGCAATTGTATTTTAGTATTATATATTGTTGGCCACATCTAAAACTAACAAGAGTTTCAAGGCTCATAAAAGAGCTTGAAGGACCATAAATGCAGACATCTAAACTTTACGAATTAATAGAGATAGATAATCTTATAGTTATATTTTTATATTAAAACAATTCGGCGGTATGAGCGAGAGCCATCGCACTTGAATAAAGGTAATGTTTACCCTCATCACACACTTCCTATACCATACCAATAAGCTTTGCTATAAATGGATTATACTGGTTACGTTTGTTTTACATTGGATCAAATAGGAGTTGAGACAATTCTAATCACAAATTCATATGAATAGACTCTAGTGTAAGGTTATATTTCATCACCCACTAATACACACAATTTTATAGTATAATTCTAAAACACTGGTAGAACTAGAACATGCATGCTTCAACACAGAGTTTGTAGAAAGTGCAAAACGCTGATTAAATTAGATCAATTAGGATTTGAGACCAACTCTCTCACTCTAAATGATTATCGGATTACATTGTACAAAATAATATCATATGTTACTTTTCACCATGCACAATTCAATTTGACAATACAAATAAGGCAAATGTGCAACATACTAAAGCAAACCCACATCAAAAGTAAACATAGGTTTTTTGAGAATGACCGACTTCAAATACCATCAACACTTATTACACACATTAGTTAAACATGCTTTGATAAGAACAATCCCAGGGTAAACATCCTAAAAAGCTCCACTTTGTATTACATATACAAGATCTGAATTCATCAAATAGCTACACAAGGTACTGCTGAAATAAATCCTATAAATGTAAGCATTATTTTCTTCATTTGTACCAAGAAGACCAAACTCATACAAAAAAAACCAAATAAGCAACGGTTAGGATCTATTGTCATCACATATTTATTTGTTTACATTTCCTCATGTACATGAATAAATACATAGTAGCACGCACATGAAGACTCGATTACTTTTTAAACCTGTTCATTTCCCTTGAGGATGTTGTACTTGCAAAGTGGGCAAGTTGCATTCATCTTCAGCCATTTCACGATGCATGTAGCATGGAAATGATGGTTGCAAGGAAGCGAATGAAGTTCTGTTCCATCTTCATATGTGCTTAGACAAATGCAGCAATCCTGAAAGAAAGTTGCAACATTTTATCCCACAAAAAAATTTAATCGTAGTCAAATTCCTAACATACCCTTCCAAATCATCAACAATAAACTTACAGCATCCTCAGGTAGAAGAACACGTTCGACAGCTAAGTGACCGCCATTTGATTCAGCAGGAACCATTCTACCTGCTCCCACCTCAGGTTTGTCCTCGTTATCTTTGGATGCCTGAAATCTGTATTTAGGAAGCGCGTTGAGGTCTGCATCGGATGCACCTTCCTGCATGTTACTATGGTATGTTATACAAGTTCATGAAACATTGATCGTTAGTAGATGCAGTGATGTCAACCCACTACTATGCAAACAGGTCAATTCAGGTTGTATTTGTTTGATAACCGGTCAAAAGTCATCTAAATATTTACAAAAGAGTAAAATGCCATTTTCGTCCCTGAGATTTGGCCAGTTTTGCGACTTTCGTCCAAAGGTTTGTTTTTCCGCATCTGAATCCAAAAGGTTTGAAATCTTGCTATTTTCAACCAGCTCGTTAACTCCACCCATTTTTTCCCATTAAGTCAAGGGTATTTTCGTCTTTTTTGTTAACTTAAAGGGCAATTCGGTCTTTTTCACTTTATGTACAAGCATTTAGCATAATGCACAAGTATTCTAAATACCCTTACTAAATAAAAAAGACGAAAAAGCCCCCGACTTAACGGAGAAAAATGGATGGAGTTAATGAGCCGGACGAAAATGACAAGATTTCGAACCTTTTGGATCCGGATGCAAAAAACAAACCTTTGGACGAAAGTCGCAAAACTGGCCAAACCTCAAAGACGAAAATGGCATTTTACTCTTTACAAAATTTCAAAGTTAACAAAAAACATGAAGTTACCCGTTTCTAACCAGAATCCATTTTAAAATGTTACCCAACCCGCTTGACCTGTCTGTTATAAAAAATCAAGAAAGAATATTCGTCTTCTCACCTGGCCAGCAACTGCATACAGAATAGCAATTATGCAGGGTAGGCAACAACAAAGGGCGATCCCGATTAAGCATGCCAACACAACACAGAAGATGGCGAAGAACACATCAAAGGCTAAGAACACCACAGTCACCCTGCAATCGTGGAAAAGAAAGAAAAAAGTAGAGAATTGTAGCACTTAGGGGTTTCGGTGTTCTAGACTGTAATAATATTATATTGGTTCAAGACATACCAGTACAGACGCGGAGCACGATGCATAAGAATCTCGCCACCAGCAACCATCCAGTAGAAGCCGATTAGCCACCAGACGAATGATACCATGGTATTAAGATTTTCACATCTTTTAGCGTAGCTGAAAAACATACAAATCTTGAAACACATCGCTCAAGGAATCATGTATGCAGCAGACAAAACAAACAAACATACCAAGTAATGCCCCATCCGTAGGTATTTTTCTTTACAAATATGAATAACCTATATCCTAAAAAAAACTAACCTTTATCCTGTCTCCAAGAACTCCTATCACCGATCATGTTCATGGAGAGGTGCAAGTCTAACAAATCATATGCTTAATTTGCTCATCACATGTCCTCTAGGAGGTGCAAGCATACAACAGACAACAGGTCATCATCATCATCATACTCGGTAAATCCCACCAATAGCAAAGCAAAGGTAGGGTCTGAGGAGGGTAAGATGTAGACAGCCTTACCTCTACCCCGTAGGAATAGAGAGGCTGCTTCCAGTGAGACCTCCGGCTCGATAGTAGTTTTGCATCAAGCCTTGGACATAAGGCACATAACACTCTGCAATCGGAACAAAGACCGATTAGTGCATGTACCCTTTTGTCTTACAGCTATCAATGCCACCACATGATGCATGATTAACCGTCCTCACCTTTTAACGTTATTTTCACGAAATTAGTAAAATAACGTTGAAATTAGTGCACTTTCACTTTTTCCCCCCGATGGCCTACACATATATACATTATATACGCATACCGCAAGCAAGGCGCGATACAACAGACAACAGGTACAAAACAAATTCTACAAAAAATCAGAGTAATGCAATGAACCTCATAGATGATTAGATATGCCTAGCATAATAAACAAAAATCAAACCATCAAATAGCCTCCAACTCGATCCCAAGTGAATAGGATGGTAATATTGACTTGATGACAACGGTATTTTTTGGTCAAAATTTTCTACAAGTTCCATTAAAATCTCAGTGTCTTCAATGATTGCAGACAAAGTGAAGCTTATATCTTGAAAATACAGCAGCTCAACACACACAAACAGTAAAAAAGAGGCTGAAAGGTCGAATACACCAACATCTAAAGCTAATTTGTCAAAAGCCCCCTACGTGCGTGTCTAGGCACCCAGGTGCAGCCCAACGCATTTGCATTGCGCCCTGAAAGGCGAGCTTTCGAGCTCTCAGGCCTGCTTCAGGGCATTTTCTAGCCAAAATGTAAAAAAAAAAGTCCAAATTAAGGCTGGAATCAACCTAAAATAGCTTGGAATCAACCTTAAACTAGCCCTAAACATGTCCATAGTTGTTAATAGCGACCATAGCGGTCGCTATAGCGCGCTTTATGGCGATGCGACTATGTGTCGCTATGCTGGTTATGGCGATGACTAGCGAGCTTAGAGCATTCACATCCAGGCCATCAATTTGTGTGTGTGAAGTTTTTATAATATAAATAGTATAAAAAGTGGTTGTGAGTGGAGGAGAGAGAAATTGTTACTGTTCATATGTATATTTGGGGGGACACTGTTCACCCACTATAATTTTTTAATATATATTGAAAGTGGTTGTGAGTGAAGGAGAGAGAAAAATGTAATATATATTGAAAATGAGAGAGAAAAAATATTTGTTTTTAGTGGAAATATATTGACATAGGAGTTGTTTTTTAGTGGAATGTATGTATATTTTTAGTGGATTGGATGTGAATGCTCTTAGCGACAGCTGTTTTTTTTTTTAATTTTTTTTCATGTCGCCTGGGATTTTTAATACAAAAAAAATACATAATCTGGTTAAAAAAGCAGAAGGAAACTGTGCAAAAACTGGCACACGCGGGCCCGGGGTTTTCGGAGCTGCATTCGTGTCCGCAGAAACTCATTTTTTGCAACCCCCACCCCCCTGCGCGCGGGTAGGACTTGTGGTAAAACATGTCATAAAGCTACAATGTAGTAGTAAAGACTTTACCTTATAAACAACCACTAACTTTGTTCACACACCAATGTGGGACAAAGTATTTACCACCTTTTGAGACTTTCATTCACACACCCAACATATAAGTCCTTTGCTACTAACTATTAGTTTTTGTTAAATATACATGTAAAATAGCATATATACAAGGGTATTTTGATGTAATATACATATAAAAATTTTCAAAAATCTTTTTCTAGTGTAATCGCTATTTATAAAATAGCCGTCGCTATTCGCTACGTAGCCTATAGGTGCCTTGTCGCTATTTGTCGCTATTCGCTATCGACAACTATGAACATGTCTTAAACCCCAAAAAATGGTAATTTATACTATGCGCCTAGCTTAAAAAAGCCCTCGCTTTTTAAACACCTAGGCTCCGGGCTCAGCCTATGCACCTGAGTGTCCCTTGGGCTTTTGACAACATAGATTCTAAAGAATGCAACACAACATGTTTGTCCTTGAAAATACCTCACAAGTCACAACTCAAATAACATACTCCATATTTCTCAACATAAACACTTCACAAATTGCAGATACATATTAAAAAAACAGGCATATTCACACCACAATAACAATAACATGCAGAGTACAGAATCATAACATTCAACTGACAAAACATACCTGATTCCATTAGAACTCAAACCATCCCCAATCCTCCCTTCATCCTCCTCACTATCATTCAAATTATCACTTCCACCTGCACTTTCCTCTTCCGTTAATCTCCGATTCCTCCTCCTATACTCCAACCACACCAACACCACGTGCAACGCACACTGAACCGCATAACCGCAAATCCAAACCCTAACCGGCACATTAGGTTTCTCATCCATCGTACAGAACAACAAAACTACCGAAACCGCAACGAACGCGAGGTTCCACGTCATATCTAGGGCTACGACCGGCTTTGAATAGCCCCAGTCGGCTCGGCGCTGTTCCAGCTGGCGCGCCGCGGTCTCGCGCACCAGCATAGAGGCGCCGTGGCGTCCCGAAGCTCGGCCGAGGAGGAGAGCGAGTGTGTTAGGTCTAGCGGTGGTGGATTGTGAGTCTCCGGTGGGTTGCCGTGGACGGAGTAACGGTGCGGTGGTTGACTCCGGTGACGTGTTGGACATCGTGAAAGTTCCAAGGTTTGGATGGAGTGTGACCGGTTGGTTATTCGAGTGATATCAAGATGTATGATTTGTTTATGGGTTTTTTAATTTAACAACATGACTAGAATGTTTTTTGTATTTTAAAGTTTAAACCATAGATTTTTGTGCCACTAGCATCCTCATTGACTGGTCTCATGGCTAACACAAGCGAGGTAAATCATGTGTCGCATAGTCGAGTGGTAACATAGAATATACATAAACATATACAAGAATTCTTAGAGAAGAGTGAACGTTTGATGGCTTGTATGTTTTAGAAGTAAATAGAGATGAGTACTCTCTACTTGACTCCACCACCTTCACATCCTTCCACAAGTTGTAACACTACAATTTCACCCGTTGTAACCTCGGGCGAGTGTCCTTATCTGGCAGTACATACTGCTTTGGATATTGTACCCTAGGATATTGACATGTTGTCTAAGTAGAGGAGCAGAATCTGTTTTAAGAGACCCGTGTTAAACGTGAATCCTCAGCCACAATCATCAACACTTGTTTGTTCTTTATTATAGCAAAGGACTGTATAAGAAGATGCAATTCGAGATCACACTGAAGACTACACAAATGATTGTATAAGAAGACGTGATTCAAGATCTCGTTGAAGACTACGCAAAGGATTATACACAAAGACGTGATTCAATCTCTTGTTGAAAACTTCAGTTTGAGTCATTTATTTACATATGTTGTATAACATCTTATTTTCTTTTGGATTTGTACATGGTACGTGTCCTACAATTCCCCTAATGCATAAAGAGTATCTTTATTATTTTTGTTAATACATTTCTCATAAAATTGTGACCCATCTCCTACAATTCATACATACTTCGTGAGATTGTTGTTACAATTTTAAAACCTTATTTATATGGGTTTTGAGTTCACGAAATTGTTTAAAACTAGAATTGGCGCCCGCGCTTCGCGGCGGGGTCCTTGGAGGTTGGTAGCGAGGATGTACTTGTTTCATGATATATCGATGAGTTAATATAGATGATGCAGACTTTAATCTAAACGATGGTAAAAATAAGTAATCAGCGCGGTTAATTGAACATGTCTAGAGTTAAAAGTTAGCTTAAACTATAATAAGCTAAATAAAAAATGATTATATTTGTTACCTGGTGTAGTAAAGGGTTAATATAGACCATGTAAGATTTAATCTAAACGTCGGTAAAAATAAGCAAGTAACATGATTAAGTAAATATATATAGAGTTAAAAGTTAATTTTAATTATAATAAGTTAAATTAATAAGAAGTAAAACAAAACCGATAAAAGAACAAATATTTAAAAAAAAATTACTTTATTACACTTCAAAGGCCGTATGATAACTTGATTAAAGTTCGGGGTTTAAAACGTAAATTGTTTATCGAGAAAAGAATTATTACTAAACTTCCGTATGATAAATCTATTAAAGTTCAGAGGTATACGTAAATCGTTTATAAAAAAATATTAGAGTTCAGGGGTCATATGATAAATTATTTAAAGTTTAAGGTTAGAAACGTAAATATATTATAAAAACTATATTTTTATAGTCTTATAATTGTTAGAGTAAATTGCCATTTTAGTCCCTGGGTTTGTCTAAATTTACCATTTTAGTCCAAATAGTTTTTTTCTCCTCTGGATCCCTGACTTTTCCCTTTTGTTGCCATTTTGATCACATTACCTAGCTCCATCCAAAAACCTCATTTTTAACCAGAGGTATTTTAGGGATTTTCAATTTAAATCTTTCAAATTGCCATTTTGATCCATTCTTTTTTTATACTAAAAAAATAAAGGAAAAATATCTAATTAGTGGGACATAACCCTACCCTCTCCTTCTTCATTACCTGCTCTCTCTCTCTCTCTCTCTCTCTCTCTAAATCTTTTAATTGCAGGAGGGTGATGAAGCTATATCAATTGATGGACATGAATATATGCTTGTAAATCTTGAACCATGATTCAAAAAGTGAGATTAGCGTTATTTACACGATTTAATAGGGAGTTTTTACCGGAAAGTGTGGAACGGAGTTGAATCATGGTGTAGCAGTGGTCGGATATGATACGAGTGAAGCTGGACTCAAGTACTGGATAGTGAAGAACTCGTGGGGAGGCGAATTGGGTGAGAATGGATATATACGAATGCAACGTGGCGTTCCTGATAAGAATGGGCTATGTGGTATAGCAATGGAAGCTTCTTATCCTATTAAGAGCTCTCATACAAACCCTTATGGATCACCAATTATCAAGGTTGAACTCTAGAATAAGTGAATAACCAAACTAGTATCAGCTTATGTAGTGTTCGAATTTGTTATCCAATCTCAAATCGCGACTCATTAGGAACACCATCATGTTTTGAATATCCTTGTTATATTATTTCCATATGATTTTTCTTACCAACACACAGTTAGAAAAAATGAATACAAGTGCTAGGTAAAGATCCTAAATTTTGATAAGTCTAGAAAATTTATGTGTTGCTGATAGGTTCGTACAAGAGTTGAATTTAAAGAATTCATATTTAGAGAGAGAGAGAGAGAGAGCAGGTGATGAAGAAGGGGAAGGTATGGTGGGTTCCACTAATTAGATATTTTTCTTTTATTTTTTCAATATAAAAAAATGGATCAAAATGGTTTTCCTTTATTTTTTTCAATATAAAAAAAAGAATGGATCAAAATGACAATTTGAAAGATTTACATTGAAAATCCCCAAAATACCCCTGGTTAAAAGTGAGGTTTTTGGATGGAGTTAGGCAATATGATTAAAATGACAACAAAACGGGAAATGCAGGGATACAGAGGAGAAAAAAAACTATTTGGACTAAAATGGTAAATTTAGACAAAGCTCAGGGACTAAAATAGCAATTTACTCTAATGGTTAATTACCAAACTATTAAAGAAAAAAAAAACAAATAATATATAATACTGTTCATATTTCCTTTTGTTATTATATAGAACTAGGTTTAAAGAAGTTCACCGCGTTGCGGCGAATTTCTTTTGGCATTTAGTCTGTGTTTACATGTGTTTTGAAATCACTACGAGCGTGTTACGAACAGAACTGCTGACAAGAATAAAAAGAAAATGTAGAAAAAAAAACACTAAAAGATAACCGAAAGAAAATCAAACAAAAAAGTTGTATGGTAACGATGTTGTTCGTATGAAACCCGTGGTCAGAGATGAGCAAATGAGCAAATTGTTCTGAGTACCGATACCAAATTTGCCGAACCGAAAGATCTTAAGTACCAATTCGGTACCGACTTTTAGCATTCCCGGTACCGGTTCACTACCGTTTTTTACCTTCATATACCGGTACCGTAACTGGTATTTTCGGTATCAGTACCGATTCTGTATCGGTTGGCACCGAGTTCATCTCTACCCCTGAAACTGAAAAAGAAAAAATTAAAAGTTGAAGAAAATCAACAAAAAAAGTTGCACGATCCCGTTGTTCGTACGGTAACCGTGATCAGGGATGAGCAAATGGTACCGGGTAGCCGCACTGAATTTCCCGAACAAAAAGATTTCCAATATCAATTCGGCACCAACTTTTGGCGTTTTCTGTATTAATGCCGGTTTTTACCTTCACATGTACTGATACCGAACAGGACCGTACCGGTATTTTTGATACCAGTACTGGTTCGATATCGGTTAACACCAAGCTTATCACAACCCCTGATATTAAAAAAAGATTAAAGTTAAAAAGTAAAGAAAATAACTATTATTATGATATTAAAATAATAAAAGTATTAAAAAAAACTATATATTATTATAATATTAAAATCACTATTCATTTCACTTCGTTTATTAATATATAGTAATATATAGTAATAATTTTTACCTTCATGTACTGATACCGAATAGGACCGTACCGGTATTTTTGATACCAGTACTGGTTCTGGTTCGATATCGGTTGACACCAAGCTTATCCCAACCTCTGATATTAAAAAAAGGATTAGAGTTAAAAAGTAAAGAAAATAACTATTATTATGATATTAAAATAAGAAAAGTATTAAAAAACTATATATTATTATAATATTAAAATCACTATTCATTTCACTTCGTTTAGTAATATAGTAATAATATATAGTAATATATAGTAATAATAAAAAAATATCTAGAGAATAGAGATTATACTTATTTATATATATATATATATGTATATATATATAATATGAGGGTGGGGGAGGAAGATGTATATAGTACAACATGTTGTCTTTGGATTTATTAAGATTGTGGTACAATCTTAAACCATATACCATGATGTAAAACAAATAGTTTATGATTCAACCAAATTTGGTTTTAACATGTGTGTGTTAACCGGGTTTATTGGTATAAACCACACGTTTCTTATAAACATTAAATTCTCTACCGTGGGTGTTAGACCAGGTTTATTTTTGTAAACAATACATTTTTTTGTAAATGTTTTATTTCCTAACATGTGTGTTAGAAATTATTATATTATATATAATTTTTTTTTTGTGTAAAACGTTTGTCTAAAGTTCTTACTTCCTAACATGTGTGCTAAAAACGATATATTTTATATAAATCAATAAGCCTTATAATGATTTTGTAATCATTTATTTCTAATAAGTGTGTTATAACCTGTTTATTATATATAAACTGATGACTTTATAACGATTTTTGTACTCGTTTATTTCTAACGAGTGTGTTAGAACCGATTTATTAATAAGCTTTATAACGATTTATGTAATCACTTATTTCTATTGAATGTGTTAGAACCGGTTTATAAACCGTCAACTTTAAAACGATTTTTTGAAATCATTTGTCTTCTAACATGCGTGTTAGAAATGATTCATAAAAACCGTCAGTTTAAAATGACTTGTAATCATTTTTTATTGTATTTGTTAGAAACAATTTATTTTATAAACCATAATAACCGATAGTGTTTTATGTAAACATTTTAATTTTCTACTGTGTGAATTAAAAACGATTAGAAATGGCTTCATTTATAAACAATATCATTGGAAAAAGTTTTATGTAAACGTTCAATTTTAAAATATGCGCATAACGATATATTTTCTAACATATGTGTTAGAAACCATTTTAGTACATATATATCAAACTTAAACCATATGAAAAAGTTTGATGTTTTGGATTTCGATATATGATTTCATAAACCCTTATTGATACTGTTAATATAATATATTGCAAAACTAAGGAAGTGTTTTAGAATGAAATTTAAAACCAAGTTTTGCATAGTTTTGATAGGGATTTCCCGGGTTAGGGAATTGCTCATCAACCCTTGCCAATCTTCATATGGTGGTGTGTTCGGAGGCTCACCACCGTATCCTCTACCGTCCGAATAGTTTTTTGTACATACAAAGAGTGTGATGCATTGTTACTTTCATAATACGGTTGCTCACCACCGTATCCCCCGTATCCACCCGGATGGTCTTGTTGCACGTAAAAAGAATGTGATGTATTGTTACTTTCGTAAGGGTTGCTCGAGTTAGGTGGTTGCTGATCATAATACAGTTGCTCACCACTGTATCCTCCGTATCCAGCCGAATAGTCTTGTTGCACGTAAAAAGATTGGCAACCATATCCGTAATCTGGATACCCTTGTTGTGCTAGATAATAGGGTTCATCAGGAGAGAGATGTGGAGGCTCATTCAAGTCTAGCAACGGTTTCATTTGATCAACATGAATGTCAGACGCAACCTCCTCCTCCTCATTAGAATCTGGAACACCAGAATTCTCCTTAATTTCAGGTAGGCCCCAGGAGTCGTTGGAATGCTGCTCAAAAAAATAGTTCCCGTCCCAGACCGGTGACATTTTAGCTTCACGATTGTCTGACAATTGATAAACCAAGGAAGAATCAAAGAACGAGGAGGGTCATGAAGAAGCGTCTGCATGCCACTATTTGAAGAAACCAAATTCACATGTAAACGCCTCGTACAACCCTCTATTTGGCGTATACCTTTATCACGAGCCCAGACAACATCGGATCAAAGTAAAATCAGTCAGGTATATACACCACATACACGTCTGTACCCGGCGTACATAGCTATCATATAAAAGCAACATACAGGCTTGTATGTGGCGTATATGTGATTGATTTGACACCGTACTAGGTTTTACCCCTTGATCGGAGACATAAACCCTATACGTCACGTACAGGTCTGCACGTGGCGTATATAGGCGTCCCATTTGTGGTATTTGTTCAGAGAAATAAACCCTATACGCTAGTACAGAAATGTACGTAGCGTATATAAGGGTCCCACTTTAGTGTGTAGATAGGCATCAAGGTGTGTGAATATGCACACCCAAATAAAAATACGTAGTCACACATTCTAAATTTAGATATATTACATAAAATGCATGCTTGTCTTTAAACTAACAAGAAATTAAATAGCATAAATCATCCATAGAACATCAGTTTTAGAACTCAAATACATAAGGTTGCATCAATCCTACAAGGTAGCTTAGGAAGAATGCATAATTAGTTACTTCATTCCTGCAAGATCAAAACCCTACAAAATAGAAAAACATATCACCATTCACTAATTCGAAGAATCGTTAGAAAAACGTTTGTTAAATTCATAGAAATTTTGAATTGTCTCTGATTCTTGTATATGAAGAGACAAACACCATACGTTGTTTAACTTTGATAAGATTAAGGTTTAGACTAAATTAGTGATACACAACTTTTGTTTCTATTTTTTTAAGTTGGCCATAAAGTTTTCAGAAAACGAGAAACATCCTACTTTTCTGATCCAACAGAAACCATAACATTGTGTAGATTGAAAGATGTTAACAAAAAAAGGTAATCTAAGGCATGTTTCAACATAGTAATGGTCAAGTCTATACCAATATTACACTTTCTTGGAATACTTTTTTTCTATTGGTTATGGTTATAAGGTTGCCGAATTTCCTAAGAAAAGAAGCGTGAGGAAAAAGAACAAGGAATAAAGGAGAAAAGGAGGACTATTACTATGAGTTATGAAACAATTAACAATATATATATAAGTAACATAAACAAAGAAATATAGTTTTAATTATTAAAACAATTATGTTTATTTTTAACCAACAAATGCTGAAGAAATCTTACTGTGTTGATGCTCCCAGGGATGGATCCATTTGGTATATGACCAGCCCACTGTTGCAAACATTTAGATAAATTAGTAAAACCCAATAAAGATAAATTATTTTCTTACCTTCTCTTTCATTTATTTCTATAACTTCAACACATAAAAAAAAGGAAAAAATATCAATATACATAGTATAATTCATAACACAACAACAAATTATTACGAGAAAAAAACAAGCATAAATCGTTAACTTTTTTTTATCAATGGTTTATTAAAATAAATATATTTTTACATACATATATTTGTAATTTGTATGTTATATTCTTAAAAATCCATTAAACTAATTATTCATATCTTATATTTCCATTTACGTTATTTGAATCTTTTTTTTTTTTTTTTTTTTTTGAACGGCAAATTTGGATCACTGACGGACCACTGGAGTATCATCGTGCCACCAGAGGAACCACCCGATCATATCCATCTCCACTAGGCATAACGCCACACCAATTCAGGAGGAAACCCAATAAACATGGGAAAACCCCCTTGTGGGAATCGAACCCAGGACCTATTGGTCCCAAAGTCTTATCCCACCACCAAGATGCCACTAGGCTATAAAGCCATGGGCACGTTATTTGAATCTTAATCAACAAGCTAGAAAGTGTATATATAAATGCATACTTACATTTTTCGCTGCGGTGCTGAAAGCTTCTCGATGAGGTATCTGCGGATTTGAAGCCTTAATGCGTTGTATCTCCTCTCTATATTAAAATTTCACACAAAAAAAAAAAAAAAAAAAAAGATATAACAAGTTGAATATGGAAATTGTCAAAAACAAACATAAAGATTTGTCGGTAATTTGGTTGTAAACTCACTTCATGAATCGATTATAAGCAGATGGAAGCCTGTGCTTTTTCTCAGGTGCTATACATATGTGACCAAGAACAAGAACAAAATTTATCATGAAAATTGCAATCAATATTTAATACTTCAAAAGAAATAATCATAATTAATATTTTCTGAGGATGAATTAAGAAAGAACTAAGTAATGAGTACGTTTGACAACGAACGGAGCTTTTGGTGAAGTGGGTTCATTTGATGTGGATGATGAAGAAGATGAAGATTGACCCCTTTTAAAGTCACTAGAGAAACCAGCCTGTTTGCAGGTTTAAAAAAAACATTCTTAGAAAAAAAAAAAAAAAAAAAAAAAAAAAAAAAAAAAAAAAAAACCAGTTGTGTACTTGAGTTCCATCTATCACTAATTCCAAGATTATCAGAATTTTTTTTGTGTTAATTTTATAGTATATTTACCCACAAATATATTTTATAAGAATTATTTATAAGAAAAATACCTGAAAAGGTGGGAGTGAAGGATGATCAGGATGAGAAGCCCTAATGGTGAGAAATGATAAATTACTACAATGCCCACATTTCACAGTCACTGTATCCAAAAGCCTCTTGCATGGTATCCCCACCTGAAAACATTTTTTAGATTATATACACACACACTGAAAACATTTTTTAGATTATATACACACACATAGACGACTGAGATCTATGTTATGTATACATACAAGTATTTATCTATATATGTGTCATAATAATCAAATCCTTATTTTTATCTTTTTGAAATAATTATCTATATATGTGGCATTATAATCAAAATCACACAAAGGTAGTATCACTTTATTTCTTTCATTTAACATTTTCCGGGTAAAACCCGTTACACAAAAATGCACAAATGCGTACCGCTAGAAGGGTATTGCAGAAGTTGCAACGAACGTAACAAAGGTGCTGATCCGAAGGAGTTTGAACCGGCGGATCCATGTTCGCCACCCTCTCGGCTTGCACTTCAAAGTTCATGATCATACGAATGGAAATGGAGCGGTGAATCGGTAGATGATATCACAAATGATAGGTTTTGTATTAATTCAGTGAATGATTATCAATTTCAAGAGAGAGAGAGAGAGAGAGAAAGATTGCATATGAAAAGGGTCCATTAGGGTTTTGATGGGGAGGGAGATATATAGGAGTAAATGTAGGGTTAGGGAAGCTAGTTTGTGCATGAAAAAAGATATATTTAGGGTTCCTACAACTAATATTGACAGTACATCCCAAATCTAGCTTCCAAACGATTCACTTTTGCTCTCATGTTACATAAGTGTTTAAATTGTTATAAATCTGAAAACCTGTAATCGAAATTTTTTTTCTTGTTATGTTGTTTTTAATTTTTGGTTATTATAATCAGATTTCAAAAAGCATGTAATTATATGTTGTATTAGAAGTTAGAACTAATGTGGAAAGATAACCGTAAAATTATCTAACTTAGTGTTATATTCAATTATTTGTTATCCAACTTTTAATCTTGAATGTTACAACTCATTTAAAAATGATCTATCGTCGAGTTCCCACACCAACAGTCCAAGAATAGCTTACAGTATCATACAATTATTTCCTTTTATAGATTCATACATAGCATGCGTGTTTTATATAATGGGTGTAAATGAACTAAACCCCTTGTAAACTATTTGAAATCGGCTTGTTAAAAAATTGAATTGAGCCGAGTTTAAACGAGCTTCATCATAAGAATAAGTTTGTTGACAAATGAACTTATCAATCCAGGCTTTACTTATCGAGTTCGGGCTAGTTTGTGAGCCTAAACGAGCGTAGCTATTATTTATATAGCTTTTTGTTTAATATACTAAATATATAATATTGTACCAATAATTTTTACATATAAAAAAACTAAATAATATATGTTATGTTATATATAATATATTCTTATATATATATGTATATCTATAAAAGTTAATTACAGATGTATATAATTTAATTAATAAAGAATACATGTGTTGAGGCCGAGCTGAACTCAAATTTGAAAAACTAATCACGAGCCAAGCTCAAGATTTAGTATTAAAGCTCGAAACGACCCAAGCTCTCGAAAGTCGAAACAACCCGAGCTCAAGCTTTTATATATTAAATGACTTGAGCTCAAATTAGCTCGACCCATTCACATAACCCTAGTTCTAACATTATTATTATTTATATAATTATTACCAAATAAAATAAACAGTAAAAAATGTTATATTATTATAATTGATTATAAACATATTTTATTGTAACTTTTAAGATACGGTATTTTATATCACTACAAGAAAAGGGGGCAAAAGAGGCAACGCTTGTCGCTGTCGCTATTGTAACGACACTATTGATGGGACGCTATTGGCCACATGTCGCTGCTATTGGTCCATGTCGCCGTTTTGGTGGTTAACCTTTAGCATCGACAGTTTGTCGCTAATAAGACGTTGCTAATGACCTTTGTCGCTATTACCTGATGAGTATTAGCAGCGACATGTCGCTGCTAAAAGTCTTTTTTTTTTCAATATTTTTGCTGTTTTTACAATATTTCCCGGCTTTTACGAATATACAAAACTTGCCGATTTCACGTTTTCAAAAATACACAAACAAACTACATAAACACAATAATTATATGTTCGTACATACTAACATTCATTACTTAAAAGTGAGTCGTTTAATTCCGACAAAACATCCTAAAATTGCATAAAACATGAAAAACTACATCATGTCGTCGTCGTCTTCATCGTTATCGAAAAAGTCATCATCAACGTCCGTGGGTTGCTTTCCCCTCGAACCAAGATAGTCTTCAAGGCGGATCGACCATAAAACATGAAAAACTATTCATGTCGCTGCTATTGACCCTTAATGTCGCCGCTATTCCTTTAAATAAACCCCAACCGTTCGATCATGATAAGGAATGAGTGGCTGGGGTTTATTATGGGACACTGGGTTCCGGATCGACCAATAGCGGTGACATATGAAGTGTCGCCGCTATTGCCCCATATTCCTGTGGTGTATAAAGTTCTGAGTGGTCGTTGTGATATTCATAATATTATCTACGTCTTGATATAATTATTTTTTCAAAACCGAATTGTAAGTAGTAATGTACAATTAATCGAAGCACAAATATACAAATATCAAAGCTAACTCTTACATTTAACAAGTTAGCTATTGGTTTGAGTTCTAATAATAAAATGTTAAAATTTAAACTTACGTCATTTTTTAAAAAGATTTATTATTCGACTGTTCACTATCAATATAAAATCAATTTTATGGCTAGGGGATTGTGATTAGGGGGGACGGGGTGGAGTCGTTATCTACCGTGATACATTCCTATCACTCGTGGAACACCGCCGCCTCCCCTAATATAACGAGTGATGAAGTGTAACGAGTGATGGGTATAACGCGTTGAACATGTAAGGGGATGAATGTGTATCTTGTACATTGTGCATTAATACTTGTACATTGGAATCCCATCACTAGTGATACCACCCCTCCTACATTTCTATCACTAGTGATAGAATATTGGGTGCTTACATGGCATGATTTGATTGGGTGCTCCCATCACTAGAATCTATCACTAGTGAACCACCCCTCCCCCCCTTATCCATAAAGACTTGTACATTCAGAAAGCCAGGTATAACCGGAGAGAGAAAGGAGACAATTATGTGTTGTATAACTCCATTATGTGTCAAAATTAATACAATTTAAACAAATGTTTACGTGATATGTCCTTTAAAAAAATGTCAAAACATGTTCAAAACAATACTTAGTAGGTCCTCATGTATGCATGTATTTATGCTATATGTATGCATATACAACATATATTAATTCCAGTCGAGTAAATGTTTGTTACGTATTAAATTTTTTTATCATGAATCACCTTTCAGCCGCATACCTTGTGATTCCCACCCATTTTTTGATAAATGTAAGTGATACGAAACATACATACATGTATGATATATATAGTCGTGTATTAGCTCATCTTTGTATGCACCTTTTTGCTCCCCACTTTCTACCAATTGTTTAAACACAAAGTAATGCTAATGAACATCAAAATAGTGTAAGGAATCTTTTATAACTCCACCATGTAATATCGATCATTAATCATATATTTATTATTTTACTTAGATAATTCGAGTCGTACAATCATAAAATTGGGATATAATAAAACAATCAGTTCAATTTATTCTGAGGGTGAAGATCATCATTAAAATCTCTAGTGTCAAGGACTAAAAGGAGGATAGTTTATAAAAGGCTGCCCAAAAGGCACATGCCATTTTTTTTCAACTAAACTTCATTTAACACATGCACCTTCAACTCAAATAGGCAAAAGGCAATTACATACAAGAGTGCCTCGGATTCAAACGGACAAAAGGCCATGTATAATAAAGCCATATTGTATCTACCTTTCCAAACACATCAACATGTGATAATTATAAGGCCATATATAATCTTCTTCGCTTTCTTCCCTAAATGTAAGAATTCGTACGCTTTCATAAGATCTTTAACCGAGAAAATGTATAAGAGAGGAATACCACACCAAGCACTTAGACTCATCCATACCCGATTCGAGAATATACAAGCCGTAAATAAATGTCCCGCTGTCTCCTCATGCTCCTTACAGTATACATACAAAAGTGACGGAATATTCATGTTTCTTCTTCTTAAGTTAACCCTGGTCGCTAATCTATTGATATTCGACTTCCAAGTCATGATGTTGCATTTAAGAGGCACCCACCTGCACCAAACAAAAACGTTTGACATACCTTCCCACTATTCTCTTCCTTCATCTGCTTCACCGACTTAACCAAAAAAAACCCAGAATCATCCCCCATCCATTTCCACAAGTCCCTCTCATTTGACAACACACACTTCCGCCATGACGCTGTGACATTCTTTCCATTCCCGCAACTCAGTCATCGTCTCAGGGATCGTAGTCCATTGCTAAGTACCCCCGAACCTAGCTTGTTCCGATGTTAACCTTTCTGACACCTTACACGTTTTTCCGCCTCTAAACTAGAAAGGTTGGGACATCTATTTTTAAACGTCTGATTTCCCATGCATATATCTATCTAGAAGCGGATATCCCCCCGTTACCCACCTTACCTCAAATGAAAATTTGTAAGCATTTACCGTTTATTTTCATTTTTATTTCCATCTTAACAATATTATCCAACAGCCTAATAGTGCATTATCAAGCGGTAAAAAGCTCCGGTTTCTTTTATTGTAATGACACGCCTTCACCACTTTCCTCCACAGGCTTTGGTTTTCTACTCTAAATCTCCATACCCATTTTGCCAATAAAGCTTCGTTCAATCTTTTAAGTTACTAATACCCAACCCATAGGAATTTTCTTATTTTAGATTCTAATATACCGATCGGAGCTTTATATAAAAATAAAAAGTAAATCGGTAAACTTTCCATAACTGATCGTATCAATGTGAGCCTCCCACAATCGAAAGAGTTTTAGCTTTCCGATAGGATAACCGTTATTGAATATCTCAATAATCAGTTTCCAATTATGAAGCCTATTCATATTAGCCCAAATGTAATCCCCAAATAAGTTAAAGGAATTTCTTTCTTATTACATCCCAAAACATCCGCCATGGAGCTAGACTCCACATGTTCCACCCTAATCCCATATACTTTTGACTTGAATAAATTAATTAATTTTAAGACCCGAACAAACATAAAAAAATCTAAGAAGTCTAGTAACACTTATAACGTTGTTTGGTGTTTGAATGCCTTTGTTTGGTGTTGAATGCATTTGAATACGTTTGTCTCCTCCGCTCAAGTGAAAATACATGATAAAGCCTCCATGACTATCAGGAAGAGGAAGGGAGACAATGAGTCTCCTTGCCTAATCCCTTTGGTGCAATTAAATTCAAAAATAGGCGCCCCATTTACCAAAACCCCGATCTCGCCGATACCAAAATCCCTTTAATCCATTTACACCAAGTTGGGGGAAATCCCATATGGACCATGGTTTCGATGAGGATGCTTCCAACCGACATTATCATAAGCCTTTTCAAAATCATACCACCTATAACACCTAATGAGGATACGGTGGATTAATCTTCTGAATTTTCGGAAACACAACTCACCGAAAATCCAATGGGTGAAAAGTGTAGAATTCTTTTTACTTTTGTGGGGACCCTCATAGGGATAAACGTTTTTATCATATTGCATACCTAGGATTCTACATGTACACAAAGGAATTTTAAGGTTTACTACTCGAAGAGAAGAGATACATTGATTTGTGGGCTGTAAGTTTTTAAACATATAGAATGAATAACAATGAATGAATAATATATGTGATTTTTTTTTGTTAACTTTAAATTTTCCAAACACATGCCTCAACAAAAAAAAGTAGGTTAAAGGATACTAATGTATTTGTCAATATATTTAAATGAAACTATAAATGTAGATTTGGAGAATGATGAAGTTGCTAAGCTTTACTAACGTTTTATCCTTCATGAATTTTACAAGTTGCATTATGCATTTGAAATAGTAGGTTCCTACAATGATTTGATATTTAAGTATGTATGAAATTGTTTGTTAATTGTAGTATTTTATAAATGAGTCAACAAGCTAAAGTTAAAAAAACACATTGATTACACATACTTGATTACAAGACAGATTACACAAGCCTGATTACAAGAATATAACGTCTATAAACTATATTAACTTATAGTATTCTACAAACTTGATCACAAAAATAACTTATGATCCATCAATGAAAATAATATTGAACAACGATTATATATATATATATATTAAGTTTGGTACTCTGTAACCTTGCTAACATAAATATAATAATGATCGACAACTAGTACGTTGAAAATAATATTTCTAACATTGATATTAAAAGCATCTTATCGCACCTTATGATTCTACCATTTATATCCTTTAAACAACATTACATTAAACATTTATTTGATGGTCAAACAACAATTCACAATAATGCCAAGGAGGTATTTAGAAAGATATGTTGGTTATATTCAAAGCATATATGTGTTAACTTTTGCATAGATCAATAACATGTAGATAATGCAGTTAATATACTCTTACAAGTATCATGCAACTAAGGCAACAATTATCACTAGTAAAGGGAAGTCACCCAGTTTATAACTAGCAAAATTTAGGCAATACAACCCTCCCAATAAATATCAATCACGCTAAATTCTGAAATCCTATAGCCCATGAAGTAAGTAACGGTCATTTAAAATCTACATGGCATCCATATTCAACAAGTCCACTAACATATATCACAAACCTTGATATTATTGGAACATAAACAACATATCTCAAATCTATAATGTGGCATGTAGAAACATCATTGTTATATGTCTCCTACAACAACAACCTCTATTCAGAAATGTATTACAAAAAACAAAGCATCGTATTACAAAAAACAAAGCATCTACTGACGGGGCGATAGGTAACAAAATCAGACATATCACCACCGGTATGAGCAATGAATCTGGGCATAACAAACCAAACTTTTATGTCACTACAGAAATAATAGGCGGCTAGAAGAGTGATACATGACTTTTTCGCATACACATGTAATGTATTTTCATACCATTGAGAGGACAAGAATCAGAAGACAAAAGACTGAATTTAATAAGCGACGAGATATAAAATGCATTTGTCGGTAGTAAAATACATGTAAACAAGTCATACACAAGGAAAAGAACATTCTTGACTATGTTCTTGCGTAACTGTAACACCCCAAAAATGGGTTTGGTAATCAAACCACGTTAATATTACTGACGGGTAAAATACGTTTAGTGGTAAAAAATCTATTTACCCGGTAAATATTAGGATTTAAATAATTAATCCTAATAATAAATAAAAAGTGAATAAAAGCTCTTATGAGATAAAAAGATAGAAGGCCCGAGTTAACGGGACCTGAAATAAACTTAGTCATAAATATTCTCGAACCCGCTAAGTTAACTAGGAATATTTAACCTAGTTAATAAGTGAGAATATTGTTGAAAATAAGTAGGTTGTGGCCTATTTAATAACTAACCAAACACGAGGGACCAAAGCCGGGTAACTGAAAATGGAATTATAAACTTAAAAATATAACACAACACACACACTAGGTGTGTGTGCGTGTTCTGGTCGTAACCCACAGGAGCCAAGGAGAGCTCAAACCCTAACCTTCATTAATCTCACAAATTGAAGGATCAAACCAAGTCCAAATCGAAAATTGAGCATAGATTAGTGATCCTCATCACAAGGGGGTTACAAGGTATGTAAAATTTAGTGTTAATTCTCTGTTTGAATTTCTCATGAAATTGGGAAATCTGAAAATTGATGTTGCATGTTTGCTATTTGGGTAGAATAGGGTTGATATGGTGTCTAGGAGTAAAACCTAGACAATAACATGTGAAATCATGGCTAAATTCTGAAAAAAACTTCATGAACACATTGAAGGTGATTCATGGGTTTTGGGAGAAAATGATAAACACTAGGATGTAGAATGCTAATCTAGTGTAAATTGATGCATAGAAACTGATTTCTGAAAATATGATGTGTAGTTCATGAACACTAGACATAGAGGTTTGAATTGTAGTGTGAATCTTGGTAAAAATAACTAGTTATGAACTAGTTAGTAAATATGTAAAATTATGCCCACTAGGTGTTCGTTAAAATGCCTAAACGAAGCAAAAATGTTGAAATTCCATGTGAAGTGTGCATTGGAGTATGTTGATAGATTAATTGACTTCTAGGAAGTCAAAATAACCAATGATTTAATCAAGTGATAAAGTCGACATAAGACCCGTTAGATGGAGTAGTCATAATTGATAATGACTAATCTAACCATCTCATGAATTATGATGATAGTTTGACGCCTAACGAGCTAGGTGGAAGCTTGATGAGTGAGCGGGTCAAACTAATCAAGAATGGAGGAAAAGCTTGATTCGGATGCAAGGTAAGTATAGCTTACACTAGTCTTATATTTTAGAATATTCTTTTATCGTATTAATTACGAATAAGATAATTACATAATTGCGGTATGATGTTCCGGCGTGTAGACGCACGGAACAAGATATTTGGGCATGACAAGAAACCATGTTGATGGTTTAAAAAGAGTTAAAAACCGGTAATTTGATCATTTTATGACAAATGGAAAATGAAACTTTTGAATGGTTACCTTATAGGGTAAACCAAAACAAACAATATGGGGTAAAACGGTAAATTGGTCACACGTTGACCATAACTATTGGTTTTGAAAGGCACGGTATGATGTAAGTCATGATAGGCTAAAAAGCGTTAAGAAACGATTAATAAGTGATATGACCGCGGGGTGTAAACCGGAGCGAGTCGTATAGATGAGATGATAATAAATATCATCTCGCCAACATAATCGGTCACTTAGACCAAATGGGTCAAAAGGTGAAAATATCACCTTTTGACAATAACGACTAATGATTATTGTCGAGTTATATTATTTCAGGAGTAAATGTCAAATAGGTATTAGCAACGCTATGGAGTTGCGGTTATAAAAGCAAGGTATTAAAAACGGGTCAATATATTGATCCGCGCCAGGTATGTGAAAAAGGGTAACACTCATTTAGAATATGTGGCTCAATGAGTGTTAAAAGAAGTCAAAATAAACATTTGGCTACTTGATAAGTAAACCGAATGTTTTGAATAATGAACGTTACGTTTGGAAAGCTTATTGACTTTTCAAACAAAAAAAATCATAGGTTAAAAGAGGGATTATGGGTCAAATATACTTTCAAAAGTCCTTCATCGTAAACGATTAGCTAAACGGACTAAAACGCCCTTATAAGCTAAATTGGACAAACGATCTTTAAAGGTAGTTTTGAAACGAGTTTTATGATCAAATAAGTAATTAGAATGAGTATAAGAAGCGAAAGATGTAGACCTTTGGTCAAACGACCCTATATGAGTCCTTGTCGTAAATTAGCAATCCGACGAGAAAAACTCGGATTAAATAGATCACCTCATTAAGCCCACCACAAATATAGTTGTGGTGGAAGACTACTTGATAAGAAATGTTGCATAATAACGTTAGAAACGAATGAGAGCGTTTCATGATCAAAATATGCCTAAATACCCTTAACGGGTCAAAATAGAAGTATTAGCAAAACGGGTTAAGAATGTGTAATGACCCGTGAATTGAACCTTGTATAATAGGAAATAATTATAATAACATGTTTTACAGAAGAAACAAGGGCCACAACCATGTTTGATGATGAAATCACGAACGGGTCAAAAGTCGGTAAAAAGGGTAATAAGCCGAAGAGTTAAAGTCTGAAATTTTATTATGTAGGATGTTGGATTTCAACTCCATTAGATGGGGAATTAAATTACGGTCGCGTAGGAAAAAGAATCGGGTAAAACGGATCAATAACGAAGAAGTTATGGTCGTTTCCGTAAAAACAGGAGTTGCTGAAAATGCAGGTCTCAGCCGTGAAGCTGCTGGAAAAGTGGATCTCCCGCGCCACGCGACAGGATTCTCTAATCCTACCGCGACCCGCGAGACACACTTACGGACCGTAAGGGTCCAGGCTTACGGTCCGTAAGCCAGTGACAGAAATTTAAAAATTTTCGTATTTCGTTTATTCTGAACTCCAAACTCGTTGAACCCAGTTACTTGACTATCAAAACTAACTTTTGAGTTGGTTTTGATTTTAGGCGAATGTCGTGAGTACCCGGATGAAGATCAAGCAGCGTACAAGAACCGAACACACGAGATTAAAGCTTCCGCACGTTGTTTCGTAGTAATTTTAAACGGAAATTCTGTAGTTGTTAAACAGTATTATTTTTAAGTTGTAAAAGTTTTAAGTCACCCGTGTTAATCGACAGTATTTACTTATAATCTCATATTTGTTTTCGTAATATATACGAAAACCCTTAAATAAATTAGACGGGTGTTACAGTAACTTGTGACTATAGCGGTGATTTATTTCTTACATGACTTTGGGGTGTATGACGTCCCAAAATATGATCCTTTTTCCCGATTTTCTTTGTATATAATATAAAGAGTAAATTACAAGTTTTGTCCTTTATGTTTGTCTCAAATTTCAGGCGCTGTCCTTTACCTTTAAAATTGACGAGTTTTTTCCTTAATGTTTGCAAATCGTGCACGTTATGTCCTTGAGGGCAAACCCAGTCAGATTTTTTTGGTTAAATCAGATTGCATAAGGGCATTTTAGTCTTTTTACCTTTTTAGGGGGTATTGTGTAAACAAGTTTTAATGAGGGACTTGTTGTAAAAAATCAAAAAATAAAAGGGTTTCTTCTCTTTCCCCCACCCTCATCAGATTTTCCCCCTTATCTCTCTTCTCTCTCTCTCTCATCTAAAATTCCATTACAGCATCTCTGTTTTATGAAACAAGAGTGGTTGTGGGAGGTCATCTCTCTGTTTTATGAAATATCATTACAGCACCGCACCGGGACAATGATTCGAATCAATCAACGAAACCTCACATCCATCGATCGAAACCGGCTCGGAAATCGGCAACGGCACAACGAATGAACCTGAAACGTTGAGTACTTGAAGCTGAATTGGCAACGACACAACGAACAAATGAATCAGAAAGGAATTTGTTTGATTTTTTTTTTCTATCTCATTCTCTTTAAAACCCCATTTGTATATTTTTGTTCTAATTTGCATAAATCTTTCAATCCCTAAAGCTGCCAACATTGAAACGATTATGAATTTGTGGATTTTTGGTTGTTGAGTTGATTGGGGGATCTGGGGATTTTTGGTTGTTTGAGTTGTTATTTGGGGATTTTGGTTTTTGATTTTTGATTTGGAGATGGCAGTGGAGGGATAGTGACGGGACCGATGATGGTGGTGGATTAGATTGAATGTGGTGGTTGATGGTGGTTGTTAGCGGCGGTGGAAGTGGGTGGTTGGTGGTGGGATGGTGACGGGTGGGTGGCTGAAGATCGGGTTCGGCTACGGTGGTTGTGAGAGGTGATTAGGAGCGGCGGCGGCGGTTGTGTGAGGGGCGGTGGGTGAAGCCGAGAGAGAGAGTTGATGGTGATGATGGGTTGATGGTGGTGGTCTTGCTAGAGAGAGAGTAGGAGAGAGAGAGAGAGAGCTGATATATTAATAATAATAATTTTTATAAATATTTTATTTTCTTTTCTTTTTTAAAATAATATTAAATAAATGGGTAAAAAGACTAAAATGCCCTTTTGCAATCTGATTTAACAAAAAAATCTAACTAGGTTAGGGCTAAAGGACATAACGTGCACGATTTGTAAACATTAAGGACAAAACTCGTCAATTTTAAAGGTAAAGGACAGCGCCTGAAATTTGGGACAAACATAAAGGACAAAACTTGTAATTTACTCTAATATAAATACAAGTATACCATAGAAAATGAAAAGACATAAAGGTAAACAAAAAAGCTTTATTATATATATATATATATATATATATATATATATATATATAGGGTAGGGTTCCAGCGTGAACAACCTCCCAAGAGTGAACTGCGTGAACAGATATGGACCCTTGATTTCCTTTTTAGTTGTTAAGGGTATGATTGTAATTATATAAAAAATTATATTTAAATCATTATTTTAATAATTGAATTAAGTTACATATTTCCTAATTTAAATTCATTATCCACATTATATTTATTTATTAATAAGATAATTATCAAAACAAACAACAAATCACCAGATTTCAATTTTAATTTTTATTTCAGATTTCATCACCAGAATTCAAATTTTGATTTTTAAGATCCATGTAACCTTTATATTTCAACGGTATACACATGTGTACTTGGATATAAATAGAACAGTACACATGTGTACTCAGCATCGTACATATGTGTATAGTAATTCACAGGTGTACATCAACATTCAATACAAAAAAAATTTCTGAGATATCACAAAAAACAGACGATATACACATGTGTACATCGCATTAAAAAGAGGGCAAAATCAGAATACACATGTGTACATCGCATTTAAACAAATAATTATTTTAATAATTGAATTAAGTTACATCTTTCCTAATCCTTGATTTGATTTGTGAGAGATTTATGCAATCAATTTAAGAGGATAATTGATTACTTGATTTGTGAGAGATTTATGCAATCAATTTAAGATTGAAATTACACATATACCCTTTTTGTATTTAATTAAAGGAAAAAAATTAACCAAATAATTACCATCATGCCACTCACTTTATTCTCAAGATCATAAAAATCAAGGGCCCAGATCAGTTCACGCAGTTCACTCTTGGGATTTTGTTCACGTTTGAACCTAATCCTATATATATATATATATATATATATATATATATATATATATAGGGGTCCGCTAAAATGAGAACCACCTCGAGTTGTAAGAACCGTGAGAACTACACCGTACGGGGCGAGGTGGACCAAATTTTTTTTTTCACAAACGTAGATGCGTGTATTATAAATACATTTGTAAAAAAAAAATTCAAAAAAAAAAGTTTTTGAGCACCACAAGTGTGTGTTTACGGGTACCGTAAATTTTCCGGTAGGATTTACGGACCGTAAATTTTCCGGTAGGATTTACGGTACCCGTAAACACAAACTTGTGGTGCTCAAAACTACACACACGACATTTTTTTTTAATTTTTTTTTAAAATGTGTTTATAATACACGCATCTACGTTTATGAAAAAAAAATTTGGTCCACCTCGCCCCGTACGGTGTAGTTCTTACGGTTCTTACAACTCGAGGTGGTTCTCATTTTAGCGGTCCCCTATATATATAGGGTAGGTTCATGAGTGAACAATGGTGTATTTGTGAACAAAATGAACTTATCATGACCATTGATTTTGTACATCTATATTTTCTTTTTAGTGGCAAGATTGTAATTATCTTTTGTAACTTACATGTATTTTAATAGACACAAGGGTATAATTGTATTTTTCTCTCTTCATTTAATTAATTAATTTTCTCTCTCTCCTGATTTCTCTTTCTAATTAGAAGAATATTTAATTACATAATCTATATTTTTTTCTCTCACAAATTACCTAACTTAATATTTGATAATTTAAAAAAAAAAATACAAACATTATCAAATATTGTTTCATCTAGAACACAATTAAAAATATTTAATTACATTCTCTCTCTCTATATATATATATATGTATTAAATCAATGTTTGATGAAAAGATGCATAGTGGAAATAAGATATAATAATACACAGGTGTATAAGTCTAGTAACCGACCTGTATACACTATGTATTTGAATAATACACAGGTGTATATGTCTGGTATATACCGACATGTATACACATATCTACTTGAATAATACACGGGTGTATAAATCTGGTTTATACCGACTTGTGGGAACAAGATGTAATAATAAACAAGTGTATTAGTCTTCTATATACTGACATGTATACATATATGTTAAAAAACATAATTTAATTAGGTTTAATATTTCATTTTAAAAAGAACATAAGAGTTTATTTAAGTAAAACACTAACTCTTCAATCTATTATAATTTATAATTAAAATAATAGAAAAATAATTAAAAATGAGAGAGAGAGAGATAGAGAGTTAAGAGATGAGAAAATTAAGGGATTTTAATTAAAAATATTTGGCTAATGTCAATCTTACCCTTTTAATCTAAAAAATGATCAAGGGTCAAGATTAGTTCATCCAGTTCATTCTCAAGAAGATGTTCACAAATGAACCTAATCCTATATATATATATATATATACACAAAATACTTTTATACAACTTTCATGTGTATTCATTTTAATTGACATGTTTTAAGTTAATCGTATACAATGTGCTTTTAATATTCTCTCACTAGATTATTAGACCTGTGTACTACACGGGTTTAAGGATATAAATTTATAAATTATTTAATTTTATATTCTCTTCATAAATTTACATAAGTGATTTTTTACCATAGATGACACAACAGTTGGTCCTGTGTAAAAACTGATTCTTTTAGAAACAAACCAACTTTACATAGAAATTGTCCTATACTTTTATTTATCGTTATGGCAAAACATAGCGCGATGGGAAACTGTCATCTTTTCATTTTAAACGGAATCCTTCTATTTGGCAGTAATAAACGAAATCCAGGGATAAACGTTCAAGTGCGAATATTATTTCCGGATAATATGAGTGTACCAATAACCTGATCACCCAGTGATAGGATTTGTATGGGGGAAATGGGGGGCAGGGTGGCGACGAAGCTGGACGGGCTGGGGACGACCCCCACACCCTCCAGCCTTATAGATAAGGTTATTGGTGTTGAGCCTATATCATTTTAACGGCTTACATTACATAAAATTTGCTTTTTACGGGGCTCGAACTCATGACCTCAAAGGAAACAACACCTTAAGTCCAAAAGCTTTGTTAATTGAACCAACCCCAGAGTATTAATCGCATCTAAGATTAGACTTTTTTTTTTCTGAACAAGTAAGATCAAACTCCCACCCACAAAAAGAGAATATAACTTTAAAAGGGGGAGAACAGAAATTACAAAGGAGAACTAAGACCATGTGTAGTGGGGCGTTTTTTTTTAAAAAAATTCAAAAAAACGCCTTATAACGCCCTCCCCCCACTACACTAGGCGTTTTGGGGCGTTTTTTTCGAAAAAAAATGGCTCCGGCGTTTTATTTAAAACGCTATGCAAGAACTTGACCAACCAATCAGAGATGAGCTTTGTCTGACAAAGCCTTTGACTTTTGTGTGTGTGTGTTGAACATATGGACGAAAGACTGCCACGTATTTTGACAAAGCTTTTGCTTTTTTTTTTTTTTTTTCATTAAAAATAATATGGGGTTATTGGCATAATGCCCCGCTACGCCACTTTTGCTATAATGCCCCATCGCTGACTGGGACGCCACGTGTCGGATAATGCCCCATGGTGGGGGCATTATAACACATTACCACTACACATGGTCTAAATGGAAGGAAGACGTCTCTTCAAATACAATAATTCTCACTTATTCGATTTAATTATATTGATGTTGATATTTTTATTTTTATTTATATTAATAATAACGTATATGACTGAATTTAACACACTATAATTAGGTAAGAAAATATGCCAATTATATATTTTATGCTTATATATTGTCGGGATCCTATTGAATTACGTGCTTAGCTAGGATGGTTTACTACTCAGGGAGGAGTCGTGCGGTGACTTTGTGGGTTGTAAGTTTATAAATGTTTTGACTTATTTATATACTATTAATTTGCAAGTTGTTTGTGTATAATGGGGTTGTACATATGCTTAGCCAGTTTTTTTGGATGGTTGTATTGCACATGATGCTTAGTATGTATAATTTTATAAAGTAATTATAATCACATTTAACCCAAACATTTTATTAATTTCTTACTTTTGTCACATATACATTTCATCTTTTACAAATTTTCCGTTTACGTTTTGGTATAAATTTGTCAAGTTAACATGTCGAACGTGCGTTTGTGGTTCAACGTTTTTACTCTATTTTTCCCGTTTAACGGTCGTGTTGTGTTTTACATTTCGGTCTATTTTTATGCATTAACATGCGCAACGGGCGTACATGGTTCAACGTGTCTACTTTTCGTTTGGTTTTATATTTTTTTTCATTTTTTATTTATTTTGTTTTACAAGCTTTCCGATATTGGTGGACGCTGACGACGGTGTAACATTGATGCTACTTGGCACGGTTTTACGCCTCCCGCACAAGGGGAATTTAATACTAGTTAACGTTAAGACCATGTGTAGTGGTTTAGTGAATAATGCCCCTACCCTTGGGCGTTTTTTGCCACGTGACAGTCCAGTCAGTCAGCATGGGGGCATTATTGGGCGTTATTGCAAAAGTGGCGTAGTGGGAATAATGCCCAATAACGCCCGTTCCAATCATTAAACAATTATTTTTTTAATTAAAAACTTAAAATACTTCATTAAATAAAAAAAATACAATGCTAGAAATAAAAAAATAAAATCCGACTAAATTAGAAAAAAAAAATACATTAGTTTTCGTCTTCGCTTTCTTCACCCTCGCCAACTTCGTCTTCCTCGTCCTCCGTTTCTTCTTCACCCTCTGGTGGGACATACCGAACCGACCATGTGTGTTGTACCAAATCAACCGTTAACGCGAAATGGTACGGTTCGTAACGCGACTCTCGCGCATTATTCACTCTTTCTTCCATTGACGCCTGTGGATGCTCCTCTTGAACGGCTTCTGGCACATAATTCTGGCATATCGCCTTTCCTTTGTCTTCCAAAATCATGTTGTGCATGATTATACAAGCGTACATATCATCTCTCATTTTTTGCTTGGTCCATGCACGACAAGGATTTCTTAAATACTGCCATCGTTGTTTAAGAACCCCAAAGCATCTCTCAATGTCTTTTCGTGAAGACTCTTGAACCTTTTTAAAGTATCCTCTTTTTTCATCGATAGGATCACTAAACGTCTTCACGACAATCGAATATCTAGGATAAATTCCGTCGCACAAATAATATCTATGAGGGTAGTAGTTTCCATTTGCGTAAAACGACGCTTTTGGAACTCTGCCAGAAATCCAGTCCTCTAACAACGGAGATTGTTCAAAAACATTTATATCATTGCATGACCCGACCACGCCAAAGTAAGCCGACCAAACCCAAAGGTCCTGTGAGGCAACCGCTTGAAGAATAACAGTAGGTCCTTTTTGGTCACCCCGTGTGTGTTGGCCTCGCCATGCGGTCGGACAGTTATCCCAACGCCAATGCATGCAATCCAAGCTCCCGATCATACCAGGCAAACCATGCTCAGCCGAATGTACCTCGTAGATCTTTTGAAGGTCGTCCCATGTGGGCGTTCTAAGATAACGCGCACCATACAAATCAATAATACATTTATAAAAAAAAACATACACAAATATAAGCTTAAAAAAAACTTGTAAACATTATAGTAAAGTATAGGAAATGTACCGCGACAAAAATGCTCTAAGGTGTCTCGCGTTGTTTTCTCGGCCATTTTTAAATACTCGTCGTTGATGTCGGTTATGTTTCCGTAAGCAAGAACTCGTAGCGCCGACGTACACTTTTGGATACCGGTAAATCCAAGTATCCCTTTCGCATCCGCTTTTTGTTCAAATTAATCGTAGTTGGTTTCCAAGTCGTCGACTATGCGTAGAAACAAACGTTTACTCATTCGGAAACGACGCCTAAAAATTTCTGGGTTCGAAAATGTCGGCGCCTTATCAAAATAATCTTTCATCAACCGATCGTGTGACGCGCGTCGGTCTCGTTCAATATAACCTCTTTTTTTATTTTCTGGTTCGGGGCGGCGACAATGCTTCACATATCTCACCGCTAGTTGACATGCACTCGTAACCGCCTCTTGCTCGACCTCCTCATCAGTGGATTCATCGCCATCTGCAAAAAAACCCTTTGTAGTAAAAATTCACCAAGATGACGAACTAGGGGAATCCATAATTTTTATAAAATGGTAGTGTTTGTGAGAGAGTTTTGGTGTTTATAATTGAAGGAGTTTATATATATATATAGGTAAGAGGTTTAAAAAAAACAAAAAAACCCAACTAGCCGTTGCAAGTTTCTGATTGGTCAGTCAAACCCCCATGCAGCGTGATTCAAAAAACGTCACATACAAAATCTTCAAAAATCACGCCCGATAACGCCTAAGGGGGCAGCGAGGGGGTGTTTTTGGGCGATATTGGGCAATTTTTTTTTTATGAAACACGCCCACTACGGGCAGTCTAATTAAACAATGATGTTTGTGAACTTTTTTTTTTATTATTATTATTTTTGCTTACATCATCTACATCGTTGAGTTAAACGAATGTATAATATCTAGAAAAACAAATTTACATGTGATAATACGTTGGGCAATCTACCCTCATGTTTTGATCAACTATCAATTCTAGAATACATATGCTAGACATTGTTCAATTGCTGAGGGGGAAATAAAATTTTATTCTGCATGATGGGATATTGATACTTCACATAAATCTTTAGTACAGTTTTCTTGTTTATTTATATGGTACAAAAGTAATAAGACCCGCACGTGTTGCGGCCCGGGTACTTCGCAAATATCAAACGAATTAGTCCAAGCGTTATGTAATGTGTTAACCATATGAAAACGCATGTCTTTACGTATCCGATTGAACTCAATGTATCATATAGTTGCATTGCGATGGATCAAAACATAACGTAAATCGAATTTATATCGTACAATCATAACGTATTATACGCGACCCGACTAACTCGAATTTATATTGTCAGGCCAAAAACTCTCGAGGGGGTCAAAGTGGCATTTACAAAGTTCATAAAAAGTTAAGTGGTTAAAAATTGCATTTCCTAAACTTAAGGGCTAAGAAAGGGTAAAGATAAAATTTTATAAAGTTTTTGTGTAAGAAGGAAACTATAACAAAGTTGCGGCTGAGAAGGAAACTACGACAAAGTTGGGGTGTCAAAAGCAAACTATTTGTAAAATGGAGTAGTAGTTTAGGGTATAAATTTGCCATTTTATGAAACTTTGAAAGTACCAAAGTCAAGGGGCTAAAATTGCAACATCGTAAAAGTATGGGGGGAGGGGGAGGCAAAGCCTGTGGGGTTTCCACCGACTTTGTCTTTTAAATTATAGTATAATAAAATTTGATAAAGTTTTGGGGTAAGAAAGAAACTATAACAAAGTTGAGGCTGAAAAGGAAACTATGACAAAGTTGAAGTGTCAAAAGCAAATTATTTGTAAAATGGAGTAGTAGTTTAGTGACTAAATTTGTCATTTCATGAAACTTTGAAAGTACCAAAGTCAAGAGGTTAAAATTGCAACATCATAAATGTATGGGGGAGGGGGGAGGCAAAGCCAGTGGGGTTTCCACCGACTTTGTCTTTTAAGTTATAACTAGTAAATAGACCCGTGCGCGTTGTGGCGCGGGTAAATTGTAAATATCGAATGGATTTGCGCAAGTGCTATGTAACGCGACCGATGCGCAATGATCAAAAGGGGATTATTATAGCTTTAAATAAATAGAAAACACACGAAACGCAGAGTAACTCGAATTTATACAATCGAATGAAAAATATTATATTTAACGACACTCGGTATGGTATGTAAAAGACGTATTATACTTGTACTGACTCATTTCCCAAGATAAGTTTTCGTCTAATAGGATATCAACTTGAATTTATGCTAATACATACATAAGAATCCGCACGTAAATTTATACCAACACGTACATACAACTCCGTACCTAAAAATTTTTTTCAAGTAAGAGAACGAAAAAGGGTAAAGGGTAAAGTAGAAACTTTTAATTAAAATTCTAGGAGATTAGCGACAAATTAGTTCTTCAAAAAAAATTAGCGAACGAAAATCATTAAAGAAAATAACATGTTAAAAACGCATATTATATATGATAATGGGTAAAGTTAGTATATTAGAAACTTGCGGGATTAAATATTGACGTTTGTAAAGCCAAGTGACTAAATTTGCAATGTGGTGAAACTTTGGAAAAAACGTAAAACTAAGAGAAAAGGAGTTAGAAATGTAAACTTTGAAAGTATAGGGGGTGCCAGTGAAATGAAATAGGGGCTAAAATACCATTTTGCAAAGTTGAGGGTTGGATTTATTATATTGTATAGAGTAAGGGTTAAAAATATTATTTCTTAATGTTGAGGTGGCCTTGTATTTTATTTAAAAGTGGAAGGGGTGGCCTTGTATTGTAATGAAAAGGGAGAGGGTCGGTGGCGTAAAAGCCACCAACTTTGTGTTTTAAGATTGTATAGAATATTAACTTGCTAACTCATTTTAGAATTACTCATCTGATCTATACTATATAATAAAAGAAACCATTTATGAGACACTTGTCATTCATTGAGAGTTGAGACTATCTATTTTTTTGATTTCTTATTAAATTAAATAATTTACAATTTTGAGTATAAATGTTGATCATCAATTCTCAATTAAAAGATAATATTAAATCAAATCTAATCATTATTATATAATACTAAAATTATTGATTATATTAAATTTAAAAATATGTATTATTGAAAGTCGATTATTTTGAATTTACCCATTTACTGACATATTATTATATTATAATTCATAGCTTAATATATTACGGGTTATAACTATATAATAAAAGAAACCATTTATGAGACACTTGTCATTCATTGAGACTATTTATTTTTTTGATTTCTTATTAAATTAAATAATTTACAATTTTGAGGATAAATGTTGATCATCAATTCTCAATTAAAAGATAATATTAAATCAAATCTAATCATTATTATATAATACTAAAATTATTGATTATATTAAATTTAAAAATATGTATTATTGAAAGTCGATTATTTTGAATTTACCCATTTACTGATATATTATTATATTATAATTCATAGCTTAATATATTACGGGTTATAATTTATTGTTGGGTGAATAAACGGGTATGCTAGAAAATAATATTCTAATTTGTATTTTAAATATAAAATAATGATGGTTAAATTAGGTTTTTGTAGTCTACGAATGCCTTATATGAAACAAAAATTATAAATAAAATAACTTGTATTTTTTTTAAACGGCTAAGCTTTTTTTTTTCTCTCCATTCTAAACTAAATAACTTATATGAGTATAGTCTACGAATCTATATCTATACTATATAATAAACAAACCTATCTTTCTGAGGACATGGTCCAAGATAGGACTTCGTGGAGGGGAGATTAAGGAGTGGCTAGTTTATCGGATAAGATTAAGGATGGGAGATTGAGATGGTTTGGGCATGTGAAGCGCAGACAAAGTACAACACCAGTTAGAGTAGTGGAAACTCTTACTGTGGAGGGGAAGAGAGGAAGAGGCAGACCCAAACTGACTTGGGAAGAGCAGATTAGGCATGATTTACTATAGTTGCATCTTTCTGAGGACATGGTCCAAGATAGGACTTCGTGGAGGCGTAGGACTAGGGTAAAGGACTTCTAGAGGATACTTTAGTAAGGTCTTAGGTGTATTTTAGGGAAGTAGGTTTTCTTATTCTTTTAAGTGACTTTACTGACGATTGACTTCTTGTGTATATGCCCAAATGATGTTGTATGCTATTATACATGATTTACATTATACTGTACCACTCTGATCACTTGCTTCGTATAGGTGACTTCTTTTTTTCTATAGTCTATTTTTCTATTTTTATATATTCTTGGACTTGATGTGTTGGTTTACTGTTCGTTTTGGAGCCGAGGGTCTCTTCTGGAAGCAGCCTCTCTATCCATAGGGATAGAGGCAAGGTCTGTCTACATCCCACCCCCCCCCCAGACCCTATGAGTAGCTTTGCTATTTGTGGGATTTACTGGGTATGGTTGTTGTTGTTGTTGTTGTATAATAAACAAACCTATGAGTGACACGTATCATTTATTGAGACTATCTATTTTTTGTTTTCCCTTATAACTAATAAATAGTACTTCGAAATTCATTTTTAAAGACATGTTTTGATGACTGTATGTGTCAACCGATTAAATTACATTTTATTCAACTTATATAATACACAGTTTTATTCAACCTTTGTAATACGCAGTTTTATTCAACCTATGCAACACATGCGTTTTTTTAAGATATATTTTTTTGTTACTTAATGTATAAAATTATATTTATTCAACCTGTGTAACACACGGGGTTTTAACCTAGTATGTTGATAAATTAAAACATTGGTTCCTAATAACATAGCACCTCAACTCTTTCAAACGTGTCTTACATTACACACGAGAGGTATTTTAGACGCACACGCATAACATATCCTAAAACACTAGTTAATTTTGTTTCGTAAATTATTATCTATATCAATTCAAAGTGGTTATGAACAGTGGATATTACAATTTTAGAATTTTGGTTTTTTTTAGTTGTATTTTATTTATTATTCTTTTGTAAGTATTTTTTTCTAATAAATAATAACAAATGATTTTTTTAAGTCTTTCTTTTCTCTTTTTCTTATTAATAATATTTATGTTTATCATTCAATTTAACTTTAAATTCTAAATTGGTAACTATATTTTTGTCAGTGTATTTTGACATTATGTTATCGCAAACATTGGATAGGTATTGATTTGGTTCGTTATAATACTCGTACGATACATTCACTCGGTATAGAAGTCAACATGTGTTTTACATTGACTAAAAACAATATAAATGAACACTGGAATCGACGCCAATGTTGTTCGAACGATATCGGTCGGTTCAGATTGTCACGACAATTGTACCGATATTCATTTATTGTCATAGACAAAGTTGTATAAATGAAAAACTCTCGAAACCGGAAACCCTAAAAATGAATACGAGTACCATGACCCATCTTGATCGGTATGATACGATAGCAATACGGTGTCAGTTTATCAAAAGAAAAAACAATAAAAATAAATATTGGTATTGCAACTAATGTTGTTCATTTGGTTTCGGTTTGGTACACAACGCTAACAACACAATATCTGTTATCAAACAAGAAACCATAAAAATGAATACATATCGGTACCAATGTTGTTCGATTTGGTACGTTATGGTAACGATACGATGTCAGTTTATCGAAAGCAAAAAAGAATAAAATAAATATTGGTACCGATACATATGTTGTTCAGCCTGTTTCGATTCGATTTAGTACGAGAACAACACAATATTCGTTTTCAATAAAATTTATATCGCAATGCCTGAAAAAAATAAACGTAGGACGCAAACTAACCAAACCAATACCAACTAAACAACATTGATCCATTTTTATTGTTTTCAACCGACGCAGAGTTTTTCTTTTCAATTACTATATCGAGTGTTGGTATCTAATGAACGAAACAAATAGCGATCGAATTCATGCCGCGAAGCGCGGGGAAATCTCACTAGTTTATATTAAAGAGGCAGACGCATAACATCTTCTAAAACACTAGTTAATTTTGTTTAGTAAATTTATATATACATTAATCTCTTGGGATAAGATAAGATGCTACTAAACTACAGTAAAACCTCTATAAATTAATAAAGTTAAGACCGAGATATTTTATTATTTAGCGAGATATTATTATATCGATAAATTAATAAATTATTAATTTAAAGAGTTGGCTTATATTCGTGAGCAACTCTCAAATTAATGTATCGACCTTCAAAATTTCCATGTCCGTTCACTTTATCTATTTGAAAAAAACAGAAACAAAGACCTTCAAAATTCTCATGTACATTCACACATTAATGAACTTGTCAAGTTCAATGTACATAGATCTAGACTTTTGTTGCAATACGAGAATACAGTGCCTCAACTCTTAAGTGCAATTGCGAGATTTAAAGATGAACTCAATATAGATTTGAAGTTCACAAAAAAACAAGTAATTATAGATTCACTTTTTACTAGAAAATCATAGAATTTTGGAATATTTTAGTAATTATTAATTTATAATTTCGTTGGGACCAATATATCATTTGGATTTCAAAAAAAATATTATCTTATTATTTTATCGATTGAGATCCAATTTTGTATTGGTCTCAAGTTGGGACCGGAGATATTATTAATTTTATCGAGGTTATTAATTTATCGAGGATTAAATTATAGAGGTTCTCCTGTAACCCTGACTATTAAGTTTATGAAACATATGCCTAAAAAAGTGATGGAAATTTGAGTGAAAAAGAGTTTTTTACTCGATTTTTTACTAGACATTTTAGACATCATAATAGTATTTATATATGTGTTTTATAAATAATTATCTGTGGGTTTGTGTTTTACGTTGTGAGAAAATCATAACAAACCAAACTTTGTCCAAAATGGAGCTAAGATGAATAATATATCGATGCTCAAAGTTATGTGTTAGAACAACCAAAGATAAGAAAAATTGATTAAGATTTGTCAACTTGTTTCTCATAGGTACAAAACTTTAAAAGATCACTCCTTGTATATTGTTTCCTTAAAGGCAAACACTAGTAGGGACCCTAAAGGGTGCAATTTGGCATTTTGATGACGCACTTTACACTTCACTCCCTACGAGCCGCCTTGTATCTTTGAAAGGGGTTCAGACGGCGCGGTTCAGGTTCGACTGACCCACCATTCAAATTCAGGTGCGTGTGGTGCAAGTCCAACGGGTCGGGCTCAGAATAGCTAGTGACGTCAGCAGTAGCACCTGCTAACATCATCAACATCAGCTGGGGGTTCTAGCTAAACTGTTGTTTTTAACCTACATTTGTGCACTAGTCAACCCAACACATGGTTGGCCAGTTGTTTCGAGTACCAACATTTGTTAACCGATGAGTCGTTTAGACCTGGTCAAACTAGCTATTTTTGAGTGTTTCAACTCGTGTCATTAATGGAAAATCAATTTTGATAACCACATAAAATCCATTAATTTAGAGATTAAAGCATTGTTTTATTACAAGATAAATTATTTTGTTAATTAAAACATTTAATGGGTTGAATGAGTCTTTAACTCATGTTTAAATATAGCACGAAACTTCTTGGTTCATTCTAATATGATGGAAAAGACACATAAAAAAACACACTTTATTCAAAGAACTTTAGATGAGGAACACTCTCTAAAGTCTTTTCACAACTTCATCCCTTTTCCTACATTTTATAAACACCATCATGCCCGGTGTAATCTCGGATTTGAGAGCTATCTCCGACAGTACAACTGCTGCATCAGTTGTTGTATCCTGGAAACATACACATTGGTTTTGAGAAGATGTGTGGAATCTGTTTTAAGGGCTTCGTGTCTAACACGATCCTTAACCAAAACCATTCAACTTTTAGTATGCTAATTGGTGCATACGCATCTTCTAAAACACTAGTTAATTTTGTTTCGTAAATTTATATATACATTAATCTATTGGGATAAGTCAAGATGCTACTAAAGTACAGTAAAACCTCTAAAAAATAATAATGTTAGGACTGAGATATTTAATTAATTTAGCGAGATACTATTATATCGATAAATTAACAAATTATTAATTTAAAGAGTTGGCTTATATTCGTAAGCAACTCTCAAATTAATGCATCGACCTTCAAATTTCCATGTCCGTTCACTTTACCTATTTGAAAAAACAGAAACAAAGACTTTCAAAATTCTCATGTACATTCACACATTAATGAACTTGTCAAGTTCAATGTACATAAACCTAGATTTTTGTTGCAATACAAGAATACAGTGCTTCAACTCTTAAGTGCAAATGGGAGATTTAAAGATGAACTCAATATAGATTTGAAGTTCACAAAAAAAAAAAAAAAACGAGTGACTATAGATTCATTTTTTTTACTAGACAGTCCTAGAATTTTGTAATATTTTAGTAATTATTAATTTATAGTTTCGTTGGGGCCAATATATTATTGGGATTTCAAAAAAAAATATTATCTTGTTATTTTATGGGTTGGAGTCCAATTTTGTACTGGTCTGGACCAGACAAATTTTTAATTTTATGGAGGTTATTAATTTATCGAGTATTCAATTATAGAGGTTATCCCGTAACCCTGACTATTAAATTTATGAAACATGTGCCTCAAAAAAAGTGATGGAAATTTGAGTGAAAATGAGTTTTTTATTAGACATTTTAGAAATCATAATAGTATTTAGAGTAAATTACAAGTTTTGTCCTTTATGTTTACATCAAATTACAGGCGCTGTCCTTTTCGCCAAAAGTTTACAGGCGGTGTCCTTAACCTTTCAAAATCTTGCACATTTTGTCCTTTAGGCCAAACTTGGTTAAAAATCCCAGTTAAAAACTGTCATGTGCAATACACATGAGGGTAAAATGGTAATTTCCTCTCAACACTTTCTATTCCCCCATTTATAACCCTCACCAACCCCTTAAATTTATTCATACACGATCAGATTCAAGTGCTTGAAAAATTATTATCATTCATCAAACTTACATAACGACCATCATAACCAACATCACAATTCTTGCAATACTCACTAGTTGATCAGCACATATTTTAGTAACCACAAAAGGCCACATCCCATTGCTAATCTACCGTCGTTTTCAAAAAAATGGGTGGGAGACATGATTGAAACTTTGATAGTCCAGTTATGGTCTGTCGGACTCTGTTTCTTGTGTCTGACCGAGTCTGCCTAACAGATAAGACGCATGATTGCATGAGGTCGATTAGACAAATAAACACACACAAGCGCATATAAACACACATTAAGATTGGTAAATTAAAAAATGCAAGTAATAAATCGACAGAAATGGTGATCTTTCTAATGTTCTTTACCAACAACTTCTAACAAAAACAACTTTTTCAATCTCCAGAATTAGCTCAGTCGGCATCATTGTGCCGCCATAATATTATTTTGTTAAAGTAATCAGATAAAGAAAAACCAAGTAGAATCCAGAGGTTTCTGACTTCTGTTGACTATTCCGTTCAGCTCATTTGTGAGTCACAATGTGGGAAATATAACTCAATAAAAGACATTCCTCCAGGAAAATCGTTGAATAAAAAGTCGAATTGAATGAATTCAGAACTCAGTTTACCAAATTGAAAAAAAAAGGAGAGAACTACACAACATATGCAGTAAACACAAATCAAGAATACTCTAAAGAAATTGAAGATAATCACACTGGACATTCACCGCCAAACAACCCCTTCATCTTCTCTATCTCTATCATAAGCTCAGATCTGTAACAGATAAATGGTGGCGGTTGGGGTTTCATCGGATTCGAGACGGTGGCGGGTTTTGATGGTGTTTCGATGTGATCTGAACAAGGGACGGTGGTGGTTTTGGATCCGAAACGGTGGCGGTTATGATGGTGAATGTGGTGGACGGTGGTGGGTGGGTGTTTGGTTAGGGTTCGGGTTTCATTGGTTGGAGTTTCTACAGAGCCATAAGGTAAATGTAAAGGTAAGAGAAAAGAGTTTTTAAATAAAAGGGGTAAAAAGACAATTATACCCTCATGTGCTTTGCACACGATTTGATTTAACAGAAAAAATTAACTGAGTTTGGCCTAAAGGTTAAAACATGCAAGATTTTAAAACATAAAGTATAAAACTTGCAAAGTTTCGCGCTAAAGGGCAGCGCCTGCAAAATGGTGTAAACATAAAGCACAAAACTTGTAATTTACTCTAGTATTTATATATGTGTTATATAAAAAATTACATGTGGGTTTGTGTTTTACGTTGTAAGAAAATCATAACAAACCAAACTATGTCCAAAATGGATCTAAGATGAATAATATGTCGATGGTCAAAGTTGTGTGGTTAGAACAACCAAAGATAAGAAAATTTGATTAAGATTTGTCAACTTGTTTCTCATAGGTGAGAAGACAAAACTTTAAGTGGTATATAAGAAAGATCACTCCTTGCAAATTATTTCCTTAAAGGCAAACACTAGTAGGTACCCTAAAGGGTGCAATGTGGCGCTTTGATGACGCTCTTTACACTTCGCTCACTACGAGCCGCCTTGTATCTTTGAAAGGGTTTCAGACGGCGAGGTTCAGGTTTGACTGACCCACCATTCAAATTTAGGTACGTGTGGTGCAAGTCCAACGGGTCGGGCTCGGAATAGCTAGTTGTGACACCCGACTATTTTCAGCCTGTACCGTATAAATGTGACACGTGTTATGAATAAACAAGGATAGTACTTATTTAAATGTGGTATTTATTATGATGGAAAATCCAAACTTTGTTAAATATTATGTTGGCAATAATAAGATAAACGCTAATGCGAAACGAACGTCGGTGACAACCCTATAAACGTTAAAATCCTAAAAATATTCCATTATGATTAAAATGTTATTTTTAATCATATCCATGAAGAAAAATTAACTAAAACACTTAAAACCTCTATTTTGCGAATTCAAGCGCATACTGCACGATACCGCGCGTATACTACAAAATACAGACAACGGAGGCAGTTAAGGCAAATAAAATATTGTTTGGAAATATTATGGCGTGTTAATTTTTATAGAATGATAAAAATAATTTCAAACGCGATAAACGCGAGATAAAATATCTGGTAGTCAGTAAAATACATGTTTTTAGCCTAAAATACATATAATATATGTATATATGGTGTATGTGTGTGCATGTGTATGTGGCGGCATAAAGGGTGCCCACCTTTTTCTTCTTTTTCCATTTTGACAAGTGTAAAGCCTACGGAAGAACATAATCATTTCAAATACAAGAAATATCCATTTAACACTTTCCAACAAATCAAAAACTCTTCACTTATTCCTTCTCTCTTACTCTCAGCCGAAACCATCACCACTTCCCCTTTCAAATTTTGAACACTTCCATGAAGATTCAAGTCCATTTCAAGTAGCTTTCAAGTTAGTTTGAAGATCCAAAGGTGTTTCCAAAGTGATTTCAAGGAGGAACAAGCAAATCATCATCCAAAAATCGCATCAAAACCCACTTATATTTTTAAAGGTATAAACTTATTTTCAAGTTCATTTTCTTGTTTCTTGATGATGATGATGATGAAAGAAGGTTTCTCAAACACATGGATTCTCCACAACACTTGAACTCTAAACAACAAATCATTTTAGATAAAATAAAAATGGAAGTATATGTGTGGGTGTATGTAGTCGTTAATGTGTGCATGTATGGGTTAGTGATTGTGTTTTGATTTTAAGTTGAAGATTTGATTGATATGATTCTTAAAAGATGATTGCATGTATGATAAACAAGGGATTATGTAAAAGTTAGTATGATTAAAATTGAAAGAATGAAAAATGATTTCTTGAATGGATATGTATATATGCATGTGTCGTATATATGTATATATGTATCCATATACTTGAGTTTTGTTCACTAGTGTATAAATGTTATATGCATTAAAGTCTTGATGATTGAATTCATGATTAAATTTAAGTTAGTGTTTTGGATTTATATGGAAGATAATAAATAAATGATGGATGAGATTAAGTGGCTAGATGATGATGAGATGATGATTATGCATTAAGTGCTTGTACATGGATGTTAGTAATGATCAAATGATGATTGAGAATGAACTTGTAATGAAATGAAATGATATGAGAAAATGAATTAAGTCAGATTATAAACATGATAAAATGATGTTAAATTATGTGTTTTGATAGTATAAAAGTTATGTCATAAATTTAGTAGCTTTACAAGTTGTACATGAGGCATAAAAATAGTAAAATGGGTGAAAATGCATGATTTATGTGATTTATATGAAATCTGCACTAATATGATTATTAATACTTTCTTATTTAGTAAATAACATTTATTTTGTTAAAATATGAAGTTGTGACGAATTGGGATGGTTACAGTAAGGTTTGGTACGAGACTATGCGTTAAAAAGGTAAAAATCGGTTTTAAATTATTTTTTGCAAAACTGTTTTAAATCAGAATATAAACTGATATTTTTATAATAAATATAAGTATTTTAACTTATATTAAGTATCTTTGGAGTTTGGTTAGTCATACGTGACTTCCGACGCCCGAAAACGTTACCGAAAACGTTAAAATACACATATTTCAACATACGCGAAAACAGGTTGTTCAAGGGTGAACTTTACGTCTTACAATGTGATTTGTGAATATGAGTATGTGTAATGTGATATGTTAAGTGTTGACATGACATTAGGAATTAAGACCATGCATGTGCGTTTGTACAGTTAAAACGGTAAACTACGTTAAAAGTCACGTTATGTGTATAACTTATGTATCAAGCATGAAAATAGTATACACGTTGAATATATCCACAACTATGTAAATATATTATGAAGTACAAATCGTAGATATATTGCATATAAATGGATGTAATAACGGATAAACATATTGAGGGTCACCATTAAAATCGTTCAAATCGCGAAAATCTTAATATATATATATGAACACACACACACACACACACATATATATATATATATATATATATATACGCCATCATAATCAAAACAAAGACTTTTCGAGAAAATCTCAAAGTTATGTGAAAATTCTAAGTATTTAAGAAACTTAGTTGTTCGTAGAATAATTGGTTATTAAATCGTTCCTATTTAAATTAGGACGTGTAGATCAATTTGAGGGATTGCGGTAATATAAACGCACCCAAAGGTGAGTGTCACTAAACTCCTGTTTTACTGTTTTATGTAATATTTTGGGAGAGAACACGCCTTAAAATGATACTTATGCGTTTTGTACAAATTATGCCTTTGATTAATCAAAAAATATATTTTCGTGGAAAGTATGATTTTTTTGAATAATATGATATGTTTTATGGAAAAACATGGATTTGGAAATGTGTATGATATAAAATTGTCTTCGAGGAAAACGAGATTTTAATTGATAAAGGACATTTCTACACGGAACACGGGATTGACGGTGTCTGAGTAACATCGTATATTAAATTGTCCATCTAGTAGGTATATATACCACACAATTGACGAGGGCACAAATATTTGCATTCATGCTGTATTTTAATCATTAAACATTGTGAGCGTGATATTGTTGATAGATCTATCGGGCTGACAACCCCATCGTGACTGGTAGCTCAGTGTCATTTAAGCGGAGAATTTATATCCTTATGTGTGTCTAGCTTGATTAAAACCTCAATGTACTATATACCTCGTAATGTCTTGCAATGTAACGCCCCGCGTTTTCATACTTTCTATATTTAGTAACCATCGTTTGTAAAACTATTTTTGGGAAACTTCGTAAGTCTTGTAATCGTCCTTTTATTTAAAAACGTTGTAAAAGCAGAGACTTGGATTATGATTTAAACTCGTATTTTGTTAATTACATGATACACATACTTTATATAGTCTCATACATTCAATTTCGTGGAACAATTGGTACTAAATCGTAATTTTTGGAAACAATGTGCTAAATTTGTAAATACATGAAACTTATGCCCAAAACGTGTTTTGAACGTAAACGACACTTGATATTGATGCATTACACTCAATTATACTTGGTTTATACTTCTCGTGCTTGAACTTACCTTAAAATATGCTTTTATGGCAAGAATGGTCCTTAAAAGTCCCAAAAACACCTAAAAACCCTAAATTATAAACTACAGGGGCCTAAAAGTCATTTTTGAAACTTAAATTTCAGAAGCTAGGCAGTGGTGTAGCGCGAGCACTAAGGCCTTAGTGCTAGCGCTACGCGACTGCCTTGTTTCGGCAGAATGTGTGTTTCTTGCACGAAATCCAACTTTCCAACCTCACCCAATCACCTCTAATCCACCTCTAATCACCTCCAATCAACTCTAAACTCTTCCACTATAAATACACACCCTCTCCAACCCTTTTTACACTTTCACAACTCATTACACTCCACAAATACCCTCTCATTCAGCTGCAAATCTGCATTTTGGACAGATTTATACCCACCTACAAAAAAGAGTGTAACTTGCTTGTTTTGAGTCCAAATCACTTGATTCTTTCTTCTACTTCTTTAGTACATCCTTGGGTTTGATTCCTTGGTTTTTCCTTGGATAAATCATGCTTGGAATTGCCCTAAAAAGGACCAAAACTTTCTGTTTTTGATTTATGTTCCTCAAAGTTTACTTAAACTTATACAACTTGTGTCAAACACATCTCATACCTATGTCCCAATGCTTACAACCTCTTCCATGGTTGGTTAGGCTTAAAAACAAGGTTGAGACATGTTAAATCAGAGGTGAAAACCTCAAATACTTTCTGTTTTGTTTAGGGTTTTAACCCACAAATCATGTTCAAGCTTGTGCTTTGATGTAGAGTGATTATGGAGCAACTTGGGTTGTTCCAACATAAAATCCTCACATGGTTTGATGATTTCTCTTAGTATGACTTGTTATATTATTATACATACCTTAGTTCTTGACCCTCCTTGGTTGTTTTTACATCAAGTGTAGTGGTGAACATACAAGGGGTTCCTAAATGGAAGCTTGTTCTTCCTACCCCATACATGACTTATATGATAAACGTGAGGTGCCTAAATGGGGATTTAATCCTCTACCTCCTACTTGAATCATTGGACCTAATAAAATACTTAACCTATATACGTATATACACTCATTCGAACCTTTAATGATAAACTTGTGTTTATATGTTAAAGTAAGTAGAATATCATCTAAAAACCTAGAACACCAAGTATGATTCTTATGGGTGTTCAACTCATGAAAACATTATCATAACCCTTGTGGTTACCAAGTGTCATACAAGTGTTAAGTGTTGAAGATAATTATTTTCACATGTTATTCTCATATCTTATTTTTATGTTGTTTTAAACACCGAATCTTGACTCTAAGCATACTTGAACTCAAACCCTTACACATTCAATCTTTTAACCTTATCAACTCGTCAATAATTGGATAATTGGAAAGCATATGCAACCCTTGTGAGTATACTCGTATTTTCCCCCTTTTACTTTTATCACTTTTGGGGTGTAACATGTTACCTTATTCAAACACACTTACACTTATACTTTTGCAATACACAAAACAATCCTTATACATGAATACTATGCTATAATACTTGATGCTTGCGTGGGTGATACTTATGTAATATGTTTTAGTCATTAGCTTCACAAGCCTCCATTTGACATGTATAGCGCTATAGGAGTAACGCACCGCCCCCTTTATACTTGGGTCATGTTGAATGTATTAAACATCTTGCGTAAACATTGGTTTGGCTAGAAATATTGCATGCCATGCTAGATCTTGTATTAACAAAGTTGCCATGTGGATTCGTTTTAAACACTTTTATGCTTATACATATGCTTAAACTTGTATACTCGCCTTTGCTTTTGCATTGACTTTTATTTTAAACATGTTACAGGTTGATGACGATGAAATGAAGTAGCGTTGATGCCTAGATACACATTTAGACGTTTAGGTTTAAAGTGTTGTATAAATTTTGAATATGATATTATGTACTTCTTTTGAACTTGTTGTTATTTGGAATTCTTGTAATGTTGATAAGCTTGCTTATGGAATGAAATTGGAATTATTTAAATATTGTCACAAATAGTGTTATGATGTCTCGAGCAATCTTCACACTTCGTCTCATCCCGATGTTTCCGCCATTGGTTGGGGTGTGACAGATTGGTATCAGAGCCATAACTATAGGGAATTAGGTAGAATTGCCATGCTTTTACCTAGTCTATAGTTTAGAGCCTTATTCCTATGCTTTACTTGAAACTACACGCATGCCACTTTATGTGTTTCTTATACATTCTCTTTGAGCCTTTTGAACATATATGACATTTTATCCTTAGGGATCATACTTGGCATGCTATTCTTATGTTATTATACATGTTTTAATACGTGTTCACATTTGTTTTAATATGTCATTATTTATGTGCCATTTTGAAATGCCTTTTACGTGTTACTTTCTTGAGGTGCTTTATGTGCCTACACTTATTATTATTTTGAGAATACGTCATTTTACTCGAGTATTCTAAGATTCACAAACCACTCGTAATACACAAACGAGACGACTTCACCAAAATAGGCGTGAAACCCACAATTTGGTGAATGACTCTCAATCTTTCTACTTTTCTTTTTACACGAAATTCACCATCAAGTTAGGAGTGACATCCTCACCTTGATGGAGAAATTCAAACTCAAATTCTAGTGGACCCTCGTCAAAGTGTTAAAAATTAAATTTTGACCCGACGAGTACCAACCACACTTAGGATACTAAATCGCCAAGTTAGGAGTGAAACCCGCACCTTGTCGACTAGTTCCACTCCATGATTTTCACTAATCCCGCCAAGTCTCGAAATTTCAATTGAATTGGGGACGTGTAGTAACCGGAAGGGTAAATACCGTTAACCGACTTGTCGGCGAGAGTATTTCACCTATTAGGCCAAAGCATGCTCCTCAAATTCGAAAGACTTTTCGACCGCTTTGGTTAGTCAACGTTCCGCTTTGGAACTATCCTAAATTTTAATCAAACATACGTTATATTATTCATTTTATACGATACAATCTTTCAAATACGAAATTACTTTCGGTATTTTCTCATCACACACACACACACAACATATTAAATCATTTCTATACACCTATACATATGCATGATTTCGTATTATTTAAATTCATATTCCTTATAACGATAAGTGGTGACATGTCATCAAGATAGGAGTGATTTCCTTACCTTGACGACTAACTCCACTCCCCTTTTTTTCTTAACACGAACTCACCAACGAGTTAGGGGTGATTCCCTTACCTAGGTGATCGTTACCAAAACGTCTCTCCAAAATATCTTATTATGCAAACTCGATCATGTTTTATACCTAAATTATTTATCAAAATTCAAGTACATACGTATACGATTTCGAAATACATTGTTTTATCAAGCATACTTTCTATCCTACCACCTATCTTTTCTTTACTTAACTCGTATACACGGATTCTTAAACTTATCTTAAACGATTTACTACACAAATCTCCAAACCTTACGAAATGCTACCTATCAACTTAATCGGTCCAAGGAATCTTTTGCCCATGAACTTCACATTCGACTCAATCACTAAAACGCACTCATGATATATATCACCAAACTAAAGATTTTCATTCTCAATCGGAGGATCAAACCAACCTTTCTTTTACACCTATAAGATCTTATGGATGTTATATGATCATTTTACCAAAGATTATTTTCACATCAACAAATCATTTGCTAGAACTTTTAACAATCACAAAGTCCTTTTGCAAAAAAAAAAAAAAAAAAAAAAAATTTAAAGGATCCTCGTTTTCACAAGAACCTCCTAAATGCATAACTTCTTGTCTAATGAAATGAAATTACTCCTGATTGAAAACCTTCTTACACCAATTTACAAAACACGTGGGCAAGAAGACTTCTTGGAGACCGACCATCTTCGGATTACGTAAACTCTTTTAAAACAAAAGTAGCACTTCCATTCTTTACAAAACGCATTATGGTTAACCAATGAGTACCTTATATCCTTTTACATATGCAATTATGTGCTATATTTCAAACTAAGCTCAATCTAAATTTGGATACGATAAACTCAACGTTTTGTTTAAACAACTATACACGCATATTATCATACACGTTTTAGTCGTTGCATCGCGGCAATTTCATTTATATCGTTCGTAATTACATGCTCAACCTCTTGAACACTTTTACTTGCTTAACTTTGGTATGCTTCAATTAATACTATATACGCAATCAATAGTACCCATACTCACACGTTTCATGTTTTACTTATACTCATACGTTTCATGTTTTTTTTACTTATACTCATATGTTTCATGTTTTTAATTTACGTTCCATGTTTTTACCCATACTCACACGTTTCATGTTTTACTTATACTCATACGTTTCATGTTTTTACTTATACTCATAAGTTTCATGATTTCACTTATACTCATACGTTGCGTGCTTATACATATACACATACTACTCGTACGTGTTATGTCGATACACATACTTGCGTGCTTATTCATACTTAAACTTATGCTTATGCTCACACTTTCATTCATAATCACGATCCATACATTAGTACCCATACGCGAACGTAATCCGAGTGATTCGCTTGCGTGGGTCCCATACATACTTAAGCATGGACTTGCTTACATACTACATTCTTACACGTGCACATTCTTAATTTTTAAATTATGGATACCCTAATTCATACACAACTAGTACAAGCTATGCGGATCAGGCGACAATCAATATAATCACGGGTGCACACGGGATTATAGTGATAGGCGTATGAGAACCATAGAGTGTACTACTGTGTATGGTAAGACACGGGACGTAACATGACACCGTATACGGAACGGACGTAATATGGTCAAAACATGGTGGATACGCCGCTGGTACTTCCTATATATAAGTGTTTTCACCATGTTACCAAATTTCGTAAAACGTGCCATGAGAAATTCAGTGTTTTACGGACCTTTGGACCTAATACAACTTCACACAACTCACAAACGCATTATATCCGATTATCCATGACGAGACTTCATCCTTAACACACTACGTTCATCAATCCAACACTTATGCCATTCTCATACGTGTACTCTTTAAGAGTCATTCGTTCATTCTATACTAGTATTATTCTCCTTATCCTTTTACTTCCTACAAACCTCGTTCGCCATTAAGCTTGTTTAAACATTCCGGTCCTAACTTGCCACGTCACCTATAAAATAGTCTTCCTATTCTGGACACTTGTGTAACTATACTTAGCATACCTTTAATGCTTTACCTAAAGTACCAAACCTTCTCGTTTCACGCAATAAACAACTTTCTACAAATGCGATTTCGTCACCACGTCCCATCAAAATACAAAACGTTTGTCAACGTCTTCTTTCTTAATACGTCACCTTTTAAATACGTCACCAATTTAAATTACTCAAGGTTGTCAGACTCACTTCACCTGTATACGCACCTACATGTTTTCAAATATGTCAGACACCTCAAAGTATTTAAAGCAATAAACCCACTCACAAATTACCTTGTCAAAGTTTTGTGCCTTTCAAAATATTTCGAAATTTTCAAGTCTCAAATTTTTACTAAAACTCTTCAAGTCTACCTCTTGAATAAATTTCGGGACGAAATTTCCTAAAGGAGGGGAGACTGTAACGCCCCGCGTTTTCATACTTTCTATATTTAGTAACCATCGTTTGTAAAACTATTTTTGGGAAACTTCGTAAGTCTTGTAATCGTCCTTTTATTTAAAAACGTTGTAAAAGCAGAGACTTGGATTATGATTTAAACTCGTATTTTGTTAATTACATGATACACATACTTTATATAGTCTCATACATTCAATTTCGTGGAACAATTGGTACTAAATCGTAATTTTTGGAAACAATGTGCTAAATTTGTAAATACATGAAACTTATGCCCAAAACGTGTTTTGAACGTAAACGACACTTGATATTGATGCATTACACTCAATTATACTTGGTTTATACTTCTCGTGCTTGAACTTACCTTAAAATATGCTTTTATGGCAAGAATGGTCCTTAAAAGTCCCAAAAACACCTAAAAACCCTAAATTATAAACTACAGGGACCTAAAAGTCATTTTTGAAACTTAAATTTCAGAAGCTAGGCAGTGGTGTAGCGCGAGCACTAAGGCCTTAGTGCTAGCGCTACGCGACTGCCTTGTTTCGGCAGAATGTGTGTTTCTTGCACGAAATCCAACTTTCCAACCTCACCCAATCACCTCTAATCCACCTCTAATCACCTCCAATCAACTCTAAACTCTTCCACTATAAATACACACCCTCTCCAACCCTTTTTACACTTTCACAACTCATTACACTCCACAAATACCCTCTCATTCAGCTGCAAATCTGCATTTTGGACAGATTTATACCCACCTACAAAAAAGAGTGTAACTTGCTTGTTTTGAGTCCAAATCACTTGATTCTTTCTTCTTCTTCTTTAGTACATCCTTGGGTTTGATTCCTTGGTTTTTCCTTGGAGAAATCATGCTTGGAATTGCCCTAAAAAGGACCAAAACTTTCTGTTTTTTATTTATGTTCCTCAAAGTTTACTTAAACTTATACAACTTGTGTCAAACACATCTCATACCTATGTCCCAATGCTTACAACCTCTTCCATGGTTGGTTAGGCTTAAAAACAAGGTTGAGACATGTTAAATCAGAGGTGAAAACCTCAAATACTTTCTGTTTTGTTTAGGGTTTTAACCCACAAATCATGTTCAAGCTTGTGCTTTGATGTAGAGTGATTATGGAGCAACTTGGGTTGTTCCAACATAAAATCCTCACATGGTTTGATGATTTCTCTTAGTATGACTTGTTATATTATTATACATACCTTAGTTCTTGACCCTCCTTGGTTGTTTTTACATCAAGTGTAGTGGTGAACATACAAGGGGTTCCTAAATGGAAGCTTGTTCTTCCTACCCCATACATGACTTATATGATAAACGTGAGGTGCCTAAATGGGGATTTAATCCTCTACCTCCTACTTGAATCATTGGACCTAATAAAATACTTAACCTATATACGTATATACACTCATTCGAACCTTTAATGATAAACTTGTGTTTATATGTTAAAGTAAGTAGAATATCATCTAAAAACCTAGAACACCAAGTATGATTCTTATGGGTGTTCAACTCATGAAAACATTATCATAACCCTTGTGGTTACCAAGTGTCATACAAGTGTTAAGTGTTGAAGATAATTATTTTCACATGTTATTCTCATATCTTATTTTTATGTTGTTTTAAACACCGAATCTTGACTCTAAGCATACTTGAACTCAAACCCTTACACATTCAATCTTTTAACCTTATCAACTCGTCAATAATTGGATAATTGGAAAGCATATGCAACCCTTGTGAGTATACTCGTATTTTCCCCCTTTTACTTTTATCACTTTTGGGGTGTAACATGTTACCTTATTCAAACACACTTACACTTATACTTTTGCAATACACAAAACAATCCTTATACATGAATACTATGCTATAATACTTGATGCTTGCGTGGGTGATACTTATGTAATATGTTTTAGTCATTAGCTTCACAAGCCTCCATTTGACATGTATAGCGCTATAGGAGTAACGCACCGCCCCCTTTATACTCGGGTCATGTTGAATGTATTAAACATCTTGCGTAAACATTGGTTTGGCTAGAAATATTGCATGCCATGCTAGATCTTGTATTAACAAAGTTGCCATGTGGATTCGTTTTAAACACTTTTATGCTTATACATATGCTTAAACTTGTATACTCGCCTTTGCTTTTGCATTGACTTTTATTTTAAACATGTTACAGGTTGATGACGATGAAATGAAGTAGCGTTGATGCCTAGATACACATTTAGACGTTTAGGTTTAAAGTGTTGTATAAATTTTGAATATGATATTATGTACTTCTTTTGAACTTGTTGTTATTTGGAATTCTTGTAATGTTGATAAGCTTACTTATGGAATGAAATTGGAATTATTTAAATATTGTCACAAATAGTGTTATGATGTCTCGAGCAATCTTCACACTTCGTCTCATCCCGATGTTTCCGCCATTGGTTGGGGTGTGACATGCAAACTTAAGAATCTGAACGATGGAACTCTAATTTAATATGATATTTATGGAATGATCTGTATCAAAGGTTTTCAGAAAAACGCTCACGATAGCGGATCCTCAAACCTTTATAAGGAAAATAAATTTTACTTTCTTAACTTTATATGGATGTTTTATCGTTAAAATCAATAGTAAGAAAGTTTTTCCTTAAACAAATTGTTACGAATCTGAATATGTGAACTCACATTCCTTTGTGTTGACACATGATTTTTACGTGTTCTTCTGGTACATGAGTTCGGCTTCAGGAATTTTGGCATGTCTTGTGGTAGTTGATGCAATGGTTATTAAATAATGTTTTGGACAAAACTTTTAAAACTAAACTAGGACCGAATGTACTAAGAGCCATCAGGATCATACAATGATGTGATGGTTGTGGTTGTGTTTAAACGTTAAACTTTAAATTTCATGTTTTAAATTAAGTGGTATGTCCAAATTATTATTGCATCGTCCACTAAAATATTTATGGGTACCAACCTCCGTCACCGCCCCGTTTGTGATTGTGACACTAGTGACGTCAGCAGTAGCACCTGCTAACATCATCAGCATCAGCTGGGGGTTCTAGCCAAACTGTTTTTTTGAACCTACATTTGTACACTAGTCAACCCAACACTTGGTTGGCTAGTTGTTTCGAGCAACAACATTTGTTAACCGATGAGTTGTTTAGACCTAGTCACATTAGCTAATTTTGAGTGTTTCAACTCGTGTCATTAATGGAAATGACAATTTTTGTCGCAACCCCCGACCCCTGCCCCGGAAGGCGGGCGGCCGCAGCCTACTCAAAGATGGTGGTATCGGTGTTTATTATTAATTGGCAGCAGAATTTACATCAGGACCGTAGTTAGGAAATATTTTATCAGAGTAAAATACCACACTTTTATAATATTAAATACATGGGAAATTCCCAAGTTTCCATTACAAACATTTTATAGAGATAAACCTATTTTATTAAATAAAAACATCTTCTTTATTTAGGTAACTCTCATAGCCATTTTTTCAAGCCTTCAGTGCTGTCCAGCTGGCTTCTATTTGGCTTTCACATTTTGTTACTTGAAACGCGGTTAAAAACATTTTGTCAGTGGGAAATACTGGTGAGTGAATCCCAATTTAATCAAGACAGGTTTTATCAGTTTACGGTTATTGAGGGCGATCTCGTAATTACATTTGTTTATTTTTCTACTTTGATTACCACCCACGGTACTGTCAACCCGACTTGTGGTCATGTTACTACTCACAGTGTAGTAACAAATTTTGTATACAAAACCCCAACATACTGACGATAATTGTAGAATTACAAATACTCAATCACTGTTAATTATAATGTAAAAAAAATTGAGGTTTTGTAAAAACAGTTTGCAAAGAGGAGGATTACTCACATTGCAACTTTAGGTTTTTCCTTTGTGTTTTCCTGGTTATAATCTATTAATTAAACAATGCACACGCGTTAGTATAATAACCCAATATTTACATTAGTTATACCCTCCCCGAGACAGAACTCCAACGACTACGTCGGGCAGAGCCTCGACAGCCGTTACAGAGCACTAGATCAATCGGGTAGCGTATCTAATACGTAACCGGGGGGTTATGATACTTACAACGAGGCAGAACTTCGTTATTTAGGGGGGTATAATGCCCGGTTATAGTGTCTACAATTCAGAATTTGAGAGAGAATTTCGTGTTTTGAGCGTCAGAAAATGAAGGCCGATGCTCCCAATTTATAGGAGCAGATTTCGAGTTTCTCGCGCCCCGCCAAGGAGACCTTTAAGGGCTTCGCGGCCTGCAACATAGGGTATGTAGGCCCTAGCTATGCGGAATCAGACCACTAGCCTTCACACGCGTTGTGCCACGTGGCATAACCAGGTGCGCTCTGATCTTGAGCTGTCGCGCCCCGCGTAAGAGACCACCATGGTCTTCGCTGCCCGCGAGCGCCACCTGGATTTCATTTTTATTTTATTTTATGAAATTAAAGGTATATAGGGTCACATTTCGTATACGGGGTATATTTTAAGACGTATAAGGGCATTCTAAATATTTTAGGGGTGTCAGAAATATTTTAGGAGGGTTGTTATAATTTTGATAACCCCTATTTTATTATAAGATAAATTATCTTGTTATTTAAAACATTTAATTAGGTTGAATGAGTCTTTAACTCGTGTTTAAATATAGCACAAAACTTCTTGGTTCATTCTAATATGATGGAAAAGACACAAACAAAAAAACACACTTTATTCAAAGAACTTTAGATGAGGAACACTCTCTAAAGTCTTTTCACAACTTCATCCCATTTCCTACAATTTATAAACACCATCATCCCCGGTGTAATCTTGTATTTGAGAGCTATTTCCGGCAGTACAACTGCTGCTTCGGTTGCTGTATCCTGGAAACATACACATTGGTTTTGAGAAGATGTGTGGAATCTGTTTTAAGGGCTTCGTGTCTAACCCGATCCTCAACCAAAACCATTCAAATTTTACTATGCTAATTGGGGCATACACATCTTCTAAAACACTAGTTAATAATAATGTTGGGACCGAGATATTTTATTAATTTAACGAGATAGTATTATATCGATAAATTAATAAATTATTAATTTAAAGAGTTGACTTATATTCGTGAGTAACTCTCAAATTAATGCATCGACCTTCAAAATTTCCATGTCCGTTCACTTTACCTATTTGAAAAAATAGAAACAGGGACCTTTAAAATGCTCATGTACATTCACACATTAATGAACTTGTCAAGTTCAATGTACATAGATCTAGACTTTTGTTGCAATACGAGAATACAGTGCCTCAACTCTTAAGTGCAATTAGGAGATTTAACGATGAACTAAATATAGATTTGAAGTTCACAAAAAAAGTAGTGACTATAGATTCGTTTTTTACTAGAAAATCCTAGAATTTTGTAATATTTTAGTAATTATTAATTTATAGTTTCGTTGGGATGAATATATTATTGGGATTTCAAAAAAAATTATCTTATTATTTTATCGATTTGGGTCCAATTTTGTACTGGTCCCAAATTAGGACCGGAGAAATTATTAATTTTATCGAGTTTATTAATTTATCGAGTATTAAATTATAGAGGTTATCCTGTAACCCTGCCTATTAAATTTATGAAACATGTGCCTAAAAAAAGTGATGGAAATTTGAGTGAAAATGAGTTTTTTATTCGATTTTTTTACTAAACATTTTAGACATCATAATAGTATTTATATATGTGTTATATAAATAATTACCTATGGGTTTGTGTTTTACGTTGTGAGAAAATCATAACAAACCAAATTATGTCCAAAATGGAGCCAACATGAATAATATATCGATGCTCAAAGTTGTGTGGTTAGAACAACCAAAGATAAGAAAAATTGATTAAGATTTGTCAACTTGTTTCACATAGGTGGGATGACATAACTTTAAGTGGTATATAAGAAAGATGACTCCTTGTAAATTGTTTCCTTAAAGACAAACACTAGTAGGGACACTAAAGGGTGCAATGTGACGCTTTGATGACACACTTTACACTTCGCTCACTACGAGCCGCCTTGTATCTTTGAAAGGGGTTCAGACGGCGCGGTTCAGATTTGACTGACCCACCATTCAAATTCAGGTGCATGTGGTGCAAGTCCAACGGGTCAAGCTCGGAATAGCTAGTGACATCAGCAGTAGCACCAGCTAACATTATCAGCATCAGCTGGGGGTTCTAGCCAAACTGTTGTTTTGAACCTACATTTGTGCACTAGTCAACCCAACACTTGGTTGGCCAGTTGTTTCGAGCAACAACATTTGTTAACCGATGAGTTGTTTAGACCTGGTCAAACTAGCTAGTTTTGAGTGTTTCAACTCGTGTCATTAATGGAAAAGACAATTTTGATAACCACATAAAATCCATTAATTCAGAGATTAAACCCCTGTTTTGTTACAAGATAAATTATCTTGTTAATTAAAACATTTTATTGGGTTGAATGAGTCTTTAACTCATGTTTAAATATAGCACGAAACTTCTTGGTTCATTCGAATATGATGGAAAAGACACAAAAATAAAACACACTTTATTCAAAGAACTTTAGACGAGGAACACTCTCTAAAGTCTTTTCACAACTTCATCCTTTTTCCTACATTTTATAAACACCGTCATGCCGGGTGTAACCTTAGATTTGAGAGCTATCTCCGGCACTACAACTGATGCTTCGGTTGTTATATCCTGGAAACATATTTGAGAAGATGTGTGGAATCTGTTTTAAGGGTTTCGTGTCTAACATGATCCTCAACCAAAACCATTCAACTTTTAGTATGCTAATTGGTGCAGTCAAGGAGCATGATTGAAGACTCAACAAAGTGAATGCTCAAGTCAAGGACACTAGAAGAATGATGGTTGAAGTATCCATCAAAGACACATTTTGAATGAAGCTCAGTACATAGAAATTGTATTTTTATATTTATTGTTATGTAGTTTCGTAACCGGTATTGTACTATTATATTTTCTACGAATAATGAGAATAACGTTATTATATATTTTGTTTATTAATCTAATAAGAGTAAACTCACTTCCTTAAAAGGTAGGTTAAATGATAGGTGTATTTCTCTGTATTCAGTTTATAAGGATAGTAGCCTTAGATGGCACAATGGAGGTACAAGTAGAAACTGAACAAGCTACTAGGAGTTACTAATGTCTTATCGTTCATGAGTCATAGCTTGTGTTATGCATATAGAATCATTTGTTACAATTGCAATATTTTGTAAATTAATATACATGTTAAAGTTAAAAAAAATTGAATACACAAACTTAATTACAATTTACAATAGATTATACAAGCTTGATTACAACAACAAAACACTACAAACTATACCTAATCACGATATTTTACAAACTTCGTTACAAGAATATAACATTCATCGATAAGAAGATACACATGATAATTTGTATCTACCGTTACATATGTTGTATCACACCCTCAAATTCCACATGTGGCGTTTTAACGCGAGGCACATGACAAACCAGGATCATTGCCATTAGTTACTTCGCACGACCTCTATATGATATTTAGAAAATGTCGTTGCTCAAATTAGTGAGAAAAAAACTTGTTTGAAAGTTTAAATGAAATGCGGAAGCGTAAACAAAATAAAAGTCTACCTGTTAAATGCACAAAAAAAACTCGCCCAGATAACCATGCAATAATGTATGAAAAACAAGTTTAAATGTTTGATAGTGATGAGACTCCAGCAATGTTCTAAATCATGTTCATACCTAGCAACCTGCTAATGCATGCTAACAAGTGTTAACACAGGGTTGCTGAGTTCACAAAGTTCAATAGTAAATAAATAAAGTTACCAGTTAATGTAAAGTTCAATTATAACTTAGGTAGCTAGCACGTTACAAGTTACTAAACATTTTGAAACCGAAGCTGACTGAATGTGTTTGCTGCCTTCCATCACGTCCAGCAAAATGATGGTGTGGATGTTAGGTCAATGTTACACTTGTTCGACTCCCAATCGTACTAGCGCGAGTAGCCCGGGTGGGGTTTGTCAAACCCAGTAGTACTACTCAAATTACCTCGCTAATCCCTACATTAACGGTTTAATGTTTTTAAGGACTTTCATGATAGTGTTGCATTTAATACACAAGTGATATAAACGAAATTACAAGATCTGAAAGCGTGTTCATGTTTTCACCTAGAAAAGTATATGTAAAGGAGATAGTGAAACTCACCTTAGGGTGCGTGTAAGAATAACCAACAAAAGCAATAAAAAATATGTGACCCACTAATGGTTACCGATTATAATATGATATTCTATAAATGCACATTCATGTTGGTCATAGGACCCATATATCCAATGATCGGAGTGTCGCGCTCCGGTCAAAGATAATATTTATAAGCCCAAATTACCCTTAACTATGTGTTAGTGGTAGTAAGGGGTCGGTCCACGAAGAGTTTGTGGTCTACGTATGGATTAGTTCGATTATGAATTTGTCACGTTTTTATGAAGCTTGCTATGTTGAATTTGTTTGTTTGTTTGAAAGAAATGTTGGAACTAACCAACAATGGTTGTAAATTTGATTAACTACTAATATTCAATTGATTACGATTAACGAAAACACAATTAACGATTTAAACAATAATTTATAAAAAGGGTTCACACCCGATTTCGGTAATTGCAAACCTAGGATTTCTACAAGTTTTAAACTCAACTCAATTGCATAACGATTAACGGATTTAGTGTACGGTGACTTAGGTGCCGATAACTATCAACGTTCCGAAGAACGGACAAGAATGCACTTTGTAATCACAACAAGTAAATCCTAACCACGACAACGCATAATTACACATAACCATTTCGCAAAATCATAACTTCATATTTGTTCGATAATTTACGAATACGAAACAAATGCAAACAATTCTCAATGGTTTACAAAATCAAACACAAATTGTCACCAATTTGAATCATAAAGCAATTCGAAACCCTAGATAAAACAACTACCTACACCGGGGTGAAACCAAGGTGATTAGCCGCTCATGGTCGAAGAGACACGATCACCGGATGATAGGAACTAAAGCTTGAACATCTTGAAACCTTGAATGTGATGAAGATGGTGGTTTAGGGTTTGTATGAAATGATGGTGATGAATGGATGGATGATTTAGGGTTTGTAAGGTGATGTGTTAATGAATTCGAATGATGATTCAATTGAATCAATGAATTCGTGGATGGAATGGATGATTAGAGATGAAATTGGTTGGTGTGAAAGGCTCTAAAAGTTATTCAAACTCAAGAGAAGTGTGTAACTCCCGTTTTGATGGTCAAAGATATGTTTAAAACTCATCCCACAACTCAATTTCAAGAATTTCGCGTTTGAAAAATTCAGGGGGCGTCGCCGACATCCCCATTGGGCGTCGTCGACGGTGCTTCAATATCCCACATTCGTCCGACGCTTAATTTCACTGGATACGAAAGCTTTGGCCGACGGTGCATATCTGAGAGCGTCGCCAACGGCCCTCCACGACGTCGGTGATGATGTCTGGAATCCTAGATCTCTGTTTTTCGCATATCTTGATTCCGGTTGACCCGATTCGCGTCCTAAGTGGTCCGTTAAGCTCCCGATTATTTCCTTAAACTCCGTAAGACCTGCAAAACATAAATCCCATTTCGAGATTAAAAGTTAAGTAAAAACATGAACTTAAACATAAACGAACACCGGTTTTCGACCACGTATCACATCCCCACACTTGTCGTTTGCTTGCCCTCAAGAAAATCTGCTTTTCACTTTCACGTGGGTCAAACGAGAAACACACGTCCCATTCCCGAGACTAAGGTTAAGGTCAAAAGTTATACCCGGTTCAAACTTTTTACCTTTTTCAACATATTTAGCAATAAATGATTAATCATATATAAGAATGGTTATCCAAGATTAATCCGCCCTTGAAACTCACAAATCATACATATCCCTCACAATGTTCACTCCACTCAGTTTATAAGTTGGCTAATTTTAATGATGTATTAGCACCTTTTTAAAGTAATCACTCAAAACCGAATAGAACACGTACCCGCATAGGCTTGCAACTCAATCATTCTCCACCACCGAACACAAATACTAAGCACAAGTTAAAAGGTCTTTAAAGGGTTGTAACGGGGCTAGGCTAAGGGTGTGGAATAGGATGTTTGAAAGTGGATAAGGTGATGAAAATTTGATTTTTATTACAAACGACTATGCTAAACAAAACTAAATATAAACATCAATCTAATAGGCAACGATTTTCGCCTTTAATTCAACAACTACCACACATCTTTTTGTGCTTTTCTCAACGATTTTTCTCTTATTTTTCATGTTATTTTCTGTTTTTTTTTTGTTCGCAAATATAAATCACAACTATACAAGTGTATAATCCTATAATCGAATTTTCATCACATGGGTTTAAAAAGAAAAGGTTTATGGTTATGGGCTAAGTGGGTTGTCAAACGAAAGGTTTAGGCTCAAAGTTGGCGACTAAGGGATAGATTTCGGATAAGGGTAAGCAAATGGTGTAAAAGGAAAAGGTTAACCTAATGCCTTAATCATTCTCATGCTTGTATTCGGTCTATGGTTTCAAACGTATCAAAAGATGTAAGTTCTACAATACATTACTAATGGTCCACTCAAACAAAGAAATATGTGTATATATGATGTATAAAAGTGGCTCAAGATCTCACGTATAAAGGGTATGGAATATGATATACATAAATTGCAAATTTCTTAGGCGGATTATTCCCAAATAACCACCCGCTAAATACCTGTCATGCAATTAACTTGAACTTGACCATGACAAAAGACCAAACGAGTTGTGTCATCCCTCGTTAACTTAGTTACTTGTGCTTTTTCCCCCACCCCCACACTTAAGGTCAACATTGTCCTCAATGTTGAGTGTTTAAATGAACGGGTCAAAATCGAAAAACTTTTACTCCCCTATCCCCACACTTGAGGTAAACATTGTCCTCAATGTGTAAGAATAGAGCTTTTAAAACACACAAGGGATGTGACAAGGCTAACTTCCCCCAAAATTTCACCCCGGAAAATAAAATATAATTTACAATCCACTTATTCGCTAACTAAAAATCAAAGATAAAAAGAAACGTATGCACCTGGTTTTTCCCTCGTTCCTCGTGTGCTCTTCATCTTTCAACAAAGTGGTCGCCTCACGAACATGGTGTACCTACAAATCTCAACCTTTGTGTAGAAGCATGCCTCTCACAACCATCAAAATTTGTTAGTTACCTAGCTCTACCACTTTTATGAAAACAATACCAAGCCATACGTTATTTCACTTTGATTTATGTGGAAAAATAATGTACAATAACAACAAACCTAACTCACTTTCGTAGGAATAACGGTTGCATTTAGCTTATGCAACAAGCCCTTTTAAACCTCCCGATAGCTATGGAGGACGAGTAGGTCTCGTGAGGGTTATCTAGGGAACACACCCACAAAGTTCATTTAGCTACGAATTAAACTACTAAAAACTATAAAAACTAACTAATAAAAATAAATATACAACAACAACATAAGACATACCTCACCACTAGCGTTGGTAGCGCTCGTTCGGGTCCACTGGTGGGTACGGGTGGTAAGGGTAACCGGTGAGGGCCTCAAACATCTCCTGGTAATTATCTAAGGGACCTCGTTCTCCTTCAGCCGATGCTTGAAACTGTGGCGGGATGAAGCTGGATCCCACTCCCTCAGGCCAGTGAGGCGATGGGTCGGAAGGGACTGGAGGAACATGAAGGTCTTCATAGGATGTCCAACCCGTGTGCTCGCTATATGGCAGACCGGCTAACCAATCCTGATGATGCCTTTCTTGATCATGAAGGACTTTAGTGTTATTGATTGCCAACTCGTGAGCCGTGGCCAAGGCACCCCATCGGTTATCTTCTCTCGTATTTTGCTCAATTCGCAGCCGATCTTGCCCCTCCTCCCATGCTCGCCTTCGAGCCTCTTCTTGCACACGGTGTTGTTCCATTTGCTCCCACTGAGATCGCTGCAGAGCTTGAAACAACTGTTGTTCCTCCCAGTATTTTTCCACTTTGACTCGGTGGGCAGCTTCTGCGTCCCAGTGAGCTTGTAACTGGGCTTGATGATTGTAACACCCCGAAAATATAAAACTTTATATTAGAATTATAAAGTATTAAATAAACAAGAACAAACTAACTAGGAATAAATAACCCGGTTAGTTACGAGTCTTGTGGTAACATATAAGTGGATTAAAACACCTAAAATATAAATTAAACAGTAGTTGAGGGACTTAAGTGGTAAAACTTGAAACTTGAATTATTAATAAACAAAATAAACACCAAACACACACCTAAGTGTGTGTCTGGATCGATCAGAGCACATGAGCGACCAAAAACTCCCCAACAAACCCTAGCTCTTACTAAATTGATTAAATTGAAGGCCTTAATGTAACACCCCGAAAATGTAAAATTTTATATTAGAATTATAAAGTGTAAAATAAACGAGAATAAGCTAACTAGGATAAATAACCCGGTTAGTTAGGAGTCTTGTAATAACACATGAATGAAGTAAAAAGCCTAAATTATAAACCAAATGAAAGTTGAGGGGCCTATGTTGTTAAATATGAAACTTAATTACATAAAAAAAACCAAACACACCCTTGTGATGTCTGGTTCGATCAAAAGCAGGAGAAGGGCGACCCCCATTCTCAAAAACCCTAACGTTCACCAAACTCTCAAATTGAATATTCAAATCTGATCCAAAACGAAATCCGAGCTGAGATTTGTGATCCTCATCGCAAGAGGGTTATAAGGTATGTAAAATTTGATGAGAATTCTCTACTTGAAATTCTCATGAATTTGGGAAATCTGAAATTTTATGATGCATGTTTGTTATTTGAGTAGAATAGGAATGATACAGTGTCTAGGAGTAAAACCTAGACAACAATATGTGAAATCATGCCTAAATTCTGAAAATCTCATGAATACATTGAAGGTGATTCATGGGTTTTTTGAGAAAATGATGAACACTAGAGTGTAGAAGGCTAACCTAGCGTAAATTGATTCATAGAAACTGATTTATGAAAATTTCATGCTTAATTCTATATGTGGTAGCTAAATTAATGTTAATCGAGGCCAAGAGACAAGCCATGAACTAGTATATAAATGATATAAAATTCTGCCCTATAAGTGTTTGTAGAAATGCCTCAAAGAAGGCTCGAAACTGCAAATTAAGTTAAAAATGCATATTTTGATGTTTGGGCGGATTATGTAATGTATAATTGAAAAGGAGATCTAAACATGCTATGGTTGAACTCTATAGGAAAGGATACCGGAGCGTCGAGCGGACAAGCCTGTGGTGACTTGCGTTTGAAAGGCGTACATTGAAGGTATGTAACTTGATTTGTTACATTGAGTAAATTTTGATAATTTGCATATGTGTAGTGAATTGTAAAATAAAGGTTGTGTTGGTTTAAAGCGATAATGTTCGCTATGTTGAATAATAAGACAAGGATTGGTTAGAACCCGTTGGTAGTCATCATAATGGAGGATTCCATAGATGAGCCAAACGGGTCGAATAAGCAATCAATGCATGGCAAATGCTTTGTAATATAATTAATTTGGTCTTTTGTTATTATTGATAAATGACATATTAGAACACGAGAATTTAACGTGTTGGTTTGTAAGAATGAGGAAATCCTAGAATTTGGGTTTTTAGTGAAATAAACAAAGTCAGTCAAAACATAACATTCCAGGAGCCACCGTAAATTACGGTGTCTACCGTAAGTTACGGTAGAGGCTAAAACTGTTACGGCAGATTTCTTCTGTCTTACGGTAGGTCATAGTTGTCCAGGAGCTACCGTAACCTACGGTGACTACCGTAAGTTACGGTAGAGCCCTGCCATGAATATTGAATTTTTGTATAACTTAGATAATCGAATCCGTTTTTAAGCGTAGTTTTGATTAAGCAATATTTCTAAGATCTCTAACACTAATTTTGTTAAAAATCCCCAGTTTCAGGTATTGCAAGTATGTGGACGATGAACAAGTATGTATTGAAGAACCGAACACGAAACTTTTGAAGCTTCCGCGATAATTAACTTTGTTTAGACAATGTTAAATATGTCATGAATGTTCAGGCTAGTCAGTAGTTGTCTTGTTTATAGTTACTTAGAACGATCTTTTGGTAACTAATCTTTTAACTTAGACGTACTTTATTTCAAATTATATAAATTTAAAATAAAATCGAGTAGTAATTAGATGGGTGTTACAAGTTGGTAATCAGAGCTTAAGGTTGTCAACAAAGTGTTCGGTTCAAGCTTGATCGATCGTCCGGTAAGAATTAATTTATTATTTTAGTAAATCCTATCTTATGTAAGAAATGAGATACGAATTAATGTGCATGTGAAGGGTGTGTTAACACACTCAAACCCGGAAAGTGCACAAAATGTGAACGGTAAAAGCAAGTTACGCACTTGGCTAAACCGAAGCAAATAAAGCTATGTTGTAAATGAAATGTTTAATGTTTAATGTAAACATTTCAGTTTCAAGATGTCGAAAGGAAACGATAATGATCCAGTTCCGACAAGCACCGAACAAATGAAAGAGATAATTGCCGAAGAAGTGGGGAAGACAATTGAAGGTAGTCTATCCGGGTTTATAGACAAAATTCAAAACACGGTGTTGTCACTTGTCGAAGAACGAGTCAAAAGGTTGGAAGATAGTGTCAACCTTATGAAAGATAAATCGGGAGAACGTAAGGGATGTTTGTACAAAGAGTTTATGGCGTGTAAACCGCCAATCTACAACGGGGAGGTTGACCCAATAATATGCCAGAGATGGTTAAGTGATGTTGAAGGGGTGTTTGAAAGGACCCATTGTGACGAAAGCGACTTTGTTGCTTACGGAACGGGTCAGTTGAGAGGGCAAGCCAAAGATTGGTGGGACAATAAAAAGAATGAAATTGGGGCCGAAGCGGCAAGGGCAATGACATGGGAGGAGTTTAAGACACCATTTCTTAAACATCATAGTCCCAAGGTGGTCATTAATAAAATCAAATAAGAGTTCATGCAACTCAGGCACAAGGGTGAGACCATAGACAAGATAACAGCGACGTTTATGGATAAGATGAAGTTTTGTAGTGAATTGGTGATGAATGAAGAACAGAAAATATACTACTACTATAACATGTTGAGCGCTGAATATAGGGAGTTTATGACTCCTTCAAAATATGAGAGCCTTACTGAAATCATAAACGTTGCTCGGGAACGGGAAATCGAGTTGAAGAAACAAGTTGAAAGGGGTGAGCGAAGGGCACAGGATGTGAATCCAAGTCCTACAAAGAAAGCTTGAACTGGAGAATCGGGAAAGAAGGTGGATGCTAAAGGCGGGTCACCAAGTTGCAAGGTGTGTGGAAAGGGGCACAAGGGTGAGTGCCGCTTCAAAGATAAGCCGTGTCCGGTATGTGGGAAGACGGGGCACACTGCATCGCTATGTCCCGGAAAAGTTTCCGTTTGCTATAAATGTTATCAGCCCGGTCACAAAAAGTCTGAATGCCCTGAATTGGTTAGAGAGACGAAAAAGAATCTCCAACGGAGCCTCCAAAGGCGAAGGCTAGGTCCTTCCAACTTACCGATGTTGAAGCAAAGACAGAACCCGATGTGGTCTCAGGTATATTCACAATTAACTCAATTCCTGCACGTGTACTGTTTGATACGGGTGTGAATAAATCTTTCATTTCACATGGATTTATTCGACATCCTTCATTTGTATTGACGAAATTATATATGCCCTTAGAAGTTGAAATAGGGGACAACAAAAGTTTTATAGCTTGTGACATTTGTCGAGGCTGCAAATTAAGCATCGATGATGAAGAATACTTGATAGACCTAATCCCGATGTCAATGGGGGAGTTTCAAGTAGTCGTTGGGATGGATTGGCTATCTCAGCACCACGCAAAGGTCGTCTGTTTTCGCAAGGAGATAAAACTAACATCTTCGAGCGGAAAACAAGTCACTATTTATGGCGAAAAAGGAGGTAACCCCATAATATGCTCAATGTTGAAAGCACACAAGCTTATGAAGCAAGGATGCAAGGCATTTATGATATACGCGAATGAGCCCGAGAAGGAATCACTAAAGGTTGAAGATGTACTGGTAGTACGGGATTATGAAGATGTGTTTTCGGAAGATTTACCGGGGATACCGCCCAAACGGGAAGTAGAGTTCGGAATCAAATTGATTCCGGGCGCAAAACCTATAGCTAAAGCACCGTACCGACTCGCGCCGTCGGAATTACAAGAGTTGATGTCCCAGATTCAAGACCTGCTTGACAAAGGATTCATAAGGCCAAGTGTGTCTCCTTGGGGTGCACCGGTACTGTTCGTGAAAAAGAAAGACGGAAGCATGCGCATGTGTATCGATTACCGGGAGTTAAAAAAACTTACGGTAAAGAACCGATACCCGCTTCCGAGGATAGATGATATATTTGACCAATTACAAGGTGCGAACTGGTTCTCAAAGATTGACCTTAGATCGGGGTATCACCAACTAAAGGTCAAGGAGGAAGATGTGCCGAAGACGGCTTTCCGCACTCGATACGGACATTACGAGTTCTTCGTGATGTCATTTGGGCTAACAAATTCACCCGCGGCTTTCATGGACCTCATGAACCGGGTTTGCAAGCCAATGCTAGATAAATCGGTCATCGTGTTCATCGATGATATTTTGGTATATTCGAAAAGTGAAGCTGAGCATACACATCACTTACAAGAGGTGTTAGAGACACTTAGACGAGAAAGGTTGTATGCGAAATTTTCTAAGTGCGCCTTTTGGTTACGAGAGGTGCAATTTCTCAGCCACATCATAAGTGCCGATGGAGTGTTGGTAGATCCGTCAAAGATCGAGGCAGTGTCGAAATGGAATCCCCCGAAGAACCCTTCAGAAATTAGAAGCTTCTTAGGGCTTGCGGGATACTATAGGAGATTCATTCAAGATTTCTCCAAGATTGCGTCGCCACTAACAAAGTTAACCCAGAAGGAGGAAAAGTTCATTTGGGGTGTTGAACAAGAAAGGGCGTTTCAAACGCTAAAAGAGAAATTAACTCAAGCTCCGGTATTAACGTTGCCGGACGGAGTCGAGGACTTGGTAGTTTATTCGGACGCCTCACTTTTGGGGCTTGGATGTGTTTTGATCCAATGAGGCAAGGTTATAGCTTATGCCTTGAGACAATTGAAGATACATGAAAAGAAATATCCTACGCACGATCTCGAATTGGTTGCGGTGGTATTTGCGTTAAAAGTATGGAGGCACTATTTATATGGGGTAAAGTGCACCATATTCACCGATCACAAAAGCTTAAAATACTTCTTCGATCAGAAGGAGATCAGAAGGAGTTAAACATGCGCCAGAGACGATGGTTGGAAACGGTGAAGGATTTCGACTGCGAAATACACTACCACCCCGGAAATGCAAATGTGGTGGCGGATGCTCTGAGCAGAAAAGCGGACTATGTCCCAATATAAGTAAGGTCGATGCAGCTTGTGGTGACCTCGGGTATACTTGAACGTATCTGAGAGGCACAAGTAGAAGCAGTGAAAGAGGAGAACTGGAAAAAGGAAAGAATAATCGGCCAGATAAAAGACTTGTCGGATGGAAAGAATGGGTTGAAGACTCGATCCAGAAAAATATGGGTTCCAAATACTTGTGGAGTAAAGGCGCTACTACTAGACGAAGCCCATAAATCTGGCTATTCGATACATCCGGGGGCGACCAAGATGTATAATGATTTAAAACAAAATTATTGGTGGCCCGGAATGAAAAGAGATATTGTGAAATATGTGGAGAAGTGTTTAACCTGTTTGCAAGTCAAAGCAGAGCACCAAAAACCATATGGTAAGCTGCAACCATTGGATATCCCAGTTTGGAAATGGGAACAAATTACAATGGACTTGCTGACCAAATTGCCCAAGACCAACCGCGGGTTTGATGCTATATGGGTAGTCGTGGATAGATTGACGAAAAGTGCTCACTTCATTCCGATCCGTGAGACTTATACGTCCGAGAAAATTTCAGAGGTATACACCAATGAGATCGTGGCACGTCATGGAGTACCGATATCCATTGTGTCTTACAGAGATACTCGATTTACCTCAAACTTATGGCATGAGTTCCAAGAACAAATGGGAACTAAACTGTTCATCAGCACTGCTTACCATCCACAAACGGATGGGCAAAGCGAAAGAACGATACAGACGTTGGAGGACATGTTACGGGCTTGCATTATCGACTTCGGAGGTAATTGGGATGTCTATCTACCCTTGGTCGAATTTTCATATAACAATAGTTATCACGCGAGCATAGGAATGGCCCCATATGAAATGTTATATGGTAGAAAGTGCCGAACCCCGGTGTGTTGGGGAGAAGTGGGTCCACGTGAACTAGCACATACGGATATAATCCGAACCACGAATGAGAAAATTGATTTGGTCCGAACTCACTTGAAAGTAGCACAGGATCGACAAAAGTCATATGCGGATAAACGAAGGAGGCCGATTGAATTTCAGGTGGGCGATAGGGTAATGTTGAAAGTATCGCCGTGGAAAGGAATAATTCGGTTTTGAAAGAGAGGAAAGTTGAGCCCAAGATTTATCGGGCCATTCAAAATCTTAGAACAGGTTGGCAAGGTAGCATACCGTCTCGAACTTCCTGAGGAGTTAAGTGGGATACATAGCACATTCCACGTGTCACATCTCCGAAAATGTCTAGCCGACGAAACTGCTCATATCCATTACGAGGACATCGAGGTGGATAATAGTCTTAATTACGTTGTGAAGTCGATTGCGATTTTAGATCGCAAAGTGAAGACCTTGAGGAACAAGGAGATCAACCAAGTAAAGGTCAAATGGGAACACAGAAAGGGTTCGGATACCACCTGGGAGTCCGAGGAGGAGATGCAACGGCTCTACCCTACACTATTTGGTATGTATTTCGGTTTCGGGGATGAAACCCTTTTTAAGGGGGGGTGGACTTGTAACACCCCGAAAATGTAAAACTTTATATTAGAATTATAAAGTGTAAAATAAATGAGAATAAGCTAACTAGGATAAATAACCCGGTAGTTAGGAGTGTTGTAATAACACATGAATGAAGTAAAAAGCCTAAATTATAAACCAAATGAAAGTTGAGGGGCCTATGTTGTTAAATATGAAACTTAATTACATAAAACAAAAACCAAACACACCCTTGTGATGTCTGGTTCGATCAAAAGCAGGAGAAGGGCGACCCCCATTCTCAAAAACCCTAACATTCACCTAACTCTCAAATTGAAGGTTCAAATCTGATCCAAAACGAAATCCGAGCTAAGATTTGTGATCCTCATCGCAAGAGGGTTATAAGGTATGTAAAATTTGATGAGAATTCTCTACTTGAAATTCTCATGAATTTGGGAAATATGAAATTTTATGATGCATGTTTGTTATTTGAGTAGAATAGGAATGATATAGTGTCTAGGAGTAAAACCTAGACAACAATATGTGAAATCATGCCTAAATTCTGAAAATCTCATGAATACATTGAAGGTGATTCATGGGTTTTGTGAGAAAGTAATGAACACTAGAGTTTAGAAGGCTAACCTAGCGTAAATTGATTCATAGAAACTGATTTATGAAAATTCCATGCTTAATTCTATATGTGGTAGCTAAATTAATGTTAATCGAGGCTAAGAGATAAGCCATGAACTAGTATATAAATGATATAAAATTCTGCCCTATAAGTGTTTGTAGAAATGCCTCAAAGAAGGCTCGAAACTGCAAATTAAGTTAAAAACGCATATTTTGATGTTTGGGCGGATTATGTAATGTATAAATGAAAAGGAGTTCTAAACATGCTATGGTTGAACTCTATAGGAAAGGATACCGGAACGTCGAGCGGACAAGTCGGTGGTGACTTGCGTTTGAAAGGCGTACATTGAAGGTATGTAACTTGATTTGTTACATTGAGTAAATTTGCATATGTGTAGTGAATTGTAAAATAAAGGTTGTGTTGGTTTAAAGCGATAATGTTCGCTATGTTGAATAATAAGACAAGGATTGGTTAGAAGCCGTTGGTAGTCATCATAATGGAGGATTCCATAGATGAGTGATGCGTATTCTAGTGTATATATATTAGGTGTATATTTTAAGCCCCTTTAACACTTTTTAGTCAAGTTTTAAATTTATAAAACACGATATTTACTAACACTGGACACACATATGGGCAAGTGCACCCATCGTGAGCGTAGTATAGTGTTGGTAAGATACCGAGGTCGTCCAAGGACACAAGAGCTTTTAGTACCGGTTTATCCTCAACGTCTAATCAAATCAAAAAGTTTAGAAAAATGTTTTAAACTAAGAAAAGTAAAAACTAACTAAAAATGCTGAAAAATAAAAATAAAAAGAAAAACAGATAGACAAGATGAATCACTTGGTTCCGACTCGTATCTAGTGTAACCTTTGATTATTTCCGCACTTTTGCACTATTTTAAGAGATTATCTTAGTTATTGTAGTAGGCCCCTCTTTTGAAGGTGGCGTTACCCTCACCCCAGTAGTTTGAGTCAGCAAGGATACAATCCTAAAAGGGTGGATTATTGGAAGATAATTAATTAAGTTATTAATGCAATATTATGGTAGGCCCCTCTTTTGGAGGTGACGTTACCCTCGACTAAGTAGTTTGAGTCAGCAGGGATACAGTCCTAAATAGCCGGGTTATAGTATTAATAGTAGTTAACTTATGAGGGGATCAAAGAGTTTGGAGCCCCGCCATCCAATACCGTTAAGTATTGAAGGAGGTCCTACTAAATTTGACCCAGGTCCATTGCAGGACCTCTAAATGCTGAACAACGGCAAGACCTTTACCAAACCGTTCCCTTAACCCCCGACCAGGTAGCCAACATACCTCCATATAGACCGTGGAGATATGAATGGTGAAAATCTTTTATTTTATATAGACAGTAAAATAATGCCAAGACACCACGGACAAACGATAAAGAAAGATCACCTTCAACATAAGCAACTAGTTATTAAAGTCATTAATACAAAACCAAGTAAAAAGTGCGAAAAGATTAGAAATAAAAAGTATTACACTAGACACTTTGTCTTCACCAAGTGATGTAAGAGACTTAGGCAAACATGGCCTTGATTGTCAAGAACTCTTACGATCAATCTTGGATCCCGAGACGACTCACACACTCTATGATGGACAATGGATGATGGTGTTATAGTGGTGGTGGGTGGTGGGTGAAGTGTGAGAGAGGTGGTGTGCCAAGGGATGATTTGAGCTTGAGCCAAGCACTTCTATTTATAGGCTGACCAGAAGCTCGGGCAGGGCCCCGTGTCCAGTGGGCACGGCCCCGTGTCCACATCTGTTGGATCTGAGTTTCTTTTTGATTGTATTTTCGTTTGAAATTAAGATGAAAATGAAAGAGTTATGCAGCGGAATTAAGATGAAAACAAACTTTGCATACAATCAAACGAGAGTAATACTTTAATCAAACATCTTTACACAATGATTCGAAAGATTGAATTTGTTTCAACAACGATTACAATGATTGATGAATGAATGCAAACTCCCCCTCAGCCAGAGCTCAGTAGTTTGTTCGTGCAAAGAAGACAATGTTGTAAAAGAGCTAATAGAACAGTACAAAGTACTGAACTATTTATAGGCACTTGCAAACCACTGAGCATCTTAGCTGACGTCACCATGAAAGTGACATCTAACCTCCTAACAAACTCTAACCTCTGATCTATACAAACACTGATGTACTAACTACTGTTATTACAATTCATTACATAAAAGACACTTAAACAGCTGCTGCATCCTTCCACTGCTGTGAACCCAGCAGTGCTTGTCCGGATCAGCAGTACTAGACTCATGGCAGTAGATTGAATCAGCAGAGCTTTGGTCTTCCATCAGTCTTTGACATTTGGCAGTAGATGCAAAGCAGCAGTTGCAGATCAGCGCTTAGTAAGATCAGCAGATAGGAGGTCAGCAGATGTGAAACCACTTTCAAGGGGAGAGATTTGTAAGTAAACATCTGCTTATTCTGGATCCACTGCTCTGATCCAGTTTTGGCTTTAATTATCTGTTCCTCTGATAGGGTTCAATCCCAACAATCTCCCCCTGGAACAGATAATGCCAAAACTCTTCATTATTTGTGGAAATTTTTATTGCCTCATTAACAGTTCCCTTATCTGACCTTTGAATTGTAGTTCAAAGTCTAGGGCATCTGTGTCTTCATCATCCCTGCTAAGTGGAAGATCAAGGAGATCCTGCAAATCTTCAAGACTCAGGCCAAGAGCTTGTTCCCTTGATATTTTCTCCACTACTCCACCAGACCTGAGCAAAGTCAATACGCAGGTCTGTTTGTCAGTTTCCCACTTTTGTATTTTTGAGCCTGGTGGGTTTCTTGGGAGATGTTTATTTGCAGAAGTATTTGGTGAGGCTGGCCTATTCATAGCTGGCTGAGCAGCACTTGCAGATTGTTCCAATTCAAGATCTTCTTTTATCATTACTTTCGTGCCTGCTTTTACAATGGCATCTCCAGCTAATAGATCTTGAATTGTTTCCATACTCAACTGGTTTTTGCTCCTTCTTTTGTAGATGGCAGCACCAGCTGGAGCAGTGGTTCTTTTGATTTGCAGCTTTGGTGGTCTTTTTGAGACCTCTGCTTTGGAGTAGTCAGGCTTTTGTGGAACTCTTGGATCTTTCTTTCTAAGTTCCTCTAAGCTTTTATAGGTTGCCCTGACTCTATCTTCTCCCCACTTTGTCACTGAATTCTTTGACCCATAATCAGCTGCAATCAGCTCCTCTTTCATTCTCTTCAACTCTAACATCTTCTCAGCTTCAAATTGCTTAAACTTTTCAGGAGGAGTCTGCTTGACCTTATTTTTAATCATTCCTTGAATCCTGGCTGCTTCCTTTTCAAGCTCAGGAATGGTCCAGTTTTTGTACATGTGTTTCTCCCCCTTGTATTTCTTGTAGGTCATGATGTTCTCAATGTAGTCTTTTCTCAAGGACTCATCTGCCCTTTCTGAAATTTTCTGACATACATTTTTAGCAAATCGCTCCATAGCATTGACCTGTGAGAGTAAAAACTGATAGTTTTGTTGAAATTCTCTATCAGATTTCCCTTTTCTGTTTTTTATTGCAATATCCTCTGCTTGTTTGGCCTTAAGTTTCAAGTATTCTTCAATATTGTTAGGCCTGGGATATCCTGCAATTGATGGCAAACTCCTTTTGACTGGGTTATCCTCATAATAAAAGGATTTGATTTCTTCCCTAACTGCAATGAGTTCTAGAGGAAATGAGACACCAGCAGGAGGTAGTGATTGTATGATTTGAGCTGAAGAGAGAGGTATAGGTTTTGGAATAGTGACAATTGACAGGGATTTTGAAGATGGTGGTGGTGAAGTGTCATCATCTTTGAGAATTAGCCTTCTCCTCTTTGTTTGAGGAGGGACTGATGATGTTTTGGATGGAACAGTGGTGGTGGATGTAGTGACAGTGGTTTGTGATTGACTAACAGTTGTTGAAACAACTGGTGTTTCAACCACTGGTGTCATTACAACAGATGTTATAACATCTGTTGTCTTCTGCTGTTTATCAGCAGGTGAAATTGGTGGTTGGATTGTTTCTGATGGTGACAGTGGTGGTGATGAAGTAGTGGTGTGTGTTGAGGTGGTGTGTGTTGAAGTGAGAACATATGTTGAAACAACTGAAGTACCAGCAGTAGTTGATACAGCAGGAGTTACAACAGCTGTTTGGGTGGAGGTTTGATGCTGATGGCTTTTGGATGGTGGTTTTGGAGGCTTTGGAAATCTGGATGGGATGGACTTAGGTTTCCTTTTTGTCTTTGGATTTTTGGAATCCTTTGATCCAGAACAACCTTGCTCATACAGTTCCATGAAAGCTCTTTTCTCCTCATTCCATCTTGAGATATCCTTTGCCATTCTATCTCTTTTAACACTTGCTACTCCTTCATCAAGTGCTTCTTGAGTTGCATCAACCTTTTTACTCCCATCTGGCACAGGAATTTTTCTGGTCATAGCATCCCTTTCAGGTTCAATGTAAAGACCATTATCTATTCCCTTCTTCTTCCACTCCTGAATTTTCTCCCGCTTTTTGGCATTATCTTCTGGGAGGTGATCAATGAAAAGTACTGTTGGAGGAGCAGTGCCAGTGGTTTGCAAGATCTGAGTTTTGAGAGCCTTCAGATCAGCCTGAGTGTTCTTGAACCTTAACTCCATTGCATTTCTCAGCTGTTGGACATGTTTTTCATGTTGCTGATCTGCTAGTTTTGCTTGTTGATGGAGAAAAGGTTGAAATAAATCCCAGAGCTCATTTGTAGCAGGTGCCCTTTGTGGAGCAGGTGCTTGAGGTGGAACAGCAATTGATTGTACCTTTTGTACTTGTAACACCTGTTGTAGCATATCTTTGAGTTCTGCAACAGAGTTGTCAAGCTTTTCAATGCGATTCGTCAATTTCTGGTACTTTAAACCATCACCCAAGTTAATGGGATCATCTGATTTCCCACTAGCAGTGGTTTTATCAGTAGTTGATGTAGGGAGTATGCTCCAAACATTAACCACTGATGCCCCTTTGTCTTGGTACTGGGGTCTTCTTCCTTCAACACTTGACAACCTTTTGATGTTGCCAGTAGGATAAATAAATCAACTGGTGGTTGGCAGAGGTGCTATAAAAGGAATTGCCTCCAAGGAAGTCTTATGAATGTAACCACTGTCCAAATGTAACCCGGTGGGTGTAACAGTTGTAGTGGCTGCTTCACTTGGATTACCACCAAGAGTTACTTGTAACTCAAGGGGTCTAACCTCCTCAGGTTGTGTTGGTGGGTTAGCAAAGATTGATACATCAAACCCAGTCAGTTGTTGAGGCATATTCTCATTGATAGGTGATTGAGAAGGACTGGTTAATGCCTGGTTCAAATCAATTGCATCCAACAACAGTTTAGTTGGTGTGGGAATTGTGGATGTGAAGGGTGGCGTAGAAAGTGGAATTGCCCCGGGTATTGAGCTGTGGATGATAGAAACGAGTGTTTCCAGAGCATCACGATGTGGAGACCCTATTTGTACAACCTGTTCTTTTTGTGAAGAAGCAGGAGGAGGTTCAGTTATGGGTTGAGATATTTGTACCAACTGCTGTGAGGAAGTAGCAGCAGTGGTTTCTTTTGACTTTTGTGTTGTCACTGGCAGAAGCTCTGGTATCTCATCCTCCAGAGATGCCTTTTTGATGGTTTTGGGGGGTTTTTGTGTTTTTCTTTTTGTTGGATTTTTGGTGATTTTAGGTGTGGGTTTCAAAACAGTTGTACTGCTGCTTTGATCACCTTGAGCAGTGGGCTCAGCAGCAGATACCTGAGGAGCAGTTGTAACTGCTAAAATCTGCTCAGGCACCTCTGCTTGTGTTTTGCAAGGTGCTAACATTCTTGAAAAAGTTTCAGTTGTTAAACTGTTTATTTGAGTAGAATCACCTTGGTTTATTACAGCTAAATCATCCTTACTGAATTTCTTTGAAAAATAGTAACTTAAAAACCTTGGAAACAGTAAGAATGATTTTGTTTCAACATTATTAACCAAATCTTTAAAAATTTCCCGAGAATAGTTAAAATTTTCTCCTTGAAGAATTGCATATCCCAGATTTTGAATCTTTAAAGGGATTTCATTGAAAGAAGTGGTTTTGTTTGAAACACATAGTAGGAGGGTATGAAATAAAAATCTGGTTGCAGACGGAAAATAACCTTTTTCTAAGGTAATTTTCTTCATCATTGTGGCTTCATACCCTCTCTCAATGAAGTCAGTTTGTAACTCGTTTTTAGTGAAAGAAATTTTACCTTCCTGATCACCGAGTTGAAAGACCTCTGAAATGGATTGTGGCGTGATTTGGACAACTTTACCCTTTATCGAAGAGTTTATGGTGGTTGCAGTGTCTCCTTGTTTTTCAAGGGTTGCATTTTTCCAGAACTCCCTTTGGGTCGCCAAATAGATTGGTGCATCGGCAGTGAACAAAGTTTTGTACTTTGATTTTGCCATGAGATCAATGATGGAATCGAAAACTTTGGTGGTTCCTGGTTTTGTGAGAAGACCCAGGAGATTGTGAGATGGTTTATGTGGAATTTCAGTGGAGATTGCCTTTTGAGAGGCTGTTTTCGATGATGATTTGGATGAGGGTTTTGAGGATGACTTCGATTTTGTCATTTTGAAGATGAATGATCGAAGAAAGTTGTGAAAGATGAGAAGAAAAACTGCTTTGAGAAGAGAATTTTTAAGAATTCAATTCGACAGTAAAACCCTGTTTTGGTGGTGAGTGGGGGATTTTATAGGGAAGAAAGTGAATGCTGAGGTGGCAGCCGTTACAAAAGGTCTGACCAATATGTACTGCCCACGTGACAACCCCTGTTGAAAGTGAAGGACAGTACTTGTGTGATAGGGACAGATGAAGGCAGTGGTATGAAAGCAGTGGATGATTTTCACTATCAGTGGATAGCATATCAGTGGATAAGACACTGCTTTTGAACAACAGAGTTTATCAAAGTAATGAGAGAGCAGGGGTTGACTTTCAGCAGTGGATAGACTTTTGAAGTAGAGCAGACTTTTGAACAATCAGTGGTTAATGGCAGACTTTTAAGGATTTTAATGAAAAATATCATTTTTAGCTATTTTTAAGGATGGAGTTTTGATTTTCTGAAAACATTTTGTTGCTTTTATTCATAGAAAAAACAAGATGTTGCTTGTTATTCCATGTTCAGCATCCCAATCCTAGAGACCAAACTTTCAAAAGTGGCTGTATCAAGTGCTTTTGTGAGCACATCAGCTAGCTGGTCTTTAGTTGGGACATGATGCAGAGAAATCAAACCTTTTTTATAGCAGTCCCTCACAAAGTGATGTCTGATGTCGATGTGTTTGGTGGTTGAGTGGGAAACTGGATTTTTGATGATATTTTCTGCTGCCTGACTGTCCAACATGAGTGGTGTCTTTAAGGCAGTGATACCAAAATCCAGCAATTGATTTTGAAGCCACAGGAGTTGGGCTGTACAGCTTGCAGCAGCAATGTATTCAGCTTCAGCAGTGGATGTTGAAACAGCTGCTTGCTTTTTGCTTTGCCATGAAACTAAGCAATCACCTAGAAACTGGCACCCTCCTGATGTGGACTTCCTTGTGGTGTGACATCCAGCAAAGTCACTGTCTGAGAAACCTGAAAGCTTGATGTTCCCATTAGCTGGATACCAGATACCAAGTGTGGGAGCACCTTTTATGTATCTGAAGATCCTTTTTACAGCAATGAGATTTGATTTTCTGGGAGCTGATTAACTTCTTGCACAGACACATGTTGCAAACATGATGTCTGGTCTAGATGCAGTTAGGTACAATAAAGACCCAATCATGCTTCTATAAAGTGTTTGGTCAATCAGCTCATCTTTTTCATCAGACATGACCAGCTTATTTGTTGCCATGGGTGTGCTGCATGGTTTACAATCATTCATATCAAATTTGGTTAAAAGTTCTTTAGCATATTTGCTTTGATGAATGAAAGTTCCATTTTGCATTTGCTGTACTTGGAGACCAAGAAAGCATTGCAGCTCACCCATTGCACTCATTTCAAACTCAGCTGTCATGAGTTCTCTAAACTCTTCACACATTGAGTTACATGTGCTTCCAAAAATAATGTCATCCACATAAATCTGGACAATCATTAAATCCTTCCCTCTCCATTTTGAAAACAGTGTTTTATCAATGGTACCTCTTTTGAAACCATTTGAGAGTAGGAAGTTGGAAAGAGTTTCATACCAGGCCCTTGGTGCTTGTTTCAAGCCATACAAGGCTTTGTTTAGCCTGTAGACATGATCTGGATAAAATGGATCCTCAAAACCTGGAGGTTGACAAACATACACCTCTTCTTGAATTGTACCATAGAGGAAAGCACTTTTGATATCCATTTGAAACACCTTCATATTGTGGTTGACAGCAAAGGCCAGGAACAGTCTAATTGCTTCTAATCTTGCAACAGGGGCAAATGTTTCATCATAATCAATCCCCTCTTCCTGTCTGTAACCTTGAACCACAAGCCTGGCTTTATTCTTGACAACAATACCCCTTTCATCAGTTTTGTTCTTGAAGACCCACTTTGTGCCAATGGGACTAACCTCTTCTGGCAGTGGTACAAGCTCCCATACTTGTTGTCTTTTAAACTGTTGGAGCTCCTCTTGCATGGCTTCTACCCAGCTGTTGTCTTTCAGTGCCTCTTGGTACTTGACTGGCTGATGGAGTGATAGAAAACCAGCAAAAAGACAAATGTTTTGGGTTTGGCTTCTTGTGAGCACCCCTTCATTTATGTTGCCAATAATTTGATCAGGTGGATTAGATCGCAAGAAGATTAAATCTCCTTGGTATGGTATGATGGCATTGGTTGGTGAAGGCTGCAAATGTGTATCATCTGAGCTAATCACTGCTGGGGACTTTGATGATCCAGCAGTGGCTTCAAAAGGTGGTGGAATGGGAGGTAATGAAGTGGACAACTGCTGACTTTTATCCACTATTTGAGGACTTTTGTCAGCAGTGTTTGAGGATGTGGAAGCAGTGGTTGATGGGCTACTTTGGTCAACAACTGTTGAGGTAGCAGTGGTTGAGCTTTGACAACTGTTTTGAACAGCTGGTGCTTTTCCCTTTGTGGCAGACCTTTGAGGGATGATGATTTCATACCCATAGTCTGGTGTAGTATCCTCTGATGGACCTGCACTGTTAGTCTTGACAGCAGTATTTTCAAAAGTAAATTTTTCAAGATCAAACAGATCTGCAGGGTTTGCTGGGATTTTCATTGATGAAAGTTCATTGAACTTTACATTCAAAGTCTCCTCCACTGCCTTGGTCCGTGTATTGAACACTTTGTAGGCCTTGGCAGTGGTAGAGTATCCCAAATGATAACCACAATCAATTTTGGCTGCAAATTTTGAAATGGAATCTTTTAAGTTCAAAATAAAGCATGGGCAGCCAAACACTTTGAAATATGAGATCAGTGGTTTGATTTTATACAGAATTTCATAAGCAGTCTTTTTGTGCCTGGGGTTTATTAAAACTCTGTTCTGAACATAGCAAGCAGTGTTTATTGCCTCTGCCCAGAAAGTTAATGGCAAACCTGAATCTGCAAGCATGGTTCTGGCAGCCTCAATCAAAGTTCTGTTCTTCCTTTCCACTACCCCATTCTGCTCTGGTGTTCTAGGGATACTGTACTGCCTTACAATCCCTTTCTTCACACAGAAGGCATCCAACTCCTTATTTTTGAATTCTGTGCCATTGTCACTCCTAAAGCTTTTCACTGGAAGGTCAAATTGCTTTTCAACTTGTGTCACAAAGTCTTGCAAGATGCCTACAGTCTCATCTTTAGAGTGTAAAAAGAAAGTCCATGTAAACCTAGAAAAGTCATCAACAATAACCAAACAATATCTTTTCTTTTTGAGGCTCATGACTTGAACTGGGCCAAACAAATCCATGTGTAGCATTTGCAAACACTGGGTTGTTTTGGACTCTTCAATGGACTTGTAAGAACTTTTATGTTGTTTTTCTTTTAAACAGGAAATGCAATGTTCAGGACATGAAAACAATTTTTGTGGTAGGCCTCTCACCAAACCATTTTTTGAAATTTCTGTGATTGTCTTAAGATTTGTGTGTCCCAGCCTTCTGTGCCAAAGTTCTGTCTCTTTGTTAGAGGCAGCTGAGAACAGGCAGGCATCAGCTCTGGGACACTCTTTTGACATGTCAACAACATAAACATTGCCACTTCTTTGAGCAACAAGTTTAGTTTGACCAGAGTTGATTATTGCTTCAATCTTTTTGACCATTTCTGGTCCAACAATCCTACAACAGTCTTTTGTGAAGAATGACCCAAATCCCTTGTCACTCATTTGGGACACACTCAGAAGGTTGAATTTTAGATTGTCTATTAGATTGACATTTTCAAATTTTACTTTTCCAGACTGCACTGTACCAGACCCTAAAACCTTCCCTTTACTATTATTCCCAAAGGATATATCACCCCTCCATGGATTTTGAAGTCTTTGAGGAGGGCTTTACATCCTGTCATGTGCCGGGAGCCTCCACTATCTACATACCAAAGACTATCAAAGCATGCAGAAGCTCCCTGCACATGAAGTAAAAGGATTAGTTCATTAAGGTCTCCAAAGCCAACAAGGCTTTGGATGGGGTCTCAACAGTGTCTGGGATGGATGCAGAATGATGGACAGTGGTTAGGTCAGGGGTTTGGACTATTTTAGGACAGTGTTTCTCTAACCACTGTTGTGGGTCCTGTCCAATCACCTGTTGGTAACCAAAAGGATGCCTGTTCACTCTGGGTTTAGAGGACCTTTTGTAGGCCTCATAAACGTGTGGAATCCTTTGGTAAGACTGTTTTTCCTTGCCTTTTCTGAACTGATTGGCAGGGGGTGCATCAGTAACCTGAACATCTCTTTTGACAGATGTTTGGTTCAGCTGTTTTGTGACAGCTGTTTCAACTGGCACAAACAGTGGTTATTTCTTGGTGAATTTGACAGATGTTGATGATGATGATGGACTCAAGGATGTTTTAGCCATGTACTCATTCTTTTTCACATCAAAGTTTTTGAGATACACACATGCTTGAGTTTTGTGGTTAGTTTTTCCACAAACAATGCAGCTTTCTGCTGAAACAATGACACTTGTTCTGTGTAAATCATAAGCTTTTAAGTGGAAACAGTCTTTTGTTAGATGATTCCTTTTCTCACAGAATTCACAAAACAAGTTGTCAATTTTTTCTTTCTTCTTTCTCTTTTCAGACAATTTGTTTTTAAGTTCTTTTAAAGACTTTTCAAATTTAACCTCATCAGTCAAGATTTTATCCCGAAGGTTTTCATTCACCTCTTTGATGTTAGCAAAAGCAATTATGCAATTGTCAGAACACAGTTTTTCAAGAACTTGAGGAGATACCTTGGCAGTTGCCATCATTGCACAATCACATTGGTGATCTTCTTCATCATCAGCTTTCACCTTCTTTTCACCAACCTTTTCTTCCTTCTCTTCTTCTTTGTCCTCTTCGGACCATGGATCTGTCATTGGTTCAATCAGGGTACCTGAACTTTCTCCCAACAGTAGTTCACCAGCCACAGTAGTAACCACTGCTTCAGTCACCTCTTCCACTGTTTCAAAGCTCTGCTGCTCCTCCTCAGTTTCAACCCCCTCCTGTATTGACTCTAATGCCATCAAACAAAACTCATCATGAGAAGAATCATTAGAAGCATAGAGTGCAAAATTTTCATCACTAAGGTCTTCAGGCATACTGCTCCAGTCAACAAACCCTTGAGTGAAAAAACTTTGTTGATCTGGTTGTGCTGCTGCTGGAGCAGTGGTTTGAGGTGCAACAGGTTGCACTTGTACCTGTGGAGCAGGGGTTTGAACATATTGGATTTGTGGAACAGTAGTTTGGACATAATGTACTGGCACAGGGGCAGCAGCATAGTGAGCAGTGTTCACTTGAGCTGCTGGGGCATATTGGGCATAGTGCACAGTGCTTTGGTTTTGAGGTCTAGGATTTGAGCTAGGATGAGTAATTATGGGACCAGTAGTTTGACTCCTACATTCCCTAGCGAAATGTCCCAACCTATTACACTTGTAGCACTTGATTTTCGATTTATCCAACCCAACCCTTAGATTCCCATGCAAACCTGGGAATTTTCGCCCTGTTCTTTTGTAAAATTTGCTAGTTCTAACACTTAGCAAAGCCAGTTGGTGCAGAATGTCCATTTCCTCTAAGTCAGTGGGATCAAAATGTTGTAAATCATTGAGTTCAAAGCTTAGATTATCTGACATCTGGTTTTCGTTAGCAGTGAATGCATAACTTGCAGAGTGAGGATCAGGGTTGTTGAAATTTGCACCAGCAGTTATGTCAATGAAGTGATCATAACCTTGATCCTTACCACTGCTCCCAGATTCTTCTTGACCCAGAAGAGCAGTATTACCGAAGGTGTAATCATCGGTAACTTTTCCTGACTCTTGTAACCTCCTTTTCTGGTTCAACTCCCTTTCGTAGGTCAGGAGTCGACCGTGGAGTTGGGTCAAGGTCAGATACTTGAATTCAGGTGAGTTTCGGGTGACAAAAGCTATGGTGTCCCATTTTTCTGGCAGTGACCTGAGGAACCTGCTATTTTGAGTTGAGTTTGTAAAAGTAGTGTTAACAAGCCTCAGTTCACTGATGAGACAACTGAAACGCTCAAATTGTTGCGTTAGTGATTCACCTTTGACGTAGCAAAATGTTTCATACTGTTGGTTCAGGATTTCCCTGTTGTTTTCTATGACTTCTTCAGTCCCCCCAAACTGTTCCTTAAGTGCGTCCCATAACTCTTTGGCACTGTTACAGTGTAACAGTCCAGCATATATCTCATTGGGCAGCGCTGATGCTATGATGCTAAAAGCTTTAGCATCTAGTTCGATCTTTTGAAAGTCGGTTTCGGTATAATTTTCAACTGGTTTTGGAACGAACTTTTTAGCATCTTCAGCGCTTGGCACTGAAGGAACATGGGGACCATAAATGACAGACCTCCAACAACCTGTGCTTTGTTGAGCAAGGATGTGACCCATCCTTCTCTGCCAGATGTTGTACTCATTTCTTTTTAACATAGGTGGTTTAAAAAGTGAGCCGATGTTGTTTTTATCATCCTGAGATTGTGACGTCATTCTTGTTGTTTTACAGACACTGAGAAATCAACTTTAATGGTGATTAATCCTTGCTTTGTTTTTCAACGGACGAACAAACGATCAGTATCAACTGTTGTGAGCTGAACTATTTATGTCAAAATGATTGTTAAATCAAATTTGACTGTCCAGGCTCTGATACCAATTGTTGGATCTGAGTTTCTTTTTGATTGTATTTTCGTTTGAAATTAAGATGAAAATGAAAGAGTTGTGCAGCGGAATTAAGATGAAAACAAACTTTGCATACAATCAAACGAGAGTAATACTTTAATCAAACATCTTTACACAATGAATCGAAAGATTGAATTTGTTTCAACAACGATTACAATGATTGATGAATAAATGCAAACTCCCCCTCAGCCAGAGCTCAGTAGTTTGTTCGTGCAAAGAAGACAATGTTGTAAAAGAGCTAATAGAACAGTACAAAGTACTGAACTATTTATAGGCACTTGCAAACCACTGAGCATCTTAGCTGACGTCACCATGAAAGTGACATCTAACCTCCTAACAAACTCTAACCTCTGATCTATACAAACACTGATGTACTAACTACTGTTATTACAATTCATTACATAAAAGACACTTAAACAGCTGCTGCATCCTTCCACTGCTGTGAACCCAGCAGTGCTTGTCCGGATCAGCAGTACTAGACTCAAGGCAGTAGATTGAATCAGCAGAGCTTTGGTCTTCCATCAGTCTTTGACATTTGGCAGTAGATGCAAAGCAGCAGTTGCAGATCAGCGCTTAGTAAGATCAGCAGATAGGAGGTCAGCAGATGTGAAACCACTTTCAAGGGGAGAGATTTGTAAGTAAACATCTGCTTATTCTGGATCCACTGCTCTGATCCAGTTTTGGCTTTAATTATCTGTTCCTCTGATAGGGTTCAATCCCAACAATCTCCCCCTGGAACAGATAATGCCAAAACTCTTCATTATTTGTGGAAATTTTTATTGCCTCATTAACAGTTCCCTTATCTGACCTTTGAATTGTAGTTCAAAGTCTAGGGCATCTGTGTCTTCATCATCCCTGCTAAGTGGAAGATCAAGGAGATCCTGCAAATCTTCAAGACTCAGGCCAAGAGCTTGTTCCCTTGATATTTTCTCCACTACTCCACCAGACCTGAGCAAAGTCAATACGCAGGTCTGTTTGTCAGTTTCCCACTTTTGTATTTTTGAGCCTGGTGGGTTTCTTGGGAGATGTTTATTTGCAGAAGTATTTGGTGAGGCTGGCCTATTCATAGCTGGCTGAGCAGCACTTGCAGATTGTTCCAATTGCTAAAAACATGAACATGGACAATGAAACCGGAACCTTGCAAAAACCCCCGAAACTTATGGGAATTGAAGAGTACCATGGTTGGAAAAATCGTTTTGAAAATTGGGTTCAGGCAAACCATCTAAGAGCTTGGGAAAGCATTGAAACCGAATATGTTAGACCGCAGACTGCTATGAATGTTGACAAAATCATCTCGAAATTTTCAGACAAAGAGAGAGATAGTTATAAAGGAGAGAAAATGATGATAAGTCTTTTACAACAAGCGTTTAAAGAGGATATCTTTGTTTTGCTTCAGCATGATGGGAGTGCTTTTTCGATTTGGGAAGCACTTAAGAAAAAGTTTAAAGGAAGCACAGAAATGCTCAAGAGTAAAGCATCTCTGCTGAAAAAGGAGTTTGAGTTGTTTACTAGTATGCCTGGTGAATCTACAAAGACTCTCATTGAGAGATATTGTCATCTTGTGCGTACCATGTCTCAGTTGAAAATTACTAAAACTCCAGCAGAATGGGTTGAAAAGTTGGCTGATGCATTGCCACAGAAAGAATGGGGTACTTATCTCATGATCTTAAAGAATTCAGGAGAGTTTAGTAGTTTGTCAATTGGACAGTTTATTGAAAAACTTGAGGCACGGGATCTTGAACAACAAAAGATTGCAAGAATGAACAGCTCGAGCAATCAACAAGATATCAAATTGTACTACAAAGGAAATATTCAAACTGTTGAAGAAAGTCCAAAGATCCAAACTGCTTTTAGTGCAGGAAATTCATCTGGATCAGTCAGTCAAAGTTCAATCAACACTAGTGGATTTTCAAATGTTAATCCTCCAAGTGTTCAAAGTTCAAATGTTGGTAATGGACATATGATTCAGTGCAATGTTGCATTGCATCTTCAAAATGGTCAGAATTTTTCTGAAGAAGTTGTTAAAAGTCATATGGCATTACTAGTTACTGCTTTGGAATCGTATGAAGGATTGATTGCTGGAAAAATTGGTAATCCTATGTTAACCAAGGAAGATTATGACCAAATTGTTGCAGAGGAATTGGAGCTTATGGATATAAAGTGGTGCTTAGCAAGTGTTTTGAGGAGAGCTGAGAAATTCAAAATGATTACAGGAAGAAATGATTTCTTGGATGCACATGTTTCTACTTTAGGTTTTGATAAATCTAAAGTTACTTGTTTTCGATGCAGGGAGAAAGGTCATTTCAAAAGAGAATGCAAAAATCAAGAAGCAAATGGAGCAAAGAATCCGTTTGGTGGTCATGATTACTATCGAAAAGCCATATATCAACAAGTTGCTCATCAACCGCATCAACAAAAAGATGAAGGAATGGATAGCTGTGTTATCTGATGATGAGAAAAGTCAAGATGAAGAATCTGTTTCTTCAGAAAACAGTTCAACAGAAAGCAGTGATGATGATGAAGAAATTGAACAGATAAATGTTGGAAAAACTCATTTATCTTCTGACAGTTTTGAATTTTATTTTGCAGATAAATTGAAGAAACTTAAAGAGAGAAAAGCTGCAAAAGAAATGAAAGAAGTCAAGGTTGTTGAGAAGATTGTTGAAGTGGAAAAGGTAGTTGAAGTCGAGAAGATTGTGGAGATTGAAAAGATTATTGAAGTAACTAAACCATGTCTTACATGTTTGGAACCTTGCAAACAATGTGAAGATAAAGATGAAAGGTTTAGTGAGCTTGAAAAGTTGAAAGAGAAGTTGTTGTTTGATGTCAAGAATGTGAAAGAGTCTTATGATGTATTGAACAAAACTATGAATAGTTTGCGGAAGACAAACTCTGAAAGAGAAGATGCTTTGACAATGGTGAATGCAACAATGATGTCCAAACAAAAAGAGATCAATTACTACATTGAAGAGTGTGCTAAGTTGAAGCAGGAGTTGGAAATTGAAAAGGTTGAAAATGAAAGAATCATACGATTACTGAAAAGTTATTCAAGTTCTGATTACTTAATTGACAGAATTTATCCAACTGTTGCAGGTTTTCAAGCGTTTGACGACAAGAAGCCGAAGAAAAAGGATACTGGTAAGAAACAGAGTGACAGTTATAACAAGTGTCCGCCTCCAATTTGGGAAGGGTATTCGTCTAGAAAACCAAATGAGGAAAAAGTAAAAAGGGCAGTCAATATAAAGTTGGAGTCCGAGATAACCGATGTATTACCAGACAATATCAACATTACATTCACAGCGTCCAACATAGATCATGAGTCTGAGTTAATAAAAAGGATGGTCGATCAGGAGTTAGATAAGGATGAGGAGTCCGAGTCCAGGAGTTCGAGTTCTACTGTCAGGAGTTCAAAGTCGTCGGGAAAACGGGTGTATAGTAAAGAATTTTTGTTGTCAAAATCTAATTTGAATGACGAAACATTTGAAGTTGCATATACTTTGAATGGTTCTGAAAAATTATATTTTGATAAAAAATTTCCAATAAGAGGTGTTAAACCAGAAATGATAAAAAAGGTTTTCAAACTAACAGAAATTAATATTTCTGAAATAAAAGATGAAAATTTTTCTGAAAAACCAAGTCCTCACACCTCAAGAGTTCAACAACGTTTAAACAAGAAAAAGGGTTATAGTTCTGGTTCAGGTTATCGAAAGAAACCAAACTATAACGGTAATTTCAAAAAGAAAGGCCTCGGTTTTATTCCACCAGAAAATTATAAACATGAGAAAATTTCTAAAAATACAAAATTTGTGTCAGGTATGTCTGCTGAGGAGGAAAAGAAGAGCTCATTATGGAAACAGTCAAATCAGGAATTTCTTGCTGAAAAAAAGAAAACTGAAGCTCATCAGAGAAAACAGACTAGAACCTGTTACAGAAGTCAAGAAGTTGGTCTCATCGTCTGGAATTGTCATAAGGCAATCAACACAAAACAGGGAGTTTCAGAAAAACTCAAAGAGATAGTTGTTGATAAAACTGAACCATCGACTGAAAAATTTAAAGTGTTTAAAAACTCTACATATGAAGTTGGTGAGTGTTCAAAAAGATTTTACAAGAAAAGGGGAAATCTTGACAACCAAGCTTGGATTGTTAAGAAATCAGATGTAAAATTTGGCGATGAATCTGATTCCACAAAATCAGAGGAGCCACATGTTGTTAAAAATGATGAAAACTCAATTCCTCCAATGGATATTGAGAACTTTCTACCATTGAGGGCTGAAAATTTTAAACAAAAGGTTGGAAAGGTTGAGATCTCAAATCAATTTTACTCTGAAAAGAATGAATTTGATGTTGAAAAAGCTTTTAATGGGAATGTTAAAAAGATTTTTGGGAAAATGGTCAATGGGAAGGCCAAAGGGGTTAAAGAATTTTACGAATCTAAGAAGGCAACTTACAGCCCAACCCCTAGTGAAGTTGAGAAGGTTACACCCAAAGCTGGTCAGGCTGGGGTGTCTGTGTGTTTTTACTTGAAAAACCTGACTTGCCGGAGCTCCCAAGTTTGTAATCGTGGAGCAGGAATCGGCATCTTTCTCGATATAGTTTGTTTTTGTGAATAAATTTTAAAAATTGTTAAATTTTACAGGTTGTGGATTGTGCCGGAACTCCCAGGTTGGTAAGTGAGGAGTAGGTATCGGCATTTTTCTTACAAGTGGTACTTAATTTTCAAGATTAATCAGGGACATTAATTTGTACTTGATTTATCTTTCTTACAAGTAGTTAAAGAATATATGGGGTTCATTTCATTGAAAAGAGGAAAGAAACAAAGTGATGATCTTACCCCTAACCTACAAGTGGTTTTATAATTCCAACAAAACTTATTTTCCGGAAAAATCATTTTGGTTAAAACAAACTTAAGTGTTTTGAAATCATAATGAGAAAATAGTTTGTTGTAAGGGGGAGTTCTAATTGTTTATGCCAAGTGGATGGCGATTTGAAGCAATTCAAAACAGTTGTCACTTTATTTGTACAGTTTGTTTTCAAATTTCCTTTAAATGATTTTGAATTTTAGGGGGAGTAAGAAATTTCTGAAAATCCAAAAACATTTGAAAATTTGAAAAAGTCAAAAACATGATAAAATTCAAAAACGAGTTTTGTTGTATAAAAGAGGAAATGATAGTACATCAGTGGACTATCACAGTATGCTAAAGAAATGTAATGATTAAATAGCATTAAACGGTCTCACTGATGATATGCCGATAGGTTTTTACACATTTAGTAAGCTTTTTCGGGATATAAACTTAAATTCAAACTTGCTTATTTCGTGGGGAACACTACTTGGATATATAGGTAACCCCTGAAATTTCGTTTGAAAGGTCCCTCTTTCTGAGATACTAGGTCTTTATGCTCAATGATATCTGGGGTATTATCCCGGGACTTCGGATTTTGCGGAAGCAATGGCCTAGTCCCCGGAGAATACTTTACGCTTGCTTGAAATAAAAGCCTACCCTCAGCATAAAAAATGATGAAACATTGAAAAATGCTAATCATGTGCTGTTGTAAAAAAGATCCTCTAAAGGGGACCCACCAAAGGTCGAAGCCGTCATCTCTCTGCTGAACGGAATTTCTGACCTGAGCTCTCACGGCCTTCGCATTTAACCCCTTACAGATATCATTTGTGATATACTCGCCTGTAAGACTGAATATTGGGATCTGGATACGGGAGTATATTCAAGAGGTGGGACACATGAATGAGTTTAAGTTCTTAATACATCTAATTCATATCCTGAATCAGTTGAAATTTGTGTGAAAATTTAAGTGGATCAGTATATCGGCAATCTAAGTGAATTGTTTAATTCTTATTGTGTAAATAAGCTCAACGGTACTTGTGACTTGTCAAAAACTGATATGATCCTCTTACACAAACTCACAAAAATATTGTTTGTAAATATTTCTTTATTGCATTACATTTCATTCAAAAATCCTAAAAGATTTTAGTGTGTTTTAGCATAAATTTTGAAAAATTCAAAAAGATTTTCGACAACTGGTGTTGGAGAGCTGATTTTCAAAATTCCAAGTGCTAAACATGATGAGCATTTCGTGAGGGGGAGTGTGTGTTTAAATCTAAAAAGTTTGAAAATTTACTTATAAGTGGTTCATCAGTTTATTAATATTGTTAAATCATTCTGGATAAATTTGAGAAAGAATCTGGATATATAAATTTGTAAAATGTTAAATTTGTAAAATGTTAAATTTGTAAAATTTATTGTGAGGTAGAGAATATGCAGGATAGTTAATTCTGAGTGATAGAGAGCCAGGTTCCGATACCTGAGGACTCTGTGATTTTAACAAGCCAGACTGCGATCCCAGCAAATCGAAAGGGGGAGTCTGAAGACATCCGAATAGAGATTATTTGTTCGAGTTGAGTATGTTGGTGCTGATGAAGAAAGAGAGCGATCAGACTGATAAAGACTGAAGACGTTGAAGACTCGACACTTAAGACTCGTCAACATCCGAGGGGGAGTCTGTTGGTGCATACGTCTGTCGACTTCGTCTTGTATCGAGTCTTGCACTGCTCATGGCACGGAGTTCGAGATATCAAGTCAAAAGTTAATTTCGCATGAACTAGTCGTAATTTCGCTTGAAGTGATACAGGTTAATTCCGCACGGAATTAACATGTAATCTCGCTTGAGTCTTAATATCGCTTGTATGTAATTTCGTTTGAGTGAGTTTCGTGCGGAATTAGTGAGGCTATATATAGGTGCTAGGTCTGTTTCATTTGAAACGGAATTAGTTTGGGTGTTTCCGACGGCGAAGCTCTGTCGAAGTGTCTTCAGAATTGTAATCGTATCAGAATCAATATATAAGATAGTTTCAGAATTGTACTCCGGCTGAAATTGCTAAAAACATGAACATGGACAATGAAACCGGAACCTTGCAAAAACCCCCAAAACTTATGGGAATTGAAGAGTACCATGGTTGGAAAAATCGTTTTGAAAATTGGGTTCAGGCAAACCATCTAAGAGCTTGGGAAAGCATTGAAACCGAATATGTTAGACCGCAGACTGCTTTGAATGTTGACAAAATCATCTCGAAATTTTCAGACAAAGAGAGAGATAGTTATAAAGGAGAGAAAATGATGATAAGTCTTTTACAACAAGCGTTTAAAGAGGATATCTTTGTTTTGCTTCAGCATGATGGGAGTGCTTTTTCGATTTGGGAAGCACTTAAGAAAAAGTTTAAAGGAAGCACAGAAATGCTCAAGAGTAAAGCATCTCTGCTGAAAAAGGAGTTTGAGTTGTTTACTAGTATGCCTGGTGAATCTACAAAGACTCTCATTGAGAGATATTGTCATCTTGTGCGTACCATGTCTCAGTTGAAAATTACTAAAACTCCAGCAGAATGGGTTGAAAAGTTGGCTGATGCATTGCCACAGAAAGAATGGGGTACTTATCTCATGATCTTAAAGAATTCAGGAGAGTTTAGTAGTTTGTCAATTGGACAGTTTATTGAAAAACTTGAGGCATGGGATCTTGAACAACAAAAGATTGCAAGAATGAACAGCTCGAGCAATCAACAAGATATCAAATTGTACTACAAAGGAAATATTCAAACTGTTGAAGAAAGTCCAAAGATCCAAACTGCTTTTAGTGCAGGAAATTCATCTGGATCAGTCAGTCAAAGTTCAATCAACACTAGTGGATTTTCAAATGTTAATCCTCCAAGTGTTCAAAGTTCAAATGTTGGTAATGGACATATGATTCAGTGCAATGTTGCATTGCATCTTCAAAATGGTCAGAATTTTTCTGAAGAAGTTGTTAAAAGTCATATGGCATTACTAGTTACTGCTTTGGAATCGTATGAAGGATTGATTGCTGGAAAAATTGGTAATCCTATGTTAACCAAGGAAGATTATGACCAAATTGATGCAGAGGAATTGGAGCTTATGGATATAAAGTGGTGCTTAGCAAGTGTTTTGAGGAGAGCTGAGAAATTCAAAATGATTACAGGAAGAAATGATTTCTTGGATGCACATGTTTCTACTTTAGGTTTTGATAAATCTAAAGTTACTTGTTTTCGATGCAGGGAGAAAGGTCATTTCAAAAGAGAATGCAAAAATCAAGAAGCAAATGGAGCAAAGAATCCGTTTGGTGGTCATGATTACTATCGAAAAGCCATATATCAACAAGTTGCTCATCAACCGCATCAACAAAAAGATTCACAAACTGCTCATGGGAAAATGATCGAAGATACAAACAAGAAAGCTTATTATGGTATCATTGATCAAGACGATGAGAAAATGGCTCCAGGATTTAGCTGGGATAAGTATGTGGATGAAAATGGGGAATTTAAAGCTTTCATTGCTCAAATCGTTCAAAAACCAGAATTGATGAAGGAATGGATAGCTGTGTTATCTGATGATGAGAAAAGTCAAGATGAAGAATCTGTTTCTTCAGAAAACAGTTCAACAGAAAGCAGTGATGATGATGAAGAAATTGAACAGATAAATGTTGGAAAAACTCATTTATCTTCTGACAGTTTTGAATTTTATTTTGCAGATAAATTGAAGAAACTTAAAGAGAGAAAAGCTGCAAAAGAAATGAAAGAAGTCAAGGTTGTTGAGAAGATTGTTGAAGTGGAAAAGGTAGTTGAAGTCGAGAAGATTGTGGAGATTGAAAAGATTATTGAAGTAACTAAACCATGTCTTACATGTTTGGAACCTTGCAAACAATGTGAAGATAAAGATGAAAGGTTTAGTGAGCTTGAAAAGTTGAAAGAGAAGTTGCTGTTTGATGTCAAGAATGTGAAAGAGTCTTATGATGTATTGAACAAAACTATGAATAGTTTGCGGAAGACAAACTCTGAAAGAGAAGATGCTTTGACAATGGTGAATGCAACAATGATGTCCAAACAAAAAGAGATCAATTACTACATTGAAGAGTGTGCTAAGTTGAAGCAGGAGTTGGAAATTGAAAAGGTTGAAAATGAAAGAATCATACGATTACTGAAAAGTTATTCAAGTTCTGATTACTTAATTGACAGAATTTATCCAACTGTTGCAGGTTTTCAAGCGTTTGACGACAAGAAGCCGAAGAAAAAGGATACTGGTAAGAAACAGAGTGACAGTTATAACAAGTGTCCGCCTCCAATTTGGGAAGGGTATTCGTCTAGAAAACCAAATGAGGAAAAAGTAAAAAGGGCAGTCAATATAAAGTTGGAGTCCGAGATAACCGATGTATTACCAGACAATATCAACATTACATTCACAGCGTCCAACATAGATCATGAGTCTGAGTTAATAAAAAGGATGGTCGATCAGGAGTTAGATAAGGATGAGGAGTCCGAGTCCAGGAGTTCGAGTTCTACTGTCAGGAGTTCAAAGTCGTCGGGAAAACGGGTGTATAGTAAAGAATTTTTGTTGTCAAAATCTAATTTGAATGACGAAACATTTGAAGTTGCATATACTTTGAATGGTTCTGAAAAATTATATTTTGATAAAAAATTTCCAATAAGAGGTGTTAAACCAGAAATGATAAAAAAGGTTTTCAAACTAACAGAAATTAATATTTCTGAAATAAAAGATGAAAATTTTTCTGAAAAACCAAGTCCTCACACCTCAAGAGTTCAACAACGTTTAAACAAGAAAAAGGGTTATAGTTCTGGTTCAGGTTATCGAAAGAAACCAAACTATAACGGTAATTTCAAAAAGAAAGGCCTCGGTTTTATTCCACCAGAAAATTATAAACATGAGAAAATTTCTAAAAATACAAAATTTGTGTCAGGTATGTCTGCTGAGGAGGAAAAGAAGAGCTCATTATGGAAACAGTCAAATCAGGAATTTCTTGCTGAAAAAAAAGAAAACTGAAGCTCATCAGAGAAAACAGACTAGAACCTGTTACAGAAGTCAAGAAGTTGGTCTCATCGTCTGGAATTGTCATAAGGCAATCAACACAAAACAGGGAGTTTCAGAAAAACTCAAAGAGATAGTTGTTGATAAAACTGAACCATCGACTGAAAAATTTAAAGTGTTTAAAAACTCTACATATGAAGTTGGTGAGTGTTCAAAAAGATTTTACAAGAAAAGGGGAAATCTTGACAACCAAGCTTGGATTGTTAAGAAATCAGATGTAAAATTTGGCGATGAATCTGATTCCACAAAATCAGAGGAGCCACATGTTGTTAAAAATGATGAAAACTCAATTCCTCCAATGGATATTGAGAACTTTCTACCATTGAGGGCTGAAAATTTTAAACAAAAGGTTGGAAAGGTTGAGATCTCAAATCAATTTTACTCTGAAAAGAATGAATTTGATGTTGAAAAAGCTTTTAATGGGAATGTTAAAAAGATTTTTGGGAAAATGGTCAATGGGAAGGCCAAAGGGGTTAAAGAATTTTACGAATCTAAGAAGGCAACTTACAGCCCAACCCCTAGTGAAGTTGAGAAGGTTACACCCAAAGCTGGTCAGGCTGGGGTGTCTGTGTGTTTTTACTTGAAAAACCTGACTTGCCGGAGCTCCCAAGTTTGTAATCGTGGAGCAGGAATCGGCATCTTTCTCGATATAGTTTGTTTTTGTGAATAAATTTTAAAAATTGTTAAATTTTACAGGTTGTGGATTGTGCCGGAACTCCCAGGTTGGTAAGTGAGGAGTAGGTATCGGCATTTTTCTTACAAGTGGTACTTAATTTTCAAGATTAATCAGGGACATTAATTTGTACTTGATTTATCTTTCTTACAAGTAGTTAAAGAATATATGGGGTTCATTTCATTGAAAAGAGGAAAGAAACAAAGTGATGATCTTACCCCTAACCTACAAGTGGTTTTATAATTCCAACAAAACTTATTTTCCGGAAAAATCATTTTGGTTAAAACAAACTTAAGTGTTTTGAAATCATAATGAGAAAATAGTTTGTTGTAAGGGGGAGTTCTAATTGTTTATGCCAAGTGGATGGCGATTTGAAGCAATTCAAAACAGTTGTCACTTTATTTGTACAGTTTGTTTTCAAATTTCCTTTAAATGATTTTGAATTTTAGGGGGAGTAAGAAATTTCTGAAAATCCAAAAACATTTGAAAATTTGAAAAAGTAAAAAACATGATAAAATTCAAAAACGAGTTTTGTTGTATAAAAGAGGAAATGATAGTACATCAGTGGACTATCACAGTATGCTAAAGAAATGTAATGATTAAATAGCATTAAACGGTCTCACTGATGATATGCCGATAGGTTTTTACACATTTAGTAAGCTTTTTCGGGATATAAACTTAAATTCAAACTTGCTTATTTCGTGGGGAACACTACTTGGATATATAGGTAACCCCTGAAATTTCGTTTGAAAGGTCCCTCTTTCTGAGATACTAGGTCTTTATGCTCAATGATATCTGGGGTATTATCCCGGGACTTCGGATTTTGCGGAAGCAATGGCCTAGTCCCCGGAGAATACTTTACGCTTGCTTGAAATAAAAGCCTACCCTCAGCATAAAAAATGATGAAACATTGAAAAATGCTAATCATGTGCTGTTGTAAAAAAGATCCTCTAAAGGGGACCCACCAAAGGTCGAAGCCGTCATCTCTCTGCTGAACGGAATTTCTGACCTGAGCTCTCACGGCCTTCGCATTTAACCCCTTACAGATATCATTTGTGATATACTCGCCTGTAAGACTGAATATTGGGATCTGGATACGGGAGTATATTCAAGAGGTGGGACACATGAATGAGTTTAAGTTCTTAATACATCTAATTCATATCCTGAATCAGTTGAAATTTGTGTGAAAATTTAAGTGGATCAGTATATCGGCAATCTAAGTGAATTGTTTAATTCTTATTGTGTAAATAAGCTCAACGGTACTTGTGACTTGTCAAAAACTGATATGATCCTCTTACACAAACTCACAAAAATATTGTTTGTAAATATTTCTTTATTGCATTACATTTCATTCAAAAATCCTAAAAGATTTTAGTGTGTTTTAGCATAAATTTTGAAAAATTCAAAAAGATTTTCGACAACTGGTGTTGGAGAGCTGATTTTCAAAATTCCAAGTGCTAAACATGATGAGCATTTCGTGAGGGGGAGTGTGTGTTTAAATCTAAAAAGTTTGAAAATTTACTTATAAGTGGTTCATCAGTTTATTAATATTGTTAAATCATTCTGGATAAATTTGAGAAAGAATCTGGATATATAAATTTGTAAAATGTTAAATTTGTAAAATGTTAAATTTGTAAAATTTATTGTGAGGTAGAGAATATGCAGGATAGTTAATTCTGAGTGATAGAGAGCCAGGTTCCGATACCTGAGGACTCTGTGATTTTAACAAGCCAGACTGCGATCCCAGCAAATCGAAAGGGGGAGTCTGAAGACATCCGAATAGAGATTATTTGTTCGAGTTGAGTATGTTGGTGCTGATGAAGAAAGAGAGCGATCAGACTGATAAAGACTGAAGACGTTGAAGACTCGACACTTAAGACTCGTCAACATCCGAGGGGGAGTCTGTTGGTGCATACGTCTGTCGACTTCGTCTTGTATCGAGTCTTGCACTGCTCATGGCACGGAGTTCGAGATATCAAGTCAAAAGTTAATTTCGCATGAACTAGTCGTAATTTCGCTTGAAGTGATACAGGTTAATTCCGCACGGAATTAACATGTAATCTCGCTTGAGTCTTAATATCGCTTGTATGTAATTTCGTTTGAGTGAGTTTCGTGCGGAATTAGTGAGGCTATATATAGGTGCTAGGTCTGTTTCATTTGAAACGGAATTAGTTTGGGTGTTTCCGACGGCGAAGCTCTGTCGAAGTGTCTTCAGAATTGTAATCGTATCAGAATCAATATATAAGATAGTTTCAGAATTGTACTCCGGCTGAAATTGCTAAAAACATGAACATGGACAATGAAACCGGAACCTTGCAAAAACCCCCAAAACTTATGGGAATTGAAGAGTACCATGGTTGGAAAAATCGTTTTGAAAATTGGGTTCAGGCAAACCATCTAAGAGCTTGGGAAAGCATTGAAACCGAATATGTTAGACCGCAGACTGCTTTGAATGTTGACAAAATCATCTCGAAATTTTCAGACAAAGAGAGAGATAGTTATAAAGGAGAGAAAATGATGATAAGTCTTTTACAACAAGCGTTTAAAGAGGATATCTTTGTTTTGCTTCAGCATGATGGGAGTGCTTTTTCGATTTGGGAAGCACTTAAGAAAAAGTTTAAAGGAAGCACAGAAATGCTCAAGAGTAAAGCATCTCTGCTGAAAAAGGAGTTTGAGTTGTTTACTAGTATGCCTGGTGAATCTACAAAGACTCTCATTGAGAGATATTGTCATCTTGTGCGTACCATGTCTCAGTTGAAAATTACTAAAACTCCAGCAGAATGGGTTGAAAAGTTGGCTGATGCATTGCCACAGAAAGAATGGGGTACTTATCTCATGATCTTAAAGAATTCAGGAGAGTTTAGTAGTTTGTCAATTGGACAGTTTATTGAAAAACTTGAGGCATGGGATCTTGAACAACAAAAGATTGCAAGAATGAACAGCTCGAGCAATCAACAAGATATCAAATTGTACTACAAAGGAAATATTCAAACTGTTGAAGAAAGTCCAAAGATCCAAACTGCTTTTAGTGCAGGAAATTCATCTGGATCAGTCAGTCAAAGTTCAATCAACACTAGTGGATTTTCAAATGTTAATCCTCCAAGTGTTCAAAGTTCAAATGTTGGTAATGGACATATGATTCAGTGCAATGTTGCATTGCATCTTCAAAATGGTCAGAATTTTTCTGAAGAAGTTGTTAAAAGTCATATGGCATTACTAGTTACTGCTTTGGAATCGTATGAAGGATTGATTGCTGGAAAAATTGGTAATCCTATGTTAACCAAGGAAGATTATGACCAAATTGATGCAGAGGAATTGGAGCTTATGGATATAAAGTGGTGCTTAGCAAGTGTTTTGAGGAGAGCTGAGAAATTCAAAATGATTACAGGAAGAAATGATTTCTTGGATGCACATGTTTCTACTTTAGGTTTTGATAAATCTAAAGTTACTTGTTTTCGATGCAGGGAGAAAGGTCATTTCAAAAGAGAATGCAAAAATCAAGAAGCAAATGGAGCAAAGAATCCGTTTGGTGGTCATGATTACTATCGAAAAGCCATATATCAACAAGTTGCTCATCAACCGCATCAACAAAAAGATTCACAAACTGCTCATGGGAAAATGATCGAAGATACAAACAAGAAAGCTTATTATGGTATCATTGATCAAGACGATGAGAAAATGGCTCCAGGATTTAGCTGGGATAAGTATGTGGATGAAAATGGGGAATTTAAAGCTTTCATTGCTCAAATCGTTCAAAAACCAGAATTGATGAAGGAATGGATAGCTGTGTTATCTGATGATGAGAAAAGTCAAGATGAAGAATCTGTTTCTTCAGAAAACAGTTCAACAGAAAGCAGTGATGATGATGAAGAAATTGAACAGATAAATGTTGGAAAAACTCATTTATCTTCTGACAGTTTTGAATTTTATTTTGCAGATAAATTGAAGAAACTTAAAGAGAGAAAAGCTGCAAAAGAAATGAAAGAAGTCAAGGTTGTTGAGAAGATTGTTGAAGTGGAAAAGGTAGTTGAAGTCGAGAAGATTGTGGAGATTGAAAAGATTATTGAAGTAACTAAACCATGTCTTACATGTTTGGAACCTTGCAAACAATGTGAAGATAAAGATGAAAGGTTTAGTGAGCTTGAAAAGTTGAAAGAGAAGTTGCTGTTTGATGTCAAGAATGTGAAAGAGTCTTATGATGTATTGAACAAAACTATGAATAGTTTGCGGAAGACAAACTCTGAAAGAGAAGATGCTTTGACAATGGTGAATGCAACAATGATGTCCAAACAAAAAGAGATCAATTACTACATTGAAGAGTGTGCTAAGTTGAAGCAGGAGTTGGAAATTGAAAAGGTTGAAAATGAAAGAATCATACGATTACTGAAAAGTTATTCAAGTTCTGATTACTTAATTGACAGAATTTATCCAACTGTTGCAGGTTTTCAAGCGTTTGACGACAAGAAGCCGAAGAAAAAGGATACTGGTAAGAAACAGAGTGACAGTTATAACAAGTGTCCGCCTCCAATTTGGGAAGGGTATTCGTCTAGAAAACCAAATGAGGAAAAAGTAAAAAGGGCAGTCAATATAAAGTTGGAGTCCGAGATAACCGATGTATTACCAGACAATATCAACATTACATTCACAGCGTCCAACATAGATCATGAGTCTGAGTTAATAAAAAGGATGGTCGATCAGGAGTTAGATAAGGATGAGGAGTCCGAGTCCAGGAGTTCGAGTTCTACTGTCAGGAGTTCAAAGTCGTCGGGAAAACGGGTGTATAGTAAAGAATTTTTGTTGTCAAAATCTAATTTGAATGACGAAACATTTGAAGTTGCATATACTTTGAATGGTTCTGAAAAATTATATTTTGATAAAAAATTTCCAATAAGAGGTGTTAAACCAGAAATGATAAAAAAGGTTTTCAAACTAACAGAAATTAATATTTCTGAAATAAAAGATGAAAATTTTTCTGAAAAACCAAGTCCTCACACCTCAAGAGTTCAACAACGTTTAAACAAGAAAAAGGGTTATAGTTCTGGTTCAGGTTATCGAAAGAAACCAAACTATAACGGTAATTTCAAAAAGAAAGGCCTCGGTTTTATTCCACCAGAAAATTATAAACATGAGAAAATTTCTAAAAATACAAAATTTGTGTCAGGTATGTCTGCTGAGGAGGAAAAGAAGAGCTCATTATGGAAACAGTCAAATCAGGAATTTCTTGCTGAAAAAAAGAAAACTGAAGCTCATCAGAGAAAACAGACTAGAACCTGTTACAGAAGTCAAGAAGTTGGTCTCATCGTCTGGAATTGTCATAAGGCAATCAACACAAAACAGGGAGTTTCAGAAAAACTCAAAGAGATAGTTGTTGATAAAACTGAACCACCGACTGAAAAATTTAAAGTGTTTAAAAACTCTACATATGAAGTTGGTGAGTGTTCAAAAAGATTTTACAAGAAAAGGGGAAATCTTGACAACCAAGCTTGGATTGTTAAGAAATCAGATGTAAAATTTGGCGATGAATCTGATTCCACAAAATCAGAGGAGCCACATGTTGTTAAAAATGATGAAAACTCAATTCCTCCAATGGATATTGAGAACTTTCTACGATTGAGGGCTGAAAATTTTAAACAAAAGGTTGGAAAGGTTGAGATCTCAAATCAATTTTACTCTGAAAAGAATGAATTTGATGTTGAAAAAGCTTTTAATGGGAATGTTAAAAAGATTTTTGGGAAAATGGTCAATGGGAAGGCCAAAGGGGTTAAAGAATTTTACGAATCTAAGAAGGCAACTTACAGCCCAACCCCTAGTGAAGTTGAGAAGGTTACACCCAAAGCTGGTCAGGCTGGGGTGTCTGTGTGTTTTTACTTGAAAAACCTGACTTGCCGGAGCTCCCAAGTTTGTAATCGTGGAGCAGGAATCGGCATCTTTCTCGATATAGTTTGTTTTTGTGAATAAATTTTAAAAATTGTTAAATTTTACAGGTTGTGGATTGTGCCGGAACTCCCAGGTTGGTAAGTGAGGAGTAGGTATCGGCATTTTTCTTACAAGTGGTACTTAATTTTCAAGATTAATCAGGGACATTAATTTGTACTTGATTTATCTTTCTTACAAGTAGTTAAAGAATATATGGGGTTCATTTCATTGAAAAGAGGAAAGAAACAAAGTGATGATCTTACCCCTAACCTACAAGTGGTTTTATAATTCCAACAAAACTTATTTTCCGGAAAAATCATTTTGGTTAAAACAAACTTAAGTGTTTTGAAATCATAATGAGAAAATAGTTTGTTGTAAGGGGGAGTTCTAATTGTTTATGCCAAGTGGATGGCGATTTGAAGCAATTCAAAACAGTTGTCACTTTATTTGTACAGTTTGTTTTCAAATTTCCTTTAAATGATTTTGAATTTTAGGGGGAGTAAGAAATTTCTGAAAATCCAAAAACATTTGAAAATTTGAAAAAGTCAAAAACATGATAAAATTCAAAAACGAGTTTTGTTGTATAAAAGAGGAAATGATAGTACATCAGTGGACTATCACAGTATGCTAAAGAAATGTAATGATTAAATAGCATTAAACGGTCTCACTGATGATATGCCGATAGGTTTTTACACATTTAGTAAGCTTTTTCGGGATATAAACTTAAATTCAAACTTGCTTATTTCGTGGGGAACACTACTTGGATATATAGGTAACCCCTGAAATTTCGTTTGAAAGGTCCCTCTTTCTGAGATACTAGGTCTTTATGCTCAATGATATCTGGGGTATTATCCCGGGACTTCGGATTTTGCGGAAGCAATGGCCTAGTCCCCGGAGAATACTTTACGCTTGCTTGAAATAAAAGCCTACCCTCAGCATAAAAAATGATGAAACATTGAAAAATGCTAATCATGTGCTGTTGTAAAAAAGATCCTCTAAAGGGGACCCACCAAAAGTCGAAGCCGTCATCTCTCTGCTGAACGGAATTTCTGACCTGAGCTCTCACGGCCTTCGCATTTAACCCCTTACAGATATCATTTGTGATATACTCGCCTGTAAGACTGAATATTGGGATCTGGATACGGGAGTATATTCAAGAGGTGGGACACATGAATGAGTTTAAGTTCTTAATACATCTAATTCATATCCTGAATCAGTTGAAATTTGTGTGAAAATTTAAGTGGATCAGTATATCGGCAATCTAAGTGAATTGTTTAATTCTTATTGTGTAAATAAGCTCAACGGTACTTGTGACTTGTCAAAAACTGATATGATCCTCTTACACAAACTCACAAAAATATTGTTTGTAAATATTTCTTTATTGCATTACATTTCATTCAAAAATCCTAAAAGATTTTAGTGTGTTTTAGCATAAATTTTGAAAAATTCAAAAAGATTTTCGACAACTGGTGTTGGAGAGCTGATTTTCAAAATTCCAAGTGCTAAACATGATGAGCATTTCGTGAGGGGGTGTGTGTGTTTAAATCTAAAAAGTTTGAAAATTTACTTATAAGTGGTTCATCAGTTTATTAATATTGTTAAATCATTCTGGATAAATTTGAGAAAGAATCTGGATATATAAATTTGTAAAATGTTAAATTTGTAAAATGTTAAATTTGTGAAATTTATTGTGAGGTAGAGAATATGCAGGATAGTTAATTCTGAGTGATAGAGAGCCAGGTTCCGATACCTGAGGACTCTGTGATTTTAACAAGCCAGACTGCGATCCCAGCAAATCGAAAGGGGGAGTCTGAAGACATCCGAATAGAGATTATTTGTTCGAGTTGAGTATGTTGGTGCTGATGAAGAAAGAGAGCGATCAGACTGATAAAGACTGAAGACGTTGAAGACTCGACACTTAAGACTCGTCAACATCCGAGGGGGAGTCTGTTGGTGCATACGTCTGTCGACTTCGTCTTTTATCGAGTCTTGAACTACTCATGGCACGGAGTTCGAGATATCAAGTCAAAAGTTAATTTCGCATGAACTAGTCGTAATTTCGCTTGAAGTGATACAGGTTAATTCCGCACGGAATTAACATGTAATCTCGCTTGAGTCTTAATATCGCTTGTATGTAATTTCGTTTGAGTGAGTTTCGTGCGGAATTAGTGAGGCTATATATAGGTGCTAGGTCTGTTTCATTTGAAACGGAATTAGTTTGGGTGTTTCCGACGGCGAAGCTCTGTCGAAGTGTCTTCGGAATTGTAATCGTATCAGAATCAATATACAAGATAGTTTTAGTGAATATCTTGCTGATTTCAACTCATCATGTCTGTTTCCGCCTTTCATTTTGAGTAGAACGCCTCTGATCGACTCGTTTCGGGTCCGTACACGATCCTACACTGCTCATACAAGGAATTCATGGCATGTAAACCACCCCTTTATAATGGAGAGGTGGATCCGATAATATGCCAACGATGGTTAAGCGATATTGAGGGGGTGTTTGAGAGAACCCACTGTGACATAAACGACTTCGTAGCTTATGGTACGGGTCAGCTGAAAGGTCAAGCAAAAGATTGATGGGATAACAAGAAAAAGGAGATTGGAAGCGAAGCAGCAAGGGCAATGACATGGGACGAGTTTAAGGTACTATTCCTTAAACACCACAGTCCCAAAGCAGTTATCAACCGAATCAAGGAGGAATTTATTCAGCTAAGGCAAAAAGGTGAATCTATCGATAAGATTACGGGATCTTTCTCGACAAACTGAGATTTTGTGACGAGTTGGTGACGTCTGAAGAGTAGAAAGTGTATTATTATTATAATATGCTGAGTGCAGAATATCGGGAGTTTATGACTCCTTCGAAATACGAAACTCTTACCGAAATCATAAACACTGCTCGAGAAAGGGAGATAGAGCTGAAAAGGCAAATCGAGCGAGGCGAACGAAGGGCACAAGCTGTTAATCTAAGCCCTACAAAGAAAGCGCGTACAACAGAATCGTCTAAGAAACAAGATGGGAAAGGCGGGTCGCCGAGTTGTAAGGTCTGTGGTAACGGGCATAAGGGCGAGTGTCGGTTCAAGATAAGTTGTGCCCCATATGCGGGAACACAGGGCATACGGCTGCGTTATGCCCGGGATAAGTGTCGGTTTGTTATAAGTACTACCAGCCGGATCATAAGAAATCAGAGTGCCCGGAGTTAGTTGGAAAGAAGGATGGCAAGGATTCGCAAGCAGAAACTCCAAAAGCAAAGGCCAGATCCTTCCAGTTAACCGCGGTCGAGGCAAAGATGGAACCCGATGTGGTCTCAGGAATATTCGCCATAAATTCAATTCCCGCACATGTGTTATTTGATACGGGTGCGAATAAATCCTTTATTTCACATGGATTTATTCGACATCCTTAATTTGTATTGACGAAATTACCTATGCCTTTAGAAGTAGAAATAGGTGACAACAAAAGTTTTATCGTATGTGACGTATGTCAAGATTGTAAGATGAGTATCGATGGTGAAGAATACTCAACAGACCTGATCCCGATGTCGATGGGAGAATTTCAAGTAGTGGTCGGGATGGATCGGTTATCCCGACATCACGTGAAGGTCGTGTGTTTCCGCAAGGAGATAAAACTAACGTCTCCAAGTGGAAAACACGTTACCATCTATGGTGAAAAAGGGGGTAACCCCGTAATGTGCTCAATGTTAAAAGCTCACAAACTCATGAAACGCAGATGTAGAGCGTTTATGATATACGCGAACGAACCAGACAAAGGATCGCTAAGGATTGAAGACATACCGGTGGTACGTGAGTATGCTGATGTGTTTCCGGAAGATTTACCGGGAATATTTGTAACACCCCGAAAATATAAAACTTTATATTAGAATTATAAAGTATTAAATAAACAAGAACAAACTAACTAGGAATAAATAACCCAGTTAGTTATGAGCCTTGTGGTAACATATAAGTGGATTAAAACACCTAAAATATAAATTAAACAATAGTTGAGGGACTTAAGTGGTAAAACTTGAAACTTGAATTATTAATAAACAAAATAAACACCAAACACACACCTAAGTGTGTGTCTGGATCGATCAGAGCACAGGAGCGACCAAGAACTCCCCACCAAACCCTAGCTCTTACTAAATTGTTCAAATTGAAGGCCTTAATCAGTTCCAAATCGATTTTCAAGCACAAAAAAATTTGATCACCTCGTTGAAGGGATCATAAGGTATGCAAACTTTTGGTGTTTTGATTCATCTCAAATTCTAGGTAAATTGTGAAAATCGAAATTGAGCTTTATTATGTGATGTATAGATGAAACTTGTAATGAAAACAAGTTTAAGACTGAATCCTAGTTGATAATTTGCAAGAATCATGTTTAGAATTATGAAACTTATGATAACCCATTCATAGGTTAAATGGGATTTACAAAATAAGATGAACCCAAGAATTATGATTGTTAAAAGTAGTATTACTTGATTTCTATATGATGATTTTGGTGATTATATGCATGCTTGACATGATGAAATCGAAACATGTGATTATAATTGGCGAAAATAACGAGTTATGAACTTGATTCTAGTTATGTAAAAATTAAACCCGTTAGGTGTTCGTTAAAACACCTAAGTGAAGAATAAAGTGTTAAAGTCGGATGAAAACGAATGTTTGATTCTATGGTAAATTATGCGATAAAGTATATAAAAAGGGTTCTAAATTGGTTGCGAATTGAACTCTATAGGCAAATAATCCGGATCGGCGAGTGGACAAGCCGGAGGAGATACGCGCTTGAAAGGGGTGCTTTAAAGGTACGCGACTTTGGTCCCGTTACATTATCATAAACGTTTGGATTTAGCTTGTTAATGGTGTCATAGTGTAGTATATGCGTTTGGTGTGTCATTGAAGTGGCGAAGCTCACTCGACACTCAAACGGGTCAAAATATTGGTTAGAAATAGTTTGGCTTGTCATTAAAGTGTTGATTTTCACTCGACAACCAAACGGGTCAAAATTATGTCCTTAAAACGATCTTGTGTGTAGAGACTTGAAAGTCTCATATTGTGCTAATGCTAGATAGCAATATACCAATGAATGATTATACTAAGCTAAGTTATGAATCCGTGATATCAGGTTAAACGGTAGAAACTAGTTGCAAGAGTGGCACAAGTGGCATGCTTGAATTTTTAGAAAAAGAGCATGAAATTCTAATGCGAGCGTAAAGCCATGTAATGGTAACGGATACGCCAAGAATTACAAGCCCGGGGAATGGGTGAATAAGTCTAGAATGCTAAAGATTAGAATGATGAACAATATGCACACATAGTTAATGGGTCGAATAATCGAAACAAGGATTTTGTGAACCATTCATTCATAAACCTGGTTTCGTTAAGCGAAATTTACATAGTTAGATTTGTAATTTTAATACAGATGCATATGAAAAAGAATCGACCAAAACGGACAAGCAGGTAAAAAGTTATGCTAGTTTAAATTTAAAATTTTTACAAATTTCGGAGCTGGGCAAATATGCATGTCCAGAAACTGGACCTGCTGGAAAACGTGCTCCCCCGCACCACGCGACGGGGTTACTTGATGTTGGCGCGACAGGCAGGGCCGCCCGCGGCACGCGGCACGTGAATGTTTCACTTGAGTCTGTCGGTGGCGTGACAGACCAAAAATCAAGATTTTTATTTTTTTGTTATGCGTATGCTATTGGGACTTGTCTATGCTTATTATAACATTGTCAAAACTAATTATTGATGTGGTTTTGACCTTAGGTAATGCTCATTTCATTCTGAATGCCGATCAAGCAAGAAATCAAGAACCGAACACAAGTTTTGAGGCTTCCGCGCTAATCTAATCATGTTTAGACAATGTTGTTTTATAATCACTTCTAAATGTTGAATGTTTTTAAACTAGATAGTTAGTTATGTTAATACCCTATAACAATGTACATCATAGTTATTAACTAAGTTTTTGATAATTATGCATTTGGTTTTAAAAAGTGCGTATTTTATAATCAAATAATGAATATATAAGACGGGTGTTACAATGATCTTGCTCCCAGTTCCTTCTCCTTTCCTCATACTCCCGGCCTTCCCCAATGACCACGGAGACATTGTCAAAAATAGCTTGTTGCCCGTGGTTGAAATTGGGATACCCCGGTGTACGCCGACACGTTATGAAGTTTGCCACACCCCCGGATATCTCTTGGTGTGGCCGGTAGTATCTTTGATGCGGTCCCCTTGGACCGGCAGGCTCATCCTCATCTTCCTCATCCAACATCTCCTCGTCTCCTGCGGCTTCTTGGGCCGCACTCGGGTCGGTAAACTGATACTTGTGCCCCACATCATCGGTCACCTTGTATTGGTGACCATAGACTTGCACTTGAATCTTCCAATGCCTTTTCATTGACGCCAAACTGAATTCCTCCACGTGTTTAGAAACCCATAATGATTCCGGGGGTAAAGAGTTTTACTGAAGGATCATCGCACTAATCAACTGTGCGTATGGTATCATCTTCCGATTGAACACCTCCCTAGTATCCCACGTATTCATCATTACAATACGCATCCATGACAACGTAGGCGACCTGAACAACAAAGCATGAATGACCCGACAATCCGGTGCTTTCACCTTCCCACGGTCTCCAAACCGCACCATTATGTTCTAGAGATAAATTCCCTGTAAGATCTTTCCCTCTACTGATAGATGGCTCTTCAAGGGCGCCCCGCCATCAGAGTATGGAAACACGGATCCTAGCATACCCTCGGGATCATCCATATTCGTCTTGTTATTGAAAAAACGATCCATCCTAGGATAATAGTAAGCATCAATCCCTAAGGCATCAAAACGGGCAATACAGTTCATCGTTTCAAATGACATGGTCATTTCCCCTCTCCCCGTGTTACCAACCAGTTTCCATGTACTTGGGGGACCATCTTCGTTGAGAAAACGTAGAGACGCGAGCCATTCACACACCGCCATCAAGTAGATCCGGGGTGTATTATCTTCACACCAATCAAGCACCCTTTCCCAGCCTAACCGCTCAAACATTTGGACGATCCCAATTGTCCTAAACTCCTCCACATTCACCGTCCTTTCCGGAACAACTCTCTCCAGAATCGAATCGTCACCCCCGTGACCATTTTCCATTTCCACAATTTAATCTACAACTTCTTGTCGTTAAACTTTGATAAGGGTTTCTTTTTATCGTTGTCCCAAACATTCGCACTACGACTATCTCTAAATTTCTCCCAGACCCAGTCTTGTCTACTCAGTCGCCCGTCTCCTTCCTCTATGGTACTAAATGGTTCCCATTTTTTCGGTTACAACCCCGAAGATGATCCAACCCCAGATGACGACCCTTGACCCATGGTCTTAAATTTCTTTCGGCTTGCCTTACTACAATCACAAAACAAACAGAACAATTAGTACAAACTCAAACCTCAAAACAATCTCAAACCTTGAACATAGCATATGATTTTGAACTTCAATTAGTCATTAGATGTAAAATCGCCTATTTAAACTTCCAAAGTTGCAAATTTTATCATCTAAACATTAATTTTTTTTCATGTTTACTCACAAATTCATATGATTTCAACAATGTTCAACATCATATCAATGCTCAATCATGCAAACAACTAGTGTAATTACTTCACTACAGTTATTGCATGCCCAAAACCCACCCAAATCAAATATTCATCCTCAAATTCACGCTAAAATATCACACATTGTAATAAACAACCTACTCTTAAACAACAAGTTTAAAATATCGGAAGAAATCAATGTACCGTATGATAATCACGCTTAAACTAGATAAAAGTTCATAGTTTTGGAGTTGTAGAACAAGAAAAACTAGAAAAAGATGTAAAGCAAGAAGCTTGATGAACACCCTTTCAAAAACCCAAAACTTCACGCTCAGAAATCTTGCAAACGAGCAAGAATCAATGAAAATTATGATAGGGGTTTTGTTCCTCTTGAAAAACTAATCAGAATAGGCTCAATAATCGTTTGATTTGGTGGGGATTTGAAGAAGTTATGAGAAGAAGAAGATTAGGGTTCTTGTGAGGTAAATGGAGAAGATGAAGTGAAAAGTTGGGTTAGGAGAGAGATGAATGCAGAGAATTATGGTGTTAATGGAATTGGGATGAGGTTTGTATGAATTCGGGTGACATATGTGGTTAAAAGATGTATTGGGTCAGTTTTATTTGAGTTGGGAAGTGGTTTGGGTCAATATAAGTGGCCAAGGACGAACCAGCGTCAGAACAACAGCCAAAGACCGTCGGCGACGGTGCTTTGGCCCGTCGGTGACGATGCTTAAAAATGAGCAAGGCAGGTGACGCCTAATTCCACTGCCTACAACGCTTGTTACCCGATGGCCATTTTGGAGACCTCGTCGGCGACGCGTAACCCCACCGTCGGCGACGGTATGTAGAATTTCAGCTTTTTATTTTTTTTATTTTTTTTATGAAAAATAGGAGAAAAATTATGAAATTTTTACAAAAGGACCCTATGCTATAAAAATTCCTAAAAATTATTAAAAATCTTTTTGTGTTTTTTTATAAGTTAACATTTAAAACTACGAAACCGTTTAACGGTCCTACCACCCCCCAAAAAGCCATGTATTGTCCTCAATACACAAAACAAGTCTAAAAACATACCTGATATCTTCATGACCCGTCAATGGTGTCCGGACTTCACACATCAAAGGGGTTAGTACGAAACGAAAACGATTATAACACTAAATTGATACGAAACAAACAATAAAAATGTACAAAACTCTACAAAAATGTTACCGGTCCTTTTTAGTCGACCTCATAAACCGGGATGCTCACCAAGAAGCTCACCGATTCCTTGTTCTCGTCCCTTTGCTCGTTACCATCAAGAAACGGTTTAAGCCGACGGTCGTTCACCATTTGCCGTGACCCATCCTTCGGGTCCTCGATAGTAACAACACCCAATTGTCCAGCCCGGGTGATTACGTAGGGTCCCATCCATTTGCTTCGGAGCTTTCCGGGAAAGAACTTAAGCTTCGAGTTATAAAGACATACCTTTTGCCCCTCTTTCTTCCTTAGCTTAGCATCATGCGCCTTCTTCATTCCGTCCTTGTATTTGGACGCCCACTCATATACCGCTTCCCTTAGCTCCTCCAACTGCATCATCATATTTAACATTGACTTCTTTAATAGCCCACAATGATCGATGCACAAGTTCGACAGGTAAATGACAGTTTTTACCATAAACCAAACGGTAAGGTGTAGTGCCAATGGGGGTGTGTTATGTGCCGTCCGGTAGGCCCATAAGGCATCGTTCAACTTTGTTGACCAATCCTTATGGTCTGTCCGTACGGTATTTTGCAAAATCTCCTTGATTTTCCTGTTAGACACTTCCACTTGCCCGCTTGTTTACGGGTGATAGGGGTAGCAATTCTATGGTCTACACCATACCGTTTTAAGAGTTTAACAAACCTAAAATTTTTTAAATGGGATCCTCCATCACTTATGATGACACGAGGGATCCCAAACCTTGAAAATATTTGGTTTTGGACAAAATTGCAAACTACGGTATGATCGTTTGTCTTGGTGGCTATCGCTTCCACCCATTTTGACACGTAATAACGGCCACCAAGATATATAGATTACCATAAGAATTGGGGAACGGGCCCATAAAGTCAATTCCCCACATATCGAAAACATCAACAACGAGGATTGGCTGCATGGGCATCTCGTCCCTTTTCGATATACCCCCTAACCTTTGGCACTCAACACAATTTTTAGAAAACTCAAAGGTGTCTTTAAATATAGTGGGCCAATAAAGACCACTATTCAACACTTTATGACCCGTTTTGTGACCACTAAAATGGCCACCACACGCAAATAAATGTAAGTGCTTCAGCACACTCGGAATCTCTTCGTCAGCTACACATCTTCGGATCATTTGATCCGCACACTCTCGCCACAAATCCGCTTCCTCCAACCGGTAATACTTGATTTGAGACAAAAAATGTTGCCTCCTCCTTCGATCCCAATCAGCCGATAAGTCACCTGTAACAAGATAGTTAACAATGTTAGCATACCATGGTAACCTAGACACACTCAAAATATGCTCATCCGGGAACGATTCATTGATCTCTACGGATGTAGGTTCTTCCTCAAACACCACCCGGGACAAATGGTCGACCACCACATTTTCACTTCCCTTTTTGTCCTGGATCTCTAGGTCGAATTCCTGTAATAACAAAACCCACTGGATTAGTCTACGCTTAGCATCCTTCTTTTCCATAAGATACCTTACGGCACTATGGTCCGAATAGATGATCCCTTTATTACCCCAAATATAAGCCAAGAACTTATCCAATGCGTATACCACCGCAAGTAGCTCATTCTCGATTGTCGTGTAATTTAATTATGCATCAGAAAGAGTCTTACTTGCGTAGTACACCGCAATGATTTCTTATCAACCATTTGACCCAACACGGCCCTAACCGCATAATCGCTTGCATCACACATAATTTCAAATGGAAGTGACCAATTTGGTGATTGCAAGATTGGGGCCTCAACCAATTTTTGCTTTAACACATTAAAGGCATCTTTACATTTTTCATCAAAAACAAAGGGCACGTCTTTTAGTAAAAGGTTACATAATGGTTTGGAAATGTCACTAAACCCCTTAATAAACCTCCTATAAAAACCCGTGTGTCCCAAAAACGACCTAATGCCCTTAGCACTCATGGGATATAGTAGAGTAGAAATTACTTTGATTTTTGCATGATCTACCTCTATCCCACGACTCGACACCACGTGTCCCAACACGATCCCTTCTTAAACCATAAAATGGCTTTTCTCCCAACTCAAGACCAAATTGGTTTCAATACATCGTTTTAATACTTTTTCCTATTGCTCTAAACAAGTCTCAAAAGATGACCCAAAAATGGAAAAGTCATCCATGAAGATCTCTAAAGACTCCCCCACCATATCCGAAAAGATACTCATCATACACCTTTGAAAGGTGGCGGGGGTATTACATAATCTAAATGGCATTCGCCTAAATGCGAAAGTGCCATACGGACACGTAAACGTGGTCTTTTGTTGATCTTCCAGATGAATCACAATTTGATTGTATCCGGAATACCCATCCAAGAAACAACAAAATTTTTGTCCGGCTAACTTTTCCACTATTTGGTCAATAAATGGTAAGGGAAAATGATCTTTGGAAGTAACGGTATTTAACTTCCTATAATCAATGCAAATACGCCACCCGGTTACCGGCCGGGTAGCTACCTCCTCACCTGCGTCATTTTTGACGACTTATATACCTGCTTTCTTCGGGACGGTTTGTGTGGGACTCACCCATTGGCTATCAGAGATGGGGTAAACGATACCCGCGTCGAGCCACTTCAAAACCTCCTTTTTACGACCTCCCGCATCTTTGGATTCAACCTCCTTTGTGCATCACAGCGGGTGTTATGGTGTTATCGATGATGATCTTGTGCATCACTATTGAGGGACTAATACCCTTCAAGTCCGCTATGGTCCACCCAATAGTCGCCCTATTGGTGACCAATATCTTCATCAATTTTCCTTCTTGCTCCTCGGTCAAATTCGATGCAATTATGACCGGGAGCGTGTTGCCTTCACCAACATAAGCATATTTGAGATGCTTCGGCAACACTTTCAACTCAACTTCCGGAGGCTCCACCAATGACGGCTTCAATTTTGTGTCAATGGTTTCCGGTAAGCTCTCCACTTGGTGCGTCCATATCGGTTTTCCTTCTTTTACTGCTAGCACCTCTAAACTCTTCACCTCCTCATCTATGCTTCGATTCATCTCCACCTGTGACCTATCAAACATAGAACATTCCTCCATTGTATTTTCCTCATCTACAATGGTGTCGTAGAGAGGTATACACCTGTCAACAATGTCTGCCATATAGCATTCATCATCGACTGAAGGATTCGTCAATCCAGAAAAAAACATGCAACCTCAACCTTTAGTTTCCAAATGTCAAGTCAACCGTTCCCGTTTTGCAATCGATTTGAGAGTTTGCGGTTGCTATGAACGGTCGACCCAAAATCACTGTAGGTTGCTTGGTTGGGTCTTTGGTCACATAATCAAGATCGATTTTTACTATCACATCCGAGACTATCTTGCGGGGTAGTTTGGGGGTCAAATCGGCTAACACCACGGTGGTGTTTGCCGCTTGAAGTGGGACAAACTCGTATTGATCATACAAACTACCCGGCAAAATGCTCACACTCGCACCAGGATTGAGAAGTGCCTGATTGATTTTAAAATCGCCCACTTGAATTGAAATGATAGACGCACCCGGATCTTGGAGCTTAGGTGGAAGTGCACCCGAAAGAATCGAACTCACATTTTCAGTTAAATCTATTTTTTTAGGGAATTTATGAGTTCACTTTTGGGTACATAACTCTTTCATGTACTTAGAATATGACGGTACTTGTTTGATTGCATCCAAATGAGGTAAATTAATTTTTACTTGTCTAAAAACTTCCAACAACTCTTCTTGTTGTGGACCTCTTTTGTTTACAACTTTTTTCACGGGTCCCTTCAGTGCTTCGGGATAAGGGGCTGTATTAACCTCCACATCCTTTTCCTTAGCATTTGGAACGGGGATGGTCACAACGGGTGTGTTTTTATTAATTTTTAAATCATTTGTATTTTGACCCGTTTGACCATTATCACCCTCCTCATCACTAGCATCACTAGCATCTTCCACCACCCCTTCAACAAACTGAGGTGGTGGTGTTTTGACACCATTATCAACAACTCGACCACTACGCAAAGATATTTTATTAATTGGTACCTCTCGTGTGTTCTTGCCAGATGACCCTTGATATTTCGGGTTTACCGTGGTGTCACTCGGAAGCCTTCCTACACTTCCCCTCAATTGAGCTATTTCTTCCGCAAGTTGGCCCACTTGCTTTTCTAATGCTTCATGGGATTTGTCCCGAATATCATTCTCTTTCTTGTACTCTTGCATCATTGAAAGCATTGCATCCATCTTGGCATTCAAATCACTACCGCCCCCACCTTGATTGCTCGAACCATTCCCATTACCACCTTGGTTGTTGTAATTCCTTTGGAACCCACCTTGATAGTTGTTGTTACGACCTTGGTACCCTTGGTTGTAATTATGTTGGTAACCTCCTTGATTACCACCTTGACGGTTCTGATATGAAGAACCGCTTTGATTACCTGATTGAAAGTTCGGGTTCATTTGATTTGCGACATTCCCATATCGGAAATTGGGATGGTTTCTCAACCCGGGATAATAAGTGTTCGAATTCATGTCATTATTTTTTCGATCACCGAACACTTGGTTTACCTCTTCGGTGTATTCACCTGTGCCCATTTGACATTGATCGGCCTGATGACCAATTTCCCCACAATCTTCGCACACCGTAAATTGCACCGCACTCACCTCTTTTCTCTTCACTCGAGCCAACTCTCTCTCCAATTGAGCAATTCGATCCTTAGAACTAGAATCGAGATTAGGAAGTGACCGAGAAATGGGATGCTTTTTAGCTCGGTCGGCCGACTCATTGGCCTTTGATCTTTTGCTCATTCTCTCAAGGAACTCCTAATCGTCATCCTCGTGATTGCTTAATAGAGTTCAATTGCCAGTCGACTCAAGATGGTTCCACGTCTCTACATCCAAACCTCTCACAAAACATTTTACTAATTCCCACTTTTCGATTTGGTGATGAGGGCATTTTTGGATCAATTCCTTGTACCGGGTGAAAGCTTCATGTAGCGGTTCACTCGATAGTTGCTCTAAATGCTCTAATTTCATCACGTGCATCATCGGTTTGGCCATTGAATAATATTCATCAAGGAAGGCTTGTTGCATCTCAACCCAAGTGTGAATACTATTATTAGGTAGTGTCAAAAACCATTGCTTGGCCTTATCCTTCAAAGAGAATTGGAATAGACGCAAACAAACCTCATCTTGCGAAAAGTGACCACCCCCGATGGTACTACATATAGCTAAAAACTCCGCTAAATGTGTGTATGGTTCATCATTCGTTCGCCCATTAAAATGAGGAGGGATGTTAATGTAGTTCGGCTTACAATCAAAAGCAACTCATCCTCTTGGAGTGGGAACAATCGGTGAGTCTTTTTCGGTGACCACCGGTCTAAAACGATCATTAATCCCCCTCGAAACTTGTTGTTGGCGACGACGTGGACCATCTACCTCTTGATCAACCGGTCTTTGATTTCCTCTCCTATCACCACCTCTATCTCCACCTTGATTACCACCTCCCACGAATCGGGGAATCCGGTTACTCTTAGCATTGTTGTTGTTGTTGTTGTTGTAGTAACTGTCATCCTGGTTCATTAGATTGTTGTTTCGTGGTTGGCGGTTATTTCCATAACTATCATTACGGACATTCCCATAACCATAACCATAACCTTCGTTGCCTACATAACTGGCGTTTTGATAGCCCAAATCCTCATTGTCGAACCCCCTTGCGTTGTAGACGTTATCCATATTTACATACCCCCAACCATCGTCTTCTTTTTCATCGTAGTTCCCCGGTCATCCGAGTATTCCGAGTGAATACTCACGTGTTTTGGCTATTGATAACCGGGAACACTATACGGTTCATCATCGGGAATTGCATTCCTCAAATCATCAATGTTGAAGAATGGATCTTCATTCGCAGGATTGCCGCGATCTCGGTTACCTCTACGATCGGAGTTAACATTTCGGTCATCAAGGTTGGTGGGTAAAGGGTTTTGTCGGTTGAGGTTTTGATGTGGAGGTGTTCTTTGATTATTATTAGGTCCTCGGTTTAGAAACGGTGGTGTAGGTGGTCTCGAATTGTTACCACCGCCCGGTTGATTTTGTTGGACGTTTTGTTGGATATTTTGATTTGGGCGAAGGTTGCCCCGGTATTGGAATTGGTTTTGGTTGAGGTGTTGGTTTGAATTTTGGTGTTCCATTGAATTGGGTTCAACGGATGGTGTAGATGGTGAATGGGTATTGGGTGGGTCGGAAGCAAGTGTTGCTTCCAACCGGTTGGCTAAGTTTCTTCGGACTACTCTCTCGATATTCGGTTCGAATACCAACGGTGGAATCCTCCCGGAATTCCTTGTATGCATGCACTACCTATGACTTGCACAAATAACACACCCCGCGTAACAAAGAAAAAGAAAAAGTAATAAAAAGAAACACCTTAAACAGTTAATCACGTAAATTAAACAAGAAATCATAAAAATGCAAAGCGCACTCTCCCCGACAACGGCGCCAAAATTTGATCGGAGTGTCGCGCTCCGGTCAAAGATAATGTTAATAAGCCCAAATTACCCTTAAATATATGTTAGTGGTAGTAAGGGGTCGATCCACGAAGAGTTTGTGGTCTACGTATGTTTTAGCTCGATTATGAATTTGTCACGTTTTTATGAAGCTTGCTATGTTGAATTTGTTTGTTTGTTTGAAAGAACTGTTGGAACTAACCAACAATGGTTGTAAATTTGATTAACTACTAATATTCAATTGATTACAATTAACAAAAACCCAATTAATGATTTAAACAATAATTTATAAAAAGGGTTCACACCCGGTTTCGGTAATTGCAAACCTAGGATTTCTACAAGTTTTAAACTCAACTCAATTGCATAACGATTACCGGATTTAGTGTACCGTGACTTAGGTGCCGATAACTATCAACGTTTCGAAGAACCGGCAAGAATGCACTTTGTAATCATAACAAGTAAATCCTAACTACGACAATGCATAATTACACATAACCATTTCGTAAAGTCATAACTTTATAATCGTTCGACAATTTATGAATACGAAACAAATGCAAACAATTGTTAATGTTTTACAAAATCAAACACAAATTGTCACAAAGTTGAATCATAAAGCAATTCGAAACCCTAGATAAAACAATACCTACATCGGGGTGAAACCGAGGTGATTAGTCGCTCAAGGTCGAAGAGACACGATCACTGGATGATAGGAACTTGAGCTTGAACATCTTGAAACCTTGAATGTGATGAAGATGGTGGTTTAGGGTTTGTATGAAATGATGGTGATGAATGGATGGATGATTTAGGGTTTGTAAGGTGGATGTGTTTATGAATTTTTATGATGATTCAATCGAATCAATGAATTCGTGGATGTAATGGATGATTAGAGATGAAATTGGTTGGTGTGAAAGGCTCCAAAAGTGATTCAAACTCAAGAGAAGTGTGTAACTCCTGTTTTGATGGTCAAAGATATGTTTAAAACTCGTCCTACAACTCAATTTCAAGAATTTCGCATTTGAAAGATTCAGGGGTCGTCGCCGACGGCCCCACTGGGCGTCGCCGACGGTGCTTCAATATCCCACATTCGTCCGACGTTTAATTCCACTGGATACGAAAGTTTTGGCCGATGGTGCATATCTGAGAGCGTCACCGGCGGCCTTCCACCCCGTCGACGACGATGTCTTGAATCGTTGATCTCCGTTTTTTCACATATCTTGATTCCGGTTGACCCGATTCGCGTCCTGGTGGTCCGTTAAGCTCCCGATTAGCTCTTTAAACTCTGTAAGACCTGCAAAACACAAATCCCATTAAGAGGAGGCTATTCGAGATTAAAAGTTAAGTAAAAACATGAACTTAAACATAAACGAACACCGGTTTTCGACCACGTATCACCCAAACAATCCTTTGTACAAGTTTCAAATAAAGACTCACACGTTTAACCAAGTTGACCCAACAACCCGTTGGTGGCTTATTAAGTGAGTTAGGGTTTACACATGTTCATGCAATCATAATCAAGCAATAACATAACATACATCAGATTGCACATATAATGGCATTAATTATAGTTTTACATCTTATAGACACCTTGCCAAATTAATTAGATGAAAGTTTTAATGTTAACAAAATGTTCTAGCAATCTCAGTTCAACTCTAGTTTTTATGTCAGCTTGTGTATTTTATTTAAAATACTAAACGATTGAGATAAATTCCAAACATTTTATGAGAGTGACAAATTAGTCTATTTGAGTTCGTGTATTTTTCTTGCAGTCTAATTGTTTACAGAAAATTCGTGAAAATCCCACATCATAGAATGGGCAAAAAGGTCATTTTCTGGTGACAATTTACCATTTAATTTATAAAAAAAATCTGCGTTCCTCTGATTGACGCAAGGCCAATAGGAGTGTGTTAAATCTCTTAGGGGTACCTTCTGTAAAAATTTCATATCCTTTTCCCCCAAATTGGTTAAGTTATAGTCCTCGTACTTAGGGTTCGTGAAAAATTATGAAAAATTTTGTAGATCATCTACATATCGAGTAGATGATTCTAGACTCAAGAATAACCTTATTTGGTATATGTATGTTCAAGTTACGATCAAAACAAAATTGGAAAATTTTATAGTGACATTCTGATGTTGCTGATTAATGTTCTAAACAAGTTTTTAATGTTAGATCTTGTATATTCACCACATGTAACGATCAAAAATCATTACAAACATTAAAGTTTAAAACCTTTGATTTATTATAACAATGTTTGGATGAACTAGGTTTCTAATATAAACTTTGCATTCATACAACATACAATTACAAGATAATATAGGGTTTCATCAAGAAGAACGTAATAAAACATGAAATGAATGATTAAAACTTACTAATTTGCGTTTAGAATGCCAAGAATTGATTAAGAATTCAAGAAGTTGCAAGATCTAAGATCAAGAATAGTTATTAGGGTTTGGGATGAAGAAGTCGTAACTTTTAGAGAAAGAGATGGAGGGAAATCGTGAATGTGTGTGTGTGGGTTGCGAGTTGGGTCTGGGTGGTGAGTTGGGTCATATTTATTTTCTTTAAAAACAACTCTGCATTTTTTTAAATTCCCCAAAGTTATATATATATATATATAGAGTAGGGATTCTACGAAAAGTCCAAGTTTCCTAAAAAGTGTAAAAAGTTATAAAACACAATAATTTCAGGCATAAAACACACCTAAAACTCACAAATAATAGAATGAAGATTACTAAAACACCATATTCAAACTCTAATAGTCCATAAAAACTTCAAACACACCATCGTAGAACTATGAATATAAAACACAAAATGCTAAACAACATAAAACACAATAATATTTGTCATTCCATAATCAGAGCCTTAACATCTAAAACACAACACAAAACTCACATACATGATGTTTTAGTAATCTCCATCATGTTATTTGTGGGTTTTTGGTGTGTTTTATGGTTGACATTATAGTGTTTTATGACTTTTTACACTTTTTAGGAAATTTGAACTTTCTACCCAACTCCTAGCCTATATATATATATATATATATATAGTGGGAGTTGGCTAGAAAGACTAAGTTTCCTAAAAAGTCTAGGAAGCAATAGGGAGGTGACATGTGGCTTTTAGTTTTTTTATTCAAAAGGGCATGATGGCAATTTGATTATTAATTTAATTTTGGAATATTATATATCCTAAACTAACTATCCAAATATTTATGGAAACGTATATCTCTTTGACAATTTCAAATCATTTACGATTTCAAAAGGGCAGTTACTTTAAATTACAAAGTTCAAATCATTAACAATTTCTTCATATAGTGTTTTATCAGTTACTGGGTTCATCACAATGTGTTTTAGCAGTTACTGGTTTCAGTTACTGTTTCATCACAACGTGTTTTATCAGTTACTACTGGTTGATATGATTTTTGGTATTCTTGATGTTGTGTTTTATCAGTTTACTGGGTTCATCACAATGTGTTTTAGCAGTTACTGGTTTCAGTTACTGTTTCATCACAATGTGTTTTATCAGTTACTCGTTGATATGATTTTTGGCATTCTTGATGTTATGTTTTATCAATTACCGGTTTCATCACAATGCGTTTTATCAGTTACTGATTGATGTGATTTTTGGCATTCTTGATGTTATGTTTTATCAGTTACTTGTTTCATCACAATGTGTTTTATCAGTTACTTGTTGATATGATTTTGGCATTCTTGATGTTGTGTTTTATTAGTTACTGGTTCACGTTGTGTTTTATCAGTTGGCATTCTTGATGTTGTGTTTTAGCAGTCAGTCACTAGTTCGTCACATTGTGTTTTATCGCTAAAACACACTACTATGAACACATCTAGATCTACTTTATCGTTATTTTTTGTATGATTTGGTGTTTTCAAATGTGAGGGATTAGAGAGAGAGAAAACAATTGCGACATTTTTTGAGGTGGTTTTATGATTGGTAGTTATTTCCTTATTTAAAACAACTTAAGTGATACATTTACCCACAATCAATTAAATTAGCCTATTTTAAAGACACGTGTATTACCAAAATGCCACCAAAATGATCTCAACCATTCAACACACTCATCTGATGGCCCAGGTCGCTTCCTACACTTTCTAGGAAAAACACACTTTCCGCAGGATCCCCACTCAATATATATATATATATATATATATATATATATATATATATATATATATATATATATATATATATCATGGTTGTAAAACAAGGTTTCCAAGGTCGAGTACTCCCCGAGTAATCGCTACAAGGTAGGCTGCCGAGGCGACTTTCTTCGACTCCACCTAATTACTCGGAGTCGGTCAAACGCGGTTAACCTCGGCCAGAATTGGATCTAGTAGGTCAACTCGGGCCTAGTTTGACTTAAATAATAATAAAACATAATTTCTATGCCTATCATATTAAAGAATGAATATCATTTTCACGTATTTTGTTATAAATATTAGTAAATTTATGTTATTTGACATATATTTAATCTCCAAAAAGTAATGTCTTTATAATTTAACATGTCCGACTACTCCCCGAGTACTCTCAACTCCCCGGTCTACCAACTAGGGAGCGCCTAGCGACTTTTGCAACCATTATATATATTAAATTTCCCACAAAGTAATGAAACTCGAAACCAATAGATACGTGTAAAAACACGCGACTTCACGAAAGTTCACGCAAGTACACATAATGCACTTAAATGCCGAAAAACATATAATTTCACATTTATTTAATTTTTCCGGAATTATTATTTCATTTATTCACCAACGTTCGGCGATAGACTCGTGTGTGGTAGAATTAGCGTTATGTGAGTGTTCGTGTAATCACTGACACACTTAATTAATCCTAATCAAGTGTAATGCGTAAATAATGTTTGTGATAGTGTTAAAATAACGGAGTTATGTTAACACTATTAACCTGAAAATGCCAAATATCACAAGTTGACTCTATACTATGCATGTTTCTAAGTTACACCAAAACAATGTGCTTTAAATATGATCTCATATGTTACAAACCTCAAACGTATGGGTGATCTGATAATATTAACCAAAAATCAAAGTTGGTGGTAATAAATCTATAGATATTTTTAGATTAGATATTTTTATAAATCAAAGTTGACTCTATACCGCTGTTAAGTCCAATCTATAATATTAAGTGCATTTTAGATTAGATATTTTTATAAACAAGTCATGTCAAACTCGTATAAAGAAAGAACATAACTTAAAAAATGGGGAGCATAATAATTACAAAGGGAAACCATATATAAAGAAGATGTATATAATTCTAGCATTAAGAGTCAAACGTCTAGTAAATGTGATGAAATCTATAAAGTTATTTAAAAATACCACACAATTTATTTGATTGTTTATTTACTATTATTATATAGTAGCAAATATCTCAACTATATTATCGTGTTTCGTTTATTTATCATTACATATCTTTCTAATGAAAAAAAAAAAAAAAAAAAAAACCGTTCCCAAATTATTGCCTTTTCATGTAATTTCAGTACTTTATTTTTGATGTTTTGAATTACTTACCACTCTTTAAGCATCTTAATATTTTAATCAGAAATTTCATGTTCGAATTCATCTTTTAACTTTTTCTGTCTTTACTCTTTGCCCCTAAGGTTGCATACCTATCATAACTTAAAATATTTACCCATTAGGGCACGCGGGGTGGAAGAAATTTTGTACGTGATGGACAATAATAACGAGTGATGGATCACAAAACACCACCACCACCCATCTTTTCAACGCGTGGAATGTATCACGCGTGAATAATGGAATATTGTGAGGGAATGTGAGGGTTTATTGTTGGGTGTTGTGAGTGATGAGCATTTCCACTAAAAAAGGTTGCGAGTGATGGAATAATGGTTGATGACATGCCGGAACTTGATTGGATGTTGTGACTTGTGAGTGATAAGTGAGTGATGAGTGATGACCACCCCCTCCCCCCTTATAAATTAAGAACATTGTTATGCATAGAGTAGTTGTACTCTTCCTTGGGGAGGTTTTCAAAAAAGTTTGATATAATTAAAATTTTAATCTAAAACTATTTTGGTTTTTTACTTTTAACCCCAAAGCTTTCTATCTTTGTCAATTTAACATCATAACTTTTTTACTTTCAAATTTTGTATCCTATACTCTTATATTTCGCAAAAATTCCATTTTACGTTTTGTTCTAAATTTTGCGATTTAATACAACGCAACGTTCATGTGTGGTTCAACGTTTTTACGTTTTGTTTTACGTTTCGTTCTAAATTTTGCAAGTTAACATTACGCAACGTGAATATGTGGTTCAACGTTTTTATTGTCGTCTAATTTTTCCCGTTTGATAGGTTCATTGTGACGTGCGGGTCCTAAATCAACTTAGTTATTATTTTCTATGTTTTATGTTTCGGTCTAATTTCTCTGCATTAACACATCGCAACTTCAGTGTTGGTGGTTGTTGCCGGTGCTATTTGTCACGGTTTTATGCCCCCACCGCAACGCGAGGGGATTAATAATAGTTTATTTCAGTTGATAATAAGAGGTCAGTCAACGTGCAATATTTCTTAACGTATATTGGGTACGAGATGAAATTACGCACGTTATAAACACACAAAACCCTAATCACGCATGTTGAAAAAACATAAATCGTGCATGTTTGAAAAAACATAATCACGCATGGTTAAGATTTTCAACATACGTAATTATTGTTTTTCAACATGCATGATTATGTTTTTCAACATGCGTAATTTTATTTCGTACCCAATGTACGTTAAGGGATATTGTATTTTACAGTATTTCTATAATGATATACTTATTGTATTCACAAAAAATGCGAAAAAACTTCCAGGCATAGAAAATTTAGATATATACATTTTTGTCACTTATGATCGTTACTTTCGATAAATAATTTCGTTATGGTGTGCGGAACTTCTTTATTTAGTATCTATTATAAATATTTAGTATATAAAATTCATTTTGTATTTAAACATATGATAAACAAAATATATATTTTTTTTTTAAATTATTAACTATACTACATAAACGAGGTAGCAGAAAAGTTTGAACTGTAGTGTCCCTTCATCGACAAGACTCTTCTTGGCTTAGTGTAGTGTCTCTTCATAGATAAGACTCTTCCTGGCTTTCCTTTTATGGTAATTACACTACTACCCCAGCCTTCTCCCTACTCATTTCCCTGTTCGTATAACAATTTTGCCATACAAAAAATCTACTTCACTCAACGGTAACTATAACAATAATAATATTGTTTTATAAGACATAAACCAAATGTTTTATTGATAAAGTGACAGTTTAGAAATAGTATTAGGATACGCTTCAAGTTATTTAAGTTGTACACGATTACTATGTGATCAAATCAATCACGACACTATGAAAGACTACTTTTATCATAACCGTCGGTTACTGGATTTTTACATCTATGTTGAACGAAAGATTATAACATAAGTGAAAGTGTATTGTACAATTAGCCTTAACGTACGTTGCATACGCTGAGAATTTATAACATGCGGATTCTGAGTATACAACCTGCAGTTTTTTTGATGGGAGGTAAATTCGCATGTACATGAAAAAAAAAATTCCGCATGTTAAAAAAAATAGACGCATGTTGAAAAAGAAAAAAACAAGTCGCATGTTGGAAAAAAAAACAAATCGCATGTTGATTAAAAAAACCGCATGTTATGAAAAAAATCCGCATGTTATATATTCACAGCGTACGTTAAGCCAAAGTGTACGTTAACCAATCCCTATAACATAATATGCAAAGGTTAATATGAAATCAATGTATCATGTATGGGATAAGAAAATTAAGGTTAAATATTTTGGTTTTGCTTTAACATCACCTAACTAATATCATATATATTCACATTTCCTATATTATCCACTTATATAATTCAAGATGAAATCGCATATTTGTTATGCAAGTGTGTGTATATGATAATGTTTGAATAAATTTAAGAGCTATTTTTCTAAAACAAGAAAAGCCACGTTGTGACATTTTTTTATAATGAAGTGAAACATCAAGTATGGTTAATTGTTAAAGGACAAAGAAAAATGATGTGACAATATAATAAATTATAGAAAATGCATGTAGTATTGAATACACTATATGATTTTTAAATTTTACACGGTGAGAATTTTTATAAACAACAAGTGAAACAATATTAGCATATTATATGTATCAATTAGCATATTATATGTATCAATTATTTACATTACATTTGCTACTGATGATACATTGATGTATACACCATTTGTATTGTTGGTCATACTTTATACTTTATGTATACATTGATGCGTACATTTGTAATTTGCATTTTGTATTATCGATGATACTTTTGCGTATCCCTTAGGCATAAACTACATATGCATTATTAGCACGGTTTTATGTATGTATTAGTGAATACAATACTTCTAAATTCTCAGAATAAAGCGTTGGTTCAGACATTATTTTGAAAATAAATGAAATTTTATACAGTTTATATGAATTTTTTTGACACATTCACTTGATATGTCATTGTAGAATTTTTTTTTACCGGCTCTTTTTTTTTTATTTTTTTTGTGAAGTGTTGGTTCACATGTGACATGTCAACCGACTAGCACTATCATTTCAGCTTAGTCTTTTTTGTAACATTTATATGTGTTGAAACTTAATGTAAACTAATATCTAAAAATACTATTTGTTTCATTCTAATAAATGTTGATTCGCATTTAACTATATTCGGTTAATATTAGTTCACATGTGAATAATTATTAAGTCACATACAAATAGGCAAACAGCCTTCAAAACACTTGATAATACCTCTGTTGAACTAATTCCAAACGCAGTTACACTATTTTTATAAGATAAAATAAATTTTATCTTCTTATTTTAAGCATACAATAAAATTAAGAATGATATTATCTTTAATTCAATTATAGTAGTAGGGGATGGTTCAAATGAAAACCACTTTTAACGCGAAAACTCGAAAACTAACTAAAAAAAGCCTAAAAAACACACAAAAAAATTTTTTTTTTTTTTTTTTCAATTTTTTTAATAAAAATCGCTGGTTTTTATATATAAAAAAAAAATTTCAAAAAAAAAAAAAAAAAAAAAAAAAATTTTTGTGTAGTGCACATGTGTAATAATACACATGTGTAGTACAGATACACATGTGTAGTATTACACATGTGCACTACACAAAAAAAAAATTTTTTTTTTTTTTTTTTTGAAATTTTTTTTTATATAAAAAAACCTGTGAAATTTGGTTTTGCAAAAAAAAAAAAAAAAAAAAAAAAAAAATTTGTGTGTTTTTTAGGCTTTTTTTAGTTAGTTTTCGAGTTTTCGCGTTAACTAGTGATTTTCATTTGAACCTTCCCCTATAACCTAATACTACTATAGGGGATGGTTCAAATGAAAACCACTTTTAACGCGAAAACTCGAAAACTAACTAAAAAAAGCCTAAAAAACACACAAATTTTTTTTTTTTCAATTTTTTTAATAAAAATCGCTGGTTTTTATATATAAAAAAACTTTTTTTCAAAAAAAAAAAAAAAAATTTGTGTAGTGCACATGTGTAATAATACACATGTGTAGTACACATACACATGTGTAGTATTACACATGTGCACTACACAAAAAAAAAATTTTTTTTTTTTTTTGAAATTTTTTTTTTTATATAAAAAAACCTGCGAAATTTGGTTTGCAAAAAAAAAAAAAAAATTTTTTGTGTGTTTTTTAGGCTTTTTTTAGTTAGTTTTCGAGTTTTCGCGTTAACTAGTGGTTTTCATTTGAACCTTCCCCTTAGGTTATAACCCCGTGTATTACACGGGTTGAATAAATAAATTTTATATACTAAATAATAAAACAATATATCTTTAAAAACCTCATTTATTGAATGGGTTGAATAAATATAATTTTATATATTAAATAATAAAAAGTTATATCTATAAAACCATAGTGTATGGGTTGAATAAATGTAATTTTATATACGAAATAAAAAAAAAGTAATATCTTTAAAATCACGTGTATTACATGGGTTGAATAAATGTAATATTTTTTACTAAATAGTAAAATAATACATCTTTAAAAACCCCCACTTATTTCACGGGTTGAATAAATGTGATTTTATATACCAAATAATAAAAAAAAATTACATATTTAAAAATATGCGTATTACACGTTTTGAATAAATGTAATTTTCTGTACTAAATAATAATAAAATATATATCCTTAAAAAACCCCGTGTACTATACGAATTGAATAAATCTAATTTTATATATCAAATAATAAAAAGTTATATCTTAAAAAACCTCATGTATTACATGGGTCGAGTAAATGTAATTTTGTATAGTGAAAATAAAAATATTTAATATATTATTATTCTGTTAAGTACAGGGACTGAAATGGTTACGAGGTGGACTGAAATAGTTACGAAAGTGAAACCATAAGGACTAAAATCGTAATTTTTAAACTAATTGACTGAAATAGTGATTTTTGACAAACCACAGGGACGAAAACAGTAATTAACTCTAATTAATTCAAATAAATAATATTATAAATGAGAAGGAGATTAAACTAAATAATAATTATCCATAAGTTATTAAACTAAATAATATTTAATAGGAGGATTATCTATAATTAATTAGAAGAGATTAAAGTAAAATAATAATTATCTACAAGAGATGGTATAATATGATGACAAGTGTTCCTAAAGTAGTTTCTTTTATTATATAGTATATAGATTGTTATGCATTTTTCTATAAAAATAAAACTAAATTAAAAAAGTTGATACAGTGTAGTACGTGAAACTAATTGCGCACTCTCATACACATAAAAGTGCATAACTAATATAGGCTCATTTTATTTTCATACCCTCAAAATCTTATTCCCACAACTTTTTCACTATATCTCTCTCTATATATATCTGTGTATATATAAAGAGGATATGTATGTGAATATTAACACCCTTAATAAATAACTATACGTTATTATCTTACGTTGCGTGATTATAAACACGTCATGTCTTGTGGAAGTATAATGTGCACAAACATACTATATATAATCCTTGTCAAATTACACATATCACATCACAATGAATTTGTTGAAAACACACTTTGTGTATATGTTATTAAATTCTTGAAATTATGCATGAGTGTTTGTACAAAACACAAGCGCACAAAAACACACAGAAATTAAGATGTGAAATTGGTTTGATGATTAACGGAATTGGGTGTAATGATTGGTTGGATGCTTACTCTTTTCTAGTATACATTTGTGGAAAGTGGAATTGGACTCATCATATCAAACCAGAGGCCGGCCAATGGCCATGCATGCATTCTTTTTCTCTGCTGGCAGCTGTTTGAACGCATTCAGGTTGGTTTATTTTGTCTCTCCATTTTCAATTGAAAGATGATAGAATCTCGTCTTGTCACCCACAAACACCCTACCTTGTAGGCAACTTATTTTCATGCAAACTTTACTCTCTCTCTCTCTCTCTCTCTCTAAATTTTAATTATAAGAAATTGATTATATTATATACCAAAAGTATGTTTTGATCATATATATAAAATGAAGTATATATGTCTAAAAACATAAGTATATTACTTTATTTTGATTCCACATATAAGTAGTCTTGCAAACAAATCATTATTGTTGTGTTTCTTATTCGTGTAAAAAGGTTAAAAATAAATTTAATTATCTATTTTTTAAAGTGAAATATGAGAAGTGTATGTCTTTCATTCATCAATATTAAATATATGTATACAAAGATGTAGTTAAACATAACAGAAACATAATAATCTAGGAGAAAAATGGGGAGGAAATATAACCCTCTCCCTCATATATATATTACTATTAATTATACACGGTTAACAATATATTTTAGGATGATTTTAAATAGTTACTTCAGGACCTAAATAAATAAACTGATACTACAGGATTAGTTGTGCTGCCTCATTAAAAATCTTACAAAGAAAACCAATTAGGACAAAACTTAGTTAAAGGAAAAAGAGTAAAACACATTCTCCACCTAAATTCAACAAATATCTTTCAATATGTGGAGACCGATCTTGTGTGATAGTTGTTTGAAACTGCTCCTAGGTAAAGATTTTGTGAACAGGTCAGCAAAAATTTCACTTGACTTGATCTGGCGAACATCAATCTCCCCGTCTTTCTGCAAGTCATATGTTGAGAAGAACTTTGGTGAGACGTGCTTTGTTCAATCACCCTTGATGTAACCTTCTCTTATTTGAGCTATGCAAAAAACATTGTCTTCATAAATAATCGTTGGCTCTTTCTTCATCTATTCTAATTTGTATGTTTCTTGTATTTGAGTAATCATTAATCTCAAGCACGTGCATTCACGACCGGCATCATATAATGTTATTAGTACGACATGATTTGATGGCGTTGCTGTAAGTGTTTGCTTACTTGACTTCCAAGAACTTGCTTTGCCACCATACGTGAATACATAACCTGTTTGAGATTTTCCTTTATGTGGTTCTGATAGATATCTAGCATCGGCATATGTAACACCCCGTGTTTTCACAAGTCAAAGTCAAGGTCGAAGTCAACGACCGATGATACGGATTTGACTTATAGATATTTCTTTATTTTATTTGTATTATGTGGAATAAGTGTTGTTAATTACAAGCCATCGACGTGTTGCTCAAACGACCTACGGCTGTGAACTATAGGAAGTAACAATGCGATAAAGTTAATTAATCAATAATCAAACTATGCTAAGCGAATCGACAATGAATCGCAACTCGAGCTACGTATTATTATTGTTATACGTGTGTGTGTGCCTTACGTGTTACCTGTGCATGTTCATTTATGTTGTGTTGTGGTAATCAATCGAAACGCAATCGAACTCGAAATGCAATCAAACTCAATCGACATCGAACTCGAATCACAATCGAACTATGATAATTAGCGGAGAAGGGATAGTGCTCGATATGAGTGATTGGGACTGAAAGTAATTTGACTAGGAAACCCTATCGTATCGAACTGCTCGCGTCAAACATTCGAACCAAGTGCCATCCGGCCGGATAGCCATCCGACCGGATAGCCACAATGCCACAGGCCAGGTGCCATCCAACCGGAATGTCATCCGACCGGATAAGTCATCCGAGCGGTGTGCCATCCGATTGGACAGCCCTTTCCTCTTTTGGAATCCTATAAATACCCCTGTCATTGTCATCCTTTCTACTTTTGGAAACCCTCTGTCCGAACAGCTCGTGCTCCCCTCCTTTTCTTCGATTTCTCTCGATCAAGGTAAGATCTCGTCCTAAATCTTGTACTTTCTTGATCCACACGCACTCCTACACCTTTCTATCTTTTAAATCTTAACTTTTAACCGTGAAATCACTAGATTTCGGGTGTTCTAGGATGACGTCATCATGTGTTCTTCAAGAACTTCATGTTTTGACTTCAATCCACCAAGAACAACTGAGATCTAACCGATTTCCACCTGGTTATACAAAGATCTTGTAAAGATCTCGACACAAGAGTGGTGAAAAAGGATTGAAAGATGGTTTCTAACCTTCTTTCAACTCTTTTACACTCAATACACTCAAAAACCGATAGAATCGAGCTCCGTTCTAGTCTCCTACTCATCCTTAGTGTTGTACTAATCGGGATCTGGATTCTGCCCACGAGACCACCGATTTCGGGTTAATCAAGAACAACCGTCTCGAGCCGGTAACTGACCGAACTGGGGTGATTCCTAGTCGGTTTGGTCATCTGGGTTAAAATGGGGGTTCTGTTGGTTAAAACATTGTCAAAACGTCTCGACATAACGACAAACCATCAAAACGACCAAGTGTAGGACGAACGGAACAACCAGAACGGAATGTTGTCCGACCGAATTGTTGTCCGATCGGATAGGTCATCCGAACGGATTGCCATCCGAACGGATCACACTTAGGTCCCACCTTTAAACAACCTCATCTGAAGTTTGAGTATCGAACGAATTGCAATCCGATCGGACGACCATCTGACTGGATTACTCTTCGGATCATGAGATACTAAGACTTTAAAGACTTAAACAATTTTCAACATGTTCATTAACAGGGTTGCCACCCGATCGGATGGACATCCGATCGAGTGACACCTCTGCTGTGAATTTGCCTTCACTAAGTAATCTCACCACTAAGTTGCCGTCCGACCGGACCACTGTCTGACCGGATGACCATCCGAACGGATTGTCATCCGTACGACCCACCATCCGATCGATCGACTTGATGGATAGAGATACTTCAATGCTTTCAAAATGCTACAACGAAAACTTCAAAAGTCAAGCCATCATACACAAACACATTCTTCTTATAAGAAGAAACAATCCACTCGAATCGTCATCCGACCGGACAAGCTGTCCGACCGGATGACCATTCGAACGGATTGTTAATCCGCACGGATTGTTGTCCGATCGGATTACCATCCGATCGAACCACTATCCGACCCCTTTATACTTTGCACCATTTGACGCATAAAACGTCACTTATCGTTATGCTATCGAATCCATTCAGGCTAACCTTACTCGCTAAGCGCTCCCTTCAATCCATTAACCGCTGTGAGTATACTCGACCCCTTTTTGCATTACGCACTTTTGGGTGTTACATACGTTACGAATATTCAAACTACAACAATCACACTACTCAATACTATTTGAACGCTAATCGATAATGCATGTTATACGTGGCTCATGAATGCTTGTTTGTTATGTTTACACATGGAATGCTGTCTACCTGCCTTAGCAACGATAGTACTATAGTTTGGACTCAGCACCCGTTCACACGGGGGTTGTTAAGGACAATTACTTGCATGGATTACGGTGGTAATCATGTATTGCGAACTGCCTCGGGCAGTCAACCCGCAGTCATTGGTATCGATGGATCTATGTCGATAACTAACGTGCTTCATTTCACTATGTGTACGTGCTGGTTATGCGTAAACGAATTCGAACTCTATATGCTATTATCAAACTTGTATGCTCACCTTTACATTTTATGTATTGACTTTATTTTAACGTATGTGACAGGTGCTTAAGACGCACACTTGGTAGGAATTTGAAGCTAGAATAAAGCTTTAGAGCCCAACAAATAGTTGTCTGTAGTGGTCGAACTAAGGGTCTCTAGAAGTAGATAAACAATTGCTGACTATTTTAAATCTGAGTTGTCGGAACAGAATATTTGCCTGGATTTTTGTCTGTAATAATTATTTTGCTGTTTGAGATACGGTATGGGACGTATTATTTAAATTGAATAGTATTGATAATTGTTATGGAAACTTCTGGACAATCTGTTTCGCTCAGTGCCATGCCCCGATGTTTCCGCCATCGGTTGGGGTGTGACAGATTGGTATCAGAGCCATAACTATAGGGAATTAGGCAAGACTCGACCTAGTCCGGGTCGAAGTCTTAGAAACCTAGACTATAGTTAGGAACCAACAGACCGACTTGAGTACATCCAGTAGGGATTATGTACGAGCTTACTCCTCGCTATTCTCTCTCGTACTACACTATCACTGCACTCGAATTTGCAACTATAAATGGGTGATAAAGTCGAGATTAGGTGTGAAAACCACAAATTCCTGACTAAATTGCTTAATCGATGCTGTTTTGTCAACTTATCAATGATCTCTTCATTCTTTTTCAATAACGAACGCTTGTTCAGCGGGGGAATTATACCAAATCAGGGGTGAAACCCATATTTTGATGAATAATCTCCTCCATTTTATCAAAAACAGGGACGAAGTTGTTAAGCCAGGGGTGAAACCCTAACCTTGACGACTTGTTCCGCACATTTTACAAAACTCTCACCAAGGCCTCGACGGACTCCAATGACCTGAAGTCTTGATATGACTAACGGGATGTGTGCCAAACGCCCAAGAATCGAGGCAAAAGCACAGTTCTGAAGGTCAGACATGAATGACAAGTCCTTGTGAATCGTTGAACCACCTTGGTTAGACAAAGTCTACAAGCCGCAGACAATCTATCTCTCGATTTTTATGTGTTTCGAATCTGAGCCCGCTACTGCTGACTCTGATAACTCGTCAATTTTATGTGTTTTATGTGCATTTACCGGTTTATGTGCTTAATTTTGGAAGAATTAATCGATTTGTGTCTTCACTTCGATCGACACACACGACTCGCACTGCATTTCTACCCCAAAACGTTAACAAATCGTTGAATTATGGGCGACTTTATACTATGATATACGCTTATACTACGCTATTCTCGAACGATCGCAGACTTTGAATAATAGGTTTCTGTTTTCTGACTGCCTCTAGTGATTAAATGTGTATGTGCTTTCTTGCTTCTGTGCTTTACGTGCTTAGGTGTTATGTGATTATGTGCTCTACGTGCTTATGTGTTTATGCGATTTTGTGCTCTATGTGTTATGTGTTTACGTGAATATGCGTGTTCCTAAGCTTTAGTAAGTAGTAGACGTGTGAGGTGAGATTCGAATACAATGTGTTGAGTCCTGTGATGATGTCTGTTGCAGAAAATGTCATCTGGATCCCGTCACACACTTTCTCGTCAAGAAAAGAGGGACAAACGCCTTGCTGCCATCATCGCTAAAAGTGTAGCAAAGGCCGTGAGTGATGTTTACGAGAATGCCAGCAAATCATCTGAGGAGTCGAGGACCGAAGCTCCTAAAGCTACCGCCAAGTCCTTCAATTTCAAGCAATTCAAGTCATGTGGGCCAAAGGAATTCACTAGCGAGGGAGGTCCTACTGCACTATTCCAATGGTTTGATTCCATTGAGGTTACTTTACGACAGAGTGGTTGCCCTGATGACCTTCGAACTCTGAATGCTACCGGCGTTTTCCAGTCCCGTGCACTAGACTGGTGGACGGCCGAGAGGAACAAGCGAGGGAACGATGCAGCCTACGGTCTGTCGTGGGACGAGCTCAAGGAAGTCATGCTAGAGGAATTCTTCCCTCCTCACGAACGACAAAAGCTAGAAGATGAATTTTGGCACATACATCAGCATGAAGGTGACAATGCTGCTCTCACTGCTCGTTTCAAACAGCTCAGCATCATCTGTCCCGATCAAGTCAAGACTCCGGAGATCACAATCAAGAAGTACATCCGAGCTTTGCCCGACTGCGTCGCAGATTTCGTGCAAGCGGCTAAGACTAAGACGATCGAAGAGACTTACCTACTGGCCGCCGAAATCAACGACAAGAGGGTCAAGGCTGGTGTCTGGGATAAAACTCTAAAGCACCTGCATCAAGCTACTACCGCCGCACCAACTGCTGAACCCACCACATCGAGCAACAAGAGGAAGAACAAGAGAAAGAACAGCTCCAGCAACAAGAACTGTGCGATCACTGCTGCACCGATTCAAGCTGTACCAGACCAACAGCGTCAAGTAGCGGCGCCTGTGGCTAATGCACCGCCTGCAAAGCGTGCATACACTGGGCCACACCCGCTCTGCCCTACTTGTACCTACCACCACCCGACTGCCATTGCTTGCCGTTTTTGTGCTCATTGCAATATATACAGCCATTTTACTGCCAACTGCCGTATTCAACAAGCTCCTGCTCATCAAGCTCTACTCACCGCCCCTCAGGGTCAACAAGCTCCTCCGGCACCCGCGGTCAAAGCCAGAGCCTGCTTCGCATGTGGCGACCCGAACCATTTCGCCAACATGTGCCCAAACAGGGTCGTGAAACAAGAGCCCCAGCAACAGCAGCAGCAACAACAGGCCGCACGCGCCAGAACTTTCAACATCAACGTGCGTCAAGCCCAGGCCGACAACAACGTGGTCAATGGTACGTTCCTTGTGAATGGTATTTATGCTTCATGTTTGTTTGATACTGGAGCCGATAATTGCTTTGTGTCGTTCGAATTCGAGAAACTCCTTAGACGTAAACGCTCCCAACTCTCCTCGACATTCGATGTTGAAGTCGCTACCGGAAGAACCGTCGCCGTAAATTCTGTTCTTCGTGATTGTACTCTTGAGCTCAACAATCACATCTTCCCAATCGACCTTATTCCGATGCAACTCGGAAGTTTTGAAGTCATAGTAGGCATGTACTTTCTTCGAGAAAACCATGCTGAAGTTGTGTGCTTCGACAAGATGATTCGATTCTCGCTCGCGAATGGTGACTTATTGTGTGTATACGGTGATACTACTTCGAAAGGTCACAAGCTTATGTCATGTGTGCAAGCTAGCAAGTACCTCCGCAAGGAATACAGGGCTTTCTTGGCTAACATTGTAGTAGCGGAGAAGGAAAAGAAAGAGAAGAAGGAAGTGAAAGACGTTCCTGCGGTTCGAGAATTTCCTAATGTTTTTCCAGAGGATCTTCCCGGACAACCGCCAAGTCGTGATATCGACTTTCGTATCGACCTCATTCCTGGAGCCAACCCTATTGCCAAAGCTCCTTATCGACTCGCGACGTCTGAAATGCGCGAACTCTCAACCCAACTCCAGGAATTACTTGAGAAAGGCTTCATTCGCCCGAGCACCTCTCCTTGGGGCGCGTCGGTCCTTTTCATCAAAAAGAAGGATGGGTCGTTCAGGATGTGCATCGACTATCGGGAATTGAATAAGTTAACTATTAAGAACCGTTATCCCCTACCTCGTATCGACGATTTGTTTGATCAACTGCAAGGTGCTACATGTTTCTCGAAGATCGACCTACGTTCAGGCTATCACCAACTACGCATACAAGAGGAGGATATACCCAAAACCGCGTTTCGAACTCATTACGGCCATTACGAATTCGTTGTCATGCCTTTTGGTTTAACCAACGCACCAGCGGTTTTCATGGATCTGATGAACCGCGTGTGTAAGTCGTATCTCGACCGTTTCGTCATCGTATTCATCGACGATGTCTTGATCTATTCCAAATCGAAAGCCGAACACGCGCAACATCTACGTTTGGTCCTCGAGTTACTCCAGGGGAACCAACTCTATGCCAAATTCTCCAAGTGTGAATTCTGGTTGGAGGAAGTTCAGTTTCTGGGTCACATTGTTAATAGTCAAGGTATTCACGCCGATCCTGCGAAGATTGAAGCTGTTAAGAGTTGGGTTACGCCTAAGAACCCGTCTGAAGTCCGCTCTTTTCTCGGACTAGCGGGCTATTATCGACGATTTATCGAGGGATTCTCAAAGATCGCTGTGCCACTTACCGCTCTCACGCATAAAGACAAGCCTTTTGTTTGGGGAACTAAACAAGAGACTGCTTTTCAAACCCTCAAGCACATGCTTTGCAACGCTTCTGTTCTCACATTGCCCGACGGAAACAATGATTTCATTGTCTATTGTGATGCTTCCAACCTTGGTCTTGGTTGTATTCTCATGCAACGGGACAAGGTCATAGCTTACGCATCTCGTCAGCTCAAAGTCCATGAGAAGAACTATACAACCCATGATCTCGAGCTAGGCGCAGTTGTTTTTGCATTAAAGATTTGGCGACACTACCTGTATGGTACCAAGTGTACGATCTTCACCGATCATAGGAGCCTGCAACATATCTTTAATCAGAAGGAACTTAATATGCGTCAACGCCGATGGGTAGAACTTCTCAACGATTACGACTGTGAGATCCGTTATCACCCAGGCAAGGAAAATGTTGTTGCCGACGCACTTAGCAGGCGAAGCTATCTGCTTAGCACCCGTAATGTTCAAGCCCAACAGAATCTCGAAACCCTCATCCACGACGCTCAACACGCGTGTTTTAACGAACGCACCCTGAAGAAAGAAAGAATCTACCACGATGGAGCCCAGCTTGTGAGTAAATCGAATGGGATATTCCACTTTCTGGACCGAATTTGGATTCCCAAACGAACCAATTTGCGACAGATCTTGATGGACGAAGCCCACAAATCCTGGTATTCTATTCATCCCGGTGCCGACAAAATGTACCAGGACCTTCGCTATAAGTACTGGTGGCCGGGCATGAAGAGGGATATTGCTCTCTATGTTGGAAAATGCCTAACTTGTGCTAGAGTCAAGGCTGAACATCAAAGACCCTCTCGCCTACTCGAACAACCACCAATTCCCATGTGGAAGTGGGAAAGTATAGCTATGGACTTTATAACCAAGCTACCGCATGCGTCATCAGGTCACGACAGCATTTGGGTTGTGGTCGACCGTTTGACTAAATCAGCTCACTTTTTGCCAATACGGGAAGACTGGAAGGTAGAACGATTAGCCCGAATCTACACCGACGAGATCATTTGTAATCATGGGATGCCTCGTGACATCATCTCTGATCGTGATGCTCGGTTTACCTCGCGACTGTGGGAAACGTTTCAAACGGCACTCGGTACATCGCTTAATCTAAGTACCGCTTTCCACCCTCAAACCGACGGTCAGACTGAAAGAACGATTCGTACTCTTGAAGACATGCTCCGTTCGTGTGTCATAGACTTCGGTGGTAACTGGGATAAATACCTGCCGTTAGTCGAATTCTCGTATAACAACAGCTATCATTCTAGCATCCAAATGGCACCATTCGAGGCTTTATACGGAAGAAGATGTCGATCGCCTATTGTGTGGCACGAGATCGGTCATTCGCAATTAACCGGTCCTGATCTATTACATGAAACGACAGACAGAATTTTCAAATTCGAGACAACCTGGTGAAAGCTCGGAATCGACAGAAAAGTTATGCCGATAAACGACGCAAGCCCCTTGAATTTGACGTTAGTGACTACGTACTCCTAAAGGTATCACCTTGGAAGGGTGTGGTCCGATTCGGCAAGAAAGGAAAGCTCGCGCCTCGATATGTTGGACCTTTTAAGATTCTGGAAAGGATCGGAAAAGTCGCCTATAGACTCTAACTACCGGAGGAACTTAGTAACGTCCACCCGACTTTCCACGTGTCAAACCTCCGAAAGTGCCTAGCCGACCATGACTTACACGTTTCTCTTGATGATCTGCAAGTGAATGAAACATTACACTTCGTGGAAAAGCCTGTAGAAATCATGGATCGCCAAACCAAGCAGCTCAGACGCTCTCGCATTCCTATCGTGAAAGTCCGATGGGAAGGCAAACGAGGCGCAGAGTTCACTTAGGAACTCGAAAGCGACATGAAGGCTAAGTACCCGCAGTTGTTTAAAGAGAAAGTCTAGAAAGAGAAAGTTCTCAATCGTGATTCACGGCATGGTACAGCTTCCAGCCTAATTTCAGGACGAAATTCCCTAAACAAGGGGAGGCTGTAACACCCCGTGTTTTCACAAGTCAAAGTCAAAGTCAAGGTCGAAGTCAACGACCGATGATACGGATTTGACTTATAGATATTTCTTTATTTTATTTGTATTATGTGGAGTAAGTGTTGTTAATTACAAGCAATCGACGTGTTGCTCAAACGACCTACGACTGTGAACTATAGGAAGTAACAATGCGATAAAGTTAATTAATCAATAATCAAACTATGCTAATCGAATCGACAATGAATCGCAACTCGAGCTACGTATTATTATTGGTATACGTGTGTGTGTGCCATACGTGTTACCTGTGCATGTTCATTTATGTTGTGTTGTGGTAATCAATCGAAACGCAATCGAACTCGAAATGCAATCAAACTCAATCGACATCGAACTCGAATCACAATCGAACTATGATAATTAGCGGAGAAGGGATAGTGCTCGATATGAGTGATTGAGACTGAAAGTAATTTGACTAGGAAACCCTATCGTATCGAACCGCTCGCAATCGAAATCGACGCAGCAAAAATCGTCGCGTCAAACATTCGAACCAAGTGCCATTCGGCCGGATAGCCATCCGACCGGATAGCCACAATGCCACAGGCCAGGTGCCATCCGACCGGAATGTCATCCGACTGGATAAGTCATCCGAGCGGTGTGCCATCCGATCGGACAGCCCTTTCCTCTTTTGGAATCCTATAAATTCCCCTGTCATTGTCATCCTTTCTACTTTTGGAAACCCTCTGTCCGAACAGCTCGTGCTCCCCTCCTTTTCTTCGATTTCTCTCGATCAAGGTAAGATCTCGTCCTGAATCTTGTACTTTCTTGATCCACACGCACTCCTACACCTTTCTATCTTTTAAATCTTAACTTTTAACCGTGAAATCACTAGATTTCGGGTGTTCTAGGATGACGTCATCATGTGTTCTTCAAGAACTTCATGTTTTGACTTCAATCCACCAAGAACAACTGAGATCTAACCGATTTCCACCCGGTTACACAAAGATCTTGTAAAGATCTCGACACAAGAGTGGTGAAAAAGGATTGAAAGATGGTTTCTAACCTTCTTTCAACTCTTTTACACTCAATACACTCAAAAACCGATAGAATCGAGCTCCGTTCTAGTCTCCTACTCATCCTTAGTGTTGTACTAGTCCGGATCTGGATTCTGCCCACGAGACCACCGATTTCGGGTTAATCAAGAACAACCGTCTCGAGCCGGTAACTGACCGAACTGGGGTGATTCCTAGTCGGTTTGGTCATCTGGGTCAAAATGGGGGTTCTGTTGGTTAAAACGTTGTCAAAACGTCTTGACATATCGACAAACCATCAAAACGACCAAGTGTAGGACGAACGGAACAACCATAACGGAATGATGTCCGACCGGATTACTGTCCGATCGGATAGGTCATCCGAACGGATCACACTTAGGTCCCACCTTTAAACAACCTCATCTGAAGTTTGAGTATCGAACGAATTGCAATCCGATCGGACGACCATCTGACTGGATTACTCTTCGGATCATGAGATACTAAGACTTTAAAGACTTAAACGATTTTCAACATGTTCATTAATAGGGTTGCCACCCGATCGGATGGACATCCGATCGAGTGACACCTCTGCTGTGAACTTGCCTTCACTAAGTAATCTCACCACTAAGTTGTCGTCCGACTAGACCACTGTCCGACCGGATGACCATCCGAACGGATTGTCATCCGTACGACCCACCATCCGATCGATCGACTTGATGGATAGAGATACTTCAATGCTTTCAAAATGCTACAACGAAAACTTCAAAAGTCAAGCCATCATACACAAACACATTCTTCTTATAAGAAGAAACAATCCACTCGAATCGTCATCCGACCGGACAAGCTGTCCGACCGGATGACCATCTGATCGAACCACTATCCGACCCCTTTACACTTTGCACCATTTGACGCATAAAACGTCACTTATCGTTATGCTATCGAATCCATTCATGCTAACCTTACTCGCTAAGCGCTCCCTTCAATCCATTAACCGCTGTGAGTATACTCGACCCCTTTTTGCTTTACGCACTTTTGGGTGTTACATACGTTACGAATATTCAAACTACAACAATCACACTAGTTAATACTATTTGAACGCTAACCGATAATGCATGTTATACGTGGCTCATGAATGCTTGTTTGTTATGTTTACACATGGAATGTTGTGTACCTGCCTTAGCAACGATAGTACTATAGTTTGGACTCAGCACCCGTTCACACGGGGGTTGTTAAGGACAATTACTTGCATGGATTACGGTGGTAATCATGTATTGCGAACTGCCTCAGGCAGTCAACCCGCAGTCATTGGTATCGATGGATCTATGTCAATAACTAACGTGCTTCATTTCACTATGTGTACGTGCTGGTTATGCGTAAACGAATTCGAACTCTATATGCTATTATCAAACTTGTATGCTCACCTTTACATTTTATGTATTGACTTTATTTTAACGTATGTGACAGGTGCTTAAGACGCACACTTGGTAGGAATTTGAAGCTAGAATAAAGCTTTAGAGCCCAACAAATAGTTGTCTGTAGTGGTCGAACTAAGGGTCTCTAGAAGCAGATAAACAATTGCTGACTATTTTAAATCTGAGTTGTCGGAACATAATATTTGCCTGGATTTTTGTCTGTAATAATTATTTTGCTGTTTGAGATACGGTATGGGACGTATTATTTAAATTGAATAGTATTGATAATTGTTATGGAAACTTCTGGACAATCTGTTTCGCTCAGTGCCATGCCCTGATGTTTCCGCCATCGGTTGGGGTGTGACAGCATACCCCACAAGCTGGAACTTCTTATCATTTTAGTAGAAAAGACCTAAGTCTTGTGTCCCACGAATATATTGGAATATATGTTTTATTTCATTCCTATGTCTATATGTTGGGTTCAAACTATATCTTGCTAGTACATATACCGAGAATGCAATATCGGGTCTCGTGTTATTTGCAAGATACATAAGGGCATCGATCGTACTTAAGTACGGTACTTCTGGACAAAGTACTTCTTCGTCTTCTTCTTGAGGGAGGTAATGATCCTTGTGTGGATCGACTGTTCAGCCAACCATGGGTATGCTAAATGGGTAAGCTTTGTCCATATTAAAACGTACTAACATCTTTTGGATGTTGTTTGACTTGTGGACGATGCTCGAACTGTAGGCCAAGACATAATTTTGTTGTACCAAGGTCTTTCATGTCAAATTCTCTCTTTAATATATTAGCAGTTTTTTCTATCTCTTCAAGAGATCCGATAATGTTTATATCATCAACATAAACTGCTATTATAGTGAAATATGAGAGTGGTCTTTTCATGGGCTGATTACATCAGACTTGCATCCTTCTTTTTTAGATACACTGAGTTGATTGTAGCACATATGACCAGATTGTTTGAGACCATATAGGGACCTTTTTAGCTTTATAGCACACATATATCGGGGTTTTGATTTTAATGCTTTAGGCATTTTATTCCCTTAGGAATTTTCATGTAGATGTCATGTTCAAGTGTCTCGTACAAGTATGTAGTGCCAACATCCATAAGTCTCATTTAAAGTCGTTTCTGAGATTGCAAAGCCAATTAGAAATCTAAGATTTATCACATCCACTACAAGGGAATATGTTTCCTCATAATCAACTCCATGGGATTTGGGAAAACCGTTGTGCTACAAGGCGTGCCTTATAGCAAACACCCATTTATAACCTACTAGTTTGACGTCTATGGGTGTTCGGACTACTGGTTCGATTAATTTCGCCATTCAAGGGAACCTAACTTAGCCTTTATGGCCTCTTGCCATTTTGGCCAATCAATTTTATGCATGCCCTCTTCTAGAGTTTTAGCCTTTAAGGTGCGTAATTATTTTCATTAATTACATCCATTGTTATGGCATATGCGAATATATCATTAACACGTGTTTCATTTTTGTTCCTTATTGTACTATTTTATACATAATTAACAGAGATCTCATTTTTGTTTGGTACCAGTATGTCTTCTGGAATTTCATTTTCCTTTGGAATTATATTAGTCTCTCCTAAGACATTTACCTCTTTTGGGTTTCATTTACTAAGTTTTCACCAACTGTTTTATTATGCTCTTTTCGTTTGTGTGGGTTCTTATCTTTGGAACCTATTGGTCTCCCACTCCTTCTTTGTACGGTAATCGCTTATGTGATTACTTCAGTTTGAGCAAGTGTATTTAATGCTGGTAGTCACCCTATTTGTGCCTGTGAATGCATCTGGTAATTTATTTGCGATTCTTTGCAAATGTATAATCTTTTGGACTTTAGATTCACATTGACCACTTCGGGGATCGAGATTAGATAATGATAATACATTCCATATTAAATCTTGTATTACCAGCCTTTCTTTAGTCTTATCCCCCCCCCCCCCCCCCCCGGAGACTGGGAATACCATATCATTAAACTGATTGTCAGCAAAGCATTCATTAAATATATCACCTGTTAATGGTTCTAAATATTTGATAATAGATGGAGAGTTAAAACCAATGTAATTGACCGGTTTTCTGTGTGGTCCCATTATGGTATGTTGTGGTCGCGATATCGGTACATATACAGCACAAGCAAATATTTTGAGGTGGGACAGATTTGGTTCTCTTTTGGAGACCAGTTGTAGTATGGAGTATTCATGATCGACAATTGATCTTAATCTGATAAGTGCAATGTGTAGAATAGCATATCCCCATACAGAAGATAGTAATTTACATCTCATCAGGAGAGGTGTGAATGTAGTATGTCTATCACTTCCGTCAATCACGTATCGTAGCTTAATAAGATGATACAAGACTGGTGCTGAACAGAGCAGAGCATAAAGTCCATATGAGATTAAGCAGCTTCATACGAAGGGAGGCTTAAGAAGCTTCGTACAAAGGGGCTCACTTCGTACGAAGGGATCTTGTTTAGCTTCGACGAAGCCATCACTACTATATATAGGTGTGCAGGTCTTGTTCATTGGATATCTTTTTGACTTGAGAGGGGAAACTCTTGTCATTTGTTTTCGTGGTTTTGTACTTGTCAAATATCAATAGAAAACAACTTATAATTACATCTTTGTGTCTGATCCACACACATACTTGGATTCCGCACAAGATACGTGTTCATCGCATACAACGGTCAAGGAATCGATCCAAGGAGCGAATTCACAAGTGGTATCATCTTTTTGGCTGGATTGTTGGTGTAGTGATATACCTTTGCAACAACTATTTCCTCGTTTATTTTCATTAGATAGATCAAAACTGTGTAGTGTGGCTGATCGAATAATTTGCAGCGATTCTGGGCAGATTTTTCAATGGGATTGGGGCAGACCCGATTTCGATTCTAGCGAACATCATGAAATGTCGATGCTAGCGGGTCTGTTAGGGGCTGTAACACTTTCGGCTGGGCATGATAGGTGTGAATGGAAGTTGGATCAATCTGGTACTTTTTCTGTTTCAAGCATTAAAGCTATTGTTAATTCGTTTAATAGAGTGAGACCTGTTCGGTTGGTTGTTTGGAATAATTGGGTGCCTAAGAAAGTTAGTATTGTGGCGTGGAGGGCTATGAATGTAACAACCCGACTTTTTGAAGTCAAAGTACAAGTAAAAGTCAAAATCAAAGGAAGAAAAGATTGCTAAATGCGATCTGTCGCTCTTTGCTTAATTATTGATTGTACTCTTTGACTTAGTAATCGACACTCTAATTTATGTTACTTTAGTTGTATTATGTGGAGTAGATTCAATACACCGCTATTTAATCGTTAATCGACTTATCGCTAATCGCATCGCAACTCAAATTGCAGGTTATAGATATTGTTTTACGTGTGTGTGCTATTATGTGTTACTTGTGCATGTTATACCTGTTTTGGGATGTTAATCGCAAACGCAATCACAACTCTATCGCAACACAATCTCATCGCGAACTCGAAATCTAAGGTTTACTTTTGTGGTTACCAGTAGTTATATTAATTGTGTAACTAGTGTGAAATACTATCGCATCGCTTACTCGCAACGCTCAACGCACGAAACGAAAAGTCGAAAACTAACCCGCTTAACTCATCCGATCGAACTGCCCTCCGATCGCACCTCTACACCGCCTCTTCTCCTCTCTTGCCTATAAATACTAGCTGTCACATCACTGTTCATGTGATGTGACAGCTCTCGTTCGACCAGCACACACTTGGGTTATTTTCTCTCGATTCCTCGCGATTATTGTAAGTTTTCCACTCAAATCTTGTACTTCTATCTTCTACACACACTTCTTCATCATTTTCACCATCAAATCTTAACTTTTCACCATGAAATCGGTGGATTTTGGGGTGTTTTAGGGTGATGTCATAATGGGTTCTCAAGAACACCAAAGTGTGGCCTCAATTCACCAAGAACAACTCAGATCTAAGAGATTTCAACATGTTTAAACACTGATTTCGTCATAATCTAAACATTTTCCAACTGATTTCCGCTTTTCTACAACATTCTTAACTTTTCACATAAAACCGATAGAATCTGAGCTTGTTCAGGCCTTCTACTCCTTCTCATGTGAAGTGTCAGTTCAAGAACGGATTTCTATCAAAGAGACAATCGATTCACGGGTTGAACATGAATAACCGTCAAAGAACAGTTAACTAACCGGACGGGGTGATTCCCATCCGATCGGATGACTTGGACTTGATGGGGTTCCGTTGTTTGACACGTTGTCATACCGTCTCGGTACAATCGCAAAACGTTCCAAACTTAACCAGTTTTTGCAAGTTTCAAAACGAACAGGTTGCTGAACGGACCGCCGTCCGATCGGATTGCCATCCGATCGAGCGACAATCCGATCGGATGACTTGTGACATTTTCCAACACTTAGACTCTTTCACAAAGTTTCAAAGGAATGTTAGTTTCAAACGAACCGCCATCCGACCGAACGGCCATCCGTCTGGATGACCATCCGGCCGGATGACCTAAATTGTAGAAACACTTCCTATTTTATAAAATGCTACAACGAAAACTTCATAGTCACATCATACACAAACACATCCATCCCAAATGGACAACCCTCCGAGCGAATGGCCATCCGTTCGGATGACCATCTGTCCGGAAGGTCATCCGATCGGATGACCCTCCGTCACTCAGTTCACTCGCATCGTTTAACGCACTGTTCATCGCTTATACCATCGTTCTGTAATCAGGCTAACTTTCCAGTGCTCCCTTCAATCCAAGAGAGTGTTTAATTACTAAACACAATCTGTGAGTATACTCGATCCCTTTTTGCTTTAAGCACTTTTGGGTGTTACATACGTTACTTATATCAAAATCACAATCAACACACAACGCAAATACTTTTATACGCTAACCGCTCTGCATGTTATACGTGTTATTCGATGAATGCTAGTATGTTATGTTTACACGGTGATTGTTGCCTGACACCTTAGCAACGATAGTACTATAGTTTGGACCCAGCACCTGTCGTGGATAGTGGTTGTTAAGGGCTTTTCTTCACGTATCACAGTGATGATATGTGTTGCGCATTCTACAACTCGCAGTCACGTCTGTGCATGTTTCATTGTCGATAACCTACCTGCTTCACATTATACATGTTACATGTTGGTTATGCGTAAATCGCTTTCGCTACTATTATACTATTAAACTTGTATGCTCATTTTTACACTATGTGTATTGTCTTTTACTTTAACGTATGTGACAGGTGTTTAGGATGCTTTTGCTTGTTAGCTGCTATGGAATCAAGCTAGGAGAGTCTAGAAACAAACTAAATAAAATCTGAGTTGTCGGAATGGATATTTGTCTTTGAGAACAACGTCTGTAATACCTGTTTTATTTTATATGTTTGTGGTATGAGACATGAACCTTTAATATATTATAATTAATAGTTATTATGAATTCTCCTGGACAATCTGTTTCGTTCAGTGATGCGACCCGATGTTTCCGCCATCGGTTGGGGTGTGACAATGAATGAGAGACTGCCAACAAGATCGGCTTTGGCTTCGAGACGAGTAAGTATTCCAGATTTATCATGCTTATTTTGTGGTGAATATGAGGAGTCTTGCGAACATACTTTTGTTTCATGCCATTTTGCGCAAACGGTATGGCAAAAGATAGCTATCTGGTGTAAATTGCCTCCCATATTAGCTCTTGATTTTAAAGATATATTGGAGTTACATGGTTTTAGCTCGGGTTCGAGGAAAAGAAAAAAGGCTATACACGCGCTAGTCCTTATCGTCGTCTGGAGTATATGGAAAACACGTAACGAGGCTATGTATAACAATGATAGACCGACAATTTCGAAAGTGTTGAAGGTGGTAAAATCGCTTGGGTTTCTTTGGGTCAAAAATAGGTCAAAAGAGACGTCTTTGACATGGGAAGATTGGAGTACTTTTTCGTGTTTTAAATAGGTTGGATTTTGTTCCAGTTGGTGTATTGTATGGTTTCTTGACTTTGTAATTTTGGTGTCTAGCGCCTTGCTAGTTTTGATTAATAAAATTTATGTTGGCCGTTCAAAAAAAAAAATAGTAGAAACACCATTATATCTCGTATTTTTCAAAAAAGATGAACACCGGATTGTAAATTCATCTCCGACGATACAATTACTATTTTGAATGTTGTATCCCCAGAAACAAATGTGAATGGTTACAAAATCCAGAATCTTGTTCATCATGTGGCCTCCGCTAAATAAGATTCTTGTTATTTTGTTTGATTCTTGCATTTATTTATACTATTTTGAATCACGTTACATATGCATTGTATATATTTTTTCATAACTAGTTTTGTACCAACATAATTGTCGTGCTTCTTCCAGAATTAAGAGATTATATTTATATTAATTTTTAAAGAAAAACAGACTTTTTTTACGTGCAATGTCTTCATCTCAATTCTCACATTAATATTATCCAGGTTATAAATATTTTATTAGACTCGCTGATGTAATCAATGAGTATACAACTTTTTATTTCATATGCAATCGGTCTTTGAGACTTTTGATCAGAAAGGGACCTTAAGAATCAAGAGAGGTGAATGGGTTCTTTTTAATTATTACTAGTCGGAAGACCCGTGCGTTGCAGCGTTTTCGTCTGTTTTGTTGTCTTGTAGTTGTTGTTGAGGTTTCTGGTGTCTATATGACGTTTGTGGGCGACAACATTTTTATGGAAATAAAAGGTGAAAATACAATATTAATCTCCCATCACCATTGAGCACTAATAAATACATTACCATCTTATAGTATCAGATTTAATAGAAGGCTTAACCCATGTGCAGACAATCAAACATGTAGTTGTTGAGCTTTTCCTTAATGGTAAAAACTGATATCAATATTTTTTCAAAATAGCTATATACCTACATTTTTGTCATGTAAACACATGTTTGATACAATTAAGATAGATTTATTATTTAGTGGTGATTAATGATGCTTTTGTTTTGGTGTTTCTTTGGTGTCATGTAGTCTACATCTTAATTATAGACAAATACTTAAAATATAATTTTAATATTCATCTTATAATTTGAATGCAACATTACAAAAACATATATACATTCTTCCCAACAAAAGTACCTTATGCAAAATATGAAATAAGATTCTAATTAATGGATATTATAGGTTTCTATGTGTTCATCTGATGACTAACTGCTAGGTAACTTTTTGACACGAGACAAACACATGTTGTTTGGAAATTACCTTCATATGTGAATTTTAGAGAACAAGGGGTAGAAATGGAAGAACATGACAAAAGTATGTGAATTTGATGTAGATTTGTTCTTACTATTGCTATGTCATCTTAAAAATTTGTGCAAATTACCGTAAGGGTAGAAAACTTAATTTATTTAATAAGGTAGTATAATATCGATATAGATATAGATATAGAGGTGAATGGTTTCTTTTTTAATGTATGTGAACCCTTTTATGATTTCATAAACAAGAGAACACTTGTTAATAAAACTAGGAGGAAAGGAAAATTGATAAAGATATAACCACACATATAAGACAATGTACCATCATCTTTTCTGTAAATTCAGTATAGATAACCATTGCAACGTGTCATTAAGATATATGTAGTGATAACCGTTTACTTTTCTTATAAGATGGAGATCGTCTAAACTAGACCTGGCAAACGGCTCGGGTTGGGTCGGGTCGGGTCATGGGTCAAAATGAGTTCGGGTCAAAACGGGTTCGGGTCAAAACGGGTCAATTAAAAAACGGGTAGTTTTGGTTCGGGTCAAAACGGGTTCGGGTTGAAACGGGTTCGGGTCAGAACGGGTTTCGGGTCGGAACGGGTTTCGTGTCGGAACGGGTTTCGGGTCGGGTCGGGTTGAAACGGTTCGATTAGAAACGGTACTGGTCGAAACGGTTCGATTAGAAATATTACTGCTGTTGAAACGGTTCACTTAGAAATTTATAATATATACTGATACAAATTTATAATCAGAGAAATATTACTGCTGTTGTGCACAGATGCTTTTGTGTATATATTATCGTCAAGCTGTTAAAATGATGTTTCTGTTTAAAATAAGAAAATATGTTTTGTGAAATGAAAATGTAACTCTTCAGATTACGTTAAAGTTGAGGATAAATATGAAAACGATTGTGGTAACGATACAAATATATACTGATACAAATTTATAAATTTTAACAGCTTGACGATAATATATACACAAAAGCATCTGTGCACAACAGCAGTAATATTTGTCTGATTAGAAACGGTACTGGTCGAAACGGTTCGCTTAGAAACGGTACGGGTCGAAACGGTTCGATTAGAAACGGTACGGGTCGAAACGTTACGGGTCGAAACGGTTCGATTAGAAACGGTACTGATCGAAACGGTACGGGTGCTTCGCGTCGAAACGGTTTGATTCAAAATGGTACTGGTCGAAACGGTACGGGTAGAAATGATACGGGTTGAAACGGTACGGATCGAAACGATTCGCGTCGAAACGGTACGCGTCGAAACGGTTCGTGTAGAAACGGTACGGGTCGAAACGGTACGAAACTCGGCCCGACCCGAAACTCTTCTCGTGTGGAAACTCGTGTGGGCCCAAAACCTGTTGCGATCCGAAGCCTGTCCCGTGCAGAAACCTGTGTCGGCCCGAAACCCGACCCGAACTGACCCCATTCCGATGCAAAACCTGCGTCGTGCCGAAACCCGTCTCAGCCCGAAACTCAATTGGAACTGAACCCGTTCCGATCCGAAACCTGCCCCGTTTCTTTAAGACACTAACCCACATCAACCCATTTCTTTAATGTTGTCGACCCGTTTTGACCCGAAAATAAAAAGATGGAATTTCAAGTGACCCATTGTGACCCATTTAGTTAAAATATCTTACCCAAACCAACCCATATAATTTTAAAAGCAACCCAAACTAACCCATTTAAAATGCTTTGGGTCAAGATTGCCCCCTCTAGTCTAAACTTCTTCTTTACTTGGAATGGATCACTTACAAGTGTTTTGATCGAATGACTAGATTTATTGTGAATTTTTCTCACTTACACAACTATCTTGAGATATATAATTGATTGTATGATCAATCAATAATTTTAGAATATATCATGGTTCTAGCTTTGTAAAAGGTGAGTTTAAGTGCTGGAATAACAATCCTTAAAATAGATAGTGGTTCTAGCTTCTAAGTGTTAGCCGGGGCGGACCTAATACTTTAGCAGCCATAGCATGGGCTACGGCTCAAGTGCGTATTAATAGTGTATTTATTTTATATTTTTTCTGGTTTTTATACAAAAGATACCTCTAAAATAATACAAGGATACCCAACCAACCCAAACTTGTAGAATAAGGGAGTTGGATTGAAACAGTGGCCCAATTGCCCAAATTATTAATAATTTGATGGAAATTGTGGCTCAATTAGTTAGGTATTTGTTCTACGTGATTTATTTATTGTCATTTTTTTATATTGTATAATTGCACGGTAAAAAAAATAATTTTGGAATACCTCTGATTTAATGGGCTAGTTCCGCACTGAGTGTTAGCTTTCACAAACTACTGTAACCAATTACATAAAACCTAGAGTAAAATTTCTGATCTTATATAGGAGCTGATTACAAGATAATTATAACAGAATATACAATTCTCTCTCTAATCTTTCGCCTTTTCAATCGGGTATGCAATCATGTCGATTTCTATCGAAAAACCTTCTTTTTTATACCTTTGTTGACGTCACGCAAAGATTCCTTGAAATCAACTTGTACCTTCGACCAGGGCCGGCCCGTAGGGGGTGCGGGGTTGGCGACGGCACAAGGCCCAAATCTTTTAAGTTTTTTATAGAATTTACGCTGTATAAGATAGAATATATATGCACTGAATTAAAAGATAACATAAATGAGATCTTGTACTAGTGGTTACTGACTTGCTTAAATAACAAGGAGACGCGGGTTCTAATCTCAGTGTCTCCAAATTCTTTATTTTAGCTTATTTTTGTTTTTTTTTTTTTTGTTAGTGGTATTTAATGCTTAATTTTGTCAACTGCATCTTTTCCGGTAATTAATAAATTACTTCCTAAACTTAGTTAAAAATAACTATTTAAATTACATCCACATAAATTTTAGTGATTGATGAGTTTATATTCAATGGAGATTTTCGAATAGGACCCAAATTTTTTTATCTCGCTCATGGCCATTTTTTTTTATTTTCGGAGACGGCCCTGCTCTAGACACATAAGAAACTATTTCATCGATAGGAACTTTGTGGTTGGTAGCAAGATACCCTCAATAGTAAGTAGGAGTAACTTGAAGGTCGGCAGCAAGTTGCCGGTGGCAACTTGTTTTTAGCACTAACTTAACCTCGATAGGAATCATAGCCCAATACTAACTTGATCCCGGTTGCAACCTTGACTAGTTGTAAGAGCACCCGCATCCCCTTCTCTATTTTGCACTCAATCTACGAATTATGGAGAAATTATAGAAAAAATAGCTAAAACACATTTACATCCCATTCTCTATTTTGCTCTCCATCTATAAATTATATAGTAGACTTAGATAAAACCTAAAACAAAATTTTTACATCCCATTCTCTATATTGCTCACAATCTTAAACATATTTTTGGCACACCTCGGTTGTACCTCTTCAAGATCAATGGTAGTAAACTCCTTCAACGCCAACTTTGAGATTAGGGTCTGTTTCTTTTGCTCTTAATAGTTCAGACCTCTTACTGGTTCAACACTTAATGGTTCAAACTGTTTGTTTCGCGAGCAGATGTCTGAATGATTCAGCCATTTGCCTCTTATTTCATTTAAGCTAACATGAATACAATTTTATATAACACACGCATTCTTTTTTTCTCTTTGCAACTCACTACAAGAAATCTCTCTCATATTAAACACTCTTTGTGTTTGATGTTTTCCTGATTTGGACATGGATGTGAACTTGTAGACATTTAGATGTGAAATAAAGATACATTAGGCCCACCTTTGTTGAAAATTAGCTCAACAAGCAAACAAATGATATTGAAATCATTATCACATATTCACATTCCTCTTCTCTAATCACACCTTTCATACAGTCTAAAACAGTTAAATCAATTTTTTAAATATTTACAAAACTCTGTGTTAGCAATGATAAATCTTGATGAATTTAGTGAAAATTTAATTAACTATATCAAACTCTCGTAATATTATATATATCAAAAGACATTGCTTGTTTGCGTCAGTATGTTTTGTAACTTTTAGGTTCGGCCACTGTAGTTTGTGTTCTTTATTGTTTTCCCATGCAACACGTACCCATTTCTCTTTTACGAAAACTCACATACACAAAGATCTTCGCTAGATTAGAGAGTCGGGGAGAGAAAGAGATTAAGCGGCAACACCACAGTGAACTAATCAGGCACGTGAGTCGTTGCAATCAAGAACTTAGGCGTCGATCATAGTATTTTCAATGTCTCAAGAACATAAAATTATGAGTGAATTGCAAGAATTGTCCTTTATCTTTATGCCTCTTTGCAGGCGGTGTCCTTTATGTTTAAATTTGACGAGTTTTGTCCTTTATGTTTAAAAATCAAGCACGTTTTACCCTTTGGGTCTAACCCAGTTAGTTTTTTTTCGTTAAATCTTGTCATGTGCCTTGCAATGAGGGCAATTTTGTCATTTTATCTCTTAGGGACTAATTATATAAATAAGTTACCATTTTATTAAAAAAAACACTTTAAAAGAAAGATTAAAAAAAACAATTCTCCCTCTCTACTCCATTTCCCTCCTCTTTACTCCATCTCCCTCCCTCTGTATTTCATTCGGGCAGACAACCACCACAACCTCCTTCATCACCACCACAACCTCCTTCCACCTGTTTCCACCATAACTGCCACCATCACCACCACCACCACCATAACCTCCTTCCACCATCGCCACCACTACCACCACAACCAATGGCGTAGCATAGTAGGGGCGGGAGGGAGCGGTCGACCCCCCGAACTTTTCGCTTAGTAGTGGAGAGTATGTAGTTTTCATATAAAATTTTTTGGGTATATACGTTTTTGACCCCCCGGTTTTATATAAAATTTTGAGTATATACGTTTCAACCCTCCGATCGGAAATCTCAAGCTTCGCCACTGACCACAACCTCCTTCCACCACCGCCGCTACCACCACAGCCTCCTTCCACCACCGCCACCTGTTTCCACCATAACCACCAACCCACCACCGTTGCAAAGGCACCATCAGCACCCATCCACCACGCCAAATTTACACAAACCCCCAAATTTCCAGATTCAATACAAAACCCCAAAATTTTTCAAATTCAACTCAATTCAACAAAAATCCCCTAAAACTAGGTGTGCTGAAGTAAGTTAAAAGAATCAATTGCTCATATCGTCTATAACAAACACTTATACAGCTTTAATGCTTTACATAAGTTTAGGATATAAGTGTGGCTTGTACAGGTCTTATGTGTAAAGTTTTGTTGATATGAAATTTGCTGAAACTGATTGTTTGGTGTAGGTAATCGAACTGTTTCAGAAATAGCATCCATATGGAATTTTTTTGGTGAGTGCAGCACAGATCTCAAGATAAAGCTCGATAAATGTTTCTGATAGGTGGGGCAGTGGTGGGCGGCAGCTGGTGGTTGATGGAGGCGGTTGTTGGTGGTGGTGGAGAGGGTAGAGAGAGATGTAAAGAAAGGAGATAGATAGAGATGTTCAGAGATGATAGAAATATTATATATATATCACTAAAACATTTTTATTTAAATGGGTAAAAAGACTAAAATACCCTTTTGTGATCTGATTTAACTGAAAAAATTGACTAGGTTAGGCCTAAAGGACATAACGTGCAATATTTTTAAACATAAAGGACAAAACTCGTCAATTTTAAACATAAAGGACATCACCTGCAAAGAGATATAAAGATAAAGGACAATTCTTGCAATTCACTCTAAAATTATTTATGTCAACTTTTTATAAGAGTTAAATGCTTGGTTGGTCCCTATGGTTTGCAAAAATTACAGACTTGGTCCTAGTGGTTTACTAATTACACGCTTGGTCCCAAAAGTTGTCAAAAATGCACTCGGTTGGTCCCCAGCCCTAACATTAGTTAAATATCTCAGTTAAGTCCATGTTAAATGACCAAAATACCCTTGCTCATTAACAAAAGGATTTCAACACCTTTCTGACTTTATAATCATCTTCATCACCATCATCATCTTCATCTTCTTACTGCTATGTTTAACCCACCACCATCTCACCCACCTCCGCCACCATCTCACCCACCTACGCCACCATTTCGTCACCGCGTTAATCAACAACAAAAACATCAAAATCAGCGTCCATCATCTTCCTCATCGCGTTAATCATCATCATCATCGTCATTTCGTCAGCGTCGGGTCGCCGGAAAGACGACTAGCGTCGATCGGACCCAGGAGAGATCGAGAGAGAGGAGATGGGTGTGTGCTTTGTCGGATTCACAGCGTCGATTGGACCATCCGCCCTGTTTGGGTGTCAATCGGTCCCTTAAATCCCTAAAAAAATGCAGCTAACCTTCTTGGTGGTCGGCGCTGATGGTGGTGGCTGGCACTGATGGCGGCTTCAAGGTAAAAATGGAGGTGTTCAGATTAAAGGTTTGGTGGGATTAATTGGAATAAAAAATGCATCATCGGTTCTTGTTATACGCACGATTTGGAACGATAAATGAATCAGCCGATGATGCCCAATCCAATGATGTCTTCATCCTTTCCTCCTACAAACATCACCACCGATCAGATCCAAAAGGTTTCTTTTTCAATTAACTTTTTATTGTTCGAATTTGCTTTTGATTATGAAGTTTACCTGCTTATTGTTGTTGTTTTTAATTGAAAGTAGATAGAATCTGATGTTATGAGTTAGTTGTGTTAAGAAAGTTAGGGTTTTTTTGTTGCTTGCTGGTGGAAATTGTGTGTTTATGAACGCTAATTTTAGTTGATGAAACATGAATTGGTTTAATTTAGGGGAAATGAATGCTTTTGGTGTAAAATAGGAGAGAGGTTTATGATTTCCACAAATGGGTTTCAACAAGATCTGATTTTGAGCTTACAGACGAATCTTTAGCTTATGATGGGGTGTGGGTTTGTGATGAAGATGGTGATGGTGATGAAGATGATGGTGTCCTACTGATGAAGATGATGATGGGTTTAACCAAGTCAAAAGTAAAACTAAACAAAAATTATAAAGAGAGTTAATAAGCAAGGGTATTTTGGTCATTTAACATGGACTTAACTGAGAAATTTAACTGATGTTAGGGCTGGGGACCAACCGAATGCATTTTTGACAAGTTTTGGGACCACGCGTGTAATTAGTAAACCACTGGGACCAAGTCTGCAATTTTTGAAAACCACAGGGACCAACCAAGCATTTAACTCTTTTTATAACTAATGAGTGGATTTCATAAAAAAAATCATAACTCTAATATCTCTTTGAAGTTGTAACCCATCGTCTGGATTTCTAACTCAAAACGAATCTAACACAAAATTCACAGATTTGTGTTTAGTGTAAGCTAATTCGGGTCTGTTTCCTATCAAACCACCAACACAACCCATCAAGTTCACAGACAGACCCGTCTAACTCATTTAATTACTTATTTTTAGAATTTTTAAATGTCTTTACGCAACATCTTATTTAGATACTCCGACAATTAAACTGACATAACTAAAAATAACATATATTCAATGTTCGTGTCAACCGATGAATATTAAAAATAACAAGACATCTAGATCCATATAAAATTTTCGGATCCGGGTCAACCCGTAACACTCTCCAGCCCAATATCTAACTTTCATAGTAGAAAACTCAAGACTCACCAGTCAGCACCATTACCGTGTTCTAGAACACAATGAATCAACAAGTGCAGAAGAACACACTCTACGTCGGTAAGAAACCCTAACCCCCAAATATCAGATTCACTCACATACACGCAGTATCACACATATGTCACCACAATCTGTATCCATAACTTCACATTCTAATCAAATCCCTTGTCAATTAACCAGGTGGATTAGCAGAAGAAGTAAACGAAACGATACTGCATTCAGCGTTCATACCGTTCGGAGATATTAAGGACGTGAAGACGCCGTTAGATCAGGCGACACAGAAACACCGGTCGTTTGGATTTGTGACGTTTCTAGAGAGAGAAGATGCGGCGGCGGCCATGGATAATATGGACGGTGCTGAGCTTTACGGCCGTGTGCTTACGGTGAATTATGCTTTGCCGGAGAAGATTAAGGGTGGTGAACAAGGATGGGCGGCTCAACCGAGTATGTATTTGTTTGTTTTCTTGAGCTTAAACCCTAACCCTAGGTTTTGTTTGTTTGTCGTGTTCAGTTTATTGGTGGTTTAGGTTTAGATGTAATGGTTTTATATTGCTGCTTGAATGGTTGATTGACTGCATTCTAGGTTTTAGTGATCAGAAAGATCACTGATGAATATGTTTATCATATACTCTAGTTTGATTGCTTTATAAGGTTAATGTTCTAGAACTGTTTGCATTGGTCATTTGGATTGCCATTACCGCTAAGCCGGGGAAAACAGGCGGGTCAGGTTGGGTAATGGGTTCGGGTGAAAATGGAAGTTAAAGTTAAACCCTAGGTTTTGTTTGTTTTGTTTGATTTATCGATTGAGATACTACAATTAGTTTAGGTTAGGTGTAGCTTTAGATGGCATGTTTTTAAATTGCAAGTTAAGTGAAGTATGTGATTTTAGTATAGTTGAATGGTTGATTAACTGATGCAGAGACTTGAGTTTTCAATTAGAACTAGGTTTTAGCTCTTAGAAAGATCATTGTGGTGTTTATTATCTGCTCTGGTCTGATTGCTTCTTAAGATTAGTGTTCTAGAGCTGTTTGCAAATTGGTTGTTTGGGTTACCATTACCAGGTTACCACTAAGCCTAGCAAAACATGCGGGTTGGATTGGGTAACCGGTGAAAACGAGTTTGGGTCAAACTGAGCGTAGGTCAAAGCGAGTCATTTTAAAAGAAGTGTCAGTTTGGCTTTGGGTCAAAATGGATTTTGAGCAAAATGGGTTCGGGCTGAAAACTGTCGTTTTAAGGGGAAAGTATTAAAATGGTTCACACGTTATACTTTTTCTTGCCAGCTAGTGGCATGGGTGGAGGCGACGGTGCCAGTGATGGTATTGGTGTCAGTGACTACCATTAGGTGGTCACTATAGACAATGGTAGTGGGTGGTGTTGGCCCATTTGGATTCTTTTTAAGTTAGCAAGTTTTATAAGAGTGACCCACTCTAATCAATTTTGTAATTTGGCTAGACTGAAATTGACCTGTTGTAGAGTTTGAGTTGCTTAAATGAACCTATATGCTTAGGTCTAGGTCTAGGTTTAGGTTTAGATTTTATGATTTTTATATTGCAAGTTAAGTGAAGAACCCATTGTGTGAGTTTCATGTAGTTGATTAACTGATGTAGAGACTTGAGTTTTTAGTTAGACCTAGGTAGGTTTTAGCTCTCAGAAAGATCACCGAGGAATGTAGGGCTGTTCACGAACCGAACAGCCAGGGCCAGCTCGAGCTTCAGCTCGAATTCTCAACTGAGCTGGCTCTGTTCAGCTCGAATTCTAAACCTCGAGCTTGAACAGCACTAGATGAATGTGCTTATTGTCTGCTCTAATTTGATTTCCTTTAAATATTAGTCTTCTAGAACTGTTTGCAAATTGGTCATTTGGGTCGTCATCCCCACTAATCTTAGAAAAATGGGTGGGTCAGGTCGGGTTGTTTAACGGGTCAAAACGAGCCATTTAAAAAGGTTAGTTTGGCTTCGGGTCAAAACAGATTTTATCCAAAGTGGGCTTGGGTTGAAAATTTTCATTTGTAGGGCTAGGTTTAAATGTTATGATTCCACATTTTGTCGTTTTAGGGCTCGGGTTGAAATTTGTTGTTTTAGGGCTCGGGTTAAAGAGGTACTTGTTTTTAAGTTAGCAAGTTTTATAAGGGTGACCCATTTTGACCCATTCTATAATTTGACTAGACTCAAATTGATCCGCCATACAGTTTGAACTGACTTAAATGAATACATATGTAGTTTTTCATACTGAAATCAACCAATTTCTTGGAGAACGGGTCATGATTGCCAACTCCATCCATCCCTGTTTGTTAGGCAGGGTTGAATACATATGTACTTTTAACTGTGTACTCTGAAAGTTTAAACACCAAACCCTGCTTAAATCTTTGAACTTTAATATGTGTTGTTAATATATAACTAACTCCATCTATGATTCTTGAATTACAGTCTGGGCCGATGCGGACACGTGGTTTGAACGACAACAACAAGAGGAAGAAATGCAACGAATTCAAAAGGAAAACCAAGCTGCAATGCAGGTTGCAGAGGAATTGCATAGAAAACAACTAACTGAAGAACGGGAAGGCGAGAAGGATGACCCCGACACCAAAGATGATCCAATGGCTATGGCTGAAGCAGAATCATTGAAGCAGAGTAATAGTTAGTTTGTTATGGCTTCTTGTTAATGTTCATCAAACTTTCTCTACACTCTTGCTCTGTTTTACAAAAGCAAATTGTTAAGAGGACTCAGAAGTTTACATGAACTTTTTTTAATACTATGAGAACCCTTTAGCGTTTGTGTTGGGCAAATGCATGTAAGGGTTAAAGGTAGAAACATGTGAAAGCAGGATTTGAGCACGGGACCTCTACAATAAGATGCTTGTGAGGTTAACTAACACAAAACCTTGAACAATACTTAAATATGAGAAATTCTTTGTTACACAAAATCACAATCAAAAGTTGGCCAAAACTTGAACAAAAAGAATGTAGAAACCTATGAAATACTAAGATTTCTGAACTCTATCCAACAAATCACAAAGCTTTGCAGCATTGACATTGCCTCCAACGTTGTGAGCCCGAACAATATTAGCACCACCCAAAACCGCACCTGTAATGGCAGCAACAGTTGCAGCATCTCTCGCAACAGCAGAAGGCTGACTGCAAATCTCACCTAGAAATCTCTTTCTTGAAGGCCCGATCAACAAAGGTGCATGCGACATTTCTAAGCTCTTTTGCGCAATCGCACTCATCCTCTTTAATCCCATCAAAATGTCTAAATTATCTTCAGTCTTCTTTGAAAATCTGATCCTGGGGTCAAGATCGATCCTCCACGCAGGCACACCACATAACTCTACGGTTTTTACACCTAATCCTTTTTAATCCCATCAAAATGTCTAAATTATCTTTGGCTTTCTTTGAGAAACCGATCCCAGGGTCAAGAACGATTCTCCGCATGGGCACACCACATAACTCAGCGGTTTCCACAAGCTCATACAACTCATCACCAACATCTCAACAAACATCATCATACTTCAAGTTCTCACGGTTTTGCATTGTTGACGGGTTCCCTCTCACGTGCATAGTAATATACGGAACATCGATCAGCCACAACATGAAGCATATCAGAATCCAACTTTCCGCCTGATACATCATTGATTATATGAGCCCCTTTCTAAATCGCCTCAGAAGCAACTTCCGAGTAAAACATGTCTATAGATACCAGTTTTCCTTCGATCTCAGGCATTTCAGAATCTTTTCAAGAAGAGGAATCAACCTATCTAGTTCTTCAACTGAGATCTTCGTCGCCAATGGGCGCGTGGATTGAGCTTCTAGATCAATTATGTCTGCCCCCAGTTATCATGGCACGAACACGCGATATAGAGGACTCCACAGAGTCAAACTTCCCTCCATCACTGAAACTATCGGGCGTCAAGTTCAAGATACCCATGACAGAAGATTTCTTTGACCACTCCCATAAACGATCATTGACCGGTAAAACTCTTCTTAACCCATCTTTGCCTATCAAAGATCCGTCACCTAATTCGTCCCAAGATTCATGAAGTCCTTTGGCTCAGCCCATTTCTTTTTCGATTTCTTTTAGGACCGATAGTAGCTCATGTGGGCTGAGCTTTGTAACAGCCCTGATGGCAGAGTTGAGGAAACAAGGCTGATCGGTCACATAGGTAGGTTTGGTTTCTTATAGACAAGCATGTCTGCTTACATTTATGCCTGATTTCTTCATTTGCCTTGAGGCTTTGTTAAAGTTGTTAAGCCTGTCACCTACATTGCTACCTAAAGCAATTGCAACTTCTTGTTCTTGAGAATGGACTTGTATTGAAGCATCTGTGGATGAATGAAAGAATGTAAAAAGATGCTGCATGAAAAAATCAATAATTTTTCCACGTATTCAAGAAAATATACAATAAATGTGATGCTTACTGTAGTCCTGTATGAAAATAGGCTACAAAGTGACTTGTTAAACTTTCATTGCTTTGACTTTATAGGAAGAAATGGAGGTGAATCGTGTCGGGTTGGCGGGTTAAATAGTTAACCATATACATATTGGTGTCAAAAACATGACCCGTTTAATCCACTTATCTAAACCAGTCAAACGGGTTTGATGGGTTGTAAACGAGATATAGAGGTTGGTTAAGAGACTATATTGTTGCAATGTTTAAACAAGAGGTATTATTCATTCCTAACTTGTGTTATTTTTAAGTTTAATCATTTGACTAGTTAGAGACGATAGCCCAAACGTACATGTGTAGAATCTTAATTGACTAAAATACAACAGGTCTGTTCTTGCTTTTTTTGGAATAGAAGACCCAACCGTTCTGATATGTCTGCAGCCGGAGATGGAACTAACCACTGTGTTTAGGGTTCGTGCGTGTCGGTTTGGATTCTAAAGTCTTTCTAAAATGATGGATATAGGGTTTATGAATAAGTTGATCATTGTTCAACCACACCTGATAACTGATAAATGTTTGGTGCATAGTTTTGATCATGCTATTAACCGTGGGGTCACAGACCAATGGCTGCAGGCTTGAACCAGTGGCTAGCCTACTAAACCGGGCATGGAAGACGAATGTTTTATCCCTGGCCCAAATGAGCTATAAAAACCATCATGGATAAAGTTTCATCGTTTGTTTACTTAAAAAACGCATAAAGCATGCAATCAACTTTCTTTTAAACCAACAAGATTTCATCGTGTCGACCAAAGCGAACTACAACCACGTCATAACCAAAACCGATTAAACGCATAGACCAGTTTTGTAACGGGTCGATCCGTTCTGTAGAGTTCAGCTTCCGAAAATTCCACAAATATATAAAACTCTAGACTACATGTTATTGGTAGTCAAGATACAGAGTCACCTGCTCAAGCTTTTCATATGGCAGATTAAGTCTCCAGTCCTTTTGTTTGCGGGTCATCGGTCTTCCTTTAGATGCCGGGTCGCGATTTTCTTTAACATCAGCCAACCTCCATACACAACTTCCAGATTCCATTTCGATGGATTCCAAAAAGAATATTCCTTCTTTTCCTGGGGATCTAGGATCATCATTTTCAACATACTTTACTCTCATAGCCATGTTTTGAAAACGTTGTAAATCCTCTGGTATTCTCAGTAGCCGATCTGCACCAGGAGATGATACCTTCCAAGAAAAATATCATAATATTTTTCATGTTTCAAGAATTATTTAGTAATGCAAGGGTGGCAAAAGTCAAAACTTGGTACTAACAAAAATAATTAGATTTTGGGCTATCATTTCTAACCCGTTAAATAAACCGATCATGTTTGGGTTTGATCTGTTTTAACCCTTAAATAGGCCAATCCATTAACCCGTTTACAATAACAATAAAAAAATCATTAATAAGGTCAACCTGCCAACCCGTTCAACCCATTTATTACAACTAGTCAACCCATTTAACCTGATTACAACCCGGCGGATTTACAACCTGTTTGATTCAACCCATTTATTACAACCAGTTAACCCATTGAAACTGATTAGAATCTGTCAACCCGTTTAACATGATTACAACCCATTTAACCTGTTTACAACTTGATTACGCGATTTACAATTCGTCAATCCGTTTAACATGATTACAACACGGCGGATTTATAACCCGCCAACCCGTTTAACCCAATTATTACAACTAGTCAACCTGTTTAACATGATTAATTGATTACAACCCGTCAACCCTTTTAACTGATTACAATTTGTCAACCCGTTTAACCTGTTTACAACTTGATTACTGCCCACCAACCCGTATGACTCATTTACAAAAGTGGGTTGAAGGGGTCGTATTTAGGTTACACGATTTTAAGTGTGTCAAGGTAAAGGTTGATGCCTTTGACACAAATAAACATAGGCCGTGTCCGGGTTCATCAATTCAATCCACCAACCCGATATGATTAACAACCCTAAACGACAGTTATATCACAGAATATTACAAAATAAGTCCAGGATTACCTCAAGAGCCAAGTCACTGGGGATGTCTCCAACAGCTCCAGCTTCGTCTAGTTTTTTCTTGTATTCTTGACTATAACTTTGAATATCCTCCATGCTCGGGCACCCGTATCTAATGCACAAACGTTACATCAATAAAATAACAAGAATGTCAAACAAGATGTCCAATAAACAGGATGTCAAACAAGAATACGATAAAAACGAGATCAAATACAAAATCTTACTCATTACAGAGTCTATCTAGTCTCACATAAATGTATCCTCCAGGGGAGGTTTTAAAAGCAAAGATCTCTATATCATCACCAAACTGTAGCAACACATCTTGAGCAATAGATAGAACTTTCTCGCCCCAAGGGCAACTTTGTAAAACAACACCACCTCCATCTCCACCATCTCCAATCTGTAAATTTTAAAGCATACTAAACAACAACAGATGGCTAATGGATGAAATGCAAAGGTGAGAGAACACACCTCAGGCTCAGTTTCATCTTCTTCCTCCCATAAGTCAATGGGTTCCACCTCTTCATTTGAGTCGGCTGCAAGATCGTTGTAAAATGAATCATTAAATGTCTAGCCTTCATATGGTGAAATAACAACAAACAGCATAAGCTTGATTTAAAAATGTGCGTCTACGCAAAAGGCGACCTCAGGCGCAGGCCTCTCGCTTCTTGTACGGAAAAGGTTTTGTGCAACAAGATTGTTGTGCATATACGCTTTTAGGTTGAACGTATAAGTTATTTATATAGTAAATCATACATTATTTACAGCTAAGTTTTGGGTAAATGATGCTAAAAACCTACAAGAAATATCGAAACAAAATTATTGCTTTGAGCCTCAGGACCCTATCGACTCGGTGTCGCGCTATCTAAAATCAAGTGTATAAGCTACAACTTTGAGGTTTTGTGCATGGTGTTGTACATGCACGCTTTTAGGTTGCACATATAGGTTATTAATATATAGCAAATCATAACATATTTATAGCAAAATTTTGCGTAGGTGATGGCATGATGCTAAAGACCTAGATACATAAAAAACATTATATAAATACATTGCGCCTAGCGTACGAAAAGCTACGCGATTTTGCGTTTTGCAGTGTCCTACCGTGTTTTAAAACCAAGAGTATGAGCTACAACTTTAAGAGGATTTTGGTCGAACACTTGGTGGGCATGCAAAAATAGAAATGTTGCGAGTACTTACTGACCTAATTTTTCAGGGTTTTGACGGCGGGAGTCTTCAGCGGAGGCTATGGTGGAGTAATGGGAAGGAGTTGCAAAAGAAAAGTGATAATTTGGGTAGATTTTAGGAGAAAGATTAAGATAGTGATGACGAAATACGGAAGAAGATGAAATGGGGTCTTGTGGGGTAAATTGAAAATGGTGGAATGGGTGCTGGTTATGATGAAAGGAGAAGGGTGAAGAAGATAAACGGGAGGTGAGATCTCTGTTTATGTTTATGAAGTTGCGTAAACTATGAAGCAGTTTACGGTTGTTCATCATGTCGAATGGCAGAGGGGAAGAAGCTCCTATTTGGGTACGGAGCCAGGTTTGGACTTGGTATCAGATTAGGTGATATGCGGTTTGATTAGTGCTAGTGGGATTCAACCTGTGCGTTGCGACGGGGACGTGACGGGAGTTCGTGCAGGATCGGTTCAGTACTACACACGCGATAGCTACTGAAAGATAAAACCTTAAGAATAATAATATTACCGAAACAATATTTATACGTGTCAGTACCGACACACGGTGTTATATCTCCGTACGATTGTTTGAAACCGACTGTACACATATTTATTTTTATAAAATATTTGGCCACCAACTCATCGGTGTGAATATTTTAATCTCTTGCTAATTGATTTGCAATTTCAAAAGTAAATCTTTTACGTTCAGCGGTGAAATCAAAACTTTTAAGGGTCACAATATAATCTTTATTTACATCCAAACATGTAATCTTTATTGCTCCGCTTGCGGTGTGCACATATAATGTATATATGTGTGGGCGCTCGGGGGGCAAAAGTGAAATGGTACTAACTTTAACATTACTTTACTAATTTCGTGAAAATAACGTTAAAAGCGGCGGATGGTTAATCATGCATCATGTGGTGACATTGATAGTTGAAAGACAATGGGGGTACACGCACCAATTAGCCTCTGTCCCGATTGTTTGAGTGTTATGTGTCTTAGGTGCAAGGGTTGATACAAAACTACAATCGAGCCGGAGGTCTCACTAGAAGTAGCATCTCTATTCCTACGGGGTAGAGGTAAGGCTGTCTACATCTTCCCTTCTCAGACCCTACCTTAGTTTTTCTATTAATGGGATTTACGTGATGATGATTTGCATCCAAACATGGTTGAGGTAAAAATATTTGCACAACTACGTATGTTAAAGATAGTTATTCTTTAGAAACAATATAAATATATTATTATTTTGGGACCCGCAACAAATAATATTATTAGGAGGAGTTAAATGCCCGGATAGTCCCTGTGGTTTCCCATTTTTCATCTTTAGTCCCTAACTTTTTAAAATTACAGCTATAGTCCCCAACTTTTCAATTTTTGTTCCCGGATAGTCCCTGTGCCTAACATCAGTTAGTTTTCTCAGTTAACAAGGTGTGAAATGACAAAAATACCCTTTCCTTAAAATATATACCCACCCACCACCAGCAAGCTTACACCTCCCACCTTCACCTGTAACAATGGCATCACCACCATTCCCAACCATCACCACCACATTCATCACCCCCGATCACCAACCACTCTCTATCTCCACCATACAAATCCACTGCGACAACACCCTAAATTAACAAAACCCACATAACCAACTCTATTCAAATCAAAATTAATATAATCGGTCTTCAATCAAACGCACGCCAAATCACTCCCTGTACGTGAACATAATAATATTTCTAAACCCTAGGTTGAACGATGACGTCATCTCCGGAATAAAGGTTGAAGATGTCTTCTTCGTCGTCTGAAATCCTGCTCCCCGGTCATCTTTAAATGTGAAGAAATATATAAACATAGGTTAAAGATTTCGCTTCGGCGAGTGTTTATTCGGGTTTCTTTGCGTGCGATTCGAGACCCGAATAGATGTTCTTCGCGCTGCCAAAGTTTTAAGAGGAGAAGGTGATCAGGGGATTCTGAGACCTCCATCAATGGATGGTCTTGAAGGTCGATTAATATTTCGACAATGTGATGTTGGGTGTTTTTCATTTCTGCCATTATTCGGGTGAAATTGACAAAACAAAATAGAATAAAAATGCAAATTGGTTGAATAATTAAAGAGGAAATGTATGAGAATTTGTTGGATTCGCTGATGAAAGGCTGAGATTTTTGTGTGATGGTCTTTTCCTAGATCTTGCCAAATGTGATGAGAAAGCTGAGATTTTTGTTAATAATTTCATATGAAACTATTAGAGTTAAATGCCCAGATAATCCCTGTGGTTTGCCCTTTTTCACCTTTAAAGAAAGGGTATTTTTTTCATTTCACACCCTCTTAATTGAGAAAACTAACTGATGTTAGGCACAAGGACTATTCGGGAACAAAAATTGAAAAGTTGGGGACTATAACTGTAATTTTAGAAAGTTAAAGACTAAAGGTGAAAAAAGGATAAACCACATGGACTATCCAGGCATTTAACTCTATTAGGAGTTTAGGACTTATGTTACAACTTACAATTATTTAAAATAAGTATGTTCATGATTGGTGGAGACTTGGAATAGACATCTTTTTACTCAAATCTACATCTACATCATTTTCTTCACTACAACATGATGGGGAGTAAAAATCAATGATATTACTTTTTTTTAATTTACAAAAGTCTAAAGAAATACAATCAAGTCTCATCTTTCTTCTTACTTTAATAATTCTTTGCATCACCAGGACCACACAATCCCTCGTTACCCCATAAGCTACACTTTCACTTTTTCCCCAATCCAGTGACCGAAACAATGCCGTGCAGTGTGAAGACAGTGTTTGTGTGGAAATTGTAATGTAATATGTAGCGTACAAAAGAAAAATGCTAAAATGAAGGGTATTTGTGTAATTTTTGACAAAGGGTAAAATTGTAATATGAGTCGGTGGCCACCGACTTTCTCTTTTAAGAATATATAGAATGTGATATGGTTTTACAATCGGGTATGCGTCTGAAACTTAATAAGTACCTAAATCGTCGCATTTTCATCCTTACCACCAAACACAATATAAAACGAATTCTTATTGTCTCTTGTATCAAGGTGTGGTCTTAAAACTTAATGTCAACGCGCATGAAAGATTCTAATTTCTTGTATACCAGGAGATGTGTGAACACGGTTTTCGCTTTATTGTTTATAGGTCCGTCTATATCATCAACCTTGGAACTTCTTTTACCAATTTCCCAAGTCAATGTAACGGTTCGATCATGGGTCGACTAAATGAATAACGGTTTGTGAACATATTTTACAGCATCTTACAGGTCCGTCTATAGTGTTTTTTAGTATATGGGTCGACTGTCCAATATTTATGGAATTGATAATTTGAGTATCCTTTTATGTGAATGAATAATGTTTGGTGAACACAAGAAGAATCATATGTTAGTGTTTTTTCAGTACACGTTCATAGGTTAGTTATACTGTCATCAAAACAAAAGGTGTATATTACAGTATGTTACCATAAAACTTATTGAAAATTACAGGGTATACTCGTTAATTTGTTAAAAGTTATCGATTGGGATTTCCAAATACATTTCTTACATACTATTATAACTAGTTGGACTCCCCTGCACTTTGCGGCGGGTTTTCAGGCAGTATCGGTCCGGTTCATTACAGTACGATATCGGCATTTGGCATAGCAATCAACACGTGTTTTACATTGATTAAAAACTATAAAAAAGATATCTGTACCGGTGTTGTTCGGTCAATGCTGGCACTCGATATATGTTACGATACCAACAAATTTACAGGATTTTGAATACAACTCTATGTTTAATTAATTTTATACAACTACGTCGATAAAACCATAAAAACGAATATGGTACATGTATCGGCGTTTGAAGAAACACGGAACCAATTAAGGGACTAATCAATTTGGTTTATGTTCCTTTCATAGGGGTTAATCTTCTTATGGTTTCCTGAGCTCCTTAATGACTGGATTGGCCTGCAAAACAGAACACCGTTACTCGTTAAGAGGGGAATGTGGGGGTTTCCCTCTTAACCAGGCTCCGGCGTGAGAATAAGCGACTGCTTTGTGAGATAATTAAGTAGTAAGTGTGAGAGTAGAGAGAATGGAATGTTTAACCTGTGAAGTGAGGTCTCTATTTATAGCCGGAGAGGTGTAAGAGGATGTGGGCTGATGGGCCTTGGGCCGGAAGGCGACAACATGGAGGATATGCTCCTTGTCTCACTGGTGTCGACCGTTAGTGGCTTCTAGGGGCTTTCCAGAGCTTGCGCAATGTGATTGGAGCCACGTGTCACTGTTGTCGGCCTGGCCGCCCCTCTGCCATCAGCAGGTAAGTGGAGATCGTGGGGCAGTTGTCTCTGCCTTATGATTGGTGCCATGTAGGCGTCCTTAAGTACTTTTTGTCTCCTGTATGTCAGATGATCGTGGAGCACGATTGAGCAGAGCCAGACGAACGTTGATTGGCTCTTTTCTTCTGCCACTTGTACCTTGTGTACTATTTGGAGCAGCCCTGCGCGAGTCTTGCTGGGCACGTAACTAACTCGCGCGGGGTTTAGGTGACTGAGTGTTCTTTCGTTAAGCTAAGTGTTGCTACTGGAGTTTCTAATTGTCTCGCGCGACGTAAAATTGAATATGGTGTAGCTTGCGCGAGGCTAATGATAGGAAGTTTGTTGAATAAGGAGCATGGTCCCGCGCGCAACTTTTACGGAGGTTTGCGCGGCTTTTTGGGACCATACCCCTTCAAGTCCCCCCAGTCCAATGCTGCACCATGCGCAAGGCACGTGGTTGGAGCTCTGGACTTAAAATAAAAGTTATGGAGAATGCTTTTTTGACTTTGGTAGACGGCGCGCGTGTAAGCTTTGTTGGTTACTACGGCGCGGCTACCAGGTATGGCTTCAGGTGGTCAATACTGCGCGGCCTTGGTAGCTTCGACATTAAGTTTTTGAAATTTTGGGCGGGAATAACCTTGAAATTTGAATTTCTGACAGGTTGGTAAGAATGTCGTGGTTGGTGACGTTTGAGTTGACCGCTGACACTGTTGTCATCCACTTGCTTCTGACGATTTGGCTTTCCGTCAGGAGAGTGAGGCCCACGCGCGCGTGGTAACCGTCACTCCGGGATTCACGTCTTACGTGTCACCTTCTGATTGGCCACGTGCGCGGCGATCCCGGCACGTTTACCCATCGCATTAAATGCGATGGGTATATATATCCGAAGAGATGGATAGACGAGATCACTTTTCCTTCTACTATTGCTATTTCTCTCCCTGATTACCTTTGGATTTTCAAATCTTTGAAGAAAGGAAGCAGATCTTCAAGTTTCTTCAACATATCTTCAAGTTTACCCAGAATCTTTGAAGAAAAGTCCTTATTTTCTACCATGGCTGAAGAACATCAAGAGGATATTCCCGTAGAGGAAGGCCCTGTTCCCGTTCTCCGGTGGGATCTAGGGTTGTTTGAACAAATCACGAGGAGTTTTCGGTTTCCACCGGAGTGGGACGCCACGTATCCCGGTCAAAACCAGACGGCCGCTGATGCCCTACCGGGATATATCACATTATTTGAGGATTTCTTTCACCAGGGCAACTTCCGGTTGCCGGCTACGAACTTTATGGCTCATATTCTTCAATTTTATGGGTTTCATATCTCTCAACTGAGTCCACCAGGGATGGTGAGAATTCGTCATTTCGAGTTTTTATGTCGTTCTCATGATATCGAGCCGACGATTGAGAAGTTCCGGGTATTTTACCAGCTTATCTGGAATATGGGCTTCTATTCCTTTGCTAGTCGAGGCGCTGCGAAGAAGATACTCTTGAACCCTCCCAAGAGTTTCCATGACTGGAAACCAAAGTTTTTTTATATTCGGGAGGAGGTGATCCCGATCGCCATGACATTCCGCGCTTCGTCTGAGTCGATTGCGAAAGAGGATCTGGCGATTCCAAAGAATGATGCTTGGTATCAGCAGCTTACTTCAACCCCAAACCGAGTGTTTGGTGAGAGTGTCCTTGTCGCGGCGCAGATGAGTGATCAATGGCCGCCCGAGAGCGAGGACGTTCCTGTCTTGAAGTTCCAGGATAGGGGTTAGTTATTTCGTTCGTTTTGTTGATTTTCTGTTTCGCAACTTTGTGCTTATTTAAATAATTTGTCATGTAGAGGCGCGTCTGTATCAAGCTGCCTTTTCAACCTTTGGTGGTTCCATGGGCGTGCGCCCGCTCCGAGCTGGGGAGGAGTATTGGTATGAGCAGATTAAGGGTAATTTCATGTACCCAGTTGCTGATGCATTCGCCTCGCCGCCTACTGCTACCGAAGGTGCGCATATACCAATCCCTCGTCCTTTGCGCTCTGTGACTTCTGCTAGGAAAGAGGTTGTCTATCTTTCCAGCGAGGAGTCTGTGGGATCATCGAATGGAGAGCTAAGTTCGTGGTCTAACATCTTTGCAGGTGTGTTGCGCGACTTGGGCATTGATCCTGAGGATAAGAAGAAGAAACCTGTGAAGAAGAAGAAGGTTATCAACTTGGATGCCGAGGTGACCAGCAAGGGGGCTGTGAGTAGTCGCGCAACCGCTGGTGCTGCTGGTAAAGGTACTCTTCGCCTTCGTCAGAGTGACTTGAAAGATTATGTGATAATTAGTGACTCACTTGAAGGCTTGTCGCGCGCAGGCGAGAAGAAAACTGGAGCTGGTGGCTCAAAAAGTGGAGGTAGCGCGGGTTCTCGCAACCCGGATGCTGGTGCTACTCCTTCCTCTGTTGCGCATGAGGAAGAGGAAGAAGAAGAAGAGGAGGCTGCTGAGAAATTGATCAGCAGGAAAAGAACTAGAAGCGAGACCACCACTGGTGTGGTTGCTGCGCAGATAGCTGGTGGGGTTCCCTTGATCGGGAAAACGAGCAACTTGCGCTCTCTTTACAAATTTTCTCCTGGTAGGCTCTTAGTTTTGTCTTCCTTATGTTGCTTTCTTTTCTTAACCACTTAGCTTCTGCAGAGACCAAGAAGAAGACCCCTGAGAAGGGTGTTGTGATTACAGAGCCAGAGCCAAAGAGGCCAAAGATTACCATTAAATCTTCTAAGGCTGCTGGGGCTGAGTCTGCCAAGGATAAACATGTTGCTGAGGGTGATCAGGCGAAGGCTGCAGAAGAGAAGAGAAAGGTTGATGAGGAGCGTAGGAAGAAGGTTGACGAGGACAAAAGGAAGAAAGCTGAGGAAGAGAAGAAGAGGAAAGCTGAGGAAGACAAAAAGGCTGAGGAGGCGAAGAGGAGGAAAGCCTCTGATATAGAGAAGGAGAAGGAGAAGAAAAAGGATGTTGAAAAACCTATTGATGATGCCTTGAGATATACCGTTGCCGCTGCTATCGCTACTCAAGAGAAGGCGCAGGGTCCGGAGTTTGTGAGCAACATGGGGCCTGCCAAGCCCCATCAAGAGAGAAGAAAAGAACCTGAGGTTGAGAAACCTACCCGCCCCTCGCATACTGAGATCCCCCATCGCTCCAAGGTATCTTCTACCAGGGGATCAGGCCCGTATGTTTCTGGTGGCGCGAGCTCTGGTGGCGCTGGGGGTTATAATCCACAAGTTATCGGGGCGAAGGATACCCTTGGTGATATCTATTATAAAAGTTATACTGAAGAAGAACGTGGTAATGCCCCCCACCAAGCTCCTTGGGGTTTGAAGCAAAAAGACACTTTTCAAGAGTTCGGCCCTTGCCGTGATTGGTTCTTAAACTCCTTCACTCCTGGTGAGGTTGTCCGGCAGAGGGCGAAGACTCATGAAGGGCTATATCGCACCTATGTGATCGGGGAGGCCAACACTCGCGCTGCTAACCATCAAATAGTTCGCGAGTGGCGGACAATGGTTAGGGAGCGGTCGGATTGGGAGAGCTACCGCGAGCGAATGCTGAAGCGTGTTAGCGAGTTCGAAAAGTTGAAAGCCGCCTTTGATGAAGAGAAGGCAAAGTTTGAGGCTGACAAGAAGGCGGAGGAATGGGGGCGCGAGGGCCTAAAAAACAAGCTCCAAGCTGCTGAACAGCAGTTGGCTAAGGAGAAAGCTGAATTCAAGCGCATATACGAGAAGGACAATGAGCGCGCGTTCGCAGCTCGTAACAAGATTGTCGATCTTGAAGCCAAGGTTGCTGAGCTGACGGCGAAGGTCGAGGATGCGCTAGATGCGCAAGCTGCAAAAGAGCAGATTGAGGTTTGTGAAACTTTTAACCTTTTCCCTTTGTGTTGTTTGCAAAATAGTCTAAGTCCTTTGGTCCCTTTTTAGGTTGAGTTGGCTGATGTGAAGTTGCAGCTGTCGAGCAAAGACAAGATCTTCAGGCCAAGGATGTCGAGATCGCTGAACTGAAACGCCGCCTGAATGAGCAGGTTAACAAATGCGAATCCTTGGAAATCGATCTTGAGGCGGAGAAAGTTAAGGCCGCAACTGCTGAGGAGGCCAAGCAGCGAGCTGAGGAAGCGCGTGATGTTAGTACTGCGGCCCTCAATGTCGCGCAGACTAACTATTCTGAGGCTCAGGGCATCGTTGATACTCTTGTCTCTGAGGCCGAGTGGATGCGCGGCCGCGGAGTAGTGCTGGTATGCTATTTTTATTCCCCTTAAAAAGTTTTATTTGCTCGGAGTTGTTTTTAATGCAGTCTTCGCTGTAGGTTGCCAACTCTGTCCTTAACGCTGGAGAGCTGGATCGCGCTGTTGCTGCTCTGACAGATGCGGCGCGCGCAGTTGGTCATCGTGGAGGCTATCTGGAGTGCGCGCAGCACGTTGAAGAGGTATATGGACAGGAGTTTGACATTAGTCATTGCTCGGTGACTGACCAGGCTAGTGCCGAGTTGACACGTGCTGAAAATGCTTACGATCACTTATCACTGCCTGTGATGGACTTAGTCGCGAAGGCTTTAGAGCATGATGACTGGTGTCATCGCCTTAAGGCCATTCTTGACCCACCGATAACGGTCGAATTATCGGATGAAGAGGGGATTGCTGGCGATGATGGCAATGATGGAGGCGACAAGCACGACGATGGTGATGGCGACGGCTCCGAATAGACTAGTGCTTTTAGGCTTCGTGCCTTGTAATTTTTCTTGACGTTTTGAATGTAAACCATTACGTGGTCGCGCCTGCTTTAGACTGAATGAATTTTGTTTGTTTTCTGTATAACTGTTGCGCGGTTGCGCTTATTATAATGCTTGCTTATTCTTTCTCATTACAATTATTGCACTGTTGTTAGAAACTTTGGTTAAGTTAGCGCGAATAAATGTAAGTGTGGCTCCTGTGTGAGTGTAGTTGCCCGGTCTCGCGCTATCGTTCGCGGAGGACCTTTATTCAAGAGCTTGTAATTCACTGAAGTGTTTTCGTGCTAAACAAAAGTTTAACATGCATTTGTAACTCAAGAAGCAATATGATAAAAGAAAAACATGTTTTCATTAACTGGGAAACAGGCGCTTAGGCCAATGTACATCGCATAAGTAGCAAAAGGGGCGCTTAGCCAATCATAAGTGATAAAAAAGCGCGTGGCCTCATAAGTAGGTAAAGGCGCAAAGCCTGGAGTAGTTACATATAGCACTTGCGCAGTTGTTGCGCATTCCACGTGCGCGGGATGATGTGTCCATCAAGGGTGCGCAATTTGTATGCCCCTTTTCCTAGCACTTCGTGGACCAAGTATGAGCCTTCCCATTTGGGTGCTAACTTCCCGGGGCGTTCAGCGTTTGAAGCTTCGTTGTCTCGGAAGACGTATTCTCCTGGAGTGAAGGTACAGATGCGGACTCTCGCATTGTAGTACCTTTCCAGTTGTGTCTTGTACTTGGCTTCTTTAATTTGCGCAATTTCGCGTCTTTCTTCTAGCAAATCCAAGTCAAGACGACGCTCTGCCTCATTGTCGATTGCGTTGACTGCTGTCAAACGCGGAGAGGGCAGGCCAACTTCTGCCGGGATAACCGCTTCTGAGCCATAGACTAGGCTAAAAGGGGTTTCGCCGGTACTTGTCTTCGGCATGGTTCGGTGAGCCCACAAGATACTTGGGAGCTCATCCACCCAGCCCCTTCTCTTTGTGCCCAGTTGGGCCTTTATCCCGTTGACGATGCACTTGTTCACGCTTTCAACCTGCCCGTTGCCTTGAGGGTGCGCAACGGAGGAGAAAGTATTTTCGATTTTCATCTCTTTCATCCACTTCTGGAGGTCCTCAGACGCAAAGTTGGTGCCGTTATCTGTGACGATTTTGAGTGGGAGACCGAACCTGCAAATGATGTGTTCCCAAATAAACTTGCGCACCATCATTGCAGTAGTTGATGCGAGAGCTTTGGCCTCCACCCACTTAGTAAAATAATCAACCGCCACAATTATAAACTTGACGGTGCCAGGAGCGTCTGGGAAGGGTCCCACCATATCGATTCCCCACTGTTGGAAAGGCCAAGCAGTGGATACAGGGATAAGATCATTCTTCGGGCGCAGGATTTTAGGAGAGTGTCGCTGACAAGAGTCACGTTTGCGCAACTCCTTCAGGGCGTCGACATGCAAGCCTGGCCAATAATATCCAGCGTTCATAATCTTCGCGATAACCATGCGTGGTCCTGCATGGATGCCGCAGATCCCTTCGTGGATCTCCCTGATCAGGTAATTCGCATCTTGGGGGTCCACGCAGCGCAATAGTGGACCCAAGAAGGACTTGCGGTATAAGATACCACCATTCATCTCATAATGCAGAGCTTTGTTTTGAATCTTTCTTGCCTCTGCCTTGTTCTCAGGGAGTGTGCCTTCTTGCAGATACTGAATTATAGGGGTCATCCAGGATGGCTGCCCTATTTCGATCACGTTTACCTGGCGCAGCAGGACTGATGGATTTTTTAGTACTTCAATCCTTACATCTTTCGCTAAATGTTGAAAGGAAGTTGAAGCAAGCTTGCTCAAAGCGTCAGCTGGTTTGTTTTCGGAGCGATTGATGTGGACTACCTTGTAAGATTTGAACTGTTGAAGCAATTCTTTTGCCTGCTCTAGATATAGGGCCATAACCTCGCCCCTTATACCGTTAATTTGGCTGGCTATCAAGAGTGAATCAACGTGTGCTTGTAGATTTATAGCTCCCATTTTTATGGCGAGGCGCAGACCTGCCAGAAATGCCTCGTACTCCGCCTCGTTGTTGGTATTCTTAAAATCCAACTTGATGGCGTAAGTAAATTCATGCTTTTCAGGGCTCACTAGGCGCAGGCCAGCTCCAGCGCCATCCTCGTTTGAGGCTCCGTCGGTGTATAACAACCACAGCTCATCAGATGTATCTTTCGATGGAACTTCAACAATCTCGCAATCCTTAATTTTTTCTGCTGGGACTTCTGTGATAAAGTCGGTGAGCACCTGACCCTTGATGGCTGGGCGTGGCCTGTACAAGATGTTGTGGCCTCCCAACTCGATCGCCCATTTTGCGAGCCGCCCAGATGTCTCTGGCTTTTGAAGTATCGTGCCGATATGGAAATTGGTAAGTACGGTGATCACATGCCCTGTAAAGTATCTGCGCAGCCTCCTGGAGGCGTGTAGTAGCGCAAGCACCAATTTTTCCATCGTGGAATCTCTCGTTTCTGGATCCGTTAGTACCCTGCTGACGTAATAAATTGGAGTTTGGACTCCATTTCTTTCCACCAGTAATACCGACCCTACTGCCTTATCCGAAGAAGATAAGTACAGTATGAGCGGCTCTTTCTCAAACGGTGCAGTCAGGGTAGGGATTTCGATCAAACACTCTTTCATTTGCTGGAAAGCCTTCTCTGTTTCAGGGGTCCATCTGAACTCTTGTTTCTTCACACAGTTGCGCAGGGTGCTGATAAAAGGGTATGATTTCGCGGCGTGATTTGACAGGAAACGGTTAAGCGCGGCTAGACGGCCGGCCAACCTTTGCATCTCTTTGATCGTTCGTGGTGATGGCATTCGTTCTATTGCCTGAACCTTTTCTGGATTCACCTTAAAGCCGCCATTTGTGACTATGAAGCCTAAGAACTTCCCTTCTTCCATACCAAAAGAACATTTGGCTGGATTCAGTTTCATGTTCACGCTGCGCAACGAGTTGAATGTTTTTTCGATGTCTTTCAACATTTGGTCCTCTTCAGGACTTTTGATCACTAGATCATCGATATAAACTTCGATATGTTTTCCAATATCTCCAGCAAATGTCTTATCCATCAGGCGCTGATACGTTGCTCCAGTGTTTTTGAGACCGAACGGCATCTTTGTATAGCAAAAGATCCCAAGGTCGGTTCGAAAGGCTGTCTTGTCTTCATCTTCGAGCTTCATTTGAACCTGATGGTACCCTTTGTAGCAATCCAAGAAGCATTTCCATCTGTATGGTGCGAGAGAGTCTATCTTTTTGTCGATTTCAGGCAAAGAGTAACAATCTTTAGGGCATGCCTTGTTGAGATCAGTATAATCCACACACATTCGCCATCCTCCACTAGACTTCTCTACCATCACGGGGTTCGCAACCCAACTTTGATAACGTACTTCTCGCAAGATGCCAGCTTTAAGTAATTCACATACTTGCTCATTCATTGCTTTCGTTTTGTCTGCCCCTAAGCTGCGCCTTCTTTGGACTTTCGGCTCAACAGAGGGGTAGGTGTTTAAACAGTGTTCAGTAATGTCGCGCGGGACGCCGGTCATGGCGGCCGGAGTCCAGGTGAAGATGTCCATATTCCTGAACAAGAGTTGCTAGAGATGTGTTCTGATGCTTGGTGAGATTGCATGGCCTATCGTTACCGTTTGATCAGGATACTTGCGGTTTAACACCCATTTCTCTGGCTCGGTTGTTGAAACCTTCGCCGCTTTAGTTGGGCGCATCTCTTCTGTTGACATCACTTCTTTCTTGGCATAGATAATCGCCACCCCAGTCTTGGTTGGAAACCCTATCGCCGAGTGGGGTGTGGAAGTCACCATATTCAGTTCGCCTTGCGTTTCTCTTCCAATCAACACATCATGCCTCGATTTGACAGGCATCACCATGAAGTTTACATTTGTTGTTCTTGAATGCTTCCCATCGGAGAGAGTGACGGGGAAGCTGATTTGACCAAGTGGGAAGACCATTTCATTGCAAAATCCTGACAGCGGATAATCGACTGGTTCGAGTCTCGCTTTATCTTCATCGTCGAACTGGTTAAAGCATTGTTCATAGATGATGTCAACAGTACTTCCTGGGTCAATGAAAACGTACTCTGTTTCGTAGTGGCCGATAATACCGGTAATGACGACGGGTCGAGTGGCGTGAGGACCGCCGCGCACTACCGGGAAAATGACCTGCTGCTCTTGCCATGATGGTTCATAAGGGCGCTTGCCCTTATCCTTTGCGCTGTATCTAGGTCCGTTGACCATGTGGGTCTCTAGGCGTCGGACCTTTTTGTGGTTTCCATCATCGTGGCGCTGGAGCTGTCTAGTTTCTTTGCGCACGTTCTTCACCAGGTGGCTTAGCTTTCCGCTTTTTAGCGCTCTTTCTATCTCTTGACGTAAACTGTAACAGTCATCTGTCAGGTGTCCGGAATCCTTGTGGAAGTCGCAGTACAGGTTGGGGTCTTACCCCTTCTTGTTCGTCATAGGCCTTGGCGCCTTGAAATCATGATTCTCCGTCATCAGCACCTCTTTTGGTGTTTTTATGAGCGGAGTCCAATGCTTATCTCGGTTGTCATCCCTGACTGCCTTTCGATACCCAATTCGATCGATAGTGTCTCGCGCATCTTCTTTGTAGCGTGGCCGTTCTTCATAACGAGATCGTTCACTATAACCGCTGGAGTGGTTTGCTTTCCACCCAGGGTTTTTTCCTTTGTTCCGTCTGTTGTTATCGCGCGAATGACTTCCTTTGGAAAATTGATCTTCGGTATGATAATTCTTGTTTCTGGCGAGTGACTCTTCAGTCTGCCCGACTATCTTCGCGGCTTCCATGAGCTTATCCCATTCTTTGGGCATTCCATCTTTCCCAGTGATAGTTCTGATGAGACTATCACAGCGAATGGCTTTCTTGAAGTGACAGCGCATGAGTTGTTCACTTACGCCACCGATTTCCAGACACTCTTTGTTAAAGCGAGTGATGAAATCTTCTAAACCTTCGTTATCTCTGCGCCAAATATCCTCAACCTCGGCTGTGTCGCGCTGGTATCGTCTTTGTTGACTGAAGTGACTCAAAAACTGAGTCCTGAAATCCACCCATGACTTTATCTTTCCTGGAGGAAGGCTGTCGAACCAGGCGCGAGCAGCCCCTGTGAGCGTTTGAATAAACAGATGGCACCAACTGGGCATATTCCATCCTCCCATGCAGCCCACGCTTGTGAAAACTCTGACGTGATCATCAGGATCAGTCAATCCGTTAAACTTTCTGACTATTGGAGGTAACTTCTCTCTTTTGAGCGGCGCTAGCACGATCTTTGGAATGAACTTTGAATGTTCTACTGCTTCAGCTGGTCGATAGGCGAGGCGAAAGTCTTGCTCTGCCTCTTCGGTGACCCCGACGTGCTGTCTTAGTTTGTAGTATTCGTGATTTCTTTGTAAACGATTGAAGACCGAAGATTCTTCATCGTTCTCCCAAGTTGGATCATTTGGGTCAGTATCTTCCCATTCGTAGTTCATGTTGCGCGGCGTGAGCCGGCTATGAACTGGGCCTCTTTGGACGTTTGACGGATCATCATAGTAGCTTTCTGTTTCTCCCCGTGTATCGCGCGTGTCCTGCACGCTTAGTCTTCGGGTAGGGGGAGGTCTGTTGGCTCTTCCTTGGATATTTTGCGGTGGTGGCCTCTGGCGCGGCCCATGACTGGGGCCGGTTGGTGTAACCAAGGACGGTTCTGCCGTTAAGACTGCTTGTTGTGCGCTCAAGGATTGATATGCCTCGTTAATGGTGGCAAGTTGCTTGGCGTACCACGAGGCTGGGGTTTCGCCCTCTGGTAGCCCTAGTAGCGCCGAGATGTTTTCAGGTGGAGCTGGGTTGGAAGGTCCAGCGCCGTTGTTTCCTGGGGTTACCGTTTGAGTGATGCGGGTGATGCTCCCGCGCGGTCCCCCCGTATTGTTTACCTCGATTTCGCCAATTTCTTCGATGTGTTGAGGTTGGGCATTTTGATTACCCTCCCCCAACGCTGCATTAGGGTTTTCCCCGAAACCAACAAACTCGGGAATGATTCCTTGACCAGCCATGATCGAAGGAAAAAACACGAAAACTCAGGAAAGAAGAAGATGAAAGTGATTTGTAGAAAAACCGGTGGGCGCCAATGAAGAAACACGGAACCAATTAAGGGACTAATCAGTTTGGTTTATGTTCCTTTCATAGGGGTTAATCTTCTTATGGTTTCCTGAGCTCCTTAATGACTGGATTGGCCTGCAAAACAGAACACCGTTACTCGTTAAGAGGGGAATGTGGGGGTTTCCCTCTTAACCAGGCTCCGGCGTGAGAATAAGCGACTGCTTTGTGAGATAATTAAGTAGTAAGTGTGAGAGTAGAGAGAATGGAATGTTTAACCTGTGAAGTGAGGTCTCTATTTATAGCCGGAGAGGTGTAAGAGGATGTGGGCTGATGGGCCTTGGGCCGGAAGGCGACAACATGGAGGATATGCTCCTTGTCTCACTGGTGTCGACCGTTAGTGGCTTCTAGGGGCTTTCCAGAGCTGGCGCAATGTGATTGGAGCCACGTGTCACTGTTGTCGGCCTGGCCGCCCCTCTGCCATCAGCAGGTAAGTGGAGATCGTGGGGCAGTTGTCTCTGCCTTATGATTGGTGCCATGTAGGCGTCCTTAAGTACTTTTTGTCTCCTGTATGTCAGATGATCGTGGAGCACGATTGAGCAGAGCCAGACGAACATTGATTGGCTCTTTTCTTCTGCCACTTGTACATTGTGTACTATTTGGAGCAGCCCTGCGCGAGTCTTGCTGGGCACGTAACTAACTCGCGCGGGGTTTAGGTGACTGAGTGTTCTTTCGTTAAGCTAAGTGTTGCTACTGGAGTTTCTTATTGTCTCGCGCGACGTAAAATTGAATATGGTGTAGCTCGCGCGAGGCTAATGATAGGAAGTTTGTTGAATAAGGAGTATGGTCCCGCGCGCAACTTTTACGGAGGTTTGCGCGGCTTTTTAGGACCATACCCCTTCAGCGTTGTTTGTCGGTATTTGTTTGGCTTGTGACGATAAAAAATATCAACTATATTTGACCCGTTCGAATAAAAATTGTATTGAAGAGATAGCATATTTGAAAATTTATAAAGCGTCATATATTATAAAAGACGAAAAAGGGTAATCGACATCATTCTACAAAAGAAACTAAATCATTGTTATACGGTACCTGTACTGATGTTGTTCGGATGGTATTGATAATACTAAAAAAATCATTAAAGTTAAAATTAAAATCTAAATATGTTTAAGGTTAAAGGTATAATATGATAAAACTATATAATATTAAAATATTAAAGAAAAACTATATATTATCAAAATATATTAGAACTACTGTTCATCCTCTCTTTGTATTAATATGTATAATGTATAATATAATTACAGTTTAATTTTTATTTATATAACAACTACTATATATTAACATATACATTACATAGATATAAGTTTTATTGTAATAACATTATAACTTTTATATAGTTTCATTTATATACTTCACAACACACAAAATATGAATGAAATCATCAAATATATGTTCCAAAAAATATATATATTTTTTAAGTGAACCTACTAAAATAAGTCGCTAATAGATAAGGGTTAAAAGAATATATACATATAGGGGAAGGTTCATTTGAGAAGAATATTCTTGCAAGAAGAAAACTAAATTAATCTAGGCCCTATATTTTTTTGATCAATGGTTATGAATCAAGATATTATTGTTGTCCACTTTCAATTAATATTTTAATTAATAAGGGTAGAATAGACAATTTGATGTATAACACTATTAAATATTTTAAAGGGTTACTCCATTCTCATTAATGCCATAATAATTTTCTCCTTCACCATCATTAATGTGTTGGGTCCTACACCAATTTTATAAGGAGTGACTAAATTATTTAAAGTGTTGTGTCCTACACATATAATATTATATGTCGTAAAATTATTTAAAAGTGTTGGGAACCTACACATTTTGTACCCTACACCAAAACATTGTTTTCTTGGTGTAGGAAACGTTGTTAGTATGGTGTAGAAAACGTTGAATATGTTGGATCATGTGCATGAATGCTTTTATTGTGTAAGGTGTACAACTATTTTATAGGATAGACTCATTAAATGATTAGGGTTTATTAATTTAAATAACAAAAATAAAGGGTAGACTAATTAAATGACTGGTTTAAATTACCTTTGTACCCCTTTTATTCTTTTTATTCTTAATTTGTGATTCTTCTTATTTGAACTCTCCACTATATATATATATATATAATTTCAAGCATATAGTTTGGGCAAACTGGTATGTGGTTTCGGGTAATCAGGTCGGGTATCACATAATCACATACCCGTAATTTTTTTAAAACTAATCTCATACCCGTTAAGCTTCGTTTATACGCGTTATGTTTTGGGTTTTGAATATACCCGTAGGACACAGGTTTGTTTTGTCATCCCTAATAGTGTTGCAAAATTCCATGATTCCACAAACTGCGTCTTAGCCTCATGTTAAATTTCATACTTTCTTTAAAAGCCTTAACTTTTCTCACAATTAACAATCCTCCCCGAATTCCACATCACACTCCACCTCATCACCTACTTTTACATTTTCAATGCCTACAAAACAAAGTGTCGGCGGGAATAGTTTTCTTATGTGGTTGGCCAAAAGTGGCGGCCACTTTTGTTTGTTTCTTGTTTTTGTTTTTTTTTCTTTTTCATATAATAGTTATTTATACGTTATGTCAAATTACAATTTTATCCCAAGTGTAAAATTATGATTTTGCCCCGATTTAAAATAAAATTTTGCTTTTGCCCCCTGCTTAAAATTACGATTTTGCCCTCGGTTAAAAAATACAATTTTGCCCCCAGTTCAAAATAAAATTATGTTTTTGCCCTCAGCTAGAGTCCTGCCAAATTACGATTTGGTTCCTAGTTTAAAATTACAATTTTGCCCCCAGCTAAAAATTACGATTTTGCCGACAGTTAAAATATTACGATTTTGCCCCCAATTGAAAATAAAAAAATGTTTTTGCCATCAGTTCAAAATATTATTTTACCTCCATTTTAAAATTGCGATTTTCCCTCAGTTAAAAATTGCAATCTTGCCATCGTTTTTTTTTTTTGGCAAAATCATGGTAGTGTTTTATTTTACTTGGTTGACTCAATTTTGTTTTTATTCATGCCAAACAGCTGCCTAGCACTCGCTAATTGGTTCTGACAAATTATTGTTTTGCCCCAAACTCTAAATTACACGCTTGCCATCGTTTTAGTTATTTCTTTTATCATAACTATGGTACTGTTTTTCTTTAATTGGTTAACTTGATATATCTTTTTTGATATCGTGTTATAAGTACCATGTAAAACTAACCGACATAAAGACATACATGTTATTAAACTAAGAAATACTCGGTTTAGCGCCCCGCAACGCGGGCGACGCATAACTCTAGTTTATTTTATATATACTAAAATAATACGAGTAATTTATATAATCTTAAAACGAAATGTCGGTGCACCACTCTTTTAACAATAATGCCCCTCAACAAAGAAGTCTTCACCCCTGCTTCTTTTACGCTTCTTCTTCTAGATCTGTGTAAACAATTCTCTGTAGTCCAACCTTTGAGGTGAGTTTCTCCTTCTTCCACTCCCTTTGTTCAGTTACTCTTTTACTCCTTCTCCCTTTTCTCCTCTCGGCTAACATGTATATACTCCATGTTCTTTTCCTCAGTTACAACACAAGAATCAGAAAATAAAACTACGGAATCAACAAATCATCCAGATTCGCAAACCCTAGAACGAATAGGGTTTTTCAGGTCAGTCTTCGTCTGCATCTTGCTTTTAATTCATGGTCTGAGGTACGTAGAAGTGTGTGTAACAGGATAGAACTGAAGAATTTACAAAGGTAATTTTAGAACGACCTTACGAAACGACGACGACAGCCCTCCTTCCAAATCAGACTAGATCAGAGCTCCGGCGTCTTCCGACGCCCACTTTTTTATGCGGTTTGATTGGTCACCACTCCTTTCTCTAGGTGCTTTTACCGCTAGACACACCACCACTCCACTGTCCTTCCTTCTCTAAATCTCTATATCATCTCTTTCTGTAAATTTTTTTTTTTTTTTGCAAACCAGTCTTGGAGTACACCTACCACTGCCGGCTACAAACCCTAAAGAGGGTCATCAGGCCTGAGCCGTCGATGTAGCGGGTGTACCTAGGTACTACACCACTACTTACAGAGGCACGGTGACGGTGTTAGGAAGGATCCGGTTAAGAGAGAGAGAGAATGGGTCGAGTGTCAAGGATGACATCACCGGTAAAAAAACACCAAGTCGCTGCTGGTCTTTAAAACCAAAGTTGGGTAATATGGCCTCAGCCGTATCGTGTCACTGTCGCCGTCAGGCGTCAACGATCAGATTTGGACCTCTTTCCGGCGGTGGTGGTAGACGCGTATTGTAGAGAGAATGTATAGAGAGAAATGGGGGTGGTGGTGTTGTAATGGTGGCGGCTAAGATGTAGGTTGCGGCGGTTGGTTATTGGCGGTGATCGGATGTGATGACGGTTGTGTGCCGATGGCATTGTGGGACTATGACGGTTAAGTGGTGGTGGTGAAGAGATCTCCGGCGTGGCGATATTGGTAGTTGAAGACGGTGGTATGATAGAGTTGTGGTGGTGGTGTTATGGTGGCATGTCGGTGTTTGTAGTTGTAGTCAGAGAGTGTGTGACATATAACATATTTGTGATGGTGGTATTGGATTGGAAGTATAGAGAGCACATGGTTTTGCTATGGAAACAAATCATTATTAATTCCTCTAGGTAGTATAGAGAGCACATTTGTGTGTATTTATATTTATGTATAGTATAATATCTCGAAAACACTGATGATTTCATGTGGATCATGTTGCATGTCATTTGAATTTGTTAAAAGCAAAAGTAAAAACTAAAAATAGTTTTAGTTAAATCCTTAGTTGTGTGTTATATTACTTGCTTTTTTAAGTTAGTTTTTGGGTGATAATAATAAAGTATTAGATATATTATTAGATATATTCAGTATGCGATTTGTTGAACACTCTTTAAAAAAACACATATTAAAGATAAACAAATAAAAAACAATGAATGGATAAACCTTGAGTCAAGGACAACCCGATTCCAAGTACGAAGAGATAGAACAATAGAATGAATTTCGCCATTTTTGTTGGAGGGAGGTTGTTGGTTTGGTGTTTGGAGAAGACAAGGAAAAAAAGGCAATTTGTTCTTCAGGTGCAATCTGTAAGTAAGTGTGTGTGTTTGTCTTGATTAAGGTCAAACTGTTTTGAAAACAATAATTTATTCATCAACTTCAGCTGTAAGTTTGTGTATGTGATCTTGATTGGGGTCAATTTTATTTGGAAAATAGAAGTATTTGATTGGGGATTTATTCATGTTAAATCATTTGAATCCCAATTGTGGTAATTGTATGTTTGTTGACTCAGTACCGGTATTCTGGTTGACTAAACTGATCAAGAAACTGTGATGTGTGCTTAAAACGATCATTTATTCATTGCAGTTTGCATACTTTCTTTTAGGCTTTA